>CM066035.1:556359976-556994696 GCA_033557465.1 Ichthyophis bannanicus
GAAGCAAAGAGCAGTGCAGGAAGGGAAAGGGTTAAACCTGCAACAAATGAAAAAAACTCTGTGCACCGAAGGCTAGAGAGGGAGCCACACCTCAGCTCCATGACAACCAAGGGAGCTGATGTGGTAAGCAGAGGGGCGGAGTCGGAGCTCATAGGACAGCCCCAAACACTTAAGCAGGGAGAAACAGTTAGTGAGAGAGAGATGCAGAGAAGTGTGGAGAGAGGCGTGGAAAGGAACAGGAAGAAACACGTGAGGAGCAGCAGAGAGAAGTGGGAGAGAAGAAGGAATAATCCTCAGGAGGAAAGCCTGGATAGTTTGCCCAGGAGTCAGAGGAGTTCTTCTCAGGAGTCTGCTGTTGAAGCTGTCCTGAAAGGTGGGAGAATAGGCAGAAGCAAATGCCCTGTTGAACAGCTGCATAAAGATTCTTATTGCAGGCAGCTTGTTTATAGTTCCAGCCTTGAGAGAAGCCCAGCTGATATAAAGCAATTAGCTGACCAGAAGCTTGGGAGATGGAAGTATGAGCCAGACCTTGCTGAGGACCAGGATACAAGAGTCCAGGTGAAACAGTCTGGGGACAAGTGGTCACCTTTAGCACTACCAGAGAAGTTAAGGACTGCTAGAAAAAAGGTGAGCCCTCTTGAGATATTTAAATCTGTGTTAAGGGAGAGTGGTCTCCTGGGTTCTTCCCCACACCTCAGTCTAAGGAAGAGTCTCGCTGGAGGCAGCTTAAAACCTTGTTAGAGCAATGGAAGCCTGCTGTTCAGAACCCTGAGGATAGCCAGGTTATATCAGACTCTGAGGAAGAGGCTATGCAAACTGAAGAAGCCCCTTTAGGAAGTGAATGCTCTGATATGGAGACAGACCGTGCTTATTGCCAAAGGGAGTAAAGCTGCTAATGTTGTATACTGACATTACAAGTGCTGGAAGAAGCCTGAAGCTTAGCTTGGTGGATTAACACTGGGAAAGCATTGAAATCCTGGAAGTGTAAAGCCTAGCAAGTTGGGCACTGTGACTGAAGAGAATGCAAAGGGTTTACTAATGGTTATACAATTGCAACAGCTGGTCTAAAGAAGATAGAGAGCTGTTAATGCTTTTGAATGAATGCCTCAAACTTACCCAGGCATAAGTAAAGTGAAATTGTATTTGGAAGAAAGCTTTGGGAAAGTGATTTAAAGCAATCATGTGTGAAAGTGTAACACATGGACTTTGCTGTATCATTTGACTTTTTGTTCTGTGTGGAGAAGAATCCTTTATTCTTTACCTTTTGTAGGGGTAGTAGATAAAATACCTGTGCAACAATAAAACTTATTGTTACCCTTAAAATCCTTGGCTGTTTTTCGTCTTGACCACAACTACACGGAAGAAAAGACCCGCAGCACTTAAAGGATACATAAATGTGGTCCGTCGTCCTCTACTAGGCAACCGCCTAGACAAAGGAGGGCGTGACAATAGGTATGTACCTCAAAGGCCTTATCCAAGAGCTGGCAGGCTTTTCTGCAGGTCTCGCCGGGGAACCCATTCAGAGGTTTCAAACCATGATCGCCGAGATCTGGGACTGCTCAAAGTTCCTCTCCCGTGCCACCTACGACAGATTTGACTCTGCAGCAAGAGTATCAGCAGTGGGCATTGGGGCCCAGTGCCAGGCCTGGTTCCAAACCTCCGACCTCAAGCAGTGGGTGCAAGAAAAATTTCTTGTTGTCCCCTGCACTGGGGAGAACTTGTTTGGCAAGCCCATTTCCGACAAGGCGGCCAAGATAGAGGCCAAGGTCGTGACCAGGCAAAAGCCCTCGAGGTAAACCTCGACCCTTCCCCAGAAGAAACCGTCGGGAAAGAGACCACCTTTCCTGTGGAAGAAAGGGTCTTTTCACCAGTGCTACTTCCAGCCCTTCTCAGGGCAACAGCAACAGGGCCGCTATCCAAGAACCAGGGCCATTGGCCCAGGAAGCCAAAGGCCCAGAAGCCTCAGACACCAGCTCCCACCCAGCCTTGGGGGGAGCTTTTGACTCTCTGGGCAGGGCCGAGACTCCCCTGGGAGATCCTCTCCCCGACCCACAGGGGGCTGCCTGGCGCTTTTTGCCCACAGGAGGGCCAGGGTCACCACAGATCAGTGGGTCCTACAAGTAGGCACCTGAGGAGAGAACCTTCTTTACAACGTCTCCAGGATTCTTCCCAGGAGAGCCGGTGTGGCCTATCCTTCACCAGACCTTGCTCTTGTTAGAGCTTGAGGGTTTGCTCAGGGACAAGTCGGTAGAACATGTCCCAAGACAACTGTGGGGGAAAAGGTTTCTACTAAAGGTATTTCCTTGACCCCAAAAGAACTGGAGGCCCCGGGCCCATACTAGACCTGCAAAACTCGAACAAGTTTCTGGTGAGGGAGAAGTTCAAAATGCTCTCCCTTTGAACTTTGCCGCCCTACCTCCACCAGGGAGATTGGCTGTGCTCCTTAGACCTAAAGGATGCGTATATCCACATCCTGATCCACCCCTCCCACAGACAGTACCTAAGGTTTGTGGTGGGAGGAGAGCACTACCAGTACAGGGTACTTCCATTCGGCTTGGCCTTCTCACCTAGAGTTTTTACAAAGCGCCTGGCGGTCATAGCTGCATATGTGCACCTACAAGGGGCCTTTGTCTTCCCCTATCTGGAAAACTGGCTTATCTGAGGCGGCATGGCCCTCGAGGCTAGCCAGGCTGCAGGGCGAACAATCTGCCTTCTGCAGCACCTGGGGTTCGTCATCAACTACCCCAAATCCCACACCTCTCCAACCCAAAACCTGGAGTTCATAAGAGCCCAGTTGGACAGGTCAAGACCTCCCTTCCAAAGGAGAGAGCACTTCGCCTTGTGCAGCTAGTGAGAGAGGTACAGACTCGCCGATCGATACTGACTCGTCTCCTCCTCCAGTTGCTGGGCCACATGGCCTCAACAGTTCCCGTCATGCCACCTAGCCCGCTTGCACATGTGGGCGGCCCAGTGGTGCTGCTACTCCCAGTGGACCCAAGCCTCAGGCAGGCTACACAACAGGTTCAGTCACCTGCCAACTGGCAGACTCCCTCAACTGGTGGCAGTCCCTTCGCCACCTCCAGGAGGGGATGCCATTTCAGGCACCTTCACTGCAGATGGTCCTAACAATGAACACCTCCCTTCTGGGTTGGGGAGCACACTGCGGAGACCTCAGCACTCAAGGCAGCTGGTCGCAAGAGGAGTTGCTCCTGCAGATCAACCTCCTGGAACTTAGAGCCATTTTTTTAGCCCTGTGAATGTTCCGCCAACACCTGTGCAACTGTCCTGTGCTGATCCAGATGGACAGCTAGGTCGCCATGTTCTATGTGAACAAGCAAGGGGGCGCAGGTTCATACTCCTTCCACCAGGAAGCGGTGACTCTCCTCTCTGCAGTATGCCATGGAATGCTCCTATGAGCGGTGTACCTTCCAGGCCAGAACTGCATGGCAGACAAGCTCAGCAGAGTCCTCAGCCCACACGAATGATGTCTGCACCCCAAAGTGGCGCGACTCTTCTGCCTCCTCTGTGCCTTCCCACCAACTCTACTAGGGGCCAAGACCCTCTTCAAAATCCAGAGCAAGCGGGCATCAGTGATCCTGATCACCCCCAGATGAGTCCAGCAACCCTGGTTCTCTGCTGCTCTCCCTGTCAGTGGCACTCCCGGTCCTACTGGGTCAGGATCCGGACCTTCTGTCCCAGGAGAAGGGCTTCCTCCTGCACTCGAACCTGGGGTTGCTAGCTTTGACGGCATGGCTGCTGAAAGGGTAACCTTGGCTCATTTCAATCTCCCAGGAGAAGTTGGAGATCCTGTTGGTCTCCCAAAACCCTCCATCAGACAGGCATATGCTTTCAAATGGAGGTGATTCTCAGTCTGGTGTGCAGAGAGAAGGGAGAACCCTTTTTCCTGCCACGTGCAGCTAGTGCTGCAATACTTATTGCACCTCTCGTATGCCAGCCTAAAGTCTAATTCAGTGAGGGTACACCTGAGCGCCATAGCCGCTCACCATCATCTGTAGAGGGAAAACCCCTCTCAAACCAGCCCCTATTCTCCAGGTTCCTCTGGGGCCTCCTGCTATTGAAGCCCCCCTCTGCCCTCTGGCGACGGAATGGGACCTTAATGTGTGCTCTCCCAACTCACCAAGCCACCGTCGTTCGAGCCCCTGGCCACCTGCCTTCTGAGATACTTCTCATGGAAAGTGATTTTTCTGGTGGCCATCACGTCTGCCATATACAAGGTTCTATAGGAACAGGATAGTGCTCCACACACATTCCAAATTCCTCCCTAAGGTGCTATCCCTCTTCCACCTCCACCAGGGAGACCTAATAGGTGCCAGGGGGAGTTTGGAGGGATGAGGGGTCTTTGGCAAAGGAGATCAGAGGGTAGGTGAATCTTTTTTTTTTCTTTTTTTTTTTCTATTACCAACTTCTTTAGGTTATTTCCTGGGAGCATCAGGCCGCATGTTAGTAGTTTGATGGTTCTGGGGAGGAATGATGACACTACCTTAGAGATGGTATTATACTTCAATGAATAACACAGGCTGTGTATTCATTTTGCTTAAGAAAGAACTACTTTGCATCTCATTAATTTGAGTTTTAGTACAAAAAAAAAATCATACGGTGAGGGCAAATGTTATATTTTTGCCAATTAATGTATGTTTGACCAAAAATGTGCATTATTCCCTTAACATGCTTTTGTAACTTTCCTTCTTAATTTCTGTCTTGGGATGGCAATGAAGCAGGCCCGCAATTTTAAAGATGTGTACTTGATCTCATAGGATGTCCTTCACCAATCCATAAAATAACTAATCTGCATGGAGGGGCATTTACATCCCTAAAAGGCAATGGTGGTGGTTTGAAAGCTTAGCTGAGGGATACTGTGAAAGGGGGAGTGAGTGATGCGTTGCACTTGTAAAACTGCCATAGGTATCTTTCCAAAGTGAAATATTTAATGCCGAGAGGATTGGGTGAGCCATTTTGGTCTTTATCTGCCATCGTTTGCTATGTTACTGTATTGTCTCAGGTCAGGTTATAATGTTTCTGGATGTAGGATCTATTCAAGGTGGTTATCTTAAATCTTATTTATTCCAAGCATTTGATATACTGCTAATTTACTAAAAGCCATCAAAGCAGCTTACACGGTTCCAAAAGGGGAAAAGAGAAAAGAGGAGGAAGAGGGGAAAAAATCACAAGAGGGGAAGTGTTTGAAGGAGTATAGTGAACTTCATTGCTTAGGAGAGAAGAAAAAAAGTGTAGCCTGAGAAGGAGGGAGAACGGAGAGAGGGAAGGGAAACAGGAAGGAGAATGGAGCGAACAGGGAAGAGGAAATCACTTGGAGGAAGGCAGAGAGAAAGAAAACTGGAAAAGCCAGGTTTTGAGTTGCTTTTTTGAATCTGAGGAAGGAAA
The DNA here is from genome assembly GCA_033557465.1 of Ichthyophis bannanicus. NCBI lineage: Eukaryota > Metazoa > Chordata > Amphibia > Gymnophiona > Ichthyophiidae > Ichthyophis > Ichthyophis bannanicus. The sequence continues at coordinate 556,365,380 of CM066035.1, forward strand.
CTTCTTGCCAGAAGGTTTGAAGGATCTCCAAAGGAAGGAGCCTAGGTAGGAAAAGAAGGAAAGACATGAGACATCCAGGTGGATGGATGACTGGAGGGAGGGAGAGAAGGAACATGAGGAATTATAGGGAGTAATCAAGGAGTCCAGATACATGGGAGTGGAGGCACAAACAAGTGTACGAAGTATGAAGTGAAGACACGCAGACATCTTGAGCCGGTGAAGAGCTATGCAAGAGGGTGATATGATCAAAATGACGAGTGCCAAAGATGACTTTGGCAGCCATAGAGTGGATTTTATTTATTTATTTAACATTTGCTTCTATACCGCGCTATTAAAATCAGCGCGGTGTACATCAAACAAGCATACTACAATGTATACAATTGAAAGCAGTGAATAGAGTATTGGAAGGCCGTTATATAATGTTCCTTTAATCCAGTCTTGTTAGGGCAGGGGAGACCAACAGAAGCTTCAGTTGAGGTATGGTAAAGCAGAGGTGGATACTGTGCAGCACAGGGCAACAAATGAGCCTCTGATAACTGAACTAATTTGTGGTTTCAAAGTTAGTAAAGAATCGATAGTGACACCCAGAATTTAACAGTCACGGAAAGGGAAGGGAGTGGTGGTGAGAACAGGTAGGTGAAGAGTCCAATGAAGGCCAGGGGAAGGGAAGCAAATAGCTTCACACTTGGAAACATTTAGGAGTAGATGGCACTTGTGGAACCAATGACTGACAGCATCCAGAGAGTGATGCAAGGGGGAACTGTTGTAATCGGGGGGAACAGGATCTGAATATTGTCTGTGTATAGGTAGGGATTACAGCCTAATGATTCGAGAGGGGGAGGGGGCAAGGAAGATTCTGAAGAGAGGGTGCCAGAAGTGAATCCAGGGGGATGCTGGACAGTAGAGGGAAGATGGACAACTGAGTTAGAGACCTAGAAGGTGTGGGCATGAAGGTAGGAGGAGACCCATTGGGGTACGGTACCATGGAGACCAGTATTGTGAAGGTTCTGAAGGAGAAGCTGGTGATCTACAGGATCAAAGGTGGAGCAAGCCAGGATGACAATATAACGTTGATCAAGGGTAGTCCATATTTCATTCATGAATACAGTGAAAAGGGACTCTGTTTCCCTGGTGGAACCCAGCTTACCTAGGATGGAAGATTAAGGTCTAGTAGGAAACATTTTGTACCTGCCTAATAAATATTTTATTTACTTAAAATATGTTTACCGAGAAAGCTGAATTAGGATAAGAGGCTTGATATTCAAAGTGGATTGTTTTTGCCAGCAAGTCGCAAATGCATAACTTTTATCCATGGACAGCAAGATGAGGAGCCCTCATGTATGGATGATGTCTCCAATGAAGCCTACTGTGGGAACAGCTGCCCAGTTCCAGATCTTTGGAAGTTCTCTACCATGCATGTGTGACTGTTCATGCCTGCTGTTGTCAGTTGGGACCAACTCGGTCTTTCGCTCTCTATGGAATCAGGTCATGTTGGAGCTCCATACACCCACCTGTTTTTTGGGTTCTTTTTGATATTTAGTTTTAAATATTTTTCAGTCTCATGCAGTGCTGATTCCTGTTAGTTTTAGCTGGGTTTTCGTCTGTTTTCAGTTTTCTCTTTTTTTGTGCATCGCCTAGAATAGGCCTAAATAGAGTCCTCAGACTCCCCAGCTGCAAGTATTGATTGATTTTGCTGCAGCTACCTTTTTCAGTGACAGTGTCCCAGAAAAAATGCCCAGTGGGTTTAATAGGTGCACCAGGTGCAGCAAAACCATATCCAGGTAATCCATATACAGATACCTATAACTGGTGTTGCAGTGTCTGGACCCTTACCATGACCCTTCTCAATATAATTTGTGTTTACAGATGTCAGAGAGGGCTCAAAGGTCATGAAAATCAGCATAAACAAATTTTTGGCAGTGAAAAGTCTGGTCCATCAGCATCAAAAGCATCTGTTTCCATGGCCATAAGCATTGCTTTGGATGCTGGAGATGCATCCATATAAAGAGGAAATCGGTTGCCCTTGACATTGAGCATCACGGTGTTTATCTGCTTTCATGTTACCATCCAGCTCCTGTGAGGAATTAACCACATCTTCATCAACATAAAGGGCTTGTGACACCAGAGTCAAAGCTCATCTGAGCACAATGTCATAAGCATCAATGCATCAGGGTACCTGGTCTCCTCAAAGTGTCTGACTTGAGTACCACTTTTCTTCTTGGTTTCAGAGGAGATGCTACAGACTCCAAAAGGCCAAGACCAGACTTCAGATATCCCTGGAATAACTCAGGAGAAAGTGGCCACTCCTGTTGCAGCCCAGACTCTTTGTTTATGGCAGCCTTCAAGGAGTGTCTCATAAAGAGACTAGAGGAGCAGCCGGAAGGCTTCTTTGCTTGATGCAATGTAGCAGCTTTGACTGCATCAAGATTGGTGCAGCAAAAAATGAAGCTGATCCTCGAGACTCATACTCTGCCTGTACGAGAGGCATTGGCACTGAGGCATTGAAGGGCCTGTAAGTCGATGGCTGCCCAGCTGGTGTCAATCTCCAGTGCATCAGGGGAAGAAGTGTCATCAAGACATCAGAGATCCATGAATGCTGTCATTTGAGATCTGTACCCCAGAAGAAGCAGAGATCTAGCCAAGCAATGACTCAAACTTCACATGAGTATTTTTCTGGGTCTGACTTTGAGCTAGAAACATTCTTTGAAGAGTTCTAATGGCCTTATGAGAGGAGAAAATGACCTCCTGGAGAATTCACCTTCACCAATTTTATACAAGAAATGGCCAAGTCCATTCCATTTAAGTTAGAGGTAGAGAGCCCAGGACAGAAGCATTGACTATCCTCCAATTCCTCAACCCATCCTAGACCTAAGAGCTTTGAACAAGTACCTCATAAGAGAAAATTTTGGAATGATTACCCAGGGCACCCTCATTCCTTATCTCCGAAAAGGAGACTGGTTATGTTCTCTGTACTTACTTCCTGTGGCTAGAATGTATTTTAAAGTAAATGTAAATATCTAAGATTCATCATAGGGAAACATCACCATCAATACGTGTACTGCCATTTGGCCTCATGTCAGCTCCATGAGTGTTCACAAAATATATGCACAGATTGGGAGCGTACATGTTTCGCTATCTGGATGATTGGCTGGTCAAGAGCATATCTCAAGAAAAGGCTCGGAAATCTGAGCATACTACCATCTGATCGATGAAGTTGCTAGGGTTTGTCAAAAATTATCCAAGTCCAGTTTAAGCCTATCAACTCTATTGGAATTCATAGGAGCTCTGCTAGACATGACTCAGATGAAAGCCTTCCTTCCACAATGGATCTCCAATGTTGTGTCCTTCATGAAAGAAGTTCAAGGAAGTCAGCAGACCAGCATGGAACTCGTTAAGAATGTTGGGGCATATGTCCTCAACAGCACATGTTACACACATGGAACATCTGAAAACGAGATGAGCTCAATAGACCTTGAGCATTTGGAGGCTGCAGATGTCATATCTGTCACTACGCTGCCATGGGACTGTTTGACCTGGTGGACAATTCATTCTAATGTGGCAAAAGATGTTCTCTTCCAAGTTCCATCTTACCAAAATATGCTGATGGCAGATCCATCCAGACTGGGCTCGGGAGCCCATGCAAATGTCCTTGACACTCTGGAATTGTGGTCTACTAAGGAGAAACTTCACCAAATCAGTTTTTTTGTAATTGAAAGCAATATTGGATGCTTTAAAGGATTCTGAGGTTGTCCATACAAATTTATGCTAATTCATCAAATAATCCAAGTAGCTATGTACTATTTCAACAGGCAGGGAGGAACAGGGTCATGCCTTCATTGTTAGGAAACAGTCAGGATATGGAACTCTGCCTCAGGGGCTTCATGGTAGAGCCGCACGTGTGTGTGTGGTTTCATGACAAAACTCAACCTCTCTGCCAGGACATTGTTCTCTCCTGCCAGATATGTGGTTCTGAGTTTCATCCCTTAAGAAATGGCAATTGCCTCAGGCGGCACTCGGACGGAGGCAGCACTTGGATGCTGGCAGCACTCCGGCTCTGTTTTAATTTTAGATTTTGCCACCTCTGGCCTGCCTCTGCCTTCCTGATGCTTTTCGTTTTTCTCAAGAATGCAGCGAGGAAAAAAGGCGGTGGGAAGGCGGAGGCAGACCAGAGGCAGCAAAATCTAAAATAAAACAGCTGGCGTGCCATTGCTGGATGATAGCCAGTGAGCCAGATCACTTGCAGGAACATCCTAGCAAGCAGTGGCAGCGCAGGAAGAGGTGCAGGTGGTTGGAGGGGGGACAGGGGGACAAGTGCCGGACAACGGGTGGGGGCAGAAGTACAAATGCTGGACAACCAGGGGAGATAGGGGGACAAATACTGGACAACTGGGGGGGGGGGGAGTGGAGGGAGAGGAGGACAACATGGAAGGGAGACAGGAAGACAAATGCTGGATGGGGGGAGGAAAGCAAGAAGACAAATTCTGGACTAGGGCTAATACTACTACTTAGTAAGCTGGGTAAGCGCGACGCGGGGTGCCAATGTCACGAGGGTGCTGTCGCTAACTACCCACTCCCCATTCAGTATGGCCTGCGGAGCACCGGTGACCTAGTGGAGAGCCTGCCCACAGGACACACTGCTCCTGCAAGCAGAAGGCTGTGACCAGCAATTGCAGCCTCTCATAGCCTTCTGCCCATGGGAGCAGCATGTACTGCAGGCAGGCTCTCCATTAAGCTGCCAGCACTCCACAGGTTATCCTAAATGGAGAGTGGGGGCAGGCAACCAGCAACAGTGCCCTTCTGATGTCAGCTCTTGCGGGCAGGCTTTCTCTGGGCTGCAGTCACAGCTTGCACAGCCCCTGCCTGCAAGACATACTGCTCCCACAGGCAAAAGGGTGTGGGAGGCAACAATCATGGCCCAGAGAAGCAGAGCCTGCCCACGGGATCAGCATGTCCTGCAGGCAGTGGCTGTGCAAGGTCAATTGTGCGCTGGGCTTGGGTCTGCACAGCCCCTGCTCATGAGACATGCTGCTCTGTGGGCAGGCTCTGCCTCTTGTACATAAATGGGGGGGCATTGGGAAGGGGGGAGTGGACATGAGGGGGCATTGGGAGGTGGACATGAATGGGCACAGGGAGTCGGAAGGGAGTTGGGGGGGGGGGGGGAAGGGAGGCAGTGTGGATAAGATTGAGGTGGGGGGCTAGGTAGATAGAGGACCTGGAAATGGGAGAAACATGGAGGGGTGATGGAGTGGTGATGTTGGCTGGGGTTATAGGGAAACTAAACTCGCTTGAGGTCTAGGTTAATTGAATGACTACTCCCCGTAACTCAAAAAATCCACATTCAATAGCTTGTTTGTGTTCAGTAACTTTAGGATTAAACAACAAAAGCCTCAGAACCAACCTTATGGCACTTGATTCTGGGTACTGTGATCTCCCCAGTTATGTGCCGGTTAACATCAATGGCTAATGTTGAGAAAAATCATATCACTTGTGACTTAACTCAGTTCATGAATAATAACAAATTGTACTTAGTGTTTTCATGTGATATGAAGCTGTTCTCTCGATGTATTCAAAAAATTCTTGTCCCAATTGGTGTCCCAACGCCAACTGTATAGGCGCCTGTGCGTTTCTCCTTATGGGTTTTTCAAGGGACAGATAATACTGATGATAGTTTCATATACATCATCTGTAAAAAATAATGTCAATTAATGACTGAACTCTTGCGAAGAAATCACAACATCACGCACTTATGAAGATGGAAAACGAAAGCAATGAATAATACTATATATACGCGCTAATTCTCTTGTCTTCAAAGATATGCTCCCTTCAATGCCCTGGGAGATCCAAAAGACGCCGCGCATGCGTGCCAGAAGTCAGGGTAGCCATATTTAAAGAGACCTGTTTAAAGAGACCTATAGTCCCTCCCCCCCTATTGTGGACACTCCTCCCTAAATGCAGGCCGTCCACTCAATACTGGCGTTGAGACCCTCAGGTTGCACTGTACCCAAAACATAAATCCAGCGCTGCTCCTTATACAATAACAGTTGATCCCTCGATTTTCCAAACCCAGCACTGGATACCTCCTCAATACACCAACAACGGAGGTGTGCAAATGTGTGATTGAATTGCAAACAATGAGAAACAATCGGAGCTTCCTTCCGAGCACAGCGGAGCCTACTTTCATGCTCCTTCATTCCGATGACAAATGAACGGATCGTCTTGCCGATGTATAACAATCCACATGGGCACAGAATAGCATAAATCACATGTGTGGATTCGCAAGTAGTAGCTTGTTTGATCCAATATCGTTTGCCCTTGTGATCAAAAAATGATCTCTCAATAGTAATATTGCAAATAGTACAATGTCCACAAATGCTATGGCCCCCTCGTCGGGTGAATTGATCACAAGACTCAAGGGGTCTCAATCGAGTGGGACTTAAATGCTCTTTCAAATTATGGCTTTGTTTCCAAACGTATCACACCGATTTATCCTGAAGACCTGGCACTATCTTCAATAATGCACTGTGTTTCTTAAGCGCTTTTTGCAAACTAGAGCTGAGTGGAGAATAACGTGTCACTAAATTAAATTAACTTTTTCTTCTTTTCCCAAATCACCACTTCGTCCGCGGGGAGTTAGCAATAAGTTCCTGTTGTAATAAAGAGCCCGTTTATATGCCCATTGAACCAATGAACGGGGATATCCTCTATCCAAAAAATTCTGTTTCAAATTTTGACACTGCTGCTTATAATCTTGTACTGTGGAACAATTCCGCCGGTACCGCAGAAACTGCGAGATCGGTAAACTATCCTTCAATTGAGGAGGATGGGCACTGTCGTAGTGAAGCAAAGCATTACGATCTACCGATTTGCGAAAAATTGATGTGGCCCATCCCGTGGGTTCCCGAAAAATTGTTAAATCTAAATAAGTTTTTCAATGTGTAAAGGAAAAGCTTAAGTTGCATTTATATTGCCAAGCACTTAAGCTTTTCCGTTACACATTGAAAAACATTTTTATAAGAAAACAATAGTGGCTGAAGGAAATCTTTAAAGTCGTTGATGTATACAGGGCAGTACAACATCTGGCGTTTTAGTAAAGTCAGAGGTGGCCCGTAATTCTGAGACCTTTGTTGCCACTGATTTTCAGTCAGTAATATCACAGCTTTTTCAATTGAGAAGAGCAATTAGTTCAAGTCGAGAAATTAATACAGTACACTTTCTAGATCATATGTGGAGTATTGTATTCATCTGAACCCCAGAATATAACAACTTCAACTTCAGTTCTGCGCCAGGGTAAGGACATGGAGCTAGCACTGAATGCCTGCCTTCTAGATTTGGGAGAAGACCACCTGTATGCATATCCTCCAGTACCCCTCATAGCAACTCTCCTGAAACCCAGAGACCAGGGATCCATGATCCTTATAGCACCTTTTTGGCCAAGGCATCCATGGTTCTCTTCTAGAACTCTGACGTCTCCCATTAGAGTAGGTAATATGCCAATATTGGTCATGCAGAGTCAAGGAACCCTGTTGCACTCCATCATGGAATTCCCAGCCCTCACAACTTGGTTGTTGAGAGGATAGCCTTGGCTTCCTTGAACTGGCCAGATGGTGCCTCCCAAGGTCATTTTGGCTTCCAGAAGGTCATACAAATTTAAATGGAAGAGATTTGCCATCTGGTGTGATGGAAAGGCCCTAGATCCTTTTTCATGTCCCACACAAAAACTGTTTGAATCCCTTCTACATTTGTCCAAGTCAGATTTAAAAAGAACTCCATTAGGGTACATGTTAGGGCGATAGCTGCATATCTCCACCATGTAGAAGGTAAACCCATCTTTAAATAACATTTAGCCATTCCTTTCATGCAGGACTTAATCCTGTTGGAGCCTCCATCAAGTCTCATACAGCATCATAGGAGCTCAATGTGGTTTTAACCCAGATGATGAAAGCTCCTTTCGAGCCTCTGCAAACCTGTAAACTGAAGCACGTGACCTTGGAAGGTCCTGTTTTTGGTGGTGGTAACCCATTGTGTAGTAACAGTTTTCCATAATAAATAAAACTCCCTAATCCCCTTATTTGTTTTGCTTGTCTAGCTTGAACACAGACTGTAAGCTGTCTGAAGGGACTGCTTCTCTTACATGTATATGTACAGCGCTGCATATGCCCAGTAGCACTATAGAAATTAGTAGTAATAGGGCTAGTGAGATCTAGGCTCTAGTAACTGATCCACCCTTTACATCCATCAAAAGTTCCTTCCCAACGTAGTATCTGATTTTCACCAGTCAGTCATCCTGATATTTTTCTCCAGATCTCATGCCCACAAAAGTGAAAGCACATTGCACAAATTAGACTACAGGAGAACCTTGGCTTTCTATTTGGAGTGGACTAAAGCCTTTAGAAGGTCCATTCTTGTTTGTTCTGGCCCAAACTGGCCACAGGCTGCCATAAACAAACATTATCCATTTGGCAAACGGATTGCATCTCATCCGCTGATGCTCAGGTAGACTTAACTCAGAGTGTCATATCATGGCTTATGTTGGAGCTATGGCAGCATTAGTTGCCACTTGAAAATGCCTCCAAAGACGACTTGCAAGGCTACACCATGGAATCTGTCCATACATTCACATCCCATTATCCCTTGGAAAGGGACTCCTGACGCAACAGTAGATTGGCCAATCTGTCCTCCAGAATCTTTATGGTGACTAGAATCCAACTCCATCCTCCTAGACCCATTTATTTTTATTTCTAGGTTGCCTTTCCAAATAGAGAGAGAGAAAAGAAGAAAATGTTGCAACACCGTTTCTAGTTCATTGTAATTCCCCTGTCTCCTGTTTAAAGGCAACCTGTAGGTAAGAATTCCCATACATGAGGACTTGCTACCCTGTTTGTCCATAGAGACTCCTGTAGCAGGAGTTCTTTTTGGACATCAGGATAACGAGTCCTCACAATCTTGCCCACTTCCCCAAGAAGTTGTATTCTAACTTCAGCAATATTAGACTGAGACAGTCCCTCATGACAGGGGTAGGCAGGAACAAGCACACATGTGCAATAGAACACTACCAAAATCTTCAGGGAGTAGCTGAAGAGCTGCTCCCATCAGTGACGTCACGCATACTTGAGGACTTGTATCCTGCTTATCCACAAGTAACCTAATTTTCTGTGCTGAGTCAGTCACTCACTTATAGACTCTCAAGTCACCATAAGTGGAAGATATATTTTGTGAAATATGATTTGTGACTTTCCTTTCTAATAAATCAATTTCCTCTAATAAGTAGGAGACTGATCTATCTTTGAGTTCTTTATTAAAAGGGAAATGCAATTTGAAACCATATTTAAGAATATTTTGAATCGCAACCATTCTAGTTAAATTAAGCCGACTCAAATCATTATATAATGGCTGAAGCTATTCTTCAGATTCCTTGGTCAGTTTTGCTCCTTTTTATTGTCTAACCCAACCTCTCTTCTCCAAAGGAAAAAAAAAGGAAACCCCGTGAAAACAAATTTCACCAAACAGTGATCAGACCATAGAATGGCAGTAATTTGCAAGATCCCTTACAATCATGCCATAGTTCTTAATGGTTAATAAATACATATAAAAAATAAAAAGAATATGAGATTATACCTTTTTTTATACCTTTTAATTATCCTTGGTCTCACCCAGTATGGTATATCTTATGTTCTTTAGTTATATACCATACTGGGTGAGACCAAGAATCCATCAAGCCCTGTATCCTGTTTCCAACAATGACCAATTCAAGTCACCAGTACCTGTGAGGTTCCCAAAACAGAGACAGATTCCATGTTGCTTATCCCAGGTGTAAGGGGTAGATTTCCCCGGTGCTCTTTAATAAAACTTAATACATTTTTAATGACTGTATATCCTGCCCATGGGCAGGGGCGGCCCAAGGGTGGTCATTTGCATATCCACCTGACCTCATATATTTTAAAATAAAATTTTTATGCAAATATGTTGCCTATCTAAAAATTTAGGTGGCTTTCAAAGGAGCCCTTAACAAGCCTCTTTTGTCCTGGCAATGACTTGGGGGCATGTTTACTAAATATTAATGTGCGTTAAGTGCCACTGCACCAACAGAAATAAATGGATGTTCCTGCACTTGGTGCATATTAAGAACATAAGATATGCCATACTGGGTCAGATCAAGGTCCATCAAGCCCAGTATCCTGTTTCCAACAGTGGCCAATCTAGGTCATATGTACCTAGCAGTTCCCCCAAAAGACACAGGTTCCACAATGCTTGTACTGGGTTAAGCATTGATATCCTGGGTCCCTTTTTAATAATGGTTTATGGACGTTTCCTCCAGGAACTTGTCCAAACCTTTTCTAAACCCAGCTACACTAACATTTGTGAAGGCACATTAACTTTTAAACATGCCTTTTTAATGAGGGTCTGAATACCATTTGCATGGGCAGTGAGGATAAAGAAAGATTACCAGATTTATACATTACTATGCTCCAGTGCCAACTGCCAAGAAGTACTATAAGCCCTGCTCAATTAGAGCCCATAGCAAACACGCTGTATCATAATAGCACTACCAGGACTCACAAAGCACCAAACCCTACCTATCAAAAAGCAACACTGCAAATATTAAACCAGTACATCTCCTACTGGGTAAAGAGAACAAGTGGGACTGTCACATAGAAGCTACATGAACAAAATACATCAGCGCAGTTGCACATGCAGAACATAGATCATCACCAAAGAAAGAACAAAGGATCAGAATTTAGAAATATGAAGACAATAATTAAACTGGGAACCCCAAAGCCAAACTTGGAATGTACAACAACACTGGAGAAATAAAGCTATAAATTTCCTCTTGTATTAAACAAAATGCAAAGATGTTAGCGATGCACATTTCCCAGAGCTGACATAGTTAATAAATTCAGAATAAAATAGTGTTTTTCTACCTTTTTTGTTTGGGCTTTTTATTTTTCCGTCACAACTTCCCCAGTTGCTTTCTTCTGTTTTCTTCATGTCTTCTGCTAACTCTCCATTGTCTACTGTCCATTTGTCCTTTCTTCTCTCGTCCAGTTTTTTCCATTCTCTCTCTGCATCTATTCTAAAATACTGATCTTTCCCCTTTTGCTCTTTCCTCCATTTCTTTCTTTATTCCTTTTTCATCCACTCAAACTTCACCCCTCCATCCTCAATCCCCACTTACTCTCCCAATACCTGGCCAATCGTAGATTTTTCTTCCCTCCCACACAAAATCTTTTCCCCTCTCCATCCTCACTCCCCCAGCCCCATCCCTTTCTAGTCTTCACACAGCATCAGCTCCCTTCTAGTTCCAGCCTCACCCAGCATCCAATTTCTTCTAGTCCCATTCTCCCAGCCCCCATCAGCCACTTTCAGTCCTATCCTGCCCCCCCCCCCCCCCGTTAGCCCATTTCCAGTCCTAGTTCCCACAACATCCCATTTCAGTCCTATCCTAGCTTCCCCCCAATCAGCCCATTTCCAGTCCTAGCCAAAGAGCTCCATGCCTGTCTGACTGGCTTCAGAGGGAGCCAGGGAGGCCCAAGGCCCTAGCTCACCTCTGCTCAGCCGCTAGAGTGAAGAGCGACATTTTCCTTCACTCTGGTGCTGTGTTCTCATGGATCCTGCTGGCATGCTGGGAAACAGGAAATGCCCTTTAACCTCCAGCATGCCAGCAGGGTCCATGAAAATGCCACTCTTCACTCTGGCGGCTGTACAGAGGTGAGCTGATGCCTCGGGCCTCCCCAGCTCCTTCTGAAGCACGGGGCCCTGTGCGAACAACATTCCCGCACAATGGATAGGCCAGCCCTGCCCATGGATATATACCTCAGTGGCCTGACAGAAACCCAGAATTGATGTTGCTCTAAAACTTTTGATTAGTAAGTATGGGGCAGACCAATGTGAGGATTTGAATCTCCCACAACAATAAAATTAGGGTTCTCTAGTTTCAACTTAGAATGGAAACTTAAAAAGAAAAGAAATCTAGCAGATCTGTGGTAGAGAGGAGAGCTATAACCTCAGGTGCACAATATATAAGCACTAAGCCCCCTTTTTATGAACCTGCATTTTGACTAAACAAACAGCGATTTAGGCGTTTAGAAAACTACTTCTGCTCGTTCCTTGTTGTAATTCTTCTATTCTTTTTTTTATTAGTACAGACAGGTGTTTGCTTAAATAACCAGGCAGACCAACAGATTTTCCCCATCCAGGATTTTGTGATACATAGCACATCTGAGTCATTTACTGTTAAATCCCAATTAGCTGACTTAGTCCTAGCTAATGTGAATTAAACAAATTGAAATTCAACTGAGCAAGGAGCACATGAGTCACTCTTTCCCCCCCCCCCCAAAAGCAAAAGAATATCTATTGGGTAAAATCACATTTCGGAGTGCTGTGTAGGGCCATATTCACCTCTGTGCAATTACCTCCATGGAGGTAGCTCCCATTCCTGCTGTGTCACAACACATCCTTCTGCAGATCTTGACAACCTTGACCCTGACCCTAAAGACAAGCTGACAGAGTCCAGTATCTAAAAGTGCAAAAAACAGTAAATGGCATCTTAGAAAACAAAATTTTAAAAGTAGAAATCTGTACATTTCAGGGTGGTTGGGTTTTGTTTTGTTTTTTTAAATTATTTTTACAATGTGTTTTGAACTTTGATTCCAGAGATGAACATTGACCTACAGACTGCAGTACTTTCTACTGGGTCTCAAGTAATTTGGGTGCTATATTTAGATTACAAATGGATTATTCTGTGCCTAGATGATGCTGCTGGAAACACATAGGTCAATATACAAAGCAAATTATCTGGATAATGGGAGCAGATATTAAGAGAATTCCCCTAGATGGCGCTGTATGGATAGTTGGCACTATATGGAAGTTTGAAGATCGAGGATATCCCCATACAGTTTTGCGAAAGGCATACCAGAGAGCAAGATATAATCATCGTGAATGGTTGCTTTATCCTAATCGAGTGGAGTCTAGGCATTTGCCTTTGTCAACAGTTACATGTGTTTTGCAACATTCCAGCCTTTCAAATCGTATAGCAGCAGTACTGCATAGACGATGGGCTTTGACTCAGGCGCATCCTAAGCTTTCCGGATGTGCATTACGGTTAGCATATAGCCGTGGACGAAATTTGAGAGATTGTCTTTGTCCGGCAGTGCCACGACGAGAAGATACATCAGTTTTGATAATGGGGTATTTAGCGTGTCAGCATTGCTCCTTCTGCAGTATTATGGTTAATTCGATCTGTGTGGAATATCAGAATAAAGTTTGATGTTTGCAAAGTAATACAACTTGTATTACTACACATGTTTATGGACTGTGGTGGTCCTGTCCGAAATTATGTATAGGAAAAACTACACGGCCTTTGAGGACGCGGCTTACTGAAAATAAATACAGTCTTCATAAAACTCATATTGATACGCCTTTGATTCAACATTGTGTTGACTTTAATCGTCGCTTTGAAGATTTACGTTGTACAGTATTGGAACATGTTCCATATAATATTCGACGGGGAGATCGTAACAGGATATTGCTGCAAAAGGAGCAACGGTGGATTTACTCATTAAACACCATGTATCCACCTGGTTTGAATGATAAAATTGAATGTACATTGTTCATATGAATGCCTTTAGATGTTGAATATTTTGGAGCATATAAGGTGTTTTTGTGTCTTTGAAGGATTTGACTGCTCTGCGTTGTCTGTGGAGCTCTGCCTTTTTCATTCCTTTCTTGTTGTTGAGTTTATGAATGCATTATAATGGTTTACGTGGGTGATGACGTCTTTGGCAGGTCGTGTTCTGATTGGATATTGGTGTGTAATAGTGTGTCACACGACGTCTTTTTTAGATGGCGGGGAGCATGAAGATGTTCAGCGTAGTGTATTAAAGGGTGGCATTCTTAACCCCTGAAGAAGCCTTGCTTTGGCGAAACGAAAGCTTTTGTAAGGTTTTGGTATAAGTTGATTTCAGTTTTGGCAGTTATTAGTTTCCCTGCTGTGTTTAATCCTTGAAGAGTACCGATTATGTATGTCTGTCATGATGTGCCGTGCTGTGATGAGGTGGCCATGGAACTGAAGGTTTAAGGTGCTGAGGAGCAATTTTGAGAAAGATAATATTTGGGCACGTGTTACACTATACTTATTTACTTTATTATCTCATTTTTGCAGGAGATTCTGGTCTGTTCCAGTGCTGCCTTGTGCAGTAATTACTATACAATAACGCTGATTGAGTGTATATGTTGTATTTAATGTATTGTTTCCCATTAGTAGTTGGTGTTGAGAGATTGGAAATTTTATATGATTGCTGTAACTTTCTGGAGGCTTTTTGACCTGTGATGTGAGCGTCAGCTATTCCCTATAGTGAGGTTCTCACCAAATGTAGGGTATAAGCCATCCTGAGGTCATTTTTTGCCCTTAATTAGTGGGTTTTGAGTTAATTTCAAATTATTGGTATTAGTAATTGATTTGAGTTTTTCTTGGATTGAGAGCAGGCATTATTTGTAGTTGTTTGCTCTTATACAACTATTTCAGTGGTGATAACTATATGGATAGTGCCACTGAAAGTCCTTCATCTTTAACACTATCTGGATAAACCAACAACAAAGCAGAGGTGAACTTTGCCACAAATTGTCAATCACAAAATCCAAAAAAATGGCAGTGAAAACAATTATCAACAAGATAAAGCAACAATTTATTCACAAATAGCTTCAAGTAATAGCGGAGAGACTGAATGAATTATTTGCTTCGGTCTTTACTGAGGAAGATGTAGGGATGTTACCCATGACTGAAGTGGTATTTAAAGGTGCGGCAGAATTGAAGGAAATATCGATACATCAGGAAGATGTATTACAAGTATTAGATAAACTGAAGAGTAGCAAATCACCTGGGCCGGATGGTATACATCCAAGGGTGTTGAAAGAACTAAAATATGAGATTGCAGACCTGCTATTAGTAATCTGTGAACTATCATTAAAATCATCTCTAACACCTGAAGATTGGAGGATCACCAGGGTAACACCAATTTTTAAAAAAGGTTCCAGGGGTGATCCGGGAAACTACAGACCGGTGAGCCTGACGTCAGTACCGGGAAAAATTGGTAGAAACCATCATAAAGAATAAAATTACTCAGCATGTAGATAGTCATGGCCTAATGGGGGAGACAGCTAACATGGCTTTAGACAAGGAAGATCTTGTCTTACTAATCTGTTATGTTTTTTTGAAGGTGTGAATATACAGGTGGACAAAGGTGAGTCGGTTGATATAGTGTATCTGGACTTTCAGAAAGCCTTTGACAAGGTCCCTCATCAGAGACTTTTGGCAAAACTAAAGAGTCATGGGATAGGAGGCAGTGTACTACTGTGGATCAGGAACTGGTTAAAAGATAGAAAGCAGAGGGTAGGGCTAAATGGCCAATTTTCCCAATGGAGAAAGGTGAATAGTGGTGTACCCCAGGGATCTGTGCTGGGTCCGCTGCTTTTTGACATATTCATAAATGACCTGGAAAGTGGAATAACGAGTGAGGTTATCATATTTGCAGATGACACAAAACTATTTTAAGTTGTTGAAACCCGAGGATTGTGGAAAATTGCAAGAGGATCTTGATAAATTGGAAGACTGGGCATCAAAATGGCAGATGAAATTTAATGTGGATAAGTGCAAAGTTATGCACCTAGGGAAGAACAACCCAAACTATGGTTACACAATGCAAGGTTCCAGATTAGGAACCACCACCCAAGAAAAACATTTAGGTATCATTGTGGATAACATGTTAAAACCCTCGGCTCAGTGTGCAGCGGTGGCCAAGAGAGCAAATAGAATGCTAGGTATCATAAGGAAAGGAATGGAAAATAAAACAAAAGATATTATAATGCCTCTATCGTTCCATGCTTAGACCGCACCTTGAATAATGTGTGCAATTCTGGTTGCCGTATCTTAAAAAGGATATAGCGTTATTAGAAAAGGTTCAGAGAAGAGCCACCAAAATGGTAAAGGGGATGGAAAGATACTCCTATGAAGAAAGGCTAAAAAGGTTAGGGCTCTTTTTTTTTTTTTTTTTAAACTTTTATTTTCATTTTACAACAAGCAAAAGGTAACAACACACCAAAGGAAACAAATACAAGCATACAATAAGGAAAAAGCAACCCCAATTACCCCCCACCCCTATGCTTCTTCTCTGAGCTGATAAGTATCATCATATAAGCGCTTACAAACAACAGTTATTGTTCATCAAACAAACAGAAATAGTATCTACGATACAGAATGATCATGTGACAGAGATTAACACAGATTTAAACAGTCAAATGAGAGCATTTAGCAGTTTGAACATAGTCGTTGAGCATCTTCCATTTAGACAAGTGGTGGGGGGTCTGAGCGGAAGAGGCTGACATACGAGGTATTTGCTCATATTTACTGTAGAGACAGACATGATTCCACCATTCATTGGGGCTCAGGTGGGAGCTATTTTTCCAGTATTTCGTAATTAAGGAAATAGCAATGCCCAGCATAAAGTCTAAAAGGAAGTAAGCCGATTTAGGAAGAGAGGGGATCCCCGCAGCTGAGCGGAGTCCCACTATCTTCCAAGAGAGGGGCTCCTGAAAGTGCAAAATAGATTGAATACGACCCCAGACCCGACTCCAGTAATACTGTAATGCGGGGCATTCATACATAACATGAGTTAGTGAACCAATGGCCGCATGGCATGTCCAGCATCTATTGCTCTGGGTGGCGTTCCATTTGGCTAACCTGTCAGGAGTATAGAAACAGCGGTGGGCTAGAAAGAAAAGTGTCTGAGTGAGTGAGGCGGATCGAGAGACCCGTGTCACCTTGCTCCAGACTAGGCTCCATTGCTCCGGGGTCAAAGTTACATGCATTTCCCGCTCCCAGGATTTCTGTGCTGTAGGAGGGCCTCTATTTACAGTATTACATAAAGTTTTGTAAAAGTTAGATGCCACACCCGAAGAGCTCCCGATAGACCGGATTATCTCCGACAATCCTTGGGTATGGGTTTCCGATGGCGGGAGCACCTTAGCACTCCGAAGACAATGCTGAAGTTGCACCAACTGAAAGTAGTGTTTCGCTGGGAGACCAAATTCAAGTTGTAATTCGCTAAAAGTTTTCCAGCGACCATCATAGAACAGTTGATTAGGGATCCAAATGCCCCTAGTGTACCAGGGGCTCCACGCCATCGGTTTATTTTGTATTTGAAATCGAGCATTGTGCCAAAGCGGGAGTCTATCTAGCGGACAAAGTCGGGGGTCTAGAGATTGCTCAAGGGTATTAAAGGCACCTAAAGTGTCTAAGAGCATTGGTGGATAGTGGGAGTCTGATGAGAGAGTCATACCAGGGAGATAAGTAAGAGGAATTGGTTTGCAAAGGTCCTCCTCTATATCTAGCCACACAGGTCTACTCGGTGTGAGGTCTTCCAGCCAACGAGCACCTTGTTTAAGAAGAAAAGAATGGTGGTATTTCAGGAAATCAGGGAATCTGACACCACCATTTTCTTTATCTGCTTGTAACTTATGTTTCGCTATCCTAGGTGTCTTGTTTTGCCATAAGTATCTAGTCAGAAGACCCTCTAAATCTTTATATGTACGTCGAGGTAGGAGACATGGCAGCATTTCTAAAATGTAGTTCACTTTGGGAACAATCATCATTTTAATGGTTTCTAGGCGGCCCCACCAAGTAAGTGTTAAGGGAGTCCAGCGTTGAGTAAGCGCCCGGACCTTAGAGGTTAAGTCTTTAGCATTAAAGGTGATGGTGTCTTCCAAAGGAGAGCAGTAGTGCACCCCTAGGTATTTGACCATGCGAGGTTGCCATAAAAAGGGAAAGGATTGCATATCTGCCTGATGGATCAGAGAATTTAGTGGAAAGGCTACCGATTTGGTCCAATTTATCTTATAGCCCGAGAGTTGTGAGTAGATACCAATTTGCTCTAGGACAGCCGGCACTGAGTCTAGGGAGACAAAGAGCATAAGGTCATCAGCATATGCTGAAATTTTTGATTTCCCTATGAGAGAAGGGGACTCCATGAATATCCTTGGATTGCCGGATTAGTAAAGCTAAGGGTTCGAGTGCGAGATCGAAAAGAAGTGGAGACAGTGGGCATCCCTGGCGAGTACCGCGTTGCAGGGAAAATGGCTGAGACTTTAAAGCATTAGCACAGATGCTAGCTGTAGGCTGTGCATACATGATTCGGAGACAACGGAGAAAGCCTTCTCCGAATCCGTACCAGCGGAGAGTTGCAAACAAAAAGGGCCATTCTAAGCGGTCGAAGGCCTTCTCAGCATCAAGTGAGAGGCCAACCAATGGTCGATCAAGATTAACTGCGGCAGTCAGTACATGACATAGAGTCCTAGCATTATCAGCAGTTGATCTACCGGGAATGGAACCGCATTGATCTGGGTGTATTAAAGTAGACATCTTATCGGAGAGCCGGGTGGAGAGAATAGTGGCAAATATTTTATAGTCTGCGTTTAGCAGGGAAATTGGACGATAATTAGCCGTTAGTTGCGGATCTCTCCCCTCTTTCTCAAAAACTATTACATTTGCCATTGAGAAGGATCCAGAAGGAGATCCCTCCTCGGCCAGAGCAGAAAAATAAAGTTTCAAAAACGGAGCTAAGTCAGCGTTAAAAGTTTTGTAGAATTCAGCTGGGAGACCGTCCGGGCCTGCGGCTCGACCTGTGGCACATCTCTTGAGTGCAGATTGAATTTCTGATAAAGTAAATGGTTTGTCCATGGCCTCTCTATCTTCGTCAGATAGGGTCGGCCGTTGTACCCCTGATAGTAATCGTTCAAATGCTTCCGGCTCGAAGTCACATTCAGATTGATAAAGCCGAGTGTAAAAATCACGAAAGAGTTCTAAGATTTCTGTATCTTTAGTGACCAGGCTCCCCCCCGACGGATTGCGGAGAGCAGTAACGCGCTTGGCTTCTTTTTGACCTTTCAGAGCATTGGCTAACAATTTGCCGGCACGGTTATTTTCCCGATAGTATGTCCCTTGTTGTGATTCAATATTTTTAGCAGCAGCGGTATATAAAAGCTGATTGTATTGAAAACGAAGGCGTTGTAAGCGAAGTAAAATACATGGGTCAGTACGGGACGTGAGGAGACGCTCTCCAGCTTGTATCTGTTGTTCTAGAATCAGTAAATGTTGCTTTCTTTGTTTCCCTTGTCGAATTTGATAGCTAGTTATAGTTGCACGGATGGACGCCTTGAAACCCTCCCACCAAGCCCAACTCGCAGTGTCATGGGGTGAATTAAAATGAAAGTAGTCTTGGATAGCGGCCTTTATGTCAACCTGAAAATCTTTTTGGTCTAGTAGGGATCTATCAAAAAACCAAGTACGGGGATGTTCACCTTGCGTAGTGACATGTAATGAGAAAGATATGGCAGCATGATCTGAAATGTGGAGAGGATGAATCCTAGCCATGTCCACTTGGGATATCAGTGCTTTGGAGATAAGAAAAAAAATCTATTCTAGATTGTGAGTGATGGGGGGCTGAGAAAAAGGTGAACTCTAAGTCGGAGGGGTGAAGCAGCCTCCATATATCTACTAACGCTAGATCTTTCATCAGAGCTGTAAGGGTATCAAGACTCTTGGGTGGACCACTCGTTCTGGGCGGCAGTCTATCTATCAAAGGATCAAGTACTTGGTTGAAATCGCCGCCAAGTATTAATGGAGTATTGGCAGAGGCCAGTGCCAACTGCGCAATACTTGCATAGTAAGCAGGGTTATCCACATTCGGAGCATAAATACAAATACACGTGAATTCACTATCTCCAACCTTAAGGTGTGCACGGGCCCATCTACCCTCCTTATCAGAACTAGTATCCATTACAGTAGCTTGCAAAGACTTCTTAACCAAGATGGCTACCCCACACCGCTTGGAAACGGCGGGAGAGTAGGCAGCCACCATGTAAGGCTTAGCATTAAGTTTCAGTGTTTCAACGGAGTTTAAATGCGTTTCCTGAAGAAACACTAAATCAGCATGTTCATGATTAAGATAGCTAAGGATTTTCTTTCTTTTGATTGGACTATTGATGCCTTTTACGTTCAGTGATAAGATCTTACATAAGGCCATTCAGAAGGGTTAAAAATTCTGAGAAAGAAACATGATAACGCACATAATTGCACAATGTCCCTCACATTAACTGTATATGGCTGTACACATGACATGATAGAAAATAAGCTAATGAAAAACAATGAAGCGCCCCATATAACGAAATAAGCACCAAAGTGCATTAGAGAAGAAGCAGAACCCCAGAAATTACTGGCGACCATATGTCTGCGGGGAGAAACCCCAGAGAAGGCCTAAATTGAAACATATAACCTGTATAGCTGTGCGTGCTCCGAATCCAACCGAGGTGCACATCATGGAGGGAAAGGAGACCAAGAAAGGTATATATAGAAAGAAAGAAAAGTCCAGGCAGTCTCTGTTCCAGGCAGTGATCACCGCGTCGGGCCATTCAAAATGGCGGGCAGATCCGGCGGATTACAGATCCGAGTTGTTGGATTAGCGCATCTGGTCTGCTTCTTTGGAATCTAAAAATGTTGCTAGCAGATCAGGATCTTCGAAGGTTCTAGTTTGGTTATGGAGAGTCACTCTGAGCTTCGCTGGATACAATAGGCCAAAGCGAGCCTGTAGCTGTTGAAGTCTAGGTCGAAAAGCAAGGAGTCTCTTCAAACGGTCAACTGTGGGCTTTGCCAAGTCAGGGAAGAAGGAGACTTTATGACTTTCAAACTCCAGATGATGATTCGCCCGGGCAGCATTTAGAATTTGCTCAACTTGCTGATATCTCAGTAAGCAAAAGATGATAGGCCGGGGGGTCGTCCGATTGAGCGCCATGTTGGTAGGAACACGATGTGGTCAATTTCCAGATCTCTGTGAAAAGTGATCTTCAGCAAGGAGGGAAGAGTTTTGACCAGGAATTCTCTTATATCTCCTGCTTCCGCCCCCTCCGGTACTCCAATGAGCCTTACATTGTTGCGACGGGCTCGATTATTGCTATCCTCTAACTCTTTTTGAAGATTCTGTATCTGACGCTCAGCCTTGTCCAGTTTCACCAAGCGCACCGCGTGCGAGTCGAGGACCCCCGCCATGTTGTCCTGCCGTAGTGAAAGACCTTCAAGCCGGTCCTGAAGCATACCGAAATCTTCTCGCATGGCTCGGAGCGCTTCTCCGTTGGACTGTACCAGTTCCTTCACACCGCGTATTTCCTCCAAGATCTCCTGTTGCATTTCGGGGTTTTCCCGAAGTGGAACCATCTTTTGTGGGGAAGACAACTCTGTTTTGGAGCGTTTTCCGTGTGAAGAAGAGGGAGACCCGAAGTCTAAGCGCGCTGGTTTGTGGGCCGCCATCCCCCCCGAGGCACCCCGTTAAGTTCGGAGCAAAATATTAAGTTTATGTAGGTATTAAGTCAGGATTCTGAGTAGGCCCCTCGGGAGCTTCAGCGCGAAGCGTCTAACCCGCTGGACATCAGGCTCCGCCCCCCAAGGTTAGGGCTCTTTAATTAATCTGGAAAAGAGACGGCTGAGGGGAGATATGATAGAAGTCTATAAATTAATGAACGGAGTGGACCGGGTAAACGTAGATCGGTTTGTTTGTTATCAGAATATAGAAAGACAAGGGGACATGCATTGAAGCTACAGGGTAAAGTATTTAAGACTAATAAAAGAAAATATTTTTCATTCAACGTGTAATCAAACTCTGGAATTTGTTACTGGAGGATGTAGTAAAGGTGGTTAGTGTAGCTAGGTTTAAAAAAGGTTTGGACAAGTTCCTGGAGGAAAGGTCCATAAACCATTATTAAGAAGGGACCCAGGATATCAATGCTTGACCCAGTACAAGCATTGTGGAACCTGTCTTGGGGAAACTGCTAGGTACGTATGACCTAGATTGGCCACTGTTGGAAACAGGATACTGGGCTTGATGGACCTTGGTCTGACCCAGTATTGCATATCTTATGTTCTTACAAGTTCTTCCTAAAAACATGTGTTAAAAGCTCAGCATGTTTCAGAGTATCAGAGGCATATACATACAAAAAAAATTTTTCAAAATGATAAAACATATAGAAATACAGTAATTCTTCCAGGATCTATGTTGTAGTCTATAAATAAAAACATAAGTGACAAGCACAATGTCAATACAAAGCATAAAAACTCAGACACCATTTAAAGTGAAAAATGTATAAAAAGAACCAAAACGAAGTAACACAAACCTTTCTTGCATGTATTTTTATAGATATTTTCTTTGGATGTGGTATGAATTTTTTTTTGTTTATACGCAGAACGTCTGCTTTTATATTCCATCCAGGGGAATGTGTGGCAGTGTCTTCTGGGGAGATTTGTTCCCTCTTTGGTTCCTTTTATACATTTTTCATTTTAAATAGTTTCAAATTTTTTATGCTTTGTATTGATGTTGTGCTTGTATCTTTCATGTTTTTATCTATGGACTGTATGTCATAGTAATTCTTTCAGGGTCTGTATTTTTTATTTATTTTTTTTAAAAATCATAATTTCATATAGTTCTGCTAGACCATTCCAGACAAGTGGGTTGTGTTCCCCCTACTCCCTTACCAGCAGACTGGTGGAGACAAAGAACCAATGAAAGGCCCAGTTTTCAATGGCATTACTCCTATGCCTCTATCCACCTCAGCCACCAAAGTTCTTTTCAATATTTCTTTGTCGCCACGAGATTGTGAATGGATTTTTTCCACTCTGATGAAAATCTGAATAACTGAGAGGAGAAAATTTGATTTAAATGCTGAGGGTGACTCTCACTTGATTGCAATATGGGAGGCTCCACTAGACTGTGATCTTTTCGGTAGCCATAGGAGGAGAGGAAAATAGATTCAGCTCCACGCTCTTATCATAAAAGCCTGTTGAGCAGCTTTAATGCCCCCTCCCTCCTCTTCTGTCCCCCTGCTTTCTCCTGCAGAAGGATTGTGACTTGGGCTCTGCTGTGGATGATGAAGTCCTCCCCCTTTCAGAGACTTATGAAGAGGCTGGTGTTATCCGCCTGTTCTGGAAGGAGGAGCTGGCAGTGTTAATTACCAGGGTATTATTAACCTTGGACTTAGCAGATGCTCCAGACACAGAGCAGGGGCTGAAAGTTCATCCACTCCTGCAAGGAGTGCAAAATCCACTGTAGTCTTTTCGCTCCTGGAAGTGATCAAGGTATCTGGTTGGAGTGGGGTTCGCCTGACTCCCTATTTAAGGGGCTAAGGGTGTATAAGAAGATGTATGCTCTCCTGGAAAAGGAGTGTGCTGTGTGGTTTGATCTTCCCAAGATGGATGCACAGGTCTCGGTCAATCTCCAGGAACAAGCAGGAATGTAGTCTTCACATATGGGTATCGTTGGTTCCGACGGAGCCTGCGCGGGAACGCTCCCCAGCATCCAATAGGAACGCTTTTGGGAGCATCCCTCAGCACATGCGCGCTGCCGTCCCGCCTTTCCAACTGTCCCTCTTCATTTCTTCATTTCTTCATTTTTCGCAGAGCGGACAGGATCCATACCCTGTCACCGCAGAAAATTCCGTCTTTAAAATTGTTTTCTTGTGGTCATGTTTGCCTCCGCATGACGCTTACCGGTACTGCCGGTTCTTTTCTTTTCCAAAAAAAAAAACCCCTTATGCTTTGAACTGTTTCTTTTCAGAAACTTTTCTTTTTTGGTGCTAGGCGCCATTTTGGGCACTAGGCCCCATATTCCTAAAACATGGAAAAACCAACTAGTGGTTTTAAAAAATGTACTAAGTGTGGCAGTACAATTTCCGTCACTGACACCCATGATTGGTGCCTTAGATGTTTAGGGCCTGAACACTCTCCATCTGAATGTCTCTCCTGTATGGGGATGACTAAAAGAGGAAGACAGAACCGGGCTGCGAAGCTCGGTACCCTCTTTTCTTAGGATGCCAGATCCATTGCATCGACCTCTTCAAGAGCCTCTTCTTCCTCCATGGATCTCAGGTAACTAAACATAAAAGCCGGTCCTCAAAGGGTAGCTCTCCTGCTAAGCATCGAGAGGCCATTGGCATTGCCCTTGAGGTAATCACACCGGCAAAACAGCCCCGGCGGGAGGCTTCGGCTTCCAAACCATCAATGGGGCTCCAGGATGTTCTCGAGGCCCTGACCTCACAAGAACTACCTGTGCCATGCTCAGGGGTCCCGGCTGTTTTCACTGGTACAGACACCCAGGCATCGGCAGCATCGATAGACCAGAGGTTCCTCGCTATCGAACGCAGCATTGCAGATCTCCTCTCAGCTGCGGTACCGTTGGTCCAACGGGCACCAGTACTGACATCAATACTGATGCCGGTACCTACACTGGTACCGGCCCCGGTGGGAATTCTTCCCACGCCATCTTTGGCTGGAATCAACAGATCGGTACCGGATCAACTCAGTACCGACTTCGATCGATACCGGGACCGTGCTTTGCATGAGCATCGCAGTCAGGAATACTTCGAATCCTCAGATTCCAAAGACTCTGACAATTCTGCTGGTACTAGAGGGTTTCTCCCGGAAGATCCTTCTTCTCCCCAACGCAGAATGTCGCCTCCAGAGGACATGTCTTTTCAGGATTTTATTCGTGACATGGCCAAAGGCCTTTCAATCATGGTGGCTCCTGAACAGGAACCCAGAGCAAAGGAATTGGAAAATCTCCAGGAACAAGCAGGAATGAGTCTTCACACGCGGGAGACGTCGCCGACGGAGCCCGCACGGGAATGCTCCCCAGCATCCAATCAGAAAGCCTTTGGGAGCATACACCGCACCTGCGCGGTGGCTTCCCGCCCTTCCTACTGCCTCTCCCCAGTTTTTCGTTTTCCGCGGAGCAGGCAGGACGTCCCTCCTGCCACCGCAGAAATTTTTTCCTTTTCTGTTGTCGCGGCTTTCCCGCCGACGGTGGCACCTCCGTGCCCCCCTTTTTCTTTCTTTCTTCTAATTATTTTTTCATTGTTTTCATTTAATTTTCGTCGCCCCCTCCGGGCGCGGAGGACCGGGGCATGGAGCCTTCTTCCCCCCAGCCTCACGGCGGGGACTCCATTTTCCACGTGGACTCCAATGCCTGGTGCCTCTCCTGTGTGGGGCCTGACCCCTCTTTCCTGGATTCTCCGGGCTACAGTGTCGGAAGAAGACCCTCCCTCTTTCGGGTATCCCTCGACGACGTCTTCGCGCCCAGGGCACGGTCGTCGGGTTGTTCTTCTCGCCAGGATCAGGTAACCACACAACAGTCTGTTAAGACTAGCCGAGTCTTGAGGGGCAAGTCTCATGCGCGGCATGGCGACGGCTCCGGCCAACCCCTCAAGTCCTCCTTGGCTGATATACCCCGGCGGGAGTCCTCGGGCTCCAAAGCATTTACGGGGTTTCGGGATGTTCCTGAGGTTCGCTCCTCACAGAACATTCCCGAGCCATGCCTGAGGGAGGTACCCGCTTCGAGCGGTGCCGATTCCCCGGCATCGGCGTCGGCGTCGAGTGTCCCACTCTTCGCCAGGGATCGTCAGCCGGTGTCCTCGGCGCCTTCGGGGCCGATCGGCTCGACCTGGTCTGACCTCCCTACATCCAAGCCATGCTCGGGCGTGGTAGCTGCTCCGAGCGGTACTGAGCCCCCGGCATCGGCGTCGGTGTCGGTGTCGAGCACTGCACTCCTCACCGAGGATAGTCAGCTGCTGTCCTCGGCGCCTCCGTGGCCGATCGACTCGGTCCAGCCTGGCGTTCCTCCATCCCGGCCATGCGCGTGGGTGGTACCCGCTTCGGGCGGTACCGACCCGTCGGTGTCGAGCGTTCTGCTCCTTACCGGGGATTGGCGGCTGCGGTCCTCGGCGCCTCCGGGGCCGACCGATTCGCGCCGGTATGGCGTTCCTACGGGGGTGGTATCCGCCTTGGGCGGTGCCGACCCGTCGGCGTCGAGTGACCCGATCCCCACCGGGGATCGCCAGCCGTTGCCCTCAGCACCTCGGGGGCCGATTGACTCGACACTGTCTAATGGCCCTACGTTCAGGTCCTGTGCGGGGGTAGTACCCGCTTCGAGCGCGCGGGCGTCGGTGGTTCCGCCCCACGCCGGGGATGGTCATCTGGCCTCCCTCCACTCAGGGCCGCTCGCTTCGACCCGCGCCGGGTCGCCGGCAAGGGTGGTACCGGGTTCGAGCGGCGCTGCTCTGCCGGCGACGGCAGGGGCGTCAAGCACGAGGGGCCACCATCGACCTTCCCCGGGGACCTCGGGGTATGTCGGCCAGCGCTCGGGCGACTCCCCGGCATCGACGCGGCCGTCGAGGGCCCCGCCTTTTCCTAGAGAAGGGGCCTCGGGGTCTTCGACCGTTTCGATCCAATCTGGATCTGCGCCGCCCCGCAACGTTACACCGACGTCGGCGCAGGGGCTTTGCACCCCCGCAGGGACTCGTCGTCGGGTGACCGGGGTACCCTCGGGGACGGGCCGTATGCCCCGGAAGGTTTTCTCTCCGGGTCGGACGGGTGCGAGAGGGAGCCCGGCTTCGGGCAGTGCCCGCCGATCGACATCGGCGCCGGCGTCGGATGACCCGCTCTCCACTGAGCTCTGCCCTCGGGGACCCGTGATGCTCGCGGCACCGATCGGCGCGGTTCCGATCCGCGCTCCGGGTTTTCCACCACTGGCGCAGTCGCCCCCGCCGGGGCCCTCTAGAAGAGAGTCGATCTCCTCGCTCGGTTCGATGCCCAGCCTGGAGTCGATATCCAGCCTTGAAGGCCTGGACACTACACGTCTCGGGATCGGTCCCTGTCCCCTCCCGCGACGCGGAGCGGAGACCGCTGGCCCCTGCCCTCTGGCGGCCGCGGAACCGCTTCGATCGCAGGGAGCAGCGCCACCCCCGGGTTCGGGGCCGAGGCCGATTCCTGCGGCGCCGTTGGTGCCATCGACCCCTTCGATGCCTAGTTCGGAATCAATCCCAGGAGCCGACAACGCCATGGGGACTGCCCCGATCCGGGTCGGTTGGTCCCCTCCTATGCCCAGCGGGCATCGGCCCGAGCGGCCTCTGTATGCCCTGGCAGCCTCCCCCGCCATAACTCCTCCGGCAGAGCCACCTTTTCAGGATTTCCTCCTTGACATGGCGGACTTGCTGGCCATCCCTACCCCGGACCCGAGCCCGGGCCCTGAGGAACAGGCAGCCGTGATGCTTCCTCTGCATCCCTCCCTGCAGGATCTCCTGCTGGGGGCTTGGCGGTCGCCTTTGAGGGTTCCGGCACCGTCGACTGCGATGCAGGCTCTATACCGGGTGCCTCCATCCCCGGGTTTTCGGCAGCACCAGCTTCCACATCGGTCCATTGTGGTGGAATCGGCGCTGAGGAAGGCCGGAAGCAAGGAGAAGCATGCTTCTCGCCCCCCAGGCCGCGCCTCAAAGACGCTAGATACTCTAGGACGTCAAGCCTTCCAGACGTCTATGCTGACGGCCAGAATTATTTCATATATATTTTATATGAGTCTGTCGCTGCAGGAGGTCACCGAGAGGTTGTCTCGGTTATCCCTCTTCGTATCGGCGACCAAGGCCTTTGAATATTCCCTGCTCCTTTATCACTGCAGGAATATCTCCGGGTTCCTTTCTCGTGCTTCGCTGGACTCCTTCCAGTCGGTCAGCAGAGCCTCTGCTGTTGCCATTAGAGCACGCTGTACAGCATGGTTGCAGGCGTCCGAGTTGTGTAGACGGGCACAGCACAACCTGGGTAATTCTCCCTGCGACGGAGATCATCTCTTCAATAGCGAAGCCTTGCGTCAGGTCGCACAGTGCTTCGCTCACCTTCCCAGGGTTAGCAGCCAGCCTAGGGCCCGGCCCCACGGCTGTGGTAAACGCCTCTCTAGGAAGAGGAAATATCAGCCCTCCGCCCGCCCACCAGGCGCGCCCAGGCAAGGGGCCTCTCACCCCGGGTTGATGCCCCCGGGCCCGCGCCAGGACTCTCCTACTAAGCAATTTTAGGCTCAGGCAGGCGGCTGCCTGCACTTAACCCTCTTATCGGAAGTTTAAAAATTGAGCTCTGCTCTGGGGCTCGTTCAGTTGCAAATGGTTCGGAGGCTTATCTAGGGGTTCTGGTATTCTCCTTCCGTTGGTAGGGAGACCACCTCTATTCCGTGATAGCTATGGCCAACGGCCAACTTAATTACCCTTCGGTACGTCTCCGAACCCTTCTCAGCCGGTATCCCCCTGCTGATTGCTTCCGTACCGGAATTCCCCCCCCCCCCCCGTCTGTGCGGGGGGGGCGAGTTTTCTGCGTGCAGGTCCTGGGGAC
Source organism: Ichthyophis bannanicus (assembly GCA_033557465.1). Taxonomy (NCBI): domain Eukaryota; kingdom Metazoa; phylum Chordata; class Amphibia; order Gymnophiona; family Ichthyophiidae; genus Ichthyophis; species Ichthyophis bannanicus. The sequence goes on from CM066035.1 coordinate 556,393,617, forward strand.
ACATATAGGGCCTCCAGCCCCTGTGGCGTTCTACCGGACTGATGCTATCCCCTGTCCCCCACGCTACCGCGCTGTTGGTTCGCCGATCTGCCCTTGTCCTCCGGAATAGATCCCTCTACTGACGGATCTTGCTGCCACCTTCCAGGTGGACGCTCTGTGGATCGATGGCAGATCCGCTTTACCAGGGTGATGCTCAGGGAGGTAGGCCCCTCGGCATACCTGCGTTAGTACCGGAGTGGGTGCCCTCATGCCCACCGGCTTAGATATACTAGATATCACCTGCACGATAGGCGCATATTGGGGGGATGCCCGCAGTACCTGTGTTATATCGCCTTTTTCCCTATGGCCGGTACTCACGCCCCCCCCCCCCCCGTGGTCCCGCCAGTCCGCCTGCCCATTCCTCGATCGGGCCGCGGACTGGTGGTACTCTACCGCTGTGAAATCTACAGCTCCCTTTTCAGTTAGGTCCTCCTCCCGGGGGTTCGGACCCTTGTCTCCCTATCTCTCGCTAGGGTAGCCTGTGTACTCCTTCTGCTCCGGGGTACCCCCCTACTCTTCTCCGGAATGGGCTCTCTGGTTCGGCCAGTCTTCTACTGTTAGTCCTCTGAGTTCTGGACTCTACTCCTAAGGGAGTGCTCAGCTTGCACTAAGCCTCCTGGAAGACCTGCCGTCCTTCTCCTGACCCAGCTGACGCCTGGATCTCCTAGCCTTCCGGATTTGGAGCTTCCTCCTCGCTGCGGCGAAGTTTCCTTGACGACTTCGCTACTGCGTCTACGGTGCCTTCACCACAGGTCTCCTTTCCGGCAACCTGGTAGGTAAGCCCTACGGGGTTCCACACCATTAATTCATTAAAGCTTAATGGCCGGTAAGCTCTATATGGTACTAGGGCATTTACTCATTAAATGCTTACTGATACTATTTATGCATCCCTCTGGCTACTCTTCCTGTAGCCTGGGTTTTTTTTTTTTGCTGTATCTTAATGTTACCTGTTCTGCACTCTAAAGACTCCCTCTGTAGTCTGTAGATTCGCTGTTCCTCTATTCAACTCCTGCCCTCCATCCCTCAGGGGATGCCGGGGATTCAGGCTGGGCAAATGCCATCCCGTCCTGGGCTGCGCTTATGGGATCTCCCCGGGCATCCTTAGCTGGGGAGTCCCCACGTGTGAAGACTCATTCCTGCTTGTTCCTGGAGATAGCACAGTTACTTACCTGTAACAGGTGATCTCCGGAACAGCAGGAATTAGTCTTCACAACCCACCCACCTCCCCTAGGAGTTGTATCTCTTTTTTGTATCTATTCCTTCCTCTCCTCTCCTTCTGGCTCAGCTATGAAACTCAACTGGGGAGAGGCAGAAGGAAGGGCGGGAAGCCACCGCGCAGGCGCGGGGTATGCTCCCAAAGGCTTTCTGATTGGATGCTGGGGAGCATTCCCGTGCGGGCTCCGTCGGCGACGTCTCCCGCGTGTGAAGACTAATTCCTGCTGTTCCGGAGATCACCTGTTACAGGTAAGTAACTGTGCTTTCTCCAATATCCTAAGGCTCCAAAAGAGGCAGCCACTCTGCCCATCCATGAAATTCTGCATAACCTGATGCTCAGAATGTGGGAGACACCTCCGACTACATCTCCTCATTCTAGGAGACTGGATACTATGTATCGAGTTCCGCCATGTCCTGGATTTCAAAAAACTCAGCTGCCACACCATGCAATGGTGGTGGAGTCAGCTATGCGTAGGATGAAAAGTGCAGAGAGGCATGCATCCAATCCCCCAGGTCGTGTATGCAGGACTCTGGATGCTTTTGGGTGTCAAACTTTTCAGGCTTCCATGCTTTCAGCTAGGATCAATTCATATATACTGTATATGGGAATGTTCCTCAAGGAAGTCACAGGAGACTTGGAGCTTATGAGCCCATTTCTCCCAGATGACAAGAGACAAGACTTTCTTGCTCTAGTTAAGCATGCTCAAGACGTCTCCAAGTTTGTAAATCGTGCAGCCTTTGACTGCTTTGAATGCATCAGCAGAACCTCTGCTATTGCCATTGGCACACGACGGATTGCCTGGCTTCAGGCATCAGACTTGGAGACTTTGGTACAGGACAAGTTAGGCAACATTCCTTGCACGGGAGAGAATCTCTTTGGCAAGAACTGGCAGGAAAAGGCTAACGAGTTAGATGCTGACAATACCTACTCAAGATAGATTGTCAATCTACAGCCACTCCAGCCAAGAAGAAGCCTTATAAAAAACCTTCTTTCAGCAAAAAGAGGACGTTTTTATCCTTCCTATACCCAGCAGAGTTAGTCTCAGGGTCAGGTTGCCCAAAAGGGACAAACTAGACAGCAAAAGAAGTCAAAAGGCCCGAGGGCCCAACTAGCTCTGCAGGTTCAGCCTCCTCGAGGGCTTTGACTCCTTCCTAGAGAGCTTACCCTTCCTGCCTCTGAGGGGTCCCCAACCCCCCAATATCCCAGGCATGTTATGCCACTTTGCCAACAGATGGCATCAGATAACAGCAGAAGATTGGACTCTGTCCATTGTAGGAGAGGGGTACAAGCTCCATTTTCACAGCATGCCCCCTCCTACAATTCTAAGGCAATTCAATTCTCAAACCTCTGCAGACAATCTGCTAGATCATGAGGTCTCAACACTTCTTGCCCAAGGGGCAATAGAAGAGGTACCCATTCTTCAACAGGGTGCAGGGTTCTACTCCCCCTATTTTCTTATTCCAAAGAAAACAGGAGGGCACAGACCCATTCTAGACCTCAGAGAATTGAACAAATACCTGTTTCGAGAGAAGTTCACAATGATTTCTCTAGGAACTCTTCTGCCATATCTTCAAAATCAGGATTGGCTTTGCTCTCTAGATTTAAAGGATGCATACACTCACATTCTGATCCATCCAGATCACAGGAAATTCTTATGATTCCTTTTCAAGGGAAAACATTTCCAGTACAGGGTTCTTCCCTTTGGTCTGGCTTCAGCACCAAGGGTATTCACGAAATGCATGGCAGTAGTAACTGCATTTCTCCAGGACCAAGCAGGAAGTCAGTCCTCACATATGGGTGACGTCGGCGCCGACGGAGCCCTCGCGGAGCAATTTTCCCCAGCTTTCAAAGAAAGCCTTTGGGAATTGCAGCGCGCATGCACGGTCTCCTTCCCGCCCAAGGGTGCCATCTTAGCCAGTCTTCTTTTTTCCGCGGAGCCCTACAGACGTACCCGTCGTGTCCCCGCTCAAAAAGTTGATTTTCGTGAGTTTTTCTCGCTTTTCGAGTCTATTCGACGCCGGTCGTTTTCCTGCCCGGACTCGTGACGCCGTTACGAGTCCTTCACTTATTTTTCGGTTTTTCTGATTTTTGGTCAGTTTCGTTTTCGAGTTTTTTCGCTGGCAGCCCGGTCCTTTGACCTTGCAGGGGCCCTTTTTCCCCCGATGGCTGCCAGTGGTTTCAAGCGGTGTGGTCAGTGTGACAGAAATATGTCACTCACTGACACACACGATAATTGCCTCCGCTGCCTGGGCCCGGATCATGACGAAATGATCTGTGGAGCCTGTGGCAAAATGTCCTCCAAAGCGTTGAGGAGTCGGCGGCATCAGCAGGATAGAATCTTCGCTGACCCCAGCCGTACCCGGACTTCGTCGGAGGCCTCGGCGTCCAGAGGTTCCAGCTCGGACCATCGCCGAAGTTCCTCCGACAGAGGTTCTCCCTCCGGAGACCATCGACGGAAGACAAAACGCGCGAGGGCGGCGTCGGTGGACGCTCCTGGCTCCGCGAGGGCCAAGTCGCATAGCCCCGACAGCCGTCCCGGGTCTTTGGAGAAGGAGCACCTCCCGAAGCGACCTCGCCTGGAGTCGGAGTTGCCTGCTCGGGTAAGTCCTGTGGTCCTTCTGGACTCGCCTCCGAGAGTGCCGACGTCGGGCCCGACGCCGTCGGGGCCTGAGTCGGGGGGCTGCTGGGTCACCTGAGGTCGGACTCAGGTTGACGGCCTTGGAGAGCAGACTGTCTGCCTTCATGGACCAGCAGCGGGCACTGATCGCCAGCCTCGCTGGCGCCGCTGCCCCGACCGCCGGGACGTCGACGTCCAAGTCGACCCCGGAGACCGAGCCGATCCTCGAGTCCATGCGAACTCGAGTCGATCCTCGGTCGAGGTCACCCTCGGCCTCCCATTCAGGACCGAGGTCGTCGCCGCCGACGCCTCCGCCTGCCCGAGCCGACCCCACTGATTCCTCCTCGGAGTCGGTCTGGGAGTCTGAAGAGGAGGAGTCACCTGATTCCTTTCGGACTCGGTGTGTCCCCTCGGACTCACCTGAGTCCGAACCTCGGAAACAGTCCCCTCCGGAGGATGCCCGGTTCTCGGACTTCGTCTGGGATATGGCCAAGGCTTTGGCCTTCCCGGCGGATCCCGAGGAGGAGCCTCGAGCCGAAGAGCTCGACGCCCTTCAGTATGACTCTCCCGCCCGGGAGCACTTTACTGTACCGGTGCCTCCCATGCTGGAACGACTACTCTTCCGCATGTGGGAGAGTCCGGCCTCGTCGCCGGTATTGAGCAAGCGGGTCGATTCCATCTATCGAGTCCGCAAGAGTCCTGGCTTCCAAAAAGCACAACTACCACACCATTCCATGGTAGTGGAATCGGCCATGCATAGGCTTAAGAGCCAAAAAATGCTCTCCTCTGTGCCTCCTGGCAGGGAGGCCCGTAACCTGGATGGCCTTGGTAAGAAGTGTTTCCAGGGCTCTATGCTGGCTTGTCGTGTCCAGACCTACCAGCTATACATGGGCATGTATCTCCGAGACCTGGCTAAAGAGTTAACCGGGTTCTCCGCTGGACTATCCGAGGAACCTTTGCGGAGGTTCCTAGCCTTGACAACTGGTATTCGGGAATGCTCCAAATTCATGTCCCGAGCAGCCTATGATGGCTTTGAAGCATCGGCTCGTGTGGCCGCAGCTGGCATCGGTGCCCGCCGACAGGCTTGGCTTCAGTCGTCTGACCTTGAACCTTGGGTCCAGGACAAGTTGGTCGATGTCCCCTGCAGAGGTGAAAACCTCTTTGGCAAACCCATGGCGGAAAAGGCTGCACAAATCGAGACGGAGACTCTCACCAGGACCAGGCTTTCTAGGAAGACCTCCGCCCCTTCCCAGAAAAAGAAGGGCTCGGGAAAAAAGGTCTTTTACCCGAGAAAGGCGGCTGCCTACAAACACAACAGGGCCAGCAGGCCAAGGGACGGGGTAACGGGTCCCGTAGGCAGCAAGCCCCCAAGCCTGCACCACCAGCCTCTGCTCAGCAGGGTGGGGGTTTTTGACTTCTTAAGCATAGCCTCTCCCCCTCAGCTGGTTCCTCCCAGCACCGGAGGCCGGCTGGTTCACTTCGCCCACAGGTGGTCCAACGTCACTTCAGATGCCTGGGTGCTTCAAGTCGTGCGAGAAGGATATCTTCTCCACTTCCATCAGGTCCCTCCCTCTTATTTTCCGGGAGAACCTCCACGACTCCCTCTGCACAGGGACTTACTCCTTCAGGAGTTAGCAAGTCTTCTCCAGGAACAGGCTGTGAAACCGGTGCCCCACCACCTGAGAGGTCAAGGCTTTTATTCCAGGTATTTCCTAATACCAAAAAGGACAGGAGGCCTCAGACCCATCCTGGACTTGCGCAACCTCAACAAGTTCCTTGTGCGGGAAAAGTTCAAGATGCTTACCCTTGGAATCCTTCTGCCCTACCTCCAGCAGGGAGATTGGCTATGCTCCTTGGATCTAAAGGATGCCTACACGCACATCCTCATCCACCCAAGCCACCGCCAATACCTAAGGTTTGTGGTGGCAGGAAATCACTACCAGTACAGAGTACTGCCCTTTGGCCTATCCTCCGCACCGCAAGTCTTCACAAAATGCCTCGCGGTGGTAGCGGCCCATCTCCGGCTTCACGGCCTCTATGTCTTTCCGTACCTCGACGACTGGCTCATCAGAGCAGCGTCCGCTCCGGAGGTCACCAGCGCCACACACCGCACGGTGACTCTTCTGCAGTACTTGGGCTTTGTCATAAACTTCGCAAAGTCCACTTTGCTCCCCTCACAGGATCTCGAGTTCATCGGCGCCAGACTGCACACTCCTCAGGCGCGAGCTTTTCTACCTCTCGACAGGGCTCAATGGCTCATGGACCTAGCCGGCCGTTTTCGCAGCCAGTCCCTGGTCTCCGCCAGGCGCTTCCTGAAACTGCTCGGCCATATGGCTTCCACCGTCCATGTGACCCCCAATGCCCGCCTGAATATGCGGCCTGCTCAATGGTGCCTTCGCAAGCAGTGGCAGCAAGCCACCGGCAGCCTAGCCAACTTAGTGCGCATCTCCGAGCCGCTGGCCTCTTCTCTCCAGTGGTGGCTTCATCGACCGAACCTGTTACTCGGCATGCCTTTTCAGTCACCTCAGCCGGCTCGAGTGCTGACGACAGATGCGTCCCTCCTGGGTTGGGGAGCACATTGCCAAGGGGCATGTACTCAGGGTCTCTGGACCGCGTGGGAGTCTGCTCAGCAGATCAACTTCCTGGAGCTCAGAGCAATTCGTCTGGCGCTCAAGACTTTCTCCCACCTAACTTCTCACCAGTCCGTCCTTGTCCAGACGGACAATCAAGTGGCCATGTTCTACGTGAACAAGCAGGGGGGCACGGGCTCTTACCTTCTCTGCCGAGAAGCTCAGAAGCTCTGCTCTTGGGCCGTCAATCACGGCATTCTCCTCAAGGCAGTTTATCTCCCAGGCCAAGAAAATTGCCTGGCGGACAAACTCAGCAGGATCCTCCAGCCGCACGAGTGGCGCCTGGATCCCTTGGTAGTTCAGAAGCTCTTTTTAAAGTGGGGCCTCCCCACGATGGATCTCTTTGCCAGTCCTCTCAACCGGCAACTTCCACGCTTCTGCTCTCGTCAGCCACATCCCCTTCGAGTGGCGGCGGATGCTTTTCTGCTCTCATGGTCGGAAAGCCTTCTCTATGCCTTTCCTCCCATCCCGCTAGTCTCCCGAACTCTGTTCAAGGTGCTACGGGACAAAGCGTCCGTGATCCTGGTGGCTCCTCGCTGGCCCAGACAGCCGTGGTTCCACTCCTGTTACAATTGGCGACAGAAGATCCGTTCCCTCTGGGGTGTCAACCGGATCTCCTAACACAGGATCAGGGGTCTCTGCTACACCCCAACCTCAGATCTCTCAGCCTAATGGCCTGGCGGCTGAAAGGGTAGTCCTTGCTCCCCTTCTCCTGCCGGCAGAGGTGGAAGAGGTCGTCCTAGCTTCTCGACGACCTTCTACCCGCAAATGCTACGCCCTAAAATGGCGTCGTTTTTCCGTTTGGTGTGTGCAGCAGTCTCAGGATCCCTTCTCCTGCTCGGTGTCGGTGATCTTGCAGTACCTGCTCTACCTCTCTAATCTCGGACTTAAGTCCAACTCCGTCAAAGTCCACCTCAGTGCGCTTTCCGCACACCATGTGCCGGTGGACGGCAGACCTCTCTCCAGCGACCCTCTCGTAGCACGGTTTCTCCGAGGTCTCCTTCTGCTTAAACCACCTCTGCGCCCGCCAGCACCTGACTGGGATCTGAATGTGGTTTTACAGCGGATCACCTGTCCGCCTTTTGAACCGATGGCTACCTGTTCTCTGCGTTTTCTTTCGTGGAAAACCTTATTCCTGATAGCCCTCACTTCCGCTAGACGCGTAAGTGAATTGCAGGCCCTCGTGTCTGATCCTCCCTTCACTCGGTTCTACAAAAATAGGGTAGTCCTGCGGACTCACCCAAAGTTTCTTCCAAAAGTGGTTTCCCCTTTTCACATCAATCAGGAGGTGGTACTTCCGACCTTCTTTCCCAGGCCTCACTCCAGCCGAGCTGAACGAGTCCTGCATACCCTGGACTGTAGAAGGGCATTGAACTTCTACCTTGACCGTACGCGGGAGCACCGTAAAGCTGCTCAGCTTTTTGTGTCTTTTGACCCCAATAAATTGGGGCTCCCGGTCTCCAAGCGTACTCTGTCCATCTGGGTTGCGGACTGTATCGCTTGGGCTTATGGGGCAGCCGGACTCTCATTAGAAAGTCGAGTCACGGCTCATTGTGTTCGGGCGAAGGCTGCGTCAGTGGCTTACCTCCGCTCTGTTCCGCTGGCAGACATCTGCCGGGCCGCTACTTGGTCTTCGAGCCAAACTTTTGCAGTCCATTACTGTCTCGAGAGGGAGTCCCGTAGGGACAGTGCTTTCGGACAGGCAGTCCTCCGAAATCTCTTCGAGGTTTGAGCAACTCCTACCCTCCATCCCGGATGGGGGCTACCGGTGGGTGATAATTCAGTGAAGATTCCTTCCTTCTGTGCCGTTGAGCTAGAGGGAGCTCATTTTTGTGCTTAGGGTCTCCGGTAGCCTTAAGCTTGGGAGTCCCATATGTGAGGACTGACTTCCTGCTTGGTCCTGGAGAAAGCGTAGTTACTCACCTGTAACAGGTGTTCTCCAGGAGCAGCAGGAATCAGTCCTCACAACCCTCCCTCCTCCCCGTGGAGTTGCAATCATCTGCTTAAGTTTTTTTGCAAATTTTTATGCTGTCTTTTAGCTATGTCATCAGACTGGCTAAGATGGCACCCTTGGGCGGGAAGGCGACCGCACATGCGCGCTGCAATTCCCAAAGGCTTTCTTTGAAAGCTGGGGAAAATTGCTCCGCGAGGGCTCCGTCGGCGCCGACGTCACCCATATGTGAGGACTGATTCCTGCTGCTTCTGGAGAACACCTGTTACAGGTGAGTAACTACGCTTTCTGCGAACCCTGGGGATATTCGTCTTCCCTTACTTAGACGACTGGCTCATTCGAGCCCCTACAGTTGCAGAGGCCTGCACTGCACTGTCTCGCACAATGCGAATCCTCCAATACTTTGAGATTGGTAATAAACTTTCCAAAATCCCAACTTGTTCCTTCCCAATGCCTGGAAGTCATAGGGGCTTGTCTAGATACCAGTCAAAGGCTTTCCTTCCACAGGCCCGGTGTCTTTGCATAAAGCAACTAGCTTCTTAAGCAGTGGGGAAATCCTCCCTAACTGCTCGAGAGCTTACAGTTGCTGGGACATATGGCATCCACAGTTCATTTAGTCCCATATGCTCGCCTCCACATGCGAGCAGCTCAGTGGACCCTATCCACACAGTGGATACAGGCCACAGGTCATTTATCGGACAAAATAATAAACTCTCAACGACTAATTTTGTCCCTCCAATGGTGGCAATCACTAGAAAATCTGACAGTGGGGTCTCCTTTTCATCAACCCCTCTTTCAGGCCACCTTAACAGATGCATCACAGGTGGGTTGGGGAGCACACCTGAATCATCTCTCTACCCAGGGCACCTGGACTCCACAGGAGGCTGCTCTACACATAAGCCTCCTGGAATTAAGAGCAATCTATTTAGCTCTTCAAGTATTCCACGCCCAACTCGGCTACAAGACAGGCCTAGGCCAGACAGACAATCAAGTAGCCATGTTCTCTGTGAACAAGCAGGGCGGGACAGGCTCTCTGTCATTATGCAACGAAGCTTTATGACTGTGGGCCCTCGCCAGAGAGTATCAAATTCACCTTCTAGTGGTATATCTTCCAGGCATTCAAAACCTTTGGGCAGACAACCTCAGTCAAGTACTGCTGCCTCACAAGTGGTCCCTCCACCTAGACCAGGTGGCAAAGATATTTCATCTCTGGGGCTCTCCAGACATAGACCTCTTTGCAAGTCCACTGAATGCCAAACTTCCCCAGTTCTGTTCCAGGATTCCGGCTCACAATTGTCAGGCAAGGGATGCCTTCCTCCTTCACTGGGGTCAGGACTTCCTTTATGCTTTCTGACCCATTCCCCTCATCCCCAAAACACTCTTCAAGTTTCAGAGAGACAGGGGTCACATGATTCTCATAGCACCACGATGGCCATGCCAACCGTGGTATCCCCTGCTTCTACATCTCTCTCAAGCTGCACCTCTGGAGTTAGGGCATGCTCCAGATTTCCTTTCCCAAGAGGATGGGATGCTATGGCACCCGAATCCCCAGTCCCTGCATCTCACGGCCTGGTTTTTTATTTATTTATTTATTTGCAAATCTTTTATATACCGCCATTTCCTAAGATCAGTGGCGGTTTACATCAAACATGAAATACATAGAACAGCGCAGTGATAATCAGGTACATTGAACAGTAATCAGAACTATATACAGGTAGTATAGACAAAGTTTAGAACTATTTATGTTATTACATTATTTATTTACATATATACATATTAAGTTTCATCATATGTTCTGTTTTGGGAGTAGTATTGCGAATATTAGGGCAGGTATGTACTTTGGAGATCTATGGAGGATAGGAGGCCTTGTCCAAATCTATGTTAGAGTAATATTGTGAGAACAGGTATGTTTTTAGGTCTTTTCGGAAATGTTTTAGATCTTTTATTTCCCTTAGTTGGTCAGGGAGATTATTCCATAATGAAGGTGCTACGAATGAGAAGGCACTGTTGCTTGTTAAGTGTTTAGTTTTTCTTATTGAGCTGGGAACTAAGATAGTATTAAGATTCCTTCTACGTCTTATTCTGTTTTCTATAGGACTATGAATCAGTGTGGACAGGTATGATGGGGCAATCTGGTTAATCAATTTGAAAGTGGTCAATAAGATTTTGTATTGAATCCTACTTGGTATAGGTAGCCAATGCAGAGAATAAAGTATCGGGGTAATGTGATCGGTCAGTTTGGCTTTGGAAATTATCCTCGCCGTGACATTTTGAGCCATTTGTAGAATTTTTAGGCTCTTTTTAGGTGCACCTGATAGTATTCCATTACAGTAGTCAAAATGGGGAGTTATTAGTGACTGTGTGATAATTCTAAAGTCATCAATTTCTAATAGAGGTCTCAGTTGTTGAATTTAGCGAAGCTTGTAGTAAATTGTTTTAGTTGTTTTCTTAATGTGGTTAGTGAAATTAAGGGCCTTGTCTAGGGTGACTCCTAAGTATTTAATCTCTCTTCCTTTATGGGTAGGGTAAAGTTCAGAATTTTGATATCAGTTGGTGGTGTGTAATTTATGTTTCTTGAAGTGATTAGTATCTCTGTTTTCTTGAAATTAATTTTCAGATTATTTGAACGCAGCCATTTTTCAGCTTCCATGAGGCAGCTTGCTATTTTGTCATAGTTTGGATCATGTATATCGAATGCCGAGTACAACATAATGTCATCCGCATATATATGGTAATTCATCTTGTATTTTTGAAAAATGGTACAAATTGGTTGGAGATAAAGGTTGAATAGAAGGGCAGATAAAGCAGAGCCCTGGGGTATTCCTTGTTCTTGAGGAAAAGGGGGTGAGGCGGTCTGGTTAACTTTTACAAATTGTGTACGGTCAGATATGTAAGATTTAAACCAGTCTAGCGTAATTTTCCTTAATCCTATTTGACTGAGTCTTGATATGAGTATATTGTGATTTATACTGTCAAAGGCAGCAGATATATCAAGGAATACCAGTAGAAATGCTTGTTTTGTGTTATCTAAACCCTTATTGAGGGTATCAAGGAGGGCAAGAAGGAGGGTCTCTACGCCGTGAAAAGGTCGAAACCCGTATTGGTGATCATCAAGAGGGGCAGATGTATCTATAAAGTCCTGTAGTTGTAATTGTACAACTTTTTTGATGATTTTGGTCAGAAATGGAATTCTGGCAATTGGGCGATATGAGGTTGGGTCATTTTCATTTAGTGTTTTATTCTTCAAAATCAGGCGGATTGCAGAATTTTTTAGTTCTTTTGGTAATACCCTGTGCTGGAGGGAGTTGTTTACTATTTTTAGAATAAAGGGGGCAAGTTCTTGTTTTGTTGTCTTAATCCATGTGACAGGGCATGGATCAAGGATGGATGTAGTAGTGTTAATATTCGATATTATATTTAGTAATTGTTTTTTATCAATAGGTTGAAAGGAGGTCTATGTATTGTTTATTGATGTTACAGGATCAGGTATTGGTATTGCAGATAGTTTTAGTTTACTAGCAAAATAGTTTGCTAAATCTGACAAGTTAATAGGGACAAGTTGATAATTAGTGGTAGGGGCTTTTGATAAAGATTTTACAATTTCAAAAAGTTCCCTCAGACGATTAATAGCCTTAGTTAGTATTGAGGTATGATGTTGTTTCTTGGCGTTATTAGTTGCTGATCTGTAGGGTTGTGAAGTATAGATCCCTGAGCTCTGGTGTTTCTTTTACTCGCCATTTATTTTCTATTTTTCTTAGGGTTTTTTTTGATAGAAGCTAGTTCTTGTGTGTACCATTTTTCTGAAGTTCCTTTATAGGGCTTGTTAGGTTTGAGAGGTAATGGTTTGGAAGCTTCTCTTATCACAGTGTTCCAATTAGTAATAGCTTCGTCAATGTTGTTTGAGTTTATATCTAGCTGTGGTATAATTGTACCTAGAAATTCTTCTGATACAAATGGACAAAATCTCAGCCCTTGATGGATTGCAGTTTGCTGAGGAGAGGAGGTGAGTGGAATATGGATCGAAAATTGAATCATAAAATGATCAGACCATGGGACTTGCATTATAGTGGGAGGGATGTAGTGATGTGTCTCCATATGTTCAGGGAGAAAGACTAGGTCAAGAGTGTTACCTTTGGTGTGTGTGGGGTGTTTGACTATTTGTTTAAATCCCATGTCTTCCATTGATTCTAGGAAGGTTGAGTGTAAAGTGTTATTGATAGTTGCTAAATTAAAGTCTCCCAATACGACATGGGGTTTGTTCATGGAGGCTTTACAAGTTGTTTCTAAGATGGTTGTTACGTTTTCTACATCTGGTGATGGAGGTCTGGTTGCTGAAGGCTTAGACCTCCAGGATTTCAACCTTTCCCAACAGGTAAAGGATATCCTTCAGGCTTCTAGGAAACTTTCCACAAGAAGATCTTATGCCTTCAAGTGGAAACATTTTACTATATGGTGCTCCAAGAAGGGATTAAACCTCCTTGTCATACCTTTAGACCAGAATTTGATAAGTGAAGGAGATACTCTAGTATCAATTCTAAAGACCAATTGGGTAAGAGTCCATCTCAGTGCAATTGCAGCTTCTTATAAGCCTCTGAATGGACAACCAATTTCCTCTCATCCACTCATATCCAGATTTATGAGAGGTCTTCTATTAACCAAACCTCCCATTAAGCCACCACCGGTGGCATGGGATCTAAATCTAGTTCTCGGGTAGCTTATGAAGCTGTCTTTTGAGCCTTTAGCCCAGGGGTCTGCAACCTTTAAGACATAAAGAGCCACTTGGACCCGTTTCCGAAGGGAAAAAAAAAACTGGGAGCCGCAAAACCATTGCGACATTTAAAACAAATCTAACACTGCATATATTGTTTCTTACCTTAATGCTATATACGACCCCCTACTTTTCCTGTTAAAATATAGGTGTATGGCCTATACTCGCCGTATAAGACTACCCCTCTTCCTTCGCACACCAAAAAATATACGCCAGAAAATATCACAACAAGTAACAATATTTGATTTCAAAATTATGATGATTTTGTAGTCAAATCACTAATATGAAATAAAATTATTTTTTCTACCTTTGTTGTCTGACCAATTTATTCTCTGATCATGCTGGTCCCGATCTGAGACTTCTGCTTTCCTGTCTTCTCTTAGCTCTCTTTCTGTGGTCTATGGTCCATCTGCCATTTCTTATCTCTTCTTTCGTTTTCTTCACTTCTTTCCATCAGCCTATTTCCAGTCCCAGTAACCCTCCCCAATATCAGCCCCTTTCCAGTCCTCACTCCCAGTACCTTCCAATGTCAACTTGCATTCCCATGATTGCCACTGGTGTCCATTTCCTTCCAGTCCCCCTCCTTCCCCACTGACCAGTCCCTTCTAGGACAAATACCATGGCAGCCCCTCTCAGATCCAGTTCCATTCTCCCATCCCCTCATATCAGCCCATTTGTAGCCTTAGCCCCCAGTTATCTTCCAGGGCCAGCAGCTCTATCATCCCCTCCCCACAATCAGCCCATGCCCAGTCAAAGCCCCCCAATCAGCTTGCTTCCAGTGCTAATCCCCCCTCAACCCCATTACCAGTGCTAGCCTCCCCTAATCAGCCCAATACCAGTCCTACCCCCCATCAGCTCATTACCAGTCCTAGCCTCCCCTAATCAGCTCATTTCCAGTGCTAGTCCCCTCAACCCCATTACCAGTGCTCCATCCCTCCATGTCAGCCCCCTCCATGTCAGCCCCCTCCCTCCATCCATATTAGCTCCCTCCCTCCATGTCAGCCCCCCTCCCTCCATCCATCCATATCAGCTCCCTCCCTCCATGTCAGCCCCCTCCCTCCCTCCATGTCAGCCCCCCTCCCTCCATCCATGTCAGCCCCCTCCATCCCTCCATGTCAGCCCCCTCCATCCATCCATATCAGCTCCCTCCCTCCATGTCAGCCCCCTCCATCCCTCCATGTCAGCCCCCTCCATCCATATCAGCTCCCTCCCTCCATGTCAGCCCCCCTCCCTCCATCCATCCATATCTGCTCCCTCCCTCCATGTCAGCCCCCCTCCCTCCATGTCAGCTCCCTCCCTTCTTCTGCAGCCGCGGCTCCCTGCCTCTTAGGGAACCGCGGCTGTGCTTTTAAAATCATCTCGGAGCCCTTCCTGTCTTGACGGGCTCCGTGCAGCATTGTCCCGCCTACAAAACTTCCTTTAGAGGCGGGACAATGCTGCACGGAGCCCGTCAAGACAGGAAGGGCTCCGAGATGATTTTAAAAGCACAGCCGCGGTTCCCTAAGAGGCAGGGAGCCGCGGCTGCCGAAGAAGGGAGGGAGCTGACATGGAGGGAGCCCATAACGCCACGTTTAAATACATCTTTACAACACTATTGCCTGTCACCGGGCGGGCAGTGTGCTCCGGAGCCGCGGCAAAGGTGAGAAAGAGCCGCATGCGGCTCCGGAGCCGCGGGTTGCCGACCCCTGCTTTAGCCACTACAACCCTTACGTTTTTGACCTGGAAGGTCATCTTCCTAATTGCAATCACCTTTGCACGTCGCATTAGTGAACTGCAAGCTGTAGTGACTGATCCTCCTTATACTAGGTTTCATCATAAGGTTGTTCTTAGAACTCATCCACGCTTTATGCCAAAGGTGGTTTCGCCTTTTCATTTAAATCAATCAATTTATCTTCCTGTATTTTTTTCCGAGGCCTTACGCCTCTAATGCAGAAAGAAACCTTCACGCTTTGGATTGTAAAAGAGCCTTAGCCTTTTACCTACAGAGAACACAGCAACATAGAAAGTCCTCACAACTTTTTATAGCTTTTGGCCCTAGTCATTTGGGACTTCAGTCTCCAAAAGAACTTTATCTAAATGGATTGCCCAATGCATATCCTCTGCTTATGAGAGTAAGGGTCTTCCTCTTCAAGGCCATGTCACAGCTCATAGCTTGAGAGCCATGGCAACTTCCATGGCTAATCTCCACTCTGTGTCTATCGATGACATTTGTCGAGCAGCCACCTGGGCTTCGGTACATACCTTCACAGCCCACTACTGCTTGGATAAAGCCTCCCGTCGGGATGCCTTCTTTGGCCAAGCTGTTCTTCATAATCTCTTTCAGACGTAATTCAACTCCTACCCACCAACCCTAGTAGGATGCCAGAGATCCATGGGAGGAGGCATGGCCCACCTCACTATAGGTGGCAGCTTCCTGGGGTCATCTCCGTGGCATCTTCAGATAGGGAGTCCCCATATGTGAACACTACATTCCTACTTGTTCCTGGAGATAGCGTAGTTACTCACCTGTAACAGGTGATCTCCGGGAACAGCAGGAATTTAGTCTTCACAACCCACCCACCTCCCCTAGGAGTTGTCTCTCTATCTCTTTGTCTCTTTCCTTCTCCCTCTATCCTTTCACTCAGCTACAAACTTAACTGAAGAGGGACAGTTGGAAAGGCAGGAAGGCAGCGTGCATGTGCTGTGGGATGCTCCCAAAAGTGTTCCTATTGAACGCTGGGGAGCGTTCCCACGCAGGCTCCATCGGTACCGACGATACCCGTACATGAAGACTAAATTCCTGCTGTTCCCAGAGATCACCTGTTACAGGTGAGTAACTATGCTTTACTAGACAGACCACCGTTCCCGTGGAAGGTGGATCAGCCTTAAAGGATACTCTTGGACCGAAGGGTGGATGTGATGTTGAAGAACCAGTTAGCCGCCTCTGTAGCTGCTACTCTTTTGCTGGCGGTCTGTGCAGGCTTGACGTCTCAATCCCTACTCCAGTGGATTCAGTCTCTGCCGCAAGAAGATGCTACCCCTCTTTTGGAGTCAACTTCAGCCTTTGTTTCTGAACTGGTAGTTCTTGCGGCCAGGGATAATGCTCTGACAGTGACACAGCGTTCAATTTGGCTCTGATACTGGGCAGCAGACATATCTCCCAAGTTTTGTTCTCCACTGGGGCATTTTAGAGTAGCTGGTAAAAGACCTAGGTGAGAAAATCTTACTGCCTTCTGGAGGACAGGTCCAGGGGGCCTGTTAAGTGGGCAGGAGTCCTTTTGCCATTAGCCTCTGTTCGCTCCCCACGGATATGTTGGTCAGACTCCATGTGACTCCCATCGCTATCAGTCTGGAAGGACTTCTTCCCTTTGCTCCTGGATTTCAGGCTTATTTTCAGCTCTTTTGGGGAGCATGTGAGCCCAGGGATTCAGGCCTCCACCCCCCTCCGCCAGAGGCGGCCCCTTCCAGGCTGCGCAATGAAGGTTTAGGAGCCCGTTCCCAGTTTCCTCCTTGGGCGAGTTGCTGCTTCTGTTGACAGTGGTGCCAGTACCCTTGGATGACTGGGGCAAGAGCAGATACTCCATCTATTTTATGAAGTCAAACAAAAAAAAATGGATCATTTCGGTCCACTCTGAACCTCAAGGGTGTTGACACGCACTGGCGCGGCCTGCGCTTCTGGATAGAAACCTTTGTTCAGTGATTCCAGCACAGTGTATTTTCATATCCCAATCTGGGAGGATCAGCAGAAGTCTGCATTTTGCTGTGAGCCAGTTGATGCCTTCCCAGTCCCTGGAGTTCTTAGGAGCATGTTTCGATACTTAAGTGGGCAGAGTCTTCCTGCCAGAGGAGAAAGTCAGAAGGCTGTTGGATTGCCTGGTGCTATTCTGTTCACAGCAGGCTCCCAGAGTCTGTGATTATCTTCAGCTCCTCAGATTGATGATGAGAATCGAGATGGTGCCGTGGACACATGCTTACATGCAGCCACTCTGATGGTCTTTGACAGACTTAGTAGTCCCAGGGTTCTCAGGAGTTTGAGCTCAGGCTCCCGCTTCTGCAGCCCTGTTATCTAAGGAAGGGTGTGCTGATGAACAATTTCTCATCGATCCTTCTGGCAATGGATGCCAGTTTCTAGAGCTTGGGAGCCTATTGCCAAGACTGAATGGCCCAGAGCCATTGGAACTGCAGGGAAGCAGTATGGTCCATCAACTGCCTCAAGGCGAGGGCCACCAGGTTGGCTCTTCCATGTTTCTGGCTCCTGATCAAGGGCTGGGCAGTTTGAGTGTTTTCAGACAACACCATGACTGTGGCTTATGTCAATTGGCAAGGTGTCACGAGAAATGTCAGGGTAGTCCTGGAGATGGCTCTCCTGTTTGCCTGGGTGGAGAAGAACCTTTTAGCTTTGTCTGCTCAGCACATTGCTGGTGTGGACAGTGTGGAAGGGGACTTTCTCAGCTGGCACTCTCTGGATCCAGGAGAGTGGGAGTTGAGTCGAGGGGCATTTTGGTTAGTTCTGCATTGCTGGGGTCACCACGATGGCAACCTGCTCCAATGCCAAAGTGTGCTGCTTCTTCAGTCGCCACATGGAGACAGGGTCAGAGGTTGTCGACACCCTGACTCAGCCTTGGGCAAATCAGTGCCTGCTGTATGTATTTTCTCCAGGGAAATGTGATTTGGCAAAGAGCGCTGCCTGGGAAGGATTATTCTTGTGGTGCCAGATTGCCTGAGGAGAGCGTAGTTCAGAGATATCATGCGGCTCCTTCTTGTGCTACCTCTTTGTTTTCCTCTGTCTCAGTGCCTATTGCATCAGGGGCCGATTGTCCTGGAAGACCCGGTTCCCTTCTTGCTTATGGCTTGGTTCTTGAAAGGAGACTGCTAGCGTGTAAGAGCTACTCTCTGGCGGTGGTTCAGGTGGCAGCTTTGGCCATTTTCAGTTGTCCATTGATTGGTAGTCTCTAGCCTTACACACAGATGTTTTGCACTTTTTCCAGTGGGTTTGGCACCTGCATCCTCCCCCAGTCTGTGGTCCCTTCCTGGGATCTGTGTCTGATGCTCAGGGCCCTGATGTTGGAACACTTTGAACCACTGAAGCAATTTCTCTGAAGGATTGATGCTCAAGATGGTCTTCTTGCAATTTGTTCCACAAGGTGGATTTCTGAGCTGCAGACTGTCTTGCCAAGATCCTTGTCTATCTTTTTCTAAGGAGGCAGTTTCCATTCAGCCTGTGCCTTCCATCTTACCTCAGGTGATTTCTCCCTTTCATGTGAACCAAGTGTTCACATGAAAGGGAGCAGTATCTGGAGAAGGATGTTCGCCTTGTGGATGAATAGAGGGTGCTTCTCCGGAACTTTGAAGTTACAAATTGTTTTCATAAGTTAGACTATCTTTTTGTGCTATTTGCTGACCCATGCAAGGGTGAGACAGTGGCTAAGTCTACATTGGGGTGCTGGATTGAGGAGGCCATTGCTGCAGTATATCTGTTACGGTACTGGCTGGTTCCGGAGGGTTTATACGCCCACTCTACCCAAGCGCAGGTATCCTCATGGGCAGAGTAGAGCTCAGTAGCCTCTGCAAACATTTGTTGGGCAGCAGCTTGGGCATCACTTTCCACTTTTGTCAAACTTTATCATCTGGATGTCCACACTCAGGTGGACACAGCCTTTGGCTCTAAGGTTTTGCGAACTACTGTGTCGTCTTCCTGCCCAGTGGCGTTGTAGTTTTGGTACATCCCATATGTCTGGAATGGTTTAGCAAGATGATATGGAAGGTGACATTTTACTTACCAGATAATGTTCTTTCCTTGAGTCCTGCTAGACAAGACCAGGGCCCACCCCTGGAACTGTTTGCTCTGATTCTGCGGTGGTACCTTCGGGTCCACTATGATTTATCTGCTTGGGTCTGCAGGTCCATATTCTATGGACAGTCTTCTGTTTATGCTTTCGTATGCATGGTTCTCTCCTGTTTGATCTCTCACTGTTGCCCACATTGAGGTTGTGTGAGGCTTGCCATGTTCTCCCATATTCTTTGGGACGGCTACTGAAGAGACCTCTAGTGGCTGAGGTGGCTAGAGACATGGTCTGTGGCTTATTAGGTTTTTATAGACTGCCCTTTGCCAAGCAGACAGCAGTTTACAATAAAAAAAAATCAACTTATATATAGAAACAGAGGTAGAATGCCATAATTGTAAAGGAAAAAAAAAGGCAGGATAGCAGAGAAAAGACAAACTTGTTTGGACAGACTATGGCATCTTATAGTCTGCAGTTCAAGAGGGTGGGGAATCTATGCCAAAGGCTTGGTAGGAGAGTGGATTTTCAAGAGCCTCTTGAACTTGGGAAGGGATGGCTCAAGCTGGAGCTGGGACGGAAGGCAGTTCTAAAGGGTGGGTGCTAGGTAGAAAAAAGCAGACACACGTGGGCTCATATTTAACTCTTGATAGGAAAGGGAGAACCAGGCGGTTGTCATGTAAGGATCTGAGGTAGTGTTGGAATACATATGGGATAATTGAAGAGGATAGGTAGAGCGGATCCCAATTGTGAAGGTCCTTATGTGTACTAGTGAAGATTTCGAACTGTATCCCCTGTGTAATAGGAAGCCAGTGATGCTGAATAAGAAGAGGTGTGACATGGTTGAATTTTCTTGCATATGTTAGTGTGCAGATGATGGTGTTTTGTATGGTCTGAAGATGTTTTAGATGATGCTAAGGGAGACCAGCAAAACAAACATTGCAGTAATCAATAAGGGAAATCACAGTATGAGAAGGAAAGGTCATGGCAGGCTGGTCAAGGAGGGCACAAAGTCCTAATTTTACACAAAGTAGCGAAAGTAGATGAGATAAATGGGAGATTGTGAGTGGAGAAGGAGAGATCCTGTGTCTAAGTATATGCCCAGATATTTGAAGGAGGTTGGAAGCGAAATGGGGGAAGAGCACTAGGTAGGTGCTAGAGAGGGGGTAAATGTGGAATCTGTAATCCATGTCTTACTCTGGTTTAGCTTGAGTGTATTATCATGAAGCCAGGCTGACATGGTATCTAAGGTAGAATTAATCTGGGAAATATTGGGAGACATACTGTCCAAGTGTGCAAGGAGTAAAATATGGGAGTGAGTTTACTGAAAACTGGGCTTTTCATTGGTTCTTTTTCTCTACCAGTCTGCTGGTAGAGGAATACAACCCAGTTGTCTGGACTGGTCTAGCAGGACTCAAGGAAAGGACATGATCTGGTAAGTAAAATGTCACCTTTTTTATTTTTGTACAAGGTTTTTTGTATGTATGTGCCTCTGCTGCAGGAGATACTCCAAAACACGTTGGGCTTTTAAAATGAATATTTTTAGGAAGAACGTGGACTTGAAGCTATTGGTGAATGAATTATTGTTGCTACATTATGTTTGTTTTCGCTGCCACCTTTTGGATTTTATGATTTACTATCCAGATAAAGAGGGTGGTATGTGAGCAGAGCACCAGGTTATCCAGATAGCAGCCTAACTATCTGGATGAATTTAAGAGGGCAAGAGTTGTCCTAAATATATCCAGATAAACTGAATATTCCCACTATCTAGATAGCTCTGGCACTGACTGCTCTCTGTGTATATTTAATACTGTATACATTTTGTTTAAACACTGTGGTCTGTTTGGCATTCTTTTTAACCATGGAGTTTAAATACCGACCAGAAAAATTTTAACATCAGAATCGTATGTTAATATATTTTTCTTTTCTTTTTTAGATTGAATAATTATTTCAAATTCTTTATAGTTCGGGATCCATTTGAGAGATTGATTTCGGCATTTAAGGATAAGTTTGTCAATAACCCTCGATTTGAGCCTTGGTACAAACATGAGATTGCACCTGTCCTTATTAAAAAATATAGAAAGAATCGTACAGAGACAAAAGGACTACAGTTTGAGGACTTTGTACGTTACTTGGGTGATCCCAATCACAGGTGGCTGGACCTTCAGTTTGGAGAGCATATAATTCACTGGGTTACATATGTGGAACTTTGTGCACCGTGTGAAATTAATTACAATGTAATTGGACACCATGAAACACTGGAGGAAGATGCTCCATACATTCTAAAGGAAGCCAGAATAGACCATTTGGTTTCATATCCTATAATTCCTCCTGGAATTACATCATACAACAAAACGAAGGTGGAACACTATTTCTCTGGTATAGCCAAGCGTGACATAAGACGTCTCTATGCACGATTTGAAGGAGACTTTAAACTTTTTGGATATCACGAGCCAGAGTTCTTGTATAACTAATGCCTACAGCTAGTGAAAAAGTATTCAGTGGCCACCGCGTGAAAATATACAAACTGTGCCATTGTAAAGAATTACATTTGCCTTTTTATTTTCCAAATTTTTTACTTTGTTCCGTTATTGGATATTTTGATATGAAATAAGCTACTGACCCTAGTTTCTATGTGATGTTTGTTTGTCTTTTTTTTCATGGATAAAATCAAGACCATATAGTATTTGTCTTCACAACCTTAGATTCTCTTTTTCCTTAATAGAGACTGAGAATGGTGTAAAGGTAGTGTTCTGGGTCCCTGTGGAGAGGGAATCCCAAGCCTTGCACTATGGCGGTATTTATGTGGAATCATGAACCACACCAACCTGGTCCCAAAAGGAGCCACCAGGCTTGTCACTGAGTGATTGGGTCTTAGATGATGGGTCCTAATGAGCCAAAAATACCTTGGCAGCTGTAAATGGATGGCCATCTTGCCTCTGCTTCAGACCCTCTGTTATAAATATTAGCAAGTGGGGTTGGGATAGTTTCCAGTAGGACTCTAAATCGGCAGTGGACAGAGGAAAAAAAGCCAAGCCAAAAAAAATGTATTTTTCTTCACTTGCATGGCAAGGAGGGAATATAATGAAATGTAGCAGTACAACAGACAGATTTTACAACAAAGCCACAAGATGAAGCTTTTTCTATACAGGTTAATTTCATGGCATCCGTGAATTTCATATTCACTACTATTTTATAATTGGTGTCTAGGGGTTAAAACCCTAGGTGCTTATTCACTGGTCGAATTTCTTAATAAAGATCAGAATTGGTCTTGATGATTATAGCAGTCGCTAAGACTAGAATGGGAAGGTACAAGGCTGCAGCCTTCATTGTTTTGGATTAGTTATGGCTGCACTGAGCTAATACCGGTTAAGGAATTCTTGGGGTAGCCTTTCACTTTGATTTTTTTATTGTGGCATCGCAATTGAAATTATTGTCCATCACTGAACTCATCACATGGGTCATCAGGACTTTCTTCATGATAAATATTGGGGAAAGAATCTGTGACTAGAAATGCCACGTTATGGAATGTGTACTTTAAAAACAAAAAAAACCCTGACTAGTCACAGCGTTGTTTTTAATTGGTACTGACTTTGTTTTCAAATATTTCTTGCCCAGTCACTTTTGAACTACATCAGATTTAAAAAAAAAAAAAAAGGTATTTGTAAAGGATATATCTTAACAAAACAATTTAAGTGTTATATAAAAGGCCCAACAGCAAAGAATAGTTGAGGTCTTAGAATATGGGATGTGGCAAGCACCACTATAAAAAAAAAAAAAAAAAAAAATATGAGATAGGTATCTTTGTAGGCTGTGCCGTTTTAACAGGACCAGTACAAAAAAGTGATAAAATGAAATCTCAGAAACTCAGGTAGGATTAAAGAGCCCAATATTCAGCAGCGGCTATAACCTTAGACCATTCAATGCTAGGGTATTATCTGGCCACCGGCATTGAATATCCAGGTTGACTGAATAGCAGTGAGGCTAACCGGGCAGCAATGATAGTCAGCCGCTGCATGCTTAGCTTCTGCGGCAAACATTAAGCCACC
The DNA here is from genome assembly GCA_033557465.1 of Ichthyophis bannanicus. NCBI lineage: Eukaryota > Metazoa > Chordata > Amphibia > Gymnophiona > Ichthyophiidae > Ichthyophis > Ichthyophis bannanicus. Next base: position 556,416,646 of record CM066035.1, read on the forward strand.
CTTTAAAGTGCCTAACTTTTGCTGCATAGCGCTAACCAAATGGTGGCTCAATATCACCGTTGCCCAGTTATTGCTGGGTGTAACGCCCACTCCACTCCTGCTGCCAGCCAGCGAGCAGACATTCAGCGGCATTCACCGTCTTAGTTCCACCGACTGTCTTGGTCAGTGCGATTAATGGGGTTAGCAGGGCTACTAACTGTGTTTAATCTCGCTGAATATTAGGCCCAAAATCTACAGACTCCAGAGAAAGGAGCCATCATTAAGCATCAGACACCACAATTGTCCAAAGTCCTGTGTCAAGTTTTAAAACTAAATATTTGCCAATTATACTGGTTATACCACCTAGAAGGAGGAGAGGTTTTGGACTATGAACAGGTTAAACAGGACTTTTCTCTTTGGGTAGTATATTTATAACAACTTTCCATTTTATATTCCCAAGATATTGCTAGTTTCATCTTTATAGATAACAGACTGCAAGACTGAGCAGGTTTCTATTCTAAGAAAACCTCACACTTAAAGGACATTGTCTTACAGTATGTTGGCAAATCTATAAAGTTGTGTGACATCATGTAATCCAAACCTTGCCATATTAAAAGAGCAGATTTTTTTCCTGACTCTGCAAGCAAATTCGTTTAAAAAATGGTAATTGCAAGAGCAAGCATTTAAAGCTGAAATCTGCACCTGGGTTCTTCCTATGGTGTACTCGAATAGGAATTTTTTTCCAGTGATAAAGGTATTTTAATTACGTCAATTACAGTGGCCCACAGTTTATTTTCCTGTTTGTGGAAACTTGTATACATTACCATCTCTTTATATATCTGGCATGTTTCAGACCTGAAAAAAAAATCCTAATGGCCCTATCGCAGAACCATCTGGACAGACTGCTAGCAGGAGGGAATACTAAATGGAAAATATTCCATCTTAAGTGACTAGTTTACAGTAGCACAGTTAATGTGCTAATGTTGTTTAAAAACACAGTGATCACAATGTCATGGTAAACCTGTTACCTATTAACAAATGTTTAATAGCTGTAGCAGCAGTTTTTATATGAAGTCTTAGGAAAGAATGGTTTGCAGTATTGTTACAGCAGTTTAGAGCAAAAGTGTGACTGAATACATCTTTGTTAGCTTGAAAATGTGAACGTGTAAAATCTTTATTTGACAGCTTTATAGACTGGTTGAATGAATAAATTCTTGAAGTCAAGAATACATTTATGCAAAAGTGGAAATAAATTTCCAGGGCAAGATTGTGTGAGAAGCAGCTTCACCAATGGTGTATGTCGTCTTGGGGTTTGGTCTCAGATTTTACAGTGCTCTGCTCTAACCTCATCTCACACTTAAGAGTTTCATACTCTAAGCTGTGCTATGATTTTGCTGCTACAATTTTTGCTAATTTCCAAAATTAACACATAACTGCAAAATGATGACGAACCCTACAACTCTGAGCGGTGTTTGATTCTTCAGCCTGGTTTCTGCTCCTCAGACCAGCTGGGGCTAGAGGTGCTATTTGGAGAGGCTTGGCCATTGCACAATAGCATCTTAGTGCCCAGGCATGGAACACATGCATACTGGCTTCCAGGGGGAGCTGAGGACTGCTGGTTGGGCTACACGGGGGAAGGGGAGTTAAAAATAGGACAGGAAATGCCAACTATTTGTAAATAAGTGTCATAGTAGAGACCAATAAGTGTCATAGTAGAGACCAATTCTGATTTAAGCTGGAAGACAAAAGGAGCAGGATGAAGGATTGGTCCTAAGGGGGGGGGGGGGAATAGAGAACTAAGCAATATCTTTAGATTTGCATTGTTTGATCTCTTTTCTGTGTGCTCGGTTTGTTCATTCCCCTGCACACTCACCATAAGCATATACAGTGCATTGCAAAAGTATTCATCCCCTCTGTGTTTGTCCTGTTTTGTCGTATTACAACGTGGAATTAAAATGGAGTTCCTGTTCGGTAATCCAGTTTAGTCCTCCAACATCGGGTAGTGCCCCTCCTCCTGCAGCCTGGAGACTGGACCAATCAAGTCTTCTGTAGTATATATGCAGACGGAGCTCCCAGAAGCCCCCAGTGTGTCCAGTCTCCTTGCAGCTTGCAGACTTCTGTGCCCTTTCTGGGCACACTAAGTGACACTTGAAGGAGCAACACTAGTTAGTTCTTTTGGGGTTTTATTTTGGGTCCTTTATTTACCATTTCTTTGCTAGGTAGCTGTATCTTTAAAAAAAAAAGGAGCATTGCCACAGGGGACATCCTGGGGGAAGCCAGACCTGCATTGGGCTCCTGCCTTCCTGCCTGGGAATATCTGAAACCTGGGTTGAGCTCTCCCCAAGACTGTTCGGGGAAGAGCCATACCTGCTACAGCATTGCCTGTCACTTGGAGAAGTTGGCTGAGTTCCTTGCTGTTCCCTGAGCTGGTAGGAATTTTCCTTGCTTTATCTTTTCAGCTCTGTTGTTTTTTGCATTGTCAGAGGCTCTGTCGGCTCCCCTGGCTTCCGAATTGCACTTTTTCCTGATTTTTTCGCTTGCCCTGTATTAGAGGGTCGTTTTCTTTCTTTTCCATATTATTTGGTTACCTTTGTATTTTCGTGCCCTTTTTTATTGTGGGTGGAAAAGTGCGGCGGCCATTTTGGATTTCTAAAGTGTGCTTTTTAAGGGCACTTTTTAACACTTGTGCATGGGTTCCCCTGGCATTTTTGGGGTTTCTTTTGCTGGCGATTTTGCTCAGGGCACCCCTAGGATTCTGGGGAGTATTTTGTTTTCTGTAAAAAAAAAAAAAAGTTTTAAATTTAAAGCTGTACTGATTTGAATACGGTTAGTCCCTTTGCTGTGGGCTTCCCTGTTCCTGTTTCCTTCTTTCCCCCTGGAAGCAGGTTGCCTTAGCATGGCTGCCAAACCTCAATGTGTGATTTGTGGGTCCCGCAGAGGTACAATGACTGACTCTGGCATCTGCAAGAGCTGTGCTGCAGTTTCTTCAGACCTGGAATGTCTTCTCCCACTGCTGTTTGCAGCTCTGTGGTAACTCGATTGATTTTTCTTGATTTTTCAGCGATTTTAGGCATTTCTCTCATGCCTGCAACCCTCCCACCTTCTTCTTTGACTTTTTAAGTTAATTCCTTAGCTTTTGGGGGTTTTAATTCACTCTTTTGGTGTTTTATTTTTGCTGGTGGCCATTTTGAATAGCTAATGAGCCTCGGTTTTTGGCGGGAAGCCAGATTACTTCTCTGCTGGCTTCTAAAAGCTATATTGTTTCAGTTTTTTCTTCTTTCCACAACACTTGCTAGATGTCAGTTGTGCAGAGGTTACTTTTTTCTCTGCCTATGTATGAACATAATGGATAAAAAGTACAGAAGGCATGGATAGAGAACAGTATGCAATTCAGAGCCACAGTACAATGCTGAGTCACTGATGAAGGGTGCAGGGCTCATGGCTTCCATTCCCCACTGTGCCCAACAAAGAAGGCTGGCTGAGGCATTACCTATTATGGGGAATATTGTTAAATGCCTGTTCCTGCGGGACGCAGTTATTTCTTTTTAGTTTTCCCTGTGCCTTATTCAGGTTTACGCTGCATAGGCTGTCAGAAGAAACACAGGGACCTCAGGCATCAGCTCTGCTCTTCCCCCAGCATCTTGCTTCCCCTGAGGAACTTGGGAACTCCGGAGCTTGGCTTCGGGGGAGCTCTCCATTGGCTTTACGCTGCACTGAGTCTTTACCACGAGAGTTTGGATACCGCCAGGAAGTTCAGGTATCATTTTCTGTAAGAAAACTGGGAGTACTCTGTTTTTGTTTTTTCTTCCTTGCCTCAGCTGCTCTGGGATGCTTTCAGCTGTATCCGGACCGGCTGCCCCTGAGTTTGGAAGTGCCTACTTTGACTTTTTAGTCCAAAAACTGCAGCCGGGTTACTTTGTACGTCCTACTGATTATTGTACCTGTCTTATTCAATATACCATTTGGTTGAGGTTTTAAGTCAGTGTTTTGGATCCTGACTGTTTTGGGCTCGGCCTAATTAAGCATGCTCACTGTAATTTTCCTATGGCTGGATTGAGCTTCTACATCCCTCCCCAGAAACACCTTTCAGCCCCTACCATGGAGGTCTGAATGGCTGCAGAGGGATCCCACTCTAATTTCCCTACTTTCAGTCACTGTAATTGCCTTACCCTGACCTTGAAAGTTTCTCTATGCCAGCACAGTGAATGACTGACAGTTCCCTTCTCGGTTCTGCGAATACCTGACAGTTTTTCGGTGTCAGTGGCTGTTTTGTTTTTCTCTTCAGTGTTTCTTTTTAGAGGAAACAGCTCTAAACAGCAGTTTCCACACACTTAATCATGCTGTGGAGGCACGTGGAGTTTCAAAATCCTTTTCTTAAACAGTCTTGGGTTTCCCTGAGCCTTCCTTGCTTTTTGTTTTAAATGCAAAAAAATAAATAAATAAATAAATAAATAAATGAAACCCCACACAAGAAGAGGAAAGGTGGTTTAAGTCTCTACAATGCTTTTTTCTCTGGCTGTATTATATGTGAAATGTAATCAGCCGAAGGGTACATTAATAGCTTGTGTTACACCTGCACGCTGCATCCCGGAGGCTTTCCCCATACCCACTGCGTTACTAGCTGGGTCCCTCAGCACCTTATCTCCCCCCTCCTCAGAGCCCCTGCTGCAGGATCTTCCACAGCCGCTGCAGACCACATTACACATTCCCATCCGGCCGTCTCATCAACGGTTTCTCCACTTTGCTCTTCCGTGGGGCCACTTCCAATTTCCGGCCATGCCGTTTGGTCTCGCCACGGCCCCCCGCACCTTCACAAACGTGATGGTAGTGGTCGCGGCGGCCTTGTGCAAAGAGGGCATCCTGGTCCATCCGTATCTCGACGACTGGTGGATTCGGGCAAAGTCCAGTCGGGAGTGTGTGCACGTCACGAGCAGGGTGGTGGCTCTGCTGCGGTCCCTCGGCTGGGTGGTGAAAGAATGCAAGAGTTGTCTGTGCCCGACTCAGGATCTCGAGTATCTGGGAGTGAGCCTCGACACAGCACGGGGCTTGGTGTGCCTGCCGGAGCGCCGCATTCGGTCTCTTGTCCAACTCTTCAGGGGGATGCCCACTCCGTCTGCATGGTGATAGCTACAGCTCCTCGGTACGATGGCAGCAACCTTGGAGGTGGTGCCCTGGGCGCGCTTCCACATGCGCCCGCTGCAGAGTGCTCTGCTGCGCCGTTGGTCCAACCAATTCGACTCGTTGAACAGGAGATTGACTTGCCCAAGGGCGGTTCGCCGATCACTCCGGTGGTGGCTCTCCTCCGAGAACCTGGCGCGGGGGATTCCCTGGAGCCTCCACCTTGGGTTCCGTTCACAACGGATGCCAGCTTAACCGGCTGGGGGGGCTCACTGCGAGACCCGCTTCGCTCAAGGGGAATGGTCTCCCCTGGAAACTTCTTGGTCGATCAACCGCCTCGAATTGCGGGCGGTGCGGCTAGCCCTCTTGGCCTCAAAGCCCTAGTTCTCGACCGGCCGGTGCGAGTCCTCTCGGACATTGCGACCACCGTAGCTTACATCAATCGCCAAGGGGGCACCGGCAGCATGGCCCTGGAATCAGAAGCGATGGCCTTGGTCAATTGGGTGCAGTCTCGTCTTCCGGCCATCTCGGCAGCGCCTATTGCAGGCGCAGACAATGTTCAGGCCGATTTTCTCTGCAGAGTGCGGGTGGACCCCGGAGAGTGGGAGCTAAACACGCAAGTTTACGCGCAAATAGTTCGTCGGGGGGGGGGGCCGCCCTTCATGGATCTCATGGCGACATTTCAATCGGCCGAGACAGGACGCTTCTTCAGCAGGCAAAGGGAGCGCATGTCCGAGGGGCTCGACGCTCTCATTCAGCCGTGGCCAACGTCCGGCCTTCTTTGTCTTTCCTCCGTGGGTTCTGATTGGCCGGGTCGTTCAGCGCATCGAGGGCCATCGGGGTCGAGTGTTACTGGTGGCCCCGGACTGGCCTGGGTGGCCCTGGTATGCCGATCTGGTCCGGCTGAGCGACGGCATTCCTTGGCTCCTTTTCCTTGGCTCCTATCCACGCTGCCGAATCTTCTTTTTCAGGGACCCTTGCGGATGCCCCAAGTGGGTCGATTCTCGCTTACGGTTTGGCCATGGAGAGGGCTCGGCTGAAAAAGAAGGGTTACTCCCCCCGCGGTGATTTCTACCCTACTGCGGGCGGGGAAAACGTCCACTTCTCTTACTTACGTTCGGATTTGGGGGATCTTTGAAGACTGGTGCTCCCAGCTTGGAGTCCGGGCGGCGACGGTTTCCGTTTCCGTCGTTTTAAGTTTCTTCAGGTTGCTTTTGATAAGGGCCTTGCGGCTAGTTCCCTGAAAGTCCGGTTGGCGGCTATCTCTTGTTATCGAGGCAAAGTTTTAGGCCGTCTCCACGGTTCTTATCCGGACGTACGTCGTTTTCTTACGACTGTTTTTCATTTGCGGCCCTCCCGCAGGATTTTCGTTCCTCCGGGGGACTTGAATCTAGTGATGCGGGCCCTGGTTCGTGAACCTTTTGAACCCCTGAGTAGGGCGTTTCTGAAAGATTTTACGCTGAAGACGGTTTTTCTTGTAGTCATCTGTTCGGCACGGCGTATTTCAGATCTACATGCGTTGTCCTGCCGAGAACCTTTTTTGTCTTTTTCCCGGTCCCTTCCTTTTTGCCGAAGGTGGTTTCCCCTATTCATGTGAATCAGGCAGTGTTTCTTCCAGTTCTTTCTTCCCACTCTGTCGGGTCGGCGGACAAAAGTCTTCACCATCTTTTTTTGTAGAGCCACGATGTGCCAGTACTGTTAGCCATTCAACATGGTTGGGAGTGATGCAGAGAAGCAGGTTAGGAATTAAAAGGGTAATGAACTCAAATGGGTTAGCTTTGCGCATACCATGACACAAACAAAACTCATTCCCAAGTCCCAGGGTTTTTAGGCAGGTTCTGCTCATTGTTGAATAGATCTGAGCCATGAGACTCCAGAATTGCCTATAGAATGGTGTGATGACCACAGTTTCAGTTCACCAAACCTTTTGGTTATTTATAAAGAAGCTTTTTTTCTTTCAGGAAGAGCTGTAAATATTACAGGAAAATTTATTTTTAAAAGCCTTTTATAATTTATATTTGTAACAAAGACTTGAGGGTGGGAAGGGAGGGACAGGAATTTGATTATGGAAATCCTTGAAAAATAGATGCTTTGTTAGTTTGTTACTACATGTCCTGGGTTGGGATGATGTAGTTCAGTAGCCTTCAACCCATGGACTCCTTTTACTAAAGCCTGCTAAGGCTTTACATGTACCGTAATGCGCCAAATGCATGTTAAGCTGGTTGGGAGCATGACCAGAATGTTCCTGACAGCTAATGCGCAATGGGCTACCTTAACATGTACTCCATAGAGGTGTCATTAAGTAAACTTGTATTAAGAGTCACATTGCCAGTGAGCATATGGCAGTTGTCCTGGCACTAGCGGTAATGGGATCTCTATGCCTACAGTCTTCCCCCCTCCCTGCTGTGATGGCTGAATACCATGCATTTTAATGTGCGGTGACTGGCATGCGCGTGTGACGGTGTTCCTGGCCGCTGCTTGATGCGTGTTAAAACGCATGTTAACCTGTCACTGGGCTTTAGTAAAAGGAGCCCTATGGGTTGGGTCTGGCCTGCCAAATACCTTTTTTATGGCTCGTCTTCTCAGAAAAACTAACATAGGAATGGCACGCATGTCTTGGCACATCAAATGAAGACAAACATTTTCTACTGCCAGAAGAGTTGTCTGCAACCTGGGTGCTGTGTATTTTAGAAGTGGACCAGCAGGGCTGGTGCATGGGTTACGAGATGATTGCAAGGCCTGGCATGTTATCAGTGTCTGAACATATACCCTGCAGTGCCCCTCCCCTCTCCAGCACCACTATCATGCATCCTCCCCAGGAAGAGTTACCCAGGAGAGTACCTAAAGGAGATAGCCAGCAGGAACTGCAATAATGAGGCAGAGCATGGAGGTAGGTGAGGAAAAGGAGAGAGGAGATATTGTGAAAGGAAGGAGGAGACCAAGGGGAGAAAATACAATTATTTGTATTTTAGCTGACATTTTTCCTTTGGTAGCTGAAAACACACTACATTTCATGCTGCTGAGGGAAATATTTTGTTAAAAGCTAGAATTTTTTTTTAAAAAAAGTTTAATTATTTACCTGAATGAATTCCCCTACATCTCCTCTTCCCACTATCACCACCATTAAACTTTGATGGAGCTCTTCCTTCTCTGAGGGGTCACCCCTCTTTGCCCACACCTAGCTAACTCTAACTTTGGTTTGAAATGTCGTATGTAGCCCTTATGAAATGTCTGAAGACCTCTGATGTAGAGAGTGAATGAAAGGGAGAGAAAAGTGAAGTAGAAATTAAGAGGTTTACCTCATTTGCACTTTGCTGTCCTCTTGAATAGCTTCATTGAAAGCAGAAGAGCATATTAAACATGGGGCCTAGTTAACTTTTTTTGTCTGATGGGTTGATGGGAATACTCTGGTATGATATTTTTCTATAAAGGGCATGTTTACTAAAGTGTTAGGTTTCACACTTGTGGGAAATTTGAGTTAGGTCTGCTTATGTATTGGCTTTATATGACTGAACTCTTGCCTGGTGAAACTACACAGGAGGATGGATGGCACAGAAGACAAGAAGACAGACAAGAAGACAATAGCTATATGAGAGTATATGCTTGCCATAAGAAAATGGATGCGGCCTGTTATGGAGAATTCTGGGTAACCATATTCTGCATAGGAGTATGCAAGAATAATGGGCCTAACATGAAATTACAGGTCAAGCAAAGAATTCAAACAAATGAGCACAAAATACTCTCTGCCTGCTCTCTGCCTGGTTTCAATTAGTGCCAGAAGAAGAAAATACACAGGAAGGGTCAGAGGTCACAAGCCATACATAGATAAATAGACCTAAAAGCACAGAGGTCACAGGCCATGCATAAATAGACCTAAAAGCATTTCCAAGCATTTCCAGATGTATAGAGGTCATAGGCCATGTATAAATGAGCAGGGTCCAGATGTACACATGTAAGGAGATTCTCCCCTGGGAAAAGTGTTGCAGAACCCTGAGGTCCTGCTGACATCTAAGTAGTTATGATGGATTAACTGAGGCTAATTTGAAGCAGACATTTGATACAGGGAGAAATGTATATAAGGTGGTTATTTTAAGGGAAGGGCGGGACAGCCTTCTCTTTCACTATTATTCAGAGCCAGAGAACTCTGTCCTCATCAGGCAGACTGTTTATAGCTTTGCTTGTAACTTTCTTACTATTTGTTTTTGCCCAAATAAATTATTTTTATTATGGAATAAGCAGAGTGTCGCCTGATTGATTATTGTATCCACCCCAGGGGAGATTTGTCCGAGCACCCTGGCGGACACACTTTATTGCACAGTGGGAGGCAAAAATTATCGTGAGAAGGGAAATGGGCTTGTGGTAACTGTTGGGTGTGTGCCCAGCAGACTTGACGGTGCAATGAGGTACTTAGCATGGTAACTAAGAGTGCATTCACATTTAATGTGGATAAAGCTAACACCCTCCCCCTATTGAGGTAATGTGCATTCACACTACAGAATTGACAGCATCTGTTGCAAACTACAATGTGCAGTCAATGCCCCTAACCGACCCATCCTGCATGCTAATTGTCTGCTGCAGTTAGCATGGGTGCACATAACATCACCTCGCTGGGGTCATTAAGTGCACCCACATTAATTGCGAATGCATTCAGCACAGTGAGGTACTTTCTCTTTTGAGCAGTTTGCATGGAATTTCCCACCCTATCATGGACTAAGCATTTAGGGGGTGTGGAGAACAGTAGCACACATTTTAGTAAACACACCCTAAATTTCTTTATAGAAAAGCAGAATTGTATGCGTTCCTTAGCACACTATAGCTCTGGAAATTTCTACTCTTCACAGATTTTGTTTTCAGTTGACCAGGAAAGCCCAACTGGGCCACAGGAGAATGGACCCATGGATGGCAAAGGCTTTCCTAATTTGTCACTTGGAGTTGTAGCAGAGGGCTGAAATTTTGATGTAGTGGAGTGGAGGAGTGGCCTAGTGGTTGGGGCAAGGTACTTCAAGCCGGAAGGTCAGGGGTTTAAATCCCACTAGAGGAACCTTGGGCCAGAAGACCTGGGGTTTCTAGTCCCACAGGTGCTCCTTGTGGTCTTGGGCAAGCCACTTAACCCTCCATAGCCCATGTTCCCTGTAAAATAGTTATCTCCAAGTTATAATGCCCTGTTCAATGTAATTTCAGTTTGTTCAATGTAAACCGCACTGATGCAAAATAGCGCGGTATATAAGAGAATGTAAATCCGGGGTCTCAAACACGCGGCCCGCGGGCCGCATGCGGCCCGCAACCGAACTTTGTGCGGCCCGCGACGGAGGAAAAAAAAAAAACACAAACCCTGTCTTCTGCTGCTGCTGCCGCCGTGGTAGCAGCACAATCAGCTGTTCGCGGTCCCTTCTCCTATGCCCGGAAGAGCCCCGAGTCTGCTCCTTTAGCGGCAGGCTTTTCAAGATGCAAAGAGAATATTTCCCTCTCGCGCGGCTTGTCAAGCCGCGCGAGAGGAAAATACTCTCTTCGCGGCTTGAAAAGCTCACCGCTAAAGGAGCAGACTCGGGGCTCTTCCGGGCATAGGAGAAGGGACCGCGAACAGCTGATTGTGCTGCTACCACGGCGGCGGCGGCGGCAGCAGCAGCAGCAGACAGGGTTTTGTTTTTAGTTTATTTACTTGGCCTGATTGGGGGGGGGGGGGGGCTAAGAATGAAAATGGGGTGATGGGAGGGTTAGGACTGGAAGTGGGCTGTTGGGGGGCTTAGGAATGGTAATGGGCAATGGGGGGGCGAGGACTGGAAATGGGCAGATGGGGTTAGGACTGGAGGTGGTCTGATTGGGGGGGCTAAGACTAAAAATGGGGTGATGGGGGGGCTAAGAATGAAAATGGGGTGATGGGAGGGTTAGGACTGGAAGTGGGCTGTTGGGGGGCTTAGGAATGGTAATGGGCTATGGGGGGGCGAGGACTGGAAATGGGCAGATGGGGTTAGGACTGGAGGTGGTCTGATTGGGGGGGGCTAAGACTTAAAATGGGGTTATGGGGGGCGAAGAATGACAATGGGGTGATGGGAGGGTTAGGACTGGAAGTGGGCTGTTGGGGGGCTTAGGAATGGTAATGGGCTATGGGGGGGCGAGGACTGGAAATGGGCAGATGGGGTTAGGACTGGAGGTGGTCTGATTGGGGGGGGCTAAGACTGAAAATGGGGTTATGGGGGGGCTAAGAATGAAAATGGGGTGATGGGAGGGTTAGGACTGGAAGTGGGCTGTTGGGGGGCTTAGGACTGGTAATGGGCTATGGGGGGGCTAGAACTGGTAATGGACTGGGGGGGTTGCTAGGACTGGTAATGGGCTGAGTAGAAGGGGGGCCTTGAACTGCAAATAACTGATGGGGACGGGGTTTTGGAATGGAAATGGGCTGAGTGGAAGGGGGCTTGGAATGGAAATGGGCTGATGGGGAGGGGGCTTGGAATGGAAATGGGCTGATGGGGAGGGGGCTTAGAAAGGAAATGGGCTGTGAGGGGAGGGAGCTAGGACTGGAAATGGGCTTAGTTGGGGGGAGCAAGGACAGGAAATGGGCTGATGGTGGGGCTAGAATAGGACTGGAATGGGCTGATGATGCGGGGACTAGAAGGGAGCAGATGCTGGGTGGGGCTGAAACTACAAGGGAGCTGATGTTGGGGGAGGATTAGAATGGGATAGGGCTGGGAGAGTAAAATGGAGAGGGGAAAAAATATTTTGTGTGGGAGGGAAGAAAAATCTACAATTGGCCAGGTACTGGGTGAGTAAGTGTGGATTGAGAATGGAGGGGTAAAATTTGAGTGGATGAAATAGGAATGAGGAAAGAGCAAAAGGAAAAAGATTAGTATGTTAAAGCAGATGCAGAGAGAGAAAGGAAAAAAAACTAGAAGAGAGAAGAAAGTACAAATGGACAGCAGACCATGGAGAGTTAGCAGAAGACACCAAGAAACCAGAAGAAAGTGGCTGGCACAATTGCAACTGAAAAAAAAATGCACAAAAGGTAGAAAAATATCTCTTTATTTTGAATTAACTGGAATATGTCAGCTCTGGGAAATGTGCATCATTAACGTCTGTGCTTTATTTAATACAAGAGGAAATTAATTTATAGTTTTATTTCTACAGTGTTGTTGTACATTCCAAGTTTGGCTTTTGGGGTTCCCAGTTTAATTATTGTCTTCCTGTTTCTAAATTTTGATTCCTTGTTTGGTGATGGTGTATGTTCTGCATGTGTAACTGAGCTGAGGTATTCTGTTTATGTAATTCCTATTTGACATTGCCACTTGTTCTCTTTCCCCAGTAGGTCATGTATTGTTATTCTCTGAAATGTATTGGTTTAATATTTGCAGTGTTGCCTTTTGATAGTTAGGGTATGGTGCTTTGTGAGTCCTGGTAGTGCTGTTACGATACGGTGGGTTTGCTATGGGTTCTAAATGGGTAGTGTTTGTAGTAGTTCCTAATGTGCCTGGCGGTTGGCACTGGATTATAGTAATGTAGAAATCTTTTAGTCTTTCTTTATCCATACGCTCATTAAGAGGCATGTTTACTAAAAGTTAGTTTATGGTAACATTATGCAAATATTTATGCAAATGAGGTCCCTTATGCAAATTAGGCCTGCGTCTTGTGCGGCCCCCGGGTTACTTTACAAGTCCTCATTTGGCCCTCAAAGCAATTTGAGTTTGAGACCCCTGATGTAAATAAATAAATAATAAAATAAAATGTACTGGTCTAGAGCTACTTCTGACTTCTAAATAAATGCATTTTTCAGTACAGGTTCAATGGCCATTATCTTTCTCCAGGACCAAGCAGGAAGTCAGTCCTCACATATGGGTGACGTCGGCGCCGACGGAGCCCTCGCGGAGCAATTTTCCCCAGCTTTCAAAAAAGCCTTTGGGAATTGCAGCGCGCATGCGCGGTCCCCTTCCCGCCCAAAGGTGCCATCTTGGCCAGTCTTCTTTTTTCCGCGGAGCCCTACAGACGTTGTCTACAAGTCACTGCTGAAAAGTTGATTTTCTTCTTTATTTTAAGTATTTCTTCGGTTCGACGCCGGTCCTTTTTCCGTCCGGCCTCGCGACGCCGGTTGCGAGACCTCCCCTTCTTTTCGGTTTTTCTGTCCTTCGTGACAAATTTGCGCTTTTTTCACTTTTCCCTGGCGGCCCGCTCGTTCGACCTCGCAGGGGCCCTTTTTCTCCCGATGGCCGCCAGTGGTTTTAAAAAGTGTGTTAAGTGTAAGAAACTTATGTCTCTTACTGACACACACGACTGCTGCCTCCGCTGCCTGGGCCCAGATCATGAAGAAATGATCTGTGGGCCCTATAGCAAGATGTCCGCGAAATCTTTGCGGAGTCGGCAGCATCAGCGGGAGAGAATCTTCGCTGACCCCAGCTGTACCCGGACCTCGTCAGAAGCTTCGGCGTCCAGAGAATCTGGCTCTGAACACCGTCGGAGCTCCTCTGAGAGGGGGTCTCCTACCCGGGAACATCAGCAGAGGAAGAAACCCGCGAGGGCGGAATCGGTGGACGCTCCTGGCTCCTCGAGGGCCAGGTCGCATAGCCCCGATAGCCGTCCCGGGTCTTTGGAGCTGGAGCGGCCGTCCAAACAGCCTCGTCTGGAGATGGACTCGTCTGCTCTCGTAAGTACTTTTGTCTTCGTGGACTCGCCTCCGAGGGGTCTGACGTCGGGCCCGAGTCGGGGGCTGCTGGGTCTCCTGAGTTCGGACTCAGGTTGACGGCCTTGGAGAGCAGCCTGGCTGCCTTCATGGACCAGCAGCGGGCATTGATCGCTGGCCTCGCTGGCGCTTCTGCCCTGACCACCGGGATGTCGACGTCTAAGTCGACCCCGGAGACCGAGCCGATCCTCGAGTCCATGCGGGCTCGAGTCGATCCTCGGTCGAGGTCCCCTTCGGCCTCCCATTCGGGGCCGAGGTCGTCGACGCCGACTCCCTCGGCGTCGGGGCGGACGGCGTCTGTGCCCGCCCGACCGGAGCCGCTCGACTCCTCCTCCGAGGAGTCCGTCTGGGAATCCGAGGTGGAAGAGTCGCCTGATTCTTTTCGGACTCGGTGTGTCCCTTCGGACTCCCCCGAGTCTGAACCTCGGAGACGGTCCCCTCCGGAGGATGCCCGGTTCTCGGACTTCGTGAGGGATATGGCCAAGGCCTTGGCCTTCCCTGCGGATCCCGAGGAGGAGCCTCGAGCTGAAGAGCTCGATGCCCTCCAGTATGACTCTCCTGCAAAGGAGCATTTTACTGTACCGGTTCCTCCGATGCTGGAACGACTTCTCTTCCGCATGTGGGAGAGTCCGGCGTCGTCGCCGGTGTTAAGCAAGCGGGTCGATGCCATATATCGAGTCCGCAAGAGCCCTGGCTTCCAAAAAGCACAGCTGCCGCACCATTCCATGGTGGTGGAATCGGCCATGCATCGGCTCAAGAGCCAGAAGATGCACTCCTCGGTGCCTCCCGGCAGGGAAGCCCGCAGCCTGGATGGCATCGGTAAGAAGTGTTTCCTGGGCTCTATGCTTGCTTGTCGGGTCCAGACTTACCAGCTCTACATGGGCATGTATCTCAGAGACCTGGCTAAAGAAATAGCCGGATTCTCCGCTGGTCTCCGAGGAACCCTTGCGGAGGTTCCTGGCCTTGTCCACTGGTATTCGAGAGTGCTCAAAGTTTATCTCTCGAGCGGCCTATGATGGCTTTGAGGCATCGGCTCGAGTAGCCGCAGCCGGCATCGGGGCCCGCCGACAGGCTTGGCTTCAGTCATCCGACCTCAAGCCCTGGGTGCAGGACAAGTTGGTCGATGTCCCCTGCAGAGGTGAAAACCTCTTTGGCAAACCTATGGATGAGAAGGCTGCACAACTCGAGACAGACTCTCACCAGGACTCGGCTCTCCAGGATAACCTCTGCCCCTTCCCAGAAGAAGAAGGGCTCGGGGAAAAAGCCCTTTTACCCGAGGAAGACGGCTGCCTATAAACACTACCCTCATCAGGCCTCCGCAGCTCCCCAACAGGGTCAGCAGGCCAAGGGACGGGGTAACGGGTCCCGTAGGCAGCAAGCCCCCAAGCCTGCGCCACCGGCCCCTGCTCCGCAGGGTGGGGGTTTTTGACTCTTTCAGCATAGCCTCTCCCCCTCCGCTGGTTTCTCTCAGCACGGGAGGCCGGCTGGTCCACTTTGCCCACAGGTGGTCCAACATCACGTCAGATACCTGGGTGCTCCACATAGTCCGAGAGGGCTATCTTCTACACTTCCGCCAGGTACCTCCCCCCTACTTTCCAGGGGAGCCTCTACGACCCCCTCTTCACCGGGACTTACTCCTTCAAGAGTTGGCAAGTCTTATTCAGGAACAGGCGGTGGAACCGGTGCCCCACCACTTGAGAGGTCAAGGCTTTTATTCCAGATACTTCCTGGTACCAAAACGGACTGGAGGCCTCAGACCCATCCTGGACTTGCGGAACCTCAACAAGTTCCTGGAAAGGGAAAAGTTCAAGATGCTTACCCTTGGAATCCTGCTGCCCTACCTCCGGCAGGGAGATTGGCTATGCTCCTTAGATCTAAAGGATGCCTACACTCACATCCTCATCCACCCCAGCCACCGCCAATACCTAAGATTTGTGGTGGCAGGCAATCATTACCAGTACAGAGTACTGCCCTTTGGCCTATCCTCCGCACCACGAGTCTTCACAAAATGCCTCGCAGTGGTGGCGGCTTATCTGCGGCTTCAGGGCCTCTTCGTCTTCCCTTACCTAGACGACTGGCTCATCAGAGCTCCGTCCTCCACGGAGGCCACTCACGCCACGCAACGTACTGTGACTCTGCTCCAGTACTTGGGCTTTGTCAAACTTCGAAAAGTCCACTTTGCTCCCCTCTCAGGATCTCGAGTTCATCGGCGCCAGATTAAACACGCTTCAGGCGCGGGCTTTTCTGCCGCTCGACAGGGCACAACGGCTCATGGCTCTCGCCAGCCGTTTTCGCAGCCATTCCCGGGTCTCGGCCCGGCTCTTCCTGAAACTGCTCGGCCATATGGCGTCCACGGTCCATGTGACCCCCAATGCCTGCCTGAACATGCGGCCTGCTCAGTGGTGCCTTCGCTCTCAATGGCGTCAGGCCTCGGGAAGACTAGCGGACTCAGTACGAATCTCCAGCCCGCTGGTCTCTTCTCTACGGTGGTGGCTTCACCTAGTGCTCGGAATGCTTTTTCAGTCTCCTCCGCCTGTTCAGGTACTGACGACCGATGCTTCTCTCCTGGGTTGGGGAGCACATTGCCAGGGGACATGTACTCAGGGTCTCTGGACCCCGTGGGAATCTGCCCAGCAGATCAACTTCCTGGAGCTCAGAGCGATCCGCCTGGCTCTACGGGCCTTCTCCCACCTTACCTCTCACCAGTCCGTCCTCGTCCAGACGGACAATCAAGTGGCCATGTTCTACGTGAACAAGCAGGGGGGCACGGGCTCCTTCCCTCTCTGTCGAGAAGCACAAAAGCTCTGCGCTTGGGCCGTCAGCCGAGGAATCTTCCTCAAGGCTGTCTATCTCCCGGGCCAGGAAAATTATCTGGCAGACAAACTGAGCAGAATCCTCCAACCACACGAGTGGAGATTGGACCCGTTAGTGGTTCAAGGGATCTTCCTCCAGTGGGGCCTCCCCACGCTGGATCTCTTTGCCAGTCCTCTGAACAGGCAAATTCCTCGATTCTTCTGCTCTCGAGAACCGCATCCCCTCCGAGTAGCGGCGGATGCTTTTCTGCTCTCATGGTCCACGGGCCTTCTGTATGCCTTTCCTCCCATGCCGCTGGTGTCTCGAACACTTTTCAAGGTTCTCCAAGACAAGGCCTCGGTGATCCTGATAGCTCCCTGGTGGCCCAGGCAACCGTGGTTTCCGCTTCTGATGTAGCTGGCGGTGGATACCCCGTTGCCTCTGGGGTTTCCACCCGATCTCCTGACACAGGATCAGGGGTCTCTCCTACACCCCAACCTCAGATCTCTTCATCTGATGGCCTGGCTGCTGAAAGGGTAGTCCTTGCTCCCCTCCTGCTGCCTCCGGAGGTGGAGGAGGTCGTGCTGGCTTCCAGGCGACCCTCTACCCGAAAATCCTACGCCCTAAAATGGTGTCGCTTCTCCACCTGGTGTACTCAACAGTCTCAAGACCCCTTCTCCTGCTCGGTGTCGGTGGTCTTGCAGTACTTGCTCTCTCTCTCAAATCTTGGACTCAAGTCCTACTCGGTCAAAGTTCACCTCAGTGCTATTTCTGCACATCATGTGCCAGTGGAAGGCAGGCCTCTTTCCGGCCACCCTCTCGTGGCACGGTTCTCCCGAGGTCTCCTTCTCCTTAAACCACCTTTGCGCCCCCCCAGCCCCTGACTGGGACCTGAACGTGGTTTTACAGCGGATCACCTGTCCGCCTTTTGAACCCATGGCTACCTGTCCTCTCCGTTTCCTTTCTTGGAAAACCTTATTCCTGGTAGCCCTCACTTCCGCTAGATGCGTTAGTGAACTGCAGGCCCTAGTGTCTGATCCCCCTTACACTAGATTCTACAAGAATAGGGTAGTCCTGCGGACTCATCCTAAGTTTCTTCCAAAAGTGGTCTCTCCTTTTCACATCAATCAGGAGGTGGTGCTTCCGACCTTCTTTCCCAGGCCACACTCCAGCCGAGCTGAAATGGTCTTACATACCCTGGACTGTAGAAGGGCGCTGAACTTCTACCTTGATCGTATGTGGGAGCACCGTAAGACTGTTCAGCTCTTCCTGTCTTACGACCCTAATAAATTGGGGCTCCCTGTCTCCAAGCGTACTCTGTCCATCTGGGTAGCTGACTGTATCGCTTGGGCTTATGGGGCGGCAGGCCTCTCGTTGGAGAGTCGAGTCACCGCTCATCGGGTTAGGGCGAAGGCTGCGTCAGTGGCTTACCTCCGCTCTGTTCCTTTGGCAGACATCTGCCGGGCCGCTACTTGGTCTTCGAGCCAGACTTTTGCAACCCATTACTGCCTCGAGAGGGAGTCCCGCAGGGACAGTGCTTTCGGACAGGCAGTCCTCCGTAATCTCTTCGAGGTTTAAGCAACTCCTACCCTCCATCCCGGATGTTGGGCTACCGGTTGGAGACGTATTCAGAGAAGATTCCTCCTTCTGTGCTGCTGAGCTCGAGGGAGCTCATTTTTGTGCTTAGGGTCTCCGGTAGCCTTAAGCTTGGGAGTCCCATATGTGAGGACTGACTTCCTGCTTGGTCCTGGAGAAAGCGTAGTTACTCACCTGTAACAGGTGTTCTCCAGGAGCAGCAGGAATCAGTCCTCACAACCCTCCCTCCTCCCCGTGGAGTTGCAGTCATATGCTTTAGTTTTTGCAAATTTTTTGCTGTCTTTTCGCTATGTCATCAGACTGGCCAAGATGGCACCTTTGGGCGGGAAGGGGACCGCGCATGCGCGCTGCAATTCCCAAAGGCTTTCTTTGAAAGCTGGGGAAAATTGCTCCGCGAGGGCTCCGTCGGCGCCGACGTCACCCATATGTGAGGACTGATTCCTGCTGCTCCTGGAGAACACCTGTTACAGGTGAGTAACTACGCTTTATTTTACATTGAGTTGCAATAACAAAGGCCTGCGATACATTCATTCTCCAGGAACAAGCAGGAAGTTGGTCCTCACATATGGGTGACGTCGGCACCAATGGAGCCTGTGCGAAGCATTTCTCTAGCTTTCAAAGAAAGCCTTTGGGAAGGCTACCACGCATGTGCGGTCCCCTTCTCATCCAAGGGTGCCATCTTGCTCATTCTCCTTTTTGCCACGGAGCCCCTCGGACCTTATCCTGTTTCCTTGGAAAAATCCTCTAAAACCTATCCTAAAACTTTGGGGTTTTTCCAGTTTGCTTACCTGTTCTTCTTCTTGCCTTATTTTTATTTATTTTATTTATTTAACATTTCTTATATACCGTCTTTCATGATATCAAGGTGGTTTACATTGAACAAACTGAAATTACATTGAACAGGGCATTATAACTTGGAGATAACTATTTTACAGGGAACAGCGTCATACCTGATGCCATCCTCAGCTTTCCCTTTGTTCTTCAAGGCTTGCCATGACCAGCTTTTGTGCCCATTTTTGCCCGGGGTCACTACCCTAGCCGGGTGTCTCCCACCGGGTTCAAAAAATGTAACCACTGCAGTCAAATCATGTCTGTTACAAACACCCACGACAGCTGCTTGCACTGCTTCAGTCTGGGCCATGACAGTACCACATGTGGCCTGTGTCAGGCAATGATGCTGAAAACCAACAAGAAAAGGTCTGAGTTGCAGAAGATGTTCCTGCGATCCGGTTCAACCCTGTCTTCCTTGATGTTGAGCCCCAAGCCGAGCACCTCCCATGAGGCCCAAGCGTCTTCGGAGTCCCATGCCGGTGGCTCCTCCGTCAACACCCTGGACCCTGGCAAGAAAAAGAAAAAATCCTCGAAGCCAGTCGAGGTTCCACCAGTGAAACCCAGCAAAGTCCCATGGCGGGACTTGGGTGACTCCGAGCAGTACCCTCCTAAGGTCTCTTAGCAGGAGTCCTCTGCTGGCAGCAACTGTGCGAGGCTCCCCGAGGCCGTGGTCCTTATCGACGCACTTGCAAGAGTGCTGGTGCTGGCCCCGAGACCCTTGATGCCTGCCCCGAAAGCTGTGGAGCCTTCTGGCATCGAGGCCAGAATGGCGGCCCTGGAGCAGAATCTCTGCCATCTTGGCCATGCAGCAGGCGATGTCAGGTTCATATGCATCATCTGCTCCGAGGACAGGGCCTCCAACTGCGGCGGCGTCCCCGAGAGTCAAGCTAGGCCCCGAGCGCCATTGGCCTCGGGTGAGTCCTTGGCATCGATCGAGGTCCTGGTCCCAACCCTTGGGAATCCAGTCCTCCCCGACTAGTTTCCGGGAGTCTGACCCAAGACCCACTGGGGGATCTCTGTTCCTCGGGGTGGGTCTCGAGGCACAGACAGTCCATACCTCAGACTCCTCGACACCCTCCGGCTCCGCACGAGACCTCTCAGGACCAAGAGTCTCTTTGAAGCCATCTTTCCCCGGAGCCCCGGCACCATTCCCCACCTGAGGATGTGGCCTTCCACGACTTCATCTGGGACATGGCCTGGGCCCTCTTGGTCCTGACAGAGTTGGTGCAGGATCCGCACACCGAAGAACTGGAGATTCTCCAGTATTAGTCCCCACCAAGGAGGCTCTGTCAGTTCAACCCATCCTTGAGTGGCTTCTCTTGCGGATGTGGGAAACTCTGGCTTCAGTGCCAGTGGTGAGCCAATGCCTTGACACCATCTATTGTGTCAAGAAGAGCCCGGGCTTCCAGAAATCACAGCTCCTGTACAGCTCCATGGTGGTGGAGTCCTCGCTGCAAAAGCTGAAGAGCCGGAAGAATTACTCTTTGTCCCACCTCCCCGAGCAGAGAGGCCAACGCCCTTGATGCCCTGGGGTGCAAGTGCTTCCAGGGATCCATGCTGAACTGCCAGATACAGGCCAATGAGCTCTTCATAGGCATGTATCTAAAGGACCTCATCCAAGCGCTCGCTAGGGAATCCCTACAGTGGTTCCAGACCCTGGTTGCTGCTATCCAGGACTGTTCCAAGTTCTTCTCCTGGGCCCCCTACAATGGTTTCGAGGCTGCTGCCCAAGCCGCTGCCGCAGGCATTGGTGCTCAGCACCAGACCTGGCTACAGACCTCGAACGGGTCCAGGAAAAGCTGTTGGACGTTCCCTGCACCGGGGAGAACCTGTTTGGAAAGCCTATGACTGATAAGGCGGCTGAGGTGGTGACCTGACAGAGGCTCTCAAAAAAGACCTCTGCTCTCCTCTGAAAGAAAACATCAGGGAAATGGCTAATTTTCTCGAGGGGAGGCAAATGGGGCCTTTTCACCAGATTCACCACTACCAAGCCTTCTCAGGCCAACAGCAACAGGGACCCCTGCCTAAAGGCCAGGAACATGGACCCAAGAAGCTAAAAGCCCTGAAGCTGCAGGCCCCAGCCCCGGCTCAGCCTGGAGGGAACTTGACTCCCAGGGCAGAGCCTCCCTCTGCCCGGGAGACTCTCACCAGCCCACAGGGGGCTGCCTGGTACTTTTCACACACAAGTGGGATGAGGTCACTTCCAACCAGTGGGTGCTCCGGTTGGTAAAGGAAGGTTACCACCTCTGCTTCCAGCAGACCCCACTGAGGTATTTTCCAGGAGAGCCAGTGTGGCCTCTCCTTCCCCAGTCCCTCTTGCTCTCAGAGCTAGTAGGTCTACTCCGGGACAAAGCAGTAGAGCCCTTACCCCAACACCTTTGGGGAAAGGGTTTCTACCCCAGATAAATCCTTGTTCCCAAAAGAACTGGGAGCCCCAAGCCTATTCTGAACCTCTGAAATCTGAACAAGTTTCTGGTGAGGGAGAAGTTAAAGATGCTCTCCCTTAGAACACTGCATCTCTACCTCCACCAGGGAGACTGGCTGTGCTCTTCAAACCTAACGGATGCATACACTCGCATCCTGATCCACCACTCTCACAGACAATTCCTAAGATTCATGGTCAGAGAGGGCCACTACCAGTACATGATACTTCCTTTTGGTCTGGCCTCCTCACCAATAGTCTTCATAAAGTGCCTAGCAGTAGTAGCTGGCCATCTACGCCTACAAGGGGTGTTAATCTTTCCCTACTTCGATGACTGGCTCATCAGAGGCAGTACAGCCACAGAGCATACCATTTTCCTCCTGCAGCACCTGGAGTTTGTCATCAATTACCCCAAACCACATCTCTCTCCAGCCCAAAATCTAGAATTCATAGGTGCTCAGCTGGATACGGTGGCCAGGGCCTCCCTCCCTCAGGACAGGACAGAATGCCTCAGACAGCTGGCAGGGGAGGTCCAACACCACAAGACTATGCTTGTCTGCTGCCTCCTCCGCCTGCTGGGCCACATGGCCTCCACAGTCCATATCATACCCCTAGCCCACTTAAACATGCTGCTAGCTCGGTGGTGCCTGTGTTCTCGGTGGACCAGACTATGGGCAGGCTCCAGGACAGGGTCAGGATCACTTGCCAGATGGCAAGGTCCCTCTACTGGTGGCAGGACCTGTGCCACCACCAGGCCAGAATGCCCTTCCAGGCCCCCTCGCCTCAGAGAACCCTGACCACGGACGCCTCCCTCCAGGGGTGGGGAGCTCACAGCAGAGCTTACTGTATGCAGGGCTGCTGGTCCCAGGAGGAGATCCTGCTAAAGATCAACCTCCTGGAGCTCAGGGCAGCATTCCTAGCCCTATAAGTCTTGCAAAACAGATCTGTGCTGATTCAGATGGACAACAGGGTCGCGATGTTCTACATAAACAAGGAGGGGGGCACAGGTTCGTTCTCCCTATGCCAGGAGATGGTAACCCTCTTCTTCATAACGTGCAATGGCATGCTCCTGCAGGCACTCTACCTCCTGGGCCAGGACTCTGCTGAGTCTATGTCCGCACGAGTGGTGTCTTGACCCCACAGTGGCGGAGGGGCTCTTCTGCCTCTGGGGCTGGCCTGTTTGCCTCTCCAGCCAACACGCAGCTGTCTCGCTTCTGCTCCCATGAGTTGCACCCTGAGAGGATAGCAGCAGACTCCTTCCAGATCTCATGGTCAGAGGGACTCCTCTATGCGTTTCCACTGACTCCTCTGGTTGCCAGGACTGTTCAAAGTCCAGAGCAAGAGGGCATCGGTGGTACTGATTGCCCCTAGGTGGCCCAGGCAACCTTGGTTTCCTCTGCTGCTCTCGCTGTCGGCAGCACTTCCAGTCCCCCTGGGTCAAGCCCCAGCTCTCCTGACCCAGGAGGAGGGCTCTCTCTTGCACCCCAATGTGGGGTTGCTGATGCTAATGACTTGGCTGCTGAGAGAATAGCTTTGGCCCCTCCCAACCTGCCAGCAGAGATTGAGGAAATCCTGCTGGCCTCCAGAAAGCTCTCTACCAGAAGGTCCTACACCTTTGTGGTGCAGGTTTGCCCTTTGGTGTGCAGACAGGAAGAAGAATCCCTTTTCCTGCCCTATACAGCTGGTACTCCAGTACCTGGTGCACCTGTCCCAGGCCGGGCTGAAATCTAAGTCAAGGTGCATTTGAGTGCTATAGCTGCTCCACACCACCACCCGATCAAGGGCAAATCCTGTCAAGCCAGCCCCTAGTCTCACAGTTTCTATGGGACCTTCTACTGTCAAAACCCCCTCTGTCCTCCTGGTGTTCAAGTGGGACCTCAACATGGTGCTCTCCCAGCTTATGAGACTACTGTTCGAACCCCTTGCCACGTGCCACTTGCAGTACTTGTCCTGGAAGGTGGCCTTCTTAGTGGCCTTAACCTCAACTCACAGGGTGAGCGAACTCCAAGTCCTGGTTGCAGACCTTTAGTACACCAGTTTCTTCAAAAACAGGGTGGTGCTCTGCACTTACCGCAAGTTCCTCCCAAAGATGGTATCCCTGTTCCACCTCAACCAATAAGTTGTATTTCCCACCTTCTTTTCGTGGCCTCACACTGGCAAAGAAGAGCTCATACTCCACACACTGGACTGCAAATGGGTGCTATCCTATTTACAGAGGACCCAGGGGCACTGTAAAGCACCTCAGATTGTCATGTCCTATGACCCCAGCAGACTGGGGCTTCAAGTGCACTTTGTCCACTTGGGTGGTGGACTGTATTTCTCTCACCTATGAGCGAGCAGACCTCTTCCTGGAGCACCGGATCACAGCGCATTGCTTGAGGGTGACAGCCTTGTCTGTAGCCAACCTCAGCTCTGCGCTGGTGACAGAAACGCAGAACTGGCATATGGTCTTAAATTCACACGTTTGCAGCTCACTACTGCCTGGCAAGCGAGTCTTGCAGGGACAGTGTCTTTGGCCAGGCAGTACTCCATAATTTTGGGGTGTAGGCAACTCCTGCCCTCCGACCCTTCTGTGTTCAGGCTACTGGAGTGATAGTGCCACTGGATGCTAGGGTCTTGCAGAGTCTCTCAGTGGGAACTCACGGCTACTTGATTGGCCACCATTAGTGCTATTGTGATTTGGTCCTTGGCAGCCTGGAGCTAGGGCATTCTGTATGTGAGGACTAACTTCCTGCTTGTTCCTGGAGAAAGTGTAGTTACTCACCTGTAACAGGTGTTCTCTGGGAACAGCAGGAATCGGTCCTCACAACCCTTCTTGCTCCCCTACTTAGCTAGGATGGCAGTAAAAAATTAAGCAATGTCACTGACTGAGCAAGATGACACCCTTGGGCGGTATGCATGGTAGCATTCCCAAAGGCTTTCTTGGTGCCGACATCACCCACATGTGAGGATTGATTCCTGCTGTTCCCGGAGAATACCTGTTGCAGGTGAGTAATACGCTTTCTTTCATACAGTATTATATTTTTGCTAGGTACCATCACGTAACAATTTTTGAAATTTGGCATGTCTTTTCAAGAGACTTCCTATAATGGCAAAATCAAGTTAAGGCTAAAAGACTGCACAGCTACACAGTTACCAGCTCCTTTCTTGACTCAAGAAATCTATTTATTTTTATTTAACATTTCTTATATACCGCCTTTCATGATATCAAGGCGGTTTACATTGAACAAACTGAAATTACATTGAACAGGGCATTATAACTTGGAGATAACTATTTTACAGTCTTGCCTGTAGTATTTGTGCCCCATTTTCCAGAATTGTCTCCCTGGAGGCAACATTTTCATAAAATATGGCTTTTTATGGCTCATGATGGTGAGTGAGTCTTGCCAGAGACCTTATCTGCTAACTGCATGTAGAAAGTGCATAGGCTATGCTCCTAATTCTTGATCACATCCAAGAGTGGTCCTTGTAGAGTGCCATACTGAGATCTTTTCAGCTAACCATACCCACCACTAGTATTAAAAAAAAATATCTAGTCTTTAATAGCAAAGTTTACCATTTTTGAATGCTGCACTTTGACTACCTCTTCAGCAGAACTGTTCATTTTGACATGCTTCCTTTGGTGTCATTAATGGATGCGGGAGTCTATAAAACCTCTTAAATCACACCTGCTTTTGAGAACTGGTTTTATCACAGTCATACAAATCAAAAGGATGCACTGTAACCACAGCAAGCGAAAGCATTTGAAGGTCTTCTGCTAGATATGTGTTCTGCCCTTCCGGGCTCAAATTAGACCATTTAGAATGGTTGCCAACATCGTAGCATTGTGATTGATGAACTGCTATCAGCATTACTAAGTGAAATTAGCTTATCTGTTTTATTAAGATATTGGGGCCTTCATGCTAGAGCTTAGGATGGGGGTGGGATAATATACTATGTACTAAGGTGCTAGCATGTGTGCTGATTTAGTCAGTAAAGGTAATAGTACATGCATGCTAAATTTCAGCTTTTTCACCATTACAGGGTCTTGACTAACCGGATATCATGGGATACTGATGGAGGAAATGGTGATGTGTGAAGGAGGGGGGAAAAAGAAGGCTAGAGCGGACTTGAATAATAAAAAGAAAAAAAAAAAGCCACGTTTAGACCAGTATCTGCACAACTTTATATGGCTAAGAGAGCCATATAAATATATACATTTATCACTACTGAATATACATATTTAACTGCATATGAATATTTTGCCCATATAAAGTTTTATACCCACTTTGTGTGGTGGAGCTTATATGGATAGGAGCTGAATATTGCTGCTGTCTGTATAATTGTTTTGCTTGGGCCCCAGGCTGCTTAATATAGTCTGCATACATTTTAGCTATATGGGGGTAATTTTTAAAGGTTTTATTGTGCGTAAAGCCTGATTTCTCTGTGGACAAGCAGGAAAGAGCCCTTGCGTATGGGTGATGTCCCTGATGGAGCCCCATGCGGGAATGCTCCCCAGCTCCAATTGGAAGCTTTTGAGAGGCTATACTGTGCCTATGCACCTCCTTCCTGCCTGCTGCTGTGGTGCCATCTTGAATCAGTCTTTCATTTTCCATGGAGCTCCATAGACATGTTCCAGGCATACTCTGCTTGGTAAACTTTTCTATCTCCCCTGTGGGGATTTCTGCACTGTCTGGTTTTTGCCATCACTGTTTCTTTTCCCTTTTGCCTCTTTTCTCTCTCGATCATTCATTTTCTTTTTTTTCTGCGGTACCTCTGCCCCTTTAGATGCCGGTGCTCCGGTTGGATCTTGCTTCTAAAATCGAGCCGTTTGATTTCACCACACCTGTTTTCCTGGACGACATGTCCCAGAAACCTACCAGTGGGTTCATATCCACTACAGATACACACAAAAAGAGGATTCAAAGGTCATGTGAGTGCCAAAAACTGATTTGTGCTGCTTCTCATGTCCTATCCATTGACTTCGGCATTGACAGCACCAATCTCTGTGGCTTCCAAGGCTGCACTGGATGCTGGTGATGCATCAATAAAAAAGGAGCTTTCGAGCTCAATCGGAGTCAAGCACCCGTAGTGCCCCAGAGCATTGGCAATCGAACAATCTCCACCTGAAGACAAGGAAGAATTTGGCTTAGTCTTCATCGATGTCAAGTGGTGATCTCACAGAGTGAAGACTCTGGTGCACTGGCATCAGAATCCATGTGGGTGCCCCGATGGGAGGAGAGCTCATCCTCCAGGACATTGGATGAGCACTGACAGCCTACTGAAAGCTGAGACCCAGCCGCTGATATCCCTGTATGGATACCGGGTACATCGGTCAAAGTTGCTAAGGCCCCATAGCCTTCAGAATTGGCAGCCATGGAGAAGCGTCTTCTGCAAGTGCCTTAGGAATGCATTGTGGTGCAGCACGCCAAAGCTATGTCTGGCATCACCCACCATACAGCTGATCCTCAAGATGCATGTTTGTCTGTAGGAGCAGTATGCCCCCCAGATGTATCCCTGTCTACACCTACTGCGTTGTCTGTCTTGACTAGATTGCAAGCTCTGATGAGCAGAGACTGTCTCTTACATGTCTGTGCAGCACTGTGTCCATCTTGTAGAACTATGCAAATGCTCAGTAGTAGTAGTAGTAGTAGGCAGCGAAGGACTCCAACACCGGTGCCTGCTGGCCGATATCCTTCTCTAGCATTTCTGGGTCCAATGCACCCTCAATCTAGAAAAGCATCAGTGCATAGTCGCTCCCAAAGGAGCTCCTGACCCCCCACCCCCCCTCGGGCAGGAGAGAGATCCAGGCAGAGACTCAGAAGTACTTTGACTTCCTCTGGTTACCCAGCTTTCTTAATCAGACTCAATGTGGAATCAGAAGATTTGTCAGAGGACAGGTGTCCTGAACTTCAAGAGAGCTAAAAGTAATAAGACTCATTCCTTGGTACCTCCAGGGAGGGATGCCTGGACATTGGACTTTTCAGAGAGAAGGTATTTTCAGAGTTCATGCTAGTAGCCCTCGTGGCCTCTTACCAGTTCTTCATGGGCATGTTTTTGAAGAACATCATGTGCGACCTCATGGATCTGTCCCAGTATCTCCTTCCAGAGAAATTGGAACAGTATCATTCCCTAGTGGCTCACAGCAAGGAATGCTTGAATTTCATGGTTTGGGTGACCTACACCATCTTTGAAATGGCTTTGAGAGCTTTTGCCATAGGTATTAGTGCCCTGAGACTCTCCTGGCTCCAGTCTTCTAACCTGAAACAATCTGTTCTGAACAAGCTTGCTGAGTGCTGTGCCATGGAGAGAATCTCTTTGGAGACTAGGTCAAAGAGAAGGCTGGCTTCATAAAGAATCAGCATGTTAGCCTTCATAATCTCTCCAGGCACACGTCTGAGCTTGCCTCCTTTCACAGGAGGTACTAAAGAAGGGGGCAGAAAAAGACGCATTACTCTCGTAGACTTAGGTACTTTCCTGGACTCCAAACCTCCCAACCCAAGCAGGCTCCTTTCCAACAACCATGTCAGGAGAAGTCTCAGAAAGCCCAGCCAGCTCCTCAGCCAAAACCTAGGGGGGGTTTTGACTGGTTCCTTCAGAGCATAGCCACTCTACCATTAGCTTACAGTAGGTAACCCTCAGGTTGGGGGAAGGCTCACTCTCTTTTTCCCCCAAAGGTGGCTCCTCATGGGTTCTACAGATAATCCAAAGTGGTTACAAACTACATTTATTGGATCTGCCCCCAAGGGTTTATCAGTTTGACCCTCTGCATCATTAACTGCTTCAGAGAGAAATCACCGCTCTCTTGTCAGATCTTGCAATCAAGCTCATGCCACCAGCGCAAAGAAGGAAAGGATTTTATTCCACATACTTCCTTATCCCCAAAATAATGGGGGGATACTATCTCATCTTAGACCTAAGAGATCTGAACATGTACTTGTTAAGAGAAGTTCAGAATGATTTCTCTAGGCACCCTGCTTCCTTACCTTCAAAAAGATTGTCTATACCAGGGGTAGGGAACCCTGGTCCTGGAGAGCTGCAGACCAGTCAGGTTTTCGGGATATCCCTAATGAATATGCATTAGAGATATCCTGCCAACCTGACTGGTTTGTGGCCCTCCAGGGCTGGATTTGGAGACCCCTGCCTTACACCTCTGTCATTTAAGATTGTGAGTGGGCAAGGTGCAGATGTCCAAGACATCAAAAAGGTTAGATAGAATGTGTCACATTCCTCCTCACTTCTCACCACCACCAAAATATTGTCTATTAGACAACTTTTTGGTGGTGGTGAGAATCGATGAGGAATGTGACACATTCTATATACCCTTTCGATGTCTAGGACATCTGCACCTTGCCCACTCACAATCTTAAATGACAGAGGTGTAAGGCAGGGGTCTCCAAATCCAGCCCTGGAGGGCCACAAACCAGTCAGGTTGGCAGGATATCTCTAATGCATATATATCTCATGCATATTCATTAGGGATATCCCGAAAACCTGACTGGTCTGTGGCTCTCCAGGACCAGGGTTCCCTACCCCTGGTCTATACTCTCTTGATCTGCAGGATGCATATACCCACATACAGATTCATCCCACTCACAGGAAGCATCTCAGATTCATCCTGGTGGAACAACACTTCTTGTATCGGGTGTTGCCCTTGGCCTAGCCTCAGTGCCTCATGTGTTCACAAAATGCCTCATGGTAGTAGCCCCTTACCTCCAGACGCTGGGAGTGTTTGTCTTCCCCTATCTGAACAATTGGCTGATCAAGAATATCACTCCAGAAGGAGTTCAAGACTCAATATGGTTGACCATTCAGGTGTTGGAACTACTAGGCTTCATTATAAGTTACACAAAGTCCCACCTTCAACCCACCCAGCAGTTGGAATTCATAGGAGCCCTGCTCTCCATGACTCAGGTGAGAGTTTTTCTTCTGCATGATTGACTGCATGGGTTGAGAGCACTGGTGTGGGAGACTCAACTGACTGAGCAGATGCCAGCTTGCAAGATGTTGACCGTGCTAGGTCATATGACCTCTACAGTGCATGTAACCTTGCCACATCGCCAGATCGCCACATCGCCAGATGAGGCAGGTTCAGTGGACTCTCAGGACTTAGGTCATGGGGTGACTCTGGTATTATCTGTTTATCATCAGTCCTCTAGTCTGGTCACTATATTGGTGGACAATTCATCAGAATTTTCTCAAGGACCTTCCCTTCCAAATTGCTTTGCCACAAAAGATTTTGATATCGGACATATCCAAACTGGGTTGGGGATCTCATCTCAATGGGTTTCATAGTCAGAGCGATTGGTCTGTCCAAGAAATTCTTCACTAGATCAGCTTCTTGGAGTTGAGAGCCATAGCAAATGCTCTGAAAGCTTTCCAAGATCAACTGGCCAACCAAGTTGTCCTGGTTCAGACCGATAATGAGGTTACCATGCTTTATATCAACAAGCAGGGAGGAAATGGATCGTACGTCCTGTGTTGAGAAGTGGTAAGATGGTGGAGATGAGAGCCACATACCTGCCAGGTGAACACAACATTGACAGACAGACTGAGTTGGGTCCTCCAAACACATGAGTGGATATTGGACAGAGTGATGGCAGCCCATGATTTTAGGAAGTGGAACACCCCCTCAAAAGATCTCTTTGTCATTCCGCAGAATGCCTTGGTGGATCAGTTCTGTTCCAGAGTAAAATTACACAGCAGACTAGCCTCGGATGCTTTACTCCTGCATTGAGGGAGGGTCTTCTGTAGGTGTATCCTCCAATCCCTTTCACCACAAAGGCCCTCCTGAAGCTCAAATCAGAGAGAGGCTTAATGATCCTCATCGCATCCTATTGGTCCAAACCAGCTGTGGTTTCCTTTCCTGCTACAACTCTCAGGTCAGGAACCATTCCAGTTAGCCCATGCACCAGATCTAATTTAGCAAGAGGGGATGATGCTGCATCCTAGCATCCAGTCCTTGGCCCTCACAGTGTAGATGTTGAAAGGCTAGTATTGTCTGAGCTTAACTTGTCTGACAATATAACCAATGTCCTTTTGGCTTCCAGGAGAGCCTCAGTTTGAAGTCTTATTCCTGTCTGGTGGGAGAGCCAAGTCCTAGATCCTTTTGTCGGTCACACCAGCAGTTTTTGTGTGGATCTTCTGCAGCTCACTGAGTCTGGACTTAAGTCCAACTCTGTCAAGGTCCACCTCAGTGCAATTGGAGCTTACTATCAAGGTGTGGAGGGAAAGTCTATATCGGTACAGCCTTTAATTGTTCGCTTTATATGGGGGTTGCTTCTCTTGAAGCCTCCTTACAAACCACCCAGCAGTGGCTTGGGATCTCAACATGGTTCTTGTGTAGCTCATGAAAGCTCCCTTTGAATTGCTCTATTCCTATCCTCTGAAGTTCCTGACCTGATAGGTGTTGTTTCTGGGGGCAGTCACTTCAGTACGCAGTGAGTAAGTTTCAGGCTCTAGTGGCTCATCTGCCTTACACAAAATTCTATCATCATAGAGTGGTTCTCCATAGGCATCCTAAATTCCTTCCAAAAGTGGTATTGGATTTCTACCTTAATTAGTCAGTTCTTCTTCCAGTATTTTTCCTGAGACCTCATGCCCACAAAGGGGAAGCTGTGTTTCATATATTGGGCTGCAAGTGAGCTGTGGAGCCCGATTCTGATAGGGACACGTCCGGGCTGTCCAGATGGCCCCAAGCAAGATGGGCCCATTTGGACTCGATTCTGGATCATGAGAACAAAACATTCTTGTGGTAGCCAGAATCGGGCCAGAGGACAGCTCAGCGTGCCCCTGCTGCCTGCAGGGACATCCTCCCTGAAGGCACCCCTGACTCTGGCGTTCCTGGCCCCCTTTTTCCCTGCTGCCTGACCCAAGGCTGGCCTGCCGTGGCCTGGCTTGGGAGGTGGGGACCCCCCCCCCCCACCCTGCACCTGGCCCCGGACGTGATTGTAGCAAATGTTTTGCTTATTCCATCTTTAAAGTGAAATAAGCAGCATATCCCTATGGGCCCAGCAGCACGTACAGGGCTGTGACCTGAATCAGCCCTGTAAATGCTGCCAGACTGGCCCGCCCCTGCTCTGCCCCCTCCTGGCTTTCCTGGACCTGCTGTACAGGATGAGCTGCTGGGAGAATTGGCAGGACGTGCAGTCCTGCAACCCGCGTTTTGGAATGGGGCCCTTGGCGTTCTATTTGGAGCAGACAAAAACCCATAGAAAGTCCATCCAGCTATTTGTTTCTTTTGACCCCAGCAGCTAAGGGCTGCTGTTTCCAGGCACTGTCTTTCAGTTTGGCTAGCTGATTTCATCTCTTTCACTGATGCCCAGGCAGGCTTGAGTCTTGATGGCCATGTCAGAACTGTGACCGTGTCGGTAGCCAACTTGCACTTGGTCTCTATGGAAGTGATCTGCAGAGTTGCAAAGTGGTCCTCACTATTGCCTAGATGAAGATTCCTGACACAATAGCAACTTCAGCCTATCTGTACTTTGCAATCTGTTTGGGGATTAGAATCCAGCTCCATCACACCAAGGTCCTTTCTGTTTTGTCCAGCGACCTCCAAACAAAATAAAAAGAGAGAATTGCTGCTATTGTACATTGTTGGTATTTCAGCTGCTATGGCTTATTGCCATTTTGCTATTGGAGTTTTGCCCCAGTTGGGTTTCTGTGTGGCCTCTTCAGTTTTTGCTAACCAAAGCTTGGGAGTCCCATATGTGAGGACTCATTCCTGCTTGTCCATGCAAAAAAGGTAGTTACTCATCTATAGCAGATCATCTCCGTGGACAGCAGGAATGAGTCCTCACAATTCTCCCTACCTCCCCAAGGCGGTTCTGCTACAACTAAGTTATCAGAGTCATTCAAGATGGCGCCATGGCAGTAGATGGGAAGAAGATCCACAGGTGTGGTAGAGCCTCCCAAAAGCTTCCAATCGAAACTGGGGAGTGTTCCCAGGTGCGGTTCCATTGTGTATCAAACAAATCAATTGTCGTTACCTTTCAGAGCTTGGGATACTTCACAGTAATCTAGTAATTATTTACAGCTCTACTACTCAACTTCGAAATCTAAATGTTCAATCCAGTTATAGTATCACTATTGCAACTAGGTCTCAGACTTATATGAGGTATTATTTCAAACTCAAAGAGTCGGATTTGAATACCTTTGATTGCATCAACGACCCCTTTATGTTGCTCAATAGTGATTTTAACTACTTATCCTTGTATTTCTTACTTGCTCCATGTAATTTTATTTAGAGACCGGTAATCATTTTATAGCTGCATCTCAAAACCATTTCTCTGTAATAATCAAAAATGTTGCCACTTATCCATCAGCCAGTCTCAAAATGGTGCTTATCTGAGAAAACATTAGTAATACTTAATGTCCTTTGTCGTGGGGAGCCCCATCTACGCCCTTAGAAATATGGGGCTGCTCCACAGCAAAGATTATTTTAGGTAGCCAAAGGGAATGTAAGGTTCATCTGACGTAGTAAAGATGTTCTTACTTATTCCAGCTTCCTAAGAGCACTCATTAATGAAACCAAGTGTAGAGAAATTAAGGCTTTTATTCCCCGTCAGTGCAAGGGTTCAAAATAAGACATTTAGAATCAACAGAAAGTCCTTTGTTTCAAAAGGTACCAGCATTCAAATTATATGCTTAATTGTTAAACTTCACAATTACTGCAAGGCTTGATTACATGAATTCAGCTCATTCCAATAGCATAGGAATTCTACAAACTTCTTCTAGGTTACACGGTGGCTACAGACCCCTGGCACGAGGCTATGCACAACTCACATTCCATCTGTTCAGGTTGAGACATGGGAACAGTATTTATGCATTCTATCTCCATGGATTCTTCATCAGGGGAATAATCACTGTCCCTGTCTGACACAGGTCTGTGTGCAATGTCTCTAGGATCTTGTCTCCAGTACCACTGTGTTCTAAGTGCTTTAGGGATTTTATGAAACCAATCTGGCTTCTCCTTCTTTACAGAGTGAGCATGTGTTTCAACAGGGCCTTTAGGACTCAAGCATTTTATATCATTAATAAATCTTTCATACCTGGAGTCTGGCTCATTTGAATCTGCGGAGTTTTCCCTTTCAGAAACTTTCCTCCTGTAACAGGTTCTCTGCCTGTAAGCTTTAGGCAATGCTCTGCTTTCTGGCAGCCTGGTAAAACCTGACGTGGATTCCCTTTTCTCCTTTGGTAAGAACTCAGCCTTTTCACCAAGTGCTTTTCCTTTCTTGCCTGTCAACACTTGGTTAGCATTTCTCAGAGATTGCAAGCTTTTCTCTAAACCATTCTCTCTGGTTCTTTGCTTCTGTCTCTCTGCTCTTGAGTCAGGAACGCTGTGAGAACAGGGCGTGGCACACACTCTAACTTCAGAGCTGGCTCTAACAAACTTCCCTTGAACAGCAGCACGGTTAGCCTGGCCCTTCTGAACTTCACCCTTGTGAACTCTGTTCCTTTGGGCTTGCTCACATAGGATTCTTTCACTTACTCCTTCTCTTGGAGCTGATCATCTTAATAGAGCTGTTCCTCCTTGTGAAGACATTCCTCTGTCTCTGTTCCTTCCTCGGTCCTTCTCTGCTTGCTCCTCTGCCTTCTCTTGCTCTGCCTTGCTGGCATTCAACTCTGGCTTATAAAGGAATCTTTCCTTCAAGACTTCCGGGGTCATTCCCAGGTGCAAATCATTAGCCCTCTTAGGCTCATTAGCTCCTGTATGGTCATTCCTGCTCCCTCTAGCTGTGCCTGGAGGTAACTTCAGATCTAGATTCCTAAAAGAAACAGGGTTTCTTTTCAAGTTCTCATCTTTATTGATACCCACATCATGACACCTTATAGGATTTTATCTATGGCCCCAACGCCTAACATTGGTGCCCGTACGTTTCACCATTGGTTTCTTCAAGGGCTTATAGCTGTTCTTCCACGTCGATAGGCACTGCTTAATTTTTCAACCTTCTCAGCTGATCGAGAACAAGTCACCTTGCAGTTGCTGAGATGCCACGCAGTTAAAATCACTACTGAGCAACATAAAGGGGTCGTCGATGCAATCGAAGGTATTCAAATCCGACTCTTTGAGTTTGAAATAATACCTCATATAAGTCTGAGACCTAGTTGCAATAGTGATACTATAACTGGATTGAACATTTAGATTTTGAAGTTGAGTAGTAGAGCTGTAAACAGTTACTAGATTACTGGGGGTTCCATTGTGGACATCATCCATACATGAGTAATTCCTGCTGTCTATGGAAATCACTTGCTACAGGTGAGTAACTACCTTTTACTCAGAAACAAAGCCTTTTATAAAATTATGTAGCCTAATATGCACTGAAATATGCATACTTTTACAGACTGCATATAGACTTTCCCAGGGGTATAGTTTGGGTGGAGCAGAGGTGAATTTCCAATATATATCTATTATTTAAAAAGTACATTCAAACATGCATGGAATATATGTACTTATTCACACTATTAATGGAGCAGGTATAAGTTTGTGCGTTTGAATTTTGGATGTTATCGAGACTGCTCCTGTGTGCCTACTTCATAAAGATGCATAGGCACCCCTGTTGTCTTTATAAAATATGGGTCAAACAGGTGCCTTCTTGGACTTTAAACGTAGGTGTCCTGTTATTAAGTTATCCATGTAGAGTATAATTTTGTAAAAGCGGTTGAGGTGGAGAGGGCAAGATGGAAATGTTCAATATTCTTTTTACCTCCCCTCCCCCCCCCCCCCACACATTTCTACTGTCCTTTTTCCCTCCACATGTAACATAGAGTTGCCAAGAGTGGTTCATCCTAATAAGTGATAAGTAAGACCAATGAGATTTTTACAGTGGTCTAAATGCACAACCCCTTTCTCACCGCAGTCCCATCATCCCAAGCAATCTTTGGCCTTAATCAAACCTTTTCTATTCTTTGGCAACTTCCTTTGGCCTCAATCACCCCCAGACAACCTCAGCAAACCTCCCTTGCCCTCTAACAACCCCAAAGCGGATCAGCATAGGAGAAAAGCAGGTTGGACGGCCCTGCATCATCCAGAAAGGATCAATACAGTATTTAGGCAGGCTGAAAGGCTCAAAAACACCTAAAGAGGATTGGCATAGTAACTAAACCAGCTGCAAGATACTAAAACACCCAAAGAGAAAGGGAGGAGTGGGACAGCAAAAGTGAGATCTACCTGGGGCAAGGAAGAAAGGGAGATCTCTATGGAGGGCACATTAAGGAGACCTACATGGATCAGGAAGAGGGAGACTTACATAAGACTGATGGAGGTGGGGGAGGGAAGAGAGGGAGACATATCCTATGGGTTGGAAGTGCAAGGAGAAAGAGATTTTGGTCTTGATGCAGCTGGTACCAAAAAATATTTTACTCCCAATGTGGTAAACTAATGGTGTGAAAATTAATGCTGCATTAAACAGTGTGCGCTGTTAGGAAAAAAGCGGCGCACACCACAGCAATGACTTGCAGCCATTTGCTGCAGAAGGAGTAAACATCTCCCTTCCTCTTTGTGCATGAGCAGAGATTTGCTCATACACTGATAAGAAAGAAGATTTAAAAAACCCAAGGCTCCTGTATTCCCAATTCTCTCCTACCATATTTTCCTGTTACTACTTTCGCCTCCCCACTCAAGTGCACAGACCCCCACCCCTCAAGCCCAATGGAATCCTAATTGGTGGCTCAAATGGGCCCCTGTCCCACTACACCTCTCAAAAAACTCATTGTGGGCCCATGTGGCACCTAACCCTCTCCTTCTCCTGACTCCTCAAAAATATAATTGGTGGCCCATGGGATCCCTCTTGTACCCTCTGACCCCCCCCCCCCCCACCATACACCTCCAATATTGGGAGGGAGGAACAATGTCTACACTATCCTCTGCTTAGTGTGCAGTGGCATCTAGGAAAGCTAATAGGATGCTAGGAAGTATAAGGGAAAGCATAGAGAATAAAACCAAGGATATTACAATGCCTCTGTATCGCTTCATGGTGTGACTGCATCTTGCATATTATCTTAAATGTACTGGTTACCGTATCTAAAAAAAGATATAGCAAAATTAGAAAAGGTACAGAATAGTGGAGTACCCCAGGGATCTTTGCTTGGTCTGCTGCTTTTTGACATATTCATAAATGACCTGGAAAAGGGAATAACGAGTGAGGTTATCAAATTTGCAGATGACACAAAACTATTTAAAGTTGTTAAAACCCAAGAGGATTGTGGAAAATTGTAAGAGGATCTTTTTAAATTGGAAGACTGGGCATCCAAATGGCAGATGAAATTTAATGTGGACAAGTGCAAAGTTATGCACCTAGGAAAGAAGAACCCAAACTTTGGTTACACGATGCAAGGTTCCACATTAGGAACCACCACCCAGGAAAAAGATTTAGGCGTCATTGTGGGTAACATGTTAAAACCCTCCACTCAGTGTGCAGTGGTAGCCAAGAGAGCAAATAGAATGCTAGGTATCATAAGGAAAGGAATGGAAAATAAAACAAAGGATATTATAATGCCTCTGTATCGTTCTATGGTGCAACCGCACCTTGAATATTGTGTGCAATTCTGGTCAAATTTTAAAAAGGATATAGCTTTATTAGAAAAAGTTCAGAGAAAAGCCACCAAAATGGTAAAAGGGATGGAAGGATACTCCTATGAAGAGAGGCTAAAACAGTTAGGGCTCTTCAACCTGGAAAAGAGATGGCTGAGGGGAGATATGATAGAGGTCTATAAATTAATGAATGGAGTGGAACGGGTAAATGTAGATTGATTGTTTATGGCATCAGAATATAAAATGACTAGGGGACATGCAATGAAGCTACAGGATAACCTATTGAAGACTAATAAAAGAAAGTATTTTTTCACTCAACTTGTAATCAAACTCTGGAATTTATTACCGGAGGATGTGGTAAAAGCTGTTAGTGTAGGTCCATAAACCATTATTAAGAGGGACCCGGGATATCACTGCTAGATCCAATACAAGCATTGAGGAACCTGTTTCTTTTGGGGGAAGCGCTAGCTACTTATGACCTAGATTGGCCACTGTTGGAGACAGGATTCTGGGCTTGATGGACCTTGGTCTGACCCAATATGGCATATCTTATGTTCTTATCTAATTAAGCTCTGGATGTAATTGTCAGAGGATGTAGTAAAAGCTGTTAGTGTAGCTGGGTTTAAAATTTTTGGACAAATTATCTGGAGGAAAAGCCCCTAAACAAAGCGGACTGGGAGAAATCCACTGCTTATCCCTGGGATTGGTCACTGTTGGAAACAGAATATCGGGCTTAATGGACCTTTGGTCTGAGTCAGTATGGCAAATCTTATGTTCCTAAGGACCAAGACAGCAGTAGGACAGACTGGAGCCCATAAACACCTATGACAAGTTGGAAGGCCTAAAACATCCAAAAAGGACCAACACAGCCAGGGCCGGCCCATCCATTGTGCCCCCGTTTGACTTCCCAGCACTCAGTATGCCAGCAGGCTCCTTTTATCACAGCCGTGGGAGAAAAGGCAAACGCTGCTCTTTACTCCCAGGGCTGTTCAGGGGGTCAGCTAGGGCTTTGCGTCTCCTTAACGCCCTCTGAAGCTGATCAGGTGTGGGGCCCCTTTTGGTGTGTGGCGGGAGGGGGGTCTGGGAGCTAGAATGGAACGGGGGAGGGGGGGTGCAAGGACTGAAAATGGGTTGATATTGTGACTGGATGGGAGTGGATGCTAGGAGGGCCTGGAAGGGAACTGATGCTGGGGAGTTAGGATTGAAAGTGGGCTGCTGCGGGGATGGGTGAATGGGACTGAAAGGAAGTGGATGCAGGGAGGGGCTGGAACTATTAAGAGAACTGATGCTGATGGAGGACCAGATGGGGGTCAGGCTGGGACTCGTGGGGAAAAAAATGAAGCTGGAGGAGTGAGGATGGAGAAGGGAACAGAGATATTTCTTCCTTCCCACACAAAATATATGATTGACTTAGTATTAGGAGAGTAAGTGGGGATTGAGGATGGAAGAGTAAAATTTGAGTGGATGAAAAAGGAATAAGGAAATGGAGGAAAGAGAAAAAGGGGAAAGATCAGTATGTTTGAGGCAGATATGGAGAGAGAGTGGAAAAAAAAACAGAAGAGAGAAAAATGGACAACAGACAATGGAGAGTTAGCAGAAGACACAAAGAAAGCAGAAGAAAGTGACTGGGGTAATTGCAGCTGAAAAATAAAATGACCAAACAACAAAAAGTAGAAAAAAAACTATTTTATGTTGAATTTATTAATTGGAATATGTCAGCTCTGGGAAATGTGCATTGCTAACGTTTTGCATTTTGTGTTGTACATTCCAAGTTTGGCTTTTGGGGTACCCAATTTAATTATTGTCTTCATATTTCTAAATTGCGATCCCTTGTTCTATGTTTGATGGACTATGTTTTGCATGTGTAACTGAGCTGCAGTATTCTCTTCATGTATTCTGCAGTATTCTATTCATGATCGGCATTGGGGAGGCGAGCGGGAAGGGAAGCCCCTCCTCGATTGCTGCCACAGGCCAATCAGGCCCACCACACCACACCACAGCAGCCATAAAAATAGGCACAGGCAGGCACACCCGTGCCTGGCGGGCCTATGCCTGAGGGCCCTTTGGCGTGGCTTTTAGGCAGGGACTAGCTAATGCACCAACAGTCCACGAACAGAAGCCCCTGCAGAGACCAAGAGCAGCATATGACATCTCTCCAACCACCGGACCGATAACGTGAATTCCACAACAACATTATGTACCACGAGAAAGCACAACAATTACCAAGACAAAAGACTACTGCTGACTGGCCTCCTGATGACCTGGTAAGATAAGGAAGAACTCCTACAACTTCAGATAGGCTAGCAAGTAATCAAAGTTTAAACTCTTAACAAACTAACTGGTTAACACAAGTTGACCTTGCATATAAACAGTTGTACACAATGCCGCACTAACTCAACAGCATATTCCGCTTTTGTGCTCAATTCATCACACAAATGGAAATGTACTCCCATCAACCAGGCCTAATTCCCACAATACAAGGCTATGGCAAAAGGAGTCAGAAGGAGAACTTCACCTCCACAATTGAACCACACCTGAGAGAGCATACCTGCTTCATACACATAGTCCTTCAACTCTCAGCAAGAGCACACAAACGGAAGCTACTACAAGCAGTTAGCCTGAACTGCCTGCTCATAAATGTTCCTTCCATTCAGACAAATAGCCAACCCTCATAGATTATGTTGAGCACCAAAGATTAGACATGCTCTTCATCATTGAAACATGGCTTACAGACACTGACACAGTACTATTAAACCAAATCAAACTCCCAAACTATGACATCCTTAACCGCCACCCAATTGGAAGGGAGGAGGCATATTCATTCTCGCCAGAAGTGAGCTACACTTTCATGTCTTATCAGGTAGCACAAAACCAAACAACAGGAGAAGGGGGTCTTCCGCAGAAAAGTTCAGTGGGAGGTAGCGGAAGCCAAGAACCACGGCCAAACACAGTAGGTTATCCAAAAAATTTTAATTGCAGACCCAGGTGAACTGATGCTGAGGGAGGACCAGATATGGGGTGGGGCTGGGACTCGTGGGAAAAAAAATGAAGCTGGAGGAGTGAGGATGGAGAAGGGAACCCAGGTCTGCAATTAAAGTTTTTTGGATAAACTGTGTTTGGCCGTGGTTCTTGGCTTCCACTACCTCCCACTTAACAGGTAGCACAGCCAACCTAGATTCCATCGTAATTACAAATAAGTATCTAACAACGGGGCTAGTTTACAGAACACTCTCAACAAGAACTGATGAACTTCCCTTAATCTTTGAACTAGCATGCAACTGCCCTACATTAAGAAAGACAAATTGGTTGCTGGGTGATTTTCAACCTTCCCGTGCTCCCAATAAAACAAGCCAGTACCTTCCTGGAAGCAATGATGGATCTGGGCTATGAGCAAATAGCAAATACACCCACCCACACGAGAGGAAACACTCTAGACCTTATCTTCGCACCCTCATCCACACCCAATACAAACACTCCAACCTTACCAAATGTTAATCCACTCCCCTGGTCAGATCATAGCACAATCATCTTCAAAATCCCCTTGGACCAAGGCGAGCGAGATGAGCAGAACCAAGCTGCGACTGCTCCCCAGCCTAATCATCGCTTCCAACACTTTAACAAGGAGTCCTTCTTAGAAGAAACTCTACCCATTCTTAATACAGACATTACAAAGCTTGATAAACTAGTAAATAGCTGGAATAGGACTCTAAGTATGGCCTCACTCCTACCATACACTTTGAAGCCTGCTAAGAAGTGCCACATAGCGAAATGATACTCTGCAGAACTATGATCATCCCTATTATGACTCGGAAGCTTGAGCAAAAATGGTGGCACTCAAGGTACTTCCAGGACAAAGCTAATTACATGGCCAGCCTACAATAACACCGCAAAGCAATAGAAGAAAACGTAAAGAGTACCATACCAGCATCTTGATGTGCTCCTTGAACAAGCCTCGTGATCTCTTTGGAATCAATGAATCACTAATGAAGGAGCCAACAAAGCAAAACCCTACGATCTCCCCCCACCCACAAATGTTTGCTGACCATTTTCAAACCAAAACCAATATAAATTACACTCCCCAAGCAGAATCTCCAACAGACAACAGCACTACCATTACAGCGAAGATATCTTCTTTAGTCCAAGTTCCACAGAGCACATCGAGGACATAATAAAAAGCATCAATACCACCACTTCTCCCAATGACCCATGCCCTACACACTGGATCAAGCTAGCACAAACTGACCTGAGCCTGACCATTGCCAGAATTGTACACCTCTCCCTCACCACCAGTCATTCTATCTGCCCTGAAGACCACCTCCATTAGACCATTACTTAAAAACAGTAAACTGGACCCACTCATAAACTCTTCTAGACCCATATCTAGGCTCCCACTCCTTGCGAAGATAATTGAGAAGATAGTCCAGCAACAGATTTAATACCACATTGACACTCATGCTCCACTTGACCCACAGCAGCATGGGTTCAGGCAGCAGCACGGTGTCAAAACCCTCCTGGCTACCCTCTTCAACAGGCTAATCCTAGGCATTGACAAAGTGAAGAAAGGATTCATCCTAATCTTCTTGGACATTGCCTCTGCATTCGACACTGTCACCCACAACCTTTTACTCTGTTGTCTGCATGAGAAAAGAGTACAAAACTCAGCTCTGGACTGGTGCAGATCCTACTTGACAGGTCACCAACAACAGGTATGAATAGGCACTCGAACATCAGACACATACCTGCAAATACTCGTACATGGAGTCCTCCAGGGCTCATCACTATCTGTCCTGTTCTTCAATATTTACATTCAGCGAATCTGCTCAATAATATAATCATATGAAATATTATACCACATATATGCCGATGATGTACTTCTATATACCCCATTCTCTACAGACAACCCGGATTGCACCAAGATAGCAGAATGCTTCGATGCAGTCTTTGATTACATAAGATATGCCATATTGGGTCAGACAAAGGTCTATCAAGCCTAGTATCCTGTTTCCAACAGTGGCCAATCTAGGTCACAAGTACCTAGCAGTTTCCCCAAAACACATAGGTCTCACAATGCTTGTATTGGGGCAAGCAATGAATATCCCAGGTCCCCTTTCCTCCAGGAACTTGTGCAAACCTTTTTTAAACCTGGCTACGCTAACAGCTTTTTCTACATCCTCTGGTAACAAATTCCAGAGTTTAATTTACATGTTGAGTGAAAAAATCTTTTCTCTAATTAGTCTTAAATAGGTTCCCTGTAACTTCATTGCATGTCCCCTAGCCTTTCTATATTTTGATGGGGCAAACAATCGATCTACATTTACCCGTTCCACTCCATTCATGAATTTATAGACCTCTATCATATCTCCCCTCAGCCATCTCTTTTCCAGGTTGAAGAGCCCTAACCTTTTTAGCCTCTCTTCATAGAGGTATCCTTCCATCCCCTTTACCATTTTAGTGGCTCTTCTCTGTACCTTTTCTAATAACGCTATATCCTTTTTAAGATACAGCGACCAAAATGCACTCAATATTCAATGTACGGTCGCACCATGGAATGTTACAGAGGCATTATAATATCCTTTGTTTTAATCTCCATTTCTTTCCTATGATACTTAGCATTCTATTTGCTCTCTTGGCCGCTGCTACAAACTGGGCAGAGGGTTTCAACATGTAATCCATGATGACGCCTAAATATTTTTCCTGGGTGGTGGCTCCTCATGTGGAATCTTGCATCGTGTAACCATAGTTTGGGTTGATCTTTCCTAAGTGCATAACTTTGCACTTGTCCACATTAAATTTCATCTGCCATTTGGATGCCCAGTCTTACAATTTATCAAGGTCCTCCTGAAATTTTCCACAATCCTCATGGATTTAACAACTTTGAATAATTTTGTGTCATCTGCAAATTTGATAATCTCACTCGTTATTCCCATTTCCAGTTCATTTATGAATATGTTAAAAAGCAGCAGACCCAGCACAGATCCATGGGGTACTCCGGTATTCACTTTTCTCCATTAGGAAAGTTGACCCTTTGGCCCTACCCTCTGCCTCCTAGCCCATGACTTTTTAATTTTGCCAAAAGTCTCTCATGAGAGACTTTGTCAAAGGCTTTCTGAAAATCCAGATACACTATATCAACCGACTCACCTTTGTCTACCTGTTTATTCACACCTTCAGAAAAAACATAACAGATTAGTAAGACAAGACCTTCCTTGGCTAAAGCCATGTTGGCTGTCTCCCATTGATTATCTACATGTTCAGTAATTTTGTTCCTTATAATGGTTTCTCCTTACACACAACCCTAAAGTGAACTGCAAGAAGACAGAAGTGTTGTTCATAACAAGGACCCAGATCTTCACTCCACATACTTCTGTTAAGGTCAGAGATGCTGAGCTGATGACAAAGCAGGAAGTATGCTATCTCAGAATCACCCTGGACCAATGACTCAATATGCAGACTTACAAAAACAATGTTACCAAGGCACTATATCATAAAAAGAGAACCCCTCGACACTTACATCCACTGCTAGAGGTGCCAGACCTCTGCACCATTTTCCAGGCACTACTCCTTCCACACTTTGATTACATCAACTCCAAGGCCTACCAAGAAGTACACTATAGCCACTCCAAATGGCCATGAATGGTGCAGCTCCAACTTTGCAAGGATCATCTAGATGTAAGCATGTCATGCCCATCTTAAAGCAATTACACTGGCTGCCAATATCAAGCCACCTGAAATATAAAACTTTACTGCTTACATTTAAAGTACTACATAGTCTATCCGCAGCCTCCCTCTTGTACACCATATACACAACTCCAAAAAACAGAGCAAGGAGAACTAGAATGGCTAATACAATTGTAACCCCTTCAGCAATAAGAAAAAGTACCCAATCTGCTAAGAAACGGGCATTCTCATTATGCGCACCAACACTATGGAACTCTCTCCCAACCTCGATCCGAACAATCTCTGACATGTCAACCCTTAGAAAGGCAATAAAGACTCATCTGTTCCACCTAAGCTATGACCATGTAACATAACCATATACTCTCTCAGGCCAGCCAATCTCAGCACAGACTACCCTTATGCGAAGCCCCCAGTAAACAGGTTTTATTATATAAGATAGTTCTCCCAGTTGTTATCCAAATTGACACCCCTGTTCAATGTAAGCTGTTAAATTTCATGTTTTATGTAAACCGCACTGATTTCAAAATAGAGTGGTATATAAAATTAAATAAATAAAATAGAAACATTTATTATATTTTTATGTGACAGTCACACTTGTTCTCTTTCCACAGTAGGAGATGTATTGGTATTCTCCGAGATGTATTGGTTTAATATTTACAGTGTTGCTTTTTGATAGGTAGGGTTTGGTGCTTTGTGAGTCCTGGTAGTGCTGTTATGATACGACGGGTTTGCTATGGATTCTAAATGAGCAGAGTGTATAGAGCTTCCTAATGTGCCTGGCAGTTGACACTGGAATATAGTAATGTAGAAATCTGGTAGTCTCTTTATCCTTGTCCATGCAAATGGTATTGAGACACTCATTAAGAAGCATGTCTACTAAAAATTAATGCGTATTCACAAATGTTAACGTGCTAACTGCAGCAACATCCGTTTATTTCTATTGGTGCAGTAGCACTTAACGCACAATGAATATTTAGTAAACATGCCTCTAAGTCATTACCAGGACAAAAAAGAGGCTTATAAAGGGCTCCTTTGAAAGCTACCTAAAATTTTAGATGGGTAACATATACATCCCTCACTTGGTAGGCAGCTTGTTAATAATACTGAGGGCTAAGCTATCGGTAGTTTAACTACTAGCAGAGTTTT
Organism: Ichthyophis bannanicus; assembly: GCA_033557465.1. Taxonomy (NCBI): domain Eukaryota; kingdom Metazoa; phylum Chordata; class Amphibia; order Gymnophiona; family Ichthyophiidae; genus Ichthyophis; species Ichthyophis bannanicus. The sequence goes on from CM066035.1 coordinate 556,461,385, forward strand.
CCAAGATGGACAGGTCTCAGCTGAGGTGCCAGACCAAGACAAACCACCCATTGGGCAGCAGCAGAATGGGACAGTATTGGCGGTGGAGGATCATATTTCTGTGACAACAGCAACAACACTAAACTTAAACTGTGTGGAAGAAAGGCCTGGCAATCTACTTCCGTATCTTGCCACGAAAACCCAATGGATAGTCACAACAAAACAAATTGCACTATAGTGCTGGAAGATGAGACCCCCAGGCCGGAAGGCACTCAACTGGCTACTGGGGAGGAGCTGAAGACTTTTCAGAGTAAAGCCAGCATTTATGATGTGGTTGGAACAAAGCCCTTGGGACATCTGACTGCTGATGTAACTGTGCTTGAAATGAGAGTCAGAAGCTGCAAAGATGTCATACACATTGGAACATGGAACGTACGAAGCATGAACCAAGGGAAGTTGGAGATGGTCAAGAATGAAATGGAACATGCACAACTTGAATTGTTGGGTGTCAGGGAACTGAAATGGACTGGCATTGGGTACTTTGCATCAGATGATCACATGGTCTACTATGCTGGAAATGAAAGACAAAGAAGAAATGGTGTTGCATTTATTATCAAGAAGAAACTTGCAAGAACTGTAATGAAATACAATGCAGTCAGCGAACGCTTGATCTCTATTCGTCTATGAGGAATGCCTATCAACACAACTATAATTCAAGTATATGCCCCAACAACAGCGGCAGAAGAGAATGAAATTGAAGAGTTCTATGAACAAGTACAAGCTGAAATTGACAGAACATGCAAACAGGATATCCTGATAGTCATGGGTGGCTGGAATGCAAAAATTGGCAACAAAGAAGAAGGCAAAATGGTTGGAAAATATGGATTTGAAAACAGAAATGAAGTTGGAGAAAGACAGATAGAATTCTGCAAGACCAACAATCTATTCATCTCTAGCACATTCTTCCAGCAACACAAGCGGCGACTGTACACATGGACTTCACCCAATGGACTGTACAAAACTCAAATTGACTACATCTGTGGAAGTCAATTATGGAAAAGCTCTATAACATCAACAAAGACAAAACCTAGAACTGATTGTGGTACAGATCACCAACTACTAGTATGCAAACTCAAGCTAAAGTTGAAAAAGAGCAAGCCACTCATGAATGTAGCAAAATATGACCTTGAGAATATACCACTGCAATTTCAAGACTGCCTGCAAAATCCATTTGCTGCTTTAGATACAAATGACAGAACTCCAGAAGAATTATGGGATGACATCAAGAAGATTGTGTTGGAAGAAAGTGAGAAGTCTCTACAAAAGGTGAAAAAGCAAAAATGGCCAAAATGGATGATGGAAGAAACTCTGAAAATTGCCCAGAAATGCAGAGAAGCTAAAGCCAGAGGAGAAAGGGAAAACTTTGTTGAGTTCTGAGATTGCCTCTAACATGCAGCAAGACAAGACAAGGAGAAGTACTACAATGACGCATGCAAGGAAATAGAAGCAAAAACTATTAGAGGAAGAACAAGATTGGCTTTCCTAAAGCTATGAGAATTAAAGAAAAAATTCCAGTCTCAAATTGGAATGTTACAAGATGCTCAAGGATCTATGTTGAATGATACTGAGAAGATCAAGAAAAGGTGGAAAGAATATACAGAGTTATTATATGATAAAGATCAAGTGGGCCAACAGCTGTTTCAACCTGTACCTTAGGATCCGGAACCATTAGTGATGAAAGAAGAAATCAAAGCAGCATTGAAAGCCTTATCAAAGAACAATATCAGAGAAACCTTTAGGTTAGGACAAATTAATAATATATAATAAGGGTACCCAACCTCAATCAGTGACCACCAAACTAATTATTTATTTATTTATTTTTTTTATTTATTTTTTTTTGTCGGAGCTAGCCGTAGGAAGGTCGGAAGGGAAACCGACCTACACCAAGCGGGCAGCTACTTTTATTTTAAAGGTTCTTCACCAAAAATTAAAGTTCAAATAACCAATAAAATTATAGTCAAAAGACTCATCTCAGTCCAGAAATGCCAGTTATGATGAATCCAATACAGGACGCGCACGTTTCGGGCACTTTTGCCCTGCATCAAGTGTAGTAACCAGAATTTCAAAATCTTCAGAAGCCGTATTCCAAACGCTGTCAGTGCAGCTGTGGTCAAATTTACAATGGCTGATAAACCACTTTTAAAAGAAGAACCAACCAATCAGTATCGGGAAAACCCCCACATGACGGGGAACCCCTGATCTGACTGGCTTACCTAGAGCTATGACGAAACTTCATTCAAATGAGGCTTTTCCAGTCAATTTCTCTATTCAAACCCCCTGGCTCCATCGCGCCAAGGCGGAATATCCAGCGCTGCTCAAGGTATTGAAGACGCTCCTCCCGCTGTCCCCCTCGAGGGTTAACTGGAACATGGTCTATAATAGACCAGTGAAGCTGTTCAAAAATATGAGAATGCTCAATACAATGAGATATCATAGGTGCAGACAATATCAGCCATTTATCAGCCATTGTAAATTTGACCACAGCTGCACTGACAGCGTTTGGAATACGGCTTCTGAAGATTTTGAAATTCTGGTTACTACACTTGATACAGGGCAAAAGTGCCCGAAACGTGCGCGTCGTGTATTGGATTCATCATAACTGGCATTTCTGGACTGAGATAAGTCTTTTGACTATAATTTTATTGGTTATTTGAACTTTAATTTTTGGTGAAGAACCTTTAAAATAAAAGTAGCTGCCCGCTTGGTGTAGGTCGGTTTCCCTTCCGACCTTCCTACGGCTAGCTCCGACAAAAAAATAATTAGTTTGGTGGTCACTGATTGAGGTTGGGTACCCTTATTATATATTATCAAAGAACAAAGCACCAGGCGTATTACAGCAATCTGATGCAGCTGTTACCATACTTACAAGGCACTGCCAGGAAATTTGGAAGACAACATCATGGCCAACTGACTGGAAAAGATCTGTGTTTATACCAATACTAAAGAAAGGTGATCCAACTGACTGTGGAAATTATCACACAATCGCTCTAATCCCACATGCCAGCATGATTCTACTGAAGATTATTCAAGAGACTACAGCCATACCTGGAACAAGAACTACCTGAAGTGCAAGCAGGGTTCAGGAAAGGGCGAGGAACGAGAGACATTATCGTTGATGTGAAATGGATCCTTGAAAAGACAATAGAATACCAAAAGGATATCTATTTGTGCTTTATTGACTACAGCAAGGCTTTTGACTGTGTAAACCATGAGAAACTCTGGACCACATTAAGAAACATGGGTATACCAGAACACCTGCTTGTTCTCTTGCACATTGATCAAGAAGCAACAGTTTGAATGGAACAAGGAGAAACAGAATGGTTTAAAATCAGCAAAGATGTACGACAAAGCTGCATACTCTCAATAAAGAAGCAACAAGCAGTCAAGAAATCCGATGACACATTGCTCTTGACAGAATGGCTATGAAAGACCTAGACAAGATTCTCAAGAGCAGAGATGTCTCTCTCCATACAAAGATTTGACTTGTTCAAGCCATGGTATTTCAATAACGTCAAATGGATGTGAAAATTGGACAGTGAAAAAGATAGAAAGGAAGAAAATTGATGCCTTTGAATTATTGTGCTGGCAACGAATACTGTGTATATCATGGCCTGCCCGAAGAACAAACCAGTCAGTACTAGAGGAGATTAAACCTAAGCTTTCTTTAGAAGCTCAGGTGACAAGACTTTGACTTTCATATTTTGGACACATCATGTGAAGAGAGAGATCATTAGAGAGAGACATCATGCTTGGCAAGGTAGAAAGTCAACGCAAAAGAGGAAGGCCAGCAATGAGATGGATCGATACAATAACAGCAGCTATGGGTGCCAGTCTGTCAACAATGAGCCGCCTGACTGAAGACCGAACACAATTTAGGACAACTATCCATAGGGTCACCATGAATTGAAACAGACTGAACAGCACTTAACAACAACAACCACATATTTATTTTAAAATAAAATAAATTAAAATTTATGCAAATGAGGTCCAGTGGCTATGAAAATGAGGCCCTGCAATGGGTCTCCGCACAAGGCCCTATATCACTCTTGGGCCGCCCCTGAACACAGCAGGAAGATGGGCTGAAAGGCCCTATGTCAAGGCACTGAAGAGTGCACTTCAGTTATTGGGAAAAAAACTAATCTCTTCCTAAGGCACTTTCAAAGAACCAGGAAAACCTGCTTTTTGTAGTGCGGCAGAGTCAACCGGTACAATAATGAAAATATGAAAAGAAAGTTGAAGAGAGATTTTAAAGCGCATTGATTGTATTTGGTCTGTACTATCCCCATGTCGCACAAGATTCAGGTTGTTTGGAACTACAGGCTAAAGCAGGTAGAAAAACACCAAAAGAAATACAGCACAGCAACTAGATATGCTGGAAGGCCCGAGAATATCCCAGCACCCCAACACCGCAGCAAGATAGGCCACACAAGTTCAGGCAGCAGTAAAGGAGTTAGGTTAGCTAAGTCTACAAGTTAGAGTCCTGAAACCGGAAACTTTTATCCCAATCTGAGAACCTTTGACAAAGATCCCTCCCCCGCCCCACTAGGGTTACCAACTTTTTCACAGAGAAAAACCCGACACCTGTGGCTCGCCATGCTCCACCCATTCTCCGCCCCTAGTCCCACCCCTGCCCCGCCCCAGCCCCACCCACAAAAATTACCGAGGATACGTGTAGGCTAACTTCCTTGGTCATATAATAATTAAACTGGGAACCCCAAAATCCAAACATGACATGTACAACACTGGAGAAATAAAACTATAAAGTAATTTCCTCTTGCACTAAACAAAAACGCAAAGATGTTATCAATACACACTTCCCAGACCAAACATATTCCAGCTAATAAATTCAAAGTAAAAAGTATTTTTCTACCTTCTGTTTGGGCGTTTTATTTTCAGTTGCAATTGCTCCAGTCACTTTCTTCTGGTTTCTTCGTGTCTTCTGCGAGCTATCCATTTGTCCTTTCTTCTCTTTTAGATGTTTTCCATTCTCTCTCTATTTCTGCTTTAACATACTGATTGTTTCCCTTTTGCTCTTTCCCCCAATTTTTTCCTTATTCCTTTATCATCCATTTAAATTTCACCCTTCTATTCTCAAGCCCCTCAATCTCCCAATACCCAGCCCATCATAGACTTTTCTTCCACACAAAATATTTTTCCCCTCTCCATTCTCATTCCCCATCTATTCTAGTCCTCCCCCAAAATCAGTTCCCTTATAGTTCTAGACCCACCCAGCATCCACTCCCTTCTAATCCCATTCTCCCATGCCCCACATCAGCCCATTTCCAGTCCTATTCCAGCTCATCAGCCCATTTCCAGTGCTAGCCCTCACATCACAGACCATTTCCAGTCCTAGCCCCCCCCCATCACAGCCCATTTCCAGTCCAAGTCCCCCATCACAGCCTATTTCCAGTCCTAGGCCCCCCCCATCACATCCCATTTGCAGTCCGAGTCCCCCCGCACCATCACAGCCCATTTGCAGTCCTACCCCCCCCCCCCACCATCACAGTCCATTTGCAGTCCTAGCCCCCCTAATCACAGCCTATTTCCAGTCCAAGTTCCCCCTCCCTCCACCATAGCCCATTTCCAGTCCAAGTTCCCCCCCCCCCCATAGCCTTTTTCCAGTCCAGGTCCCCCTCCCCATCACAAACCCATTTCCAGTCCATGTCCCCCCCCCCCCCATAGCCCTTTTCCAGTCCAGGTCCCCCTCCCCATCAAAACCCATTTCCAGTCCATGTCCCCCCCCCCCACATAGCTCTTCTACAGTCCAGGTCCAGCTCCCCATCACAGCCCATTTCTTTCCAGTCCAATGCCCCCCATAGCCCTTTTCCAGTCCAGGTCCGTCCCCCCCTTCACAACCCATTTCCAGTCCATGTCCCCCTAATCACAGCCTATTTCCAGTCCAAGTTCCCCCTCCCTCCACCATAGCCCATTTCCAGTCCAAGTTCGCCCCCGCCCCCATAGCCCTTTTCCAGTCCAGGTCCCCCTCCTCATCACAACCCATTTCCAGTCCATGTCCCCCCCCCCAGCCCTTTTCCAGTCCAGGTCCCCCTCCCCATCCCTACACTTTTCCAGTCCCTGGCCCCCCCCCCCATAGCACTTTTACAGTCCAGGTCCCCTCCCATCACAGCCCATTTCTTTCCAGTCCAAGTCCCCCCCCCCCCATAGCTCTTTTCTGGTCCAGGTCCCCCCCCCCCCATCACAACCCATTTCCAGTCAAATTCCCCCTTCTAGCCCTTTTCCAGTCCCGGCCCCCTCCCCCCATCACAGCCCAGGCAGTCCTTGGCCTCCCCCCCCCCCAAAAACCACGGTTGTCTGAGGCTTTAGAGGGAGCTGGGGAAGCCCGCGCGAGGCCCCGGCTCCCTCTGAACAGCTGCCAGCGTGAAGAGCCTTTTCCTTCACGCTGGCGGCTGTTCCTGTGAAGCCGCGAATGCTGGGAAAGGTTAAAGGGCATTGCCTTTAACCTTTTCCACCAATCGCGGCTTCACAGGAACAGCCGCCAGCGTGAAGGAAAAGGCTCTTCACGCTGGCAGCTGTTCAGAGGGAGCCGGGGCCTCGCGCGGGCTTCCCCGGCTCCCTCTGAAGCCCTCCGGGTTGGGAGAAAAGCCGTTTTTTTTGCTCTGGCCGCTCCCGATCTTGCGGCCAGAGCAAAAAAACCGGCTTTTCAAGGGCCGGTTTTGCCTCTGCGCCGGCAGCCGGCCTGGCCATGGAAAAACCGGCCAGGCCGGCTGAAAACCGGCCAGTTGGCAACCCTACGCCCCACCCCCCAGGCAGGGGAAAGACTTGACAGAGTGCTTAGAATGAGATCCTGAAGGATTTAAATAAAGATCAGGTGATATGCTGTGGCAAAGAAAGCTCCAAAAATAGTTGCAGTGGGTGTGTCGTGTAAATTTTGAATTTAAAAAGTACTATTTGAACAATTGGAATGAGCCTTTATTATATAAATTGTGCCACTGAGAGAGATGACAGACGTGTGGGGATTCTAGCATGAAATACAAGTCTCTAACCAGCATTGGTCAGGTACGTGCAGCGGTGGCCAAGAAAACAAATAGAATACAAGGAATTATAGGGAAAGGAATGGGGACTAAAACCAAGGATATTATGATGTCTCTGTATCATTGCAACTGCACCTTGAATATTGTGTGCAATTCTGGTTGCCATATCTTAAAAAAGTATTGGTCGCCAGCACCATAATTCAAAGGCATCAATTTTCTTCCTATCTTTTTCACTGTCCAACTTTCGCATCCCTATGATGTTATTGAAAATACCATGGCTTGGACAAGTCCAATCTTTGTATGGAGAGAGACATCTCTACTCTTGAGAATCTTGTCTACATCCTTCATAGCCATTCTGCCAAGAGCAATGTGTCGTCTGATTTCTTGACTGCTTGTCCTTTCTTTATTAATTTGTTGATCCAAGTAGGTTAAAGTTGTCAACTATTTCAAATTCTTCTCCAGTTGCCAGTTGTCAGGATCTTTGTCTTCTTAACGTTAAGGTGCAGGCCCATTTTAAAACTATGTTCCTTGATCTTGAGAAGCAAATGTTTCAGATCATCTTTACTTTCAGCCAGTAATGTGGTATCATTAGCATACCGAAGATTGTTGATGTGTCTTCCACCAATCTTCACACCTTGGTTGTTTTCATACAGTCCTGCTTCTCTGATCATTTGTTCTGTAAAGAGGTACAGGGAAAGTATGCAGCCTTGTCGTACACCTTTGCTGATTTTAAACCATTCTGTTTCTCCTTGTTCCATTCAAACTGTTGTTTCATGATCAATGCAAAGTTTGTGCAAGAGAACTCAGATGTTCTGGTATACCCATGCTTCTTAATGTGGCCCAGAGTTTCTCATGGTTTACACAGTCAAAAGCCTTGCTGTAGTCAATAAAACACATATGGACATCCTTTTAATATTCTTTTGTCTTTTCAAGGATCCATCTCATATCGTTGATGATGTCTCTCATTCCTCATCCTTTCCTGAACCCTGCTGGCACTTCAGGCAGTTCTCATATCTTATATTGGAGGTAATTCTTTCAGTTCTACCACAATCATGAAACTAGAGTCAGGACATCTTCTAAAACAAAGAATGCAGACGTTTTTGTTTTGCCTGAAAAATAGACATAACATTCAAAATCTATAGAGAAAATAACTACCTTAAGAGTCAATAATATATATATTATCCTCAGGATAGTATACTTCTATAATCCATGAACACTTAAACAAAACAATTAATTCAATTTCAAACTGTTTCTCAGCAACTAAATTCTATGGTGTCCTGGGCTGTTTGTAACCTGGCTTGGTGTCCTTCATAGCCATTCTGTCAAGAGCAGTGTGTCATCGGATTTCTTTACTGCTTGTCGTTTCTTTATTGATAGTTGATCCAAGTAGGTTAAAGTTGTCAACTATTTTGATTTCTTCTCCATCAATGAAGAACTTATTGATTTTGCCAGTTGTTGGGATCTTTGTCTTCTTTACATTAAGGTGCAGGTCCATTTTAAGACTATGTTCCTTGATCTTGAGAAGCAAATGTTTCAGATCATCTTCACTTTCAGCCAGTAATGTGGTATCAGCATAGCGAAGGTTGTTGAGTCTTCCACCAATCTTCACACCTTGGTTGCCTTCATACAGTCCTGCTTCTCTGATGATTTGTTCTGCATATAAATTAAACAGGTAGGTGGAAAGTATACAGCCTTGTCTTACAGCTTTGCTTATTTTAAACCATTCTGTTTCTCCTTGTTCCGTTCGAACTGTTGCTTCTTGATCAATGTACAGATTGTGCAAGAGTACGATCAGGTGTTCTGGTATACCCATGCTTTTTAATGTGGCCTAGAATTTCTCATGGTTTACACAGTCAAAAGCCTTGCTGTAGTCGATAAAACACATATAGATATCCTTTTGGTATTATTTTGTACTTTCAAGGATCCATCTCACATCCGCGATGATGTCTCTCATTCCTCGTCCTTTCCTGAATCTTGCTTGCACTTCTGGCAACTCTCATTCCAAGTATGGTTATAGTCCCTGTTCTTGAGTAGAATCTTGCTGGCAAGTGGGATCAGATCGATTGTGCACTAATTTCCACAGTCATTTGGACTACCTTTCTTTAGTATTGGTATAAACCCAGATTTTTTCCAATAAGTTGGACATGATGTCTTCCAAATTTCCTGGCAGAGCCTTGTAAGTATGGTAATATCTGAATCAGATTGCTGTAATACTTCAATGGGAATGCCATCAATGCCCGTTGTTTTGTTCTTTGATAAGGCTTTCCATGCTGCTTCAACTTCTTTCATCACCAATGGTTTCTGATCTTAAGGTACAGATTGAAATGGCTGTTGGTCCACTTGATCTTTATAGTATAATGACTCCATATATTCTTTCCACCTTTTCTTGATCATCTTAGCATCATTCGACATGGATCCTTGAGTCTCTTGGAGCATTCCTATTAGAGGATGGAATTGTTTCTTTCTCATAGCTTTAGGAAAGCCGATCTTGTTCTTCCTCTGATAGTTTCTGATTCTATTTCCTTGCATGCATCATTGTAGTACTTCTCCTTGTCTTGTCTTGCTGCATGCTGGAAGTCTCTTTTGAGTTCTGTGATTGCCTCCCTTTCTCCTCTGACTTTAGCTTCTCTGCATTTTTGGGCTTTTTTCTGAAATTTTGGTCATCCATTTTGGCCATTTTTGCTTTTTTACCTTTTGTAGAGATTTCTCACTTTCTTCCAATGCAACCTTCTTGATGTCATCCCATAACTTTCTGGAGCTCTGTCCTTTGTATCTAAAGCAGCAAATGGATTTAGCAGGCATTCATGAATGGCTTGCTCTTTTTCAACTTTAGCTTGAGTTTCTCCAGGAACAAGCAGGAAGTCAGTCCTCACATATGTGTGATGTCGGCACCGAAAGAGCCAGCAAAGAGCTTTTCCCCAACTTTCAAAGAAAGCCTTTGGGAATGCCACCATGCATGTGTGGTCCCCTTCCCGCCCAAGGGTGCCATCTTGATCAGTCTCCCTTTTTCCGCAGAACTTTCAGATGCACATTTATTATTTATTTATTTATTATTTATTTATTTATTTACATTCTCTTATATACCGCGCTATTCTGCATCAGTGCGGTTTACATTGAACAAACTGAAATTACATTGAACAGGGCATTATAACTTGGAGATAACTATTTTACAGGGAACATAGGCTATGGAGGGTTAAGTGGCTTGCCCAAGACCACAAGGAGCACCTGGGGGACTAGAAACCCCAGTCCTTCCGGCCCAAGGTTGCTGTCCTCTAGTGGGATTTGAACCCCTGACCTTCCGGCCTGAAGTACCTTGCCCCAACCACTAGGCCACTCCTCCACTCCTGTATCTCGGAAAAAGTCTCATAATTGTTTCTTTAATTCCAGTTTCCTGGTCCTCTTCCCACCATCCCCTGTCCCCCTGCCTCGGCAGTGGGCTCCAGGACGTTGCTGTTTTTCTTTTTTCTTCGTGAGTTTGTCTCTAGCGCATTTTGTGCTCTTTTCAACTGCTGACCGAGCCAAAGGTCTTCAACCTTATGGGAATTCTTTTTGCCCCCATGGCCTCCAGTTTCAAAAATTGTGACAGATGCTCCAAAAACATGTCGCTCATGGACACCCATGATGGCTGTCTTAGGTGCCTAGGAGCTGACCATAACCTGGAGCTCTGCTCCCTTTGTAAAAAGATTTCCTCCAAGGTCATCCAGAGCCGTAAGCAGAAACTGGATGATATTTTCCGCAAGGTGTCCCCGGTGTCCCCGGTAGCTTTCTGCTCCACTGACTTTCAGCTTCTTGGTCCTCCATGGCCGCTCCGCGGCCCCCGGAGTCACTCTGAGTAAGGGTCCCCCTAAAGGGAGCAGAAGAAGAAGAAGGACTTGTTGGGGGCTCCGGACAAGCAGCGTTCTCGAGCTTGGTCCCTCAGCCCTCCTTGGTAGTCCCAAGAGTCTGAGAAGGAGTGGCCGTGAAAGGTACCTCGTACGGATACGGAGGCCTCCAGTGATGGCGCCCAGTCTCCCACGGGTCATCCCGGTGAGGACCCCCTCTCCTCTTCGGCTCCAAACCCAGTCAGTTGGCATTGCAGGGCCCCACTCCTGAGTGTGAGGCCCGAATGCTGGCACTGGAGTGCAGCGTTTCTGCCTTCCTTGCTGCCCAGCACACACTGGTGCCAGGCCCCACTGGCACGCACCCTGAGACCTCGAGGGCGACGCCTGTGATGGCTCCCCAAACTGCCATGACAACCCCTGAGAGCCAGGGGCCTCGTGAGGCATCACGGCAGAGGTCTCTATCTCTGTCCCGGTCTTCGGGTGTGAGATCTTCTCGAGCCAGTGCCTCCGGCTCCAGGCGGGCTTTGGCCTCGAGGGCCCAGGGCACAGCAAAGGCTCTGCTTGAGCAACCTAGCTCCAAGTCTTCCTCTGAAATTTTGGACTGGGAGTCTGATGGGGAAACTTCCCCTGTATCCCGGGCTCATCGGGACCTCCCCTCAGATCCTTGTCCGCCTGTTCAGAAGCAGTGGTTTCCTCTCGAAGACACCTCCTTTCTGGAGTTTGTGCGGGACATGGCTCGAGCCTTAGCGCTCTCCACACAATCCGATGAGGAGCCCCGTGTGGAGGAACTCAATATTTTACAATATGAGGCTTTGCTGAGGGAATCCCTCATGGTCCCAGTTCCACCCATCCTAGCCCGGCTGCTCCTCCTCATGTGGGAGACACCTGCGTCTATCCCCATTGTCAGCAAGCACCTAGACACCATGTACAGGGTCCAGTGAGGGCCTAGCTTCCTCATACCTCGATGTTGGTGGAGTCTGCAATGCAGAAGCAAAAGAGCCCAAAAACTCACTCTGCGGTCCCACGGGGTAGGGAATCTCATGCCCTCGATGCCCTGGGCATAAGACCTACCAAGGCTCTATGTTGGCATGCCGCATTCAGGCTTACCAGCTATACATAGGCATGTTCCTTCATGACCAGGCAGGCCTCGACAGCAATTACCTCTGCCATTTCCAGTCCCTCCTGAAGTCAGTGGGGGACTGTTCGAAGTAACTTTCTCGTGCTGCATAAGATAGCTTAGAGTCCTCCGCTCGGGTAACTGCTGCTGATATCGGGGCCAGGTGGCAGGCCTGGGGGTAGGTGGCAGGCCTCACTTCAGTCCTCGGACCTCGAACAATGGTCCAGGAAAAGCTGCTCTATGTACCATGCCTGGGTGAGCAATTGTTTGGCAAACCGATGGAGGACAAAGCAGCAGAGATTGAGACGGAGTACATCACTCGCACCCATCTCTCCCGAAAGACTTCCTCTCTCCTGCGGAAGAAGCAACAGGGCAAGAAGCCTTTCTTCCAGAGGAAGTTCTTCCCTACCAGGGCTACCCACCTTACTCTCTTGGCACCAACTCCACCCAGGGTGGACAGAGCAGGAGCGGCCCCCAGGGCCCGCATAAGCCTAAGGAACCCAAAAAACAAACCCCGGCGCCAGCCCAGTCAGTCCCGGGTTTTTGACACCAGAAGCATAGCCGCTCACCCTCCGAAGACCCAGCTACTGGTGGGAGGGTGCCTAGTCCACTTTGCTCCCCAATGGGAATCTGTCACCTCGAACACCGGGGTCCTCCAGGTTGTCCAGGAGGGTTACCTCCTTCACCTGGACTGGCTTCCTGCACCCTTCTGCCTCTTGAAACCCCCTCAATTCCCCGCGCACCATGCCTTCTTGGTGCAGGAGCTTGCCAACCTCCTCGAGGAGCGAGCAGTGGAAGTGGTCCCACTGCACCTCAGAGGTTAAGGGTTCTACTCCCGTTATTTCCTTTTGCCAAAGGGGACGGGTAGTTTCCGACCCATCCTCAATATAAGAAATCTCAACAAATATCTGGCAAGGGAGAAATTCAAAATGTTCTCCCTTGGCGCATTGCTGCCTTTCCTCTGGCAGGCGACTAACTATGCTCCTTGGATCTTCAGGATGCGTATGCTCACATCCTCATCCACCCCAAACACAGGAAATACCTGCGCTTCAGGGTACAAGGGAACCACTATCAATACAGGATGCTTCCGCCCCGTGAGTGTTCACCAAATGCCTCGTGGTGGCCGCAGCCCACCTTCGATTGCAGGGCACCTTTATCTACCCTTATCTAGATGACTGGCTCGTTACAGAAGAGATGGCTAATGAGTTGCAGCGGGTCACGGCCCACACCATCCACCTCCTTGAGCACCTCAGCTTCATAGTCAATTACCCAAAGTCTCATCTCACTCCAGTCCAATCCCTGGAATTCATCGGCGCATGCCTCGACACTCAGTGAGCAACAGCCTTCCTTCCACAGGACAGGGCAGACTGCCTCATCGCTCTGGCATCCGCTGTTCAGCACCACGACACAGAATCGACCCGAGCGATGCTCCGTCTCCTCGGCCATATGGCCTCAACGGTACATGTTATCCCCAATGCCAGACTGCACATGCGGGCGGCGCAGTGGTGCCTTCGAGCTCAGTGGGCTCAGGCGACAAGTCGTCTCTGAGATGCTGTCTCGGTCACTCCCCAGCTGTCCGAGTCCCTCAACTGGTAGCGAGATGCCCAGAATCTGGTAGCGAGATGCCCAGGATCCACAGCACGACATGGTTTTGACCATGGATGTCTCCCTCAAGGGGCTGGGGAGCACATTGCGGTGAGCTCCGCACCCAGGGGAATTGGTCACTGGAGGAGTCCCGACAGCCGATCAACCTTCTCGAACTCCAGGCGGTCCGCCTCATCCTCTGGGCACTCAGGCACCACATTCACCACCGAGTAGTGCTTGTCCAGATGGGCATAAGACCTACTATATGAACAAGCAGAGAGGCACCGGCTCTTACAGCCCCTCCCTGGAGTCGGTAGCTCTGTGATCCTTTGTGATTCGCCGAGGCATAGCCCCACGGGCCACCTATCTCTCAGGCCACGACAATGTCCTGGCAGACAGGCTGAGCCAAATCCTCCAGCCATCCGAGTGGTGCCTCTGCCCGCAGATGGAACAGTGGCTGTTCCAGCACTGGGGGACTCTGATCCAAAACCTCTTCACAAGCCCAGTGAATTTGCAGCTCCCGTGGTTCTGTGCCCAGTTCCCCACCCAAACAGGGAAGCCTCTGATGCCTTGCTGCTGTTGTGGACGCACAGCCTCTTGTATGCATTCCCTCCCCCCCCCCCCCCACTCTGCTCATAGCATGAGCTCTCCTCAAGATACAGCGGGACAGGGCCTTGGTGATTTTCGTGGTCCTGTGGTGGCCTCGGCAGCCCTGGTTCCCACTACTATTCCGCCTCTCTTCATAGTCTCCATTTCCCCTTGGCAGCATGCTGGGCTTGACACAGGAGGAGGCTTTGCTACTTCACCCAAACTTGAGGTCTTTATCCTTTATGGCTTGGCAACTGAGTGGGTCGCTCTAGCCCCTCTTCATCTCCTAGTGTAGATCAAGGACATATTGCTGGACTTGACTAGAAGGGCTTTTGCCTTTAAATGGTGTCAGTTCTCAGTGTGTTGCTTGGGGATGCGGGCTGACCCATTCTCTTGCCCCACCCCAGTACCTGCTCCATCTCTTGCAGGCAGGCCTGAAGTCCAACTCAGTCAGGGTCCACCTGTGCATGATCTCAGCCAACCACCACCCAGTCGGGGGCAGACCCCTCTTGGGTCAGTCATTAGCTTCCCGCTTCATGCGTGGGCTGCTTCTTTCCAAACCCCCCATCCAGCCACTTCCGGCTGATTGGGATCTCAATGTCATCCTCACACGGATAACCCAGCCACCCTTTGAGCCGATGGCATACTGCTTGCTTCGGCACATTTCCTGGAAGGTAGTTTTTCTGGTAGCCCTCACTTCAGCCTGGAGAGCCAGTGAGTTTCAGGCCCTGATGGCTGATGCACCTCGTTTCTCCTGAAGGGTGTCTCGGATTTCCGCCTCAACCAGGAAATAATGCTGCAGGCCTTCTTTCCAATGCCCCATGCCGACCAGGTGTCGGCAATCCTCCATACCCTTGACTGTAGGAGGGCTCTCTCCTTCTACCTGCAGCGTATGCAGGCTCACTGCAGGTCCAAGTGGCTCTTCATCTCCTACGACCCTGCCCGCTTGGGGCTTGCAGTCACCAAGTGGACCCTTTCTATCTGGGTGGTGGACTGCATCGCCTTCACCCATGTTCAGGCCAGGCTACCACTGCACCACTGAGTCACGGCGCACGATTTTCATGCAAGGGTGGCATCAGTGGCCCACCTGCGCTCCGTGCTGTTGACGGACATCTGCCGAGATGCAACCTGGTCCTCGGCTAACACCTTTGAAGCATTACTGCCTGGAGAGGGAGTCCCGTCGGGACAGTGCCTTCGGCCAGGCTGTACTCTGTAATTTGTTCGGGATTTAGGCAACTCTGGTCCTCCGACCCTTCTTCTGCGGCTACCGGGAGTGTGGTTTTCCAGGGACCTGGGGTCCTCGGGCTGTCTTCGGTTACCAGTGTCTGCTCACGGCTCGCCGTGGTGCTTTTCTACAGGTCCCTGGTAGCCTGTAGCTGGAGATTCCCATATATGAGGACTGACTTCCTGCTTGTTCTTGGAGAACGCATAGTAACAGGTGTTCTCCAGGGACAGCAGAAATCAGTCCTCACAACACACCCCCCTCCCCTTGGAGTTGGCCACTATTCTTGGTATTTTTAATTCTTTGCCTGAGCTATGTCATCTGACTGATCAAGATGACACCCTTGGATGGGAAGGGGACCATGCATGTGTGGTGGCATTCCCAAAGGCTTTCTTTGAAAGCTGAGGAAATGTTCTGCGCGGGCTCCATCAGTGCCGATGTCACCCATATGTGAAGACTGATTCCTGCTGTTCCTGGAGAACACCTACGCTTTGTGTACTAGTAGTTGGTGATCTGTAGCACAGTCAGCTCTAGGTTTTGTCTTTGTTGATGTTATGGAGCTTTTCCATCATTGACTTCCACAGATGTAGTCAATTTGATTTTTGTACAATCCATTGGGTGCAGTCCATGTGTACAGTCCCCACTTGTGTTGCCGTAAGATGATGTTTGAGATGAATAGATCGTTGGTCTTGCAGAATTCTATCAGTCTTTCTCCAGCTTCATTTCTGTTGCAGAGTCCATATTTTCCAACCACTTTGCCTTCTTCTTTGTTGCTAACTTTTGAATTCCATTCACCCATGACTATCATGTTCTGTCAATTTCAGCTTTCATCGAACTCATCAACTTCATTCGCTTCTGCAGCGGTTGTTGCAGCATATACCTGAATTATAGTTGTATTGATGGGCATTCCTCATAGACAAATAGAAATTAAGCATTCACTGATTGCATTGTATTTCATTACAGTTCTTGCAAGTTTCTTCTTGATAATAAATTCAACACCATTTCTTCTTTGTCTTTCATTTTCAGCATAGTAGACCATGTGATCATCAGATGCAAAGTGTCCAATGCCAGTCCATTTCAGTTCACTGACACCCAACAGATCGCGTTATACATGTTCCATTTCATTCTTGACCACCTCCATCTTCCCTTGGTTCATGCTTCGTATGTTCCATGCCCCAATATATAAGACATCTTTGCAGCTTCTGACTCTCATTTCATGTGCAGCTACATCAGCAGTCAGATGTCCCAAGGGCTTTGATCCAACCACTTCTTCAATGGTGGCATCACTCTGAAAAGTCTTCAGATCCTTCCCAGTAGCCAGTTGAGTGTCTTCTGACCTGGGGGTCTCATCTTCCAGCACTATTGTGCAATTTGTTTTGTTGTGGCTGAGGGGAGATATATTAGAGGTGTATAAATTAATGAAAGGAGTGGAACAGGTAAACACAGATTGATTTTACACCATCAAAATATAGAAAGACTAGGGGACATGCAATGAAATTACAGTGTAACCTATTTAAGACTAATAAGAAAAAATATTTTTTTCACTCAACATGTAATCAAACTCTGGAATTCATTACCGAAGGATGTAGTAAAAGCTGTTAGTGTAGTCGGGTTTAAAAAAGGTTTGGACAAGTTCCTGGAGGAAAGGTCCATAAACCATTATTAAAGGGAACCCAGGAAATTCACTGCTTGCCCTAATAGAAGCATTGTGGAACCTGTGTCTTTTGGGGAAACTGCTAAGTACTTGTGACCTAGATTGACTACTGTTGGATACAGGGTCCTGGGCTTGATAGACCTTGGTCTGACCTAGTATAACATATCTTATATTCTTATGACCATCCATTGGGTTTTCATGGCAAGATACGGAAGTAGATCGCCAGGTCTTTCTTCCACACAGGTAATTCTAGTGTTTTTGTTGTTGTCACAGAAATGTGATCTTCCACCACCAACATCTTCCCATTTTGCTGCTGCTCATTTGGGTGGTTTGTCTTGGTTCCCATCTTGGGGAAACCCTGCCAGTAGTTAAGCTACGGATCGCTTAGCACTCAGTATCACTAATGCGCACAAGCCATCATGGCACAGCAAGCTGCAAACCAAGGGAGGGTTCTCAAGTCTAGTCTAGAAATATATTTTTAACAGCAGTGTTCCTAACTCTCTAACTAGCAACATCGCTATTCTTCTTGGCTAGTTCACAGAGCTTATACCACATTTCCCTGACTAAGCAGTCTATTATGGACTCTTGACCCTGTCTCATAGCTTGTGTTCCTTTTTCTTATCCTTTGCAAGACCTCTCATGGTCTAACAGCACCACACTATAAATAGCTCATCCTAGTTCCTAATGCAACTAGGCATACCTCATGGTCTAACAGCACCACACTATAAATAGCTCATCCTAGTTCCTAATGCAACCATATGCTGGGCTATTTAAATAACTATGAAACTCATATAATAATGTATATAACTGTAAAAATCTCATACTGTATAATTTCAAATCTGTGATATGCATATGTAGACAATTTGACTCCTGTTATATGTAACAAATGTTTGCTGTGACAAAAGTTTAATGTAAACCGCTACTGATCACTGGAAGAAGCGGTATACAAATGTAACTAAATAAATAAATAACAGACATACTCATTTCTGCTTTTTGCTTTGCATCACCTTCAAGCATGTATTTATGTAAGCCTTGCAGTTACTTTAAGCTTCTGACAGTAATCTGTACTTAGAAATTATAAACAAGTTTTTAACTATTAAATTGTTATTCCATTCCTCAGGTGGAAGGCCCATAAATACCTGAGACAAGCCAACACAGCGCCAAGATAGCCTGGAAGGTTTTTTCCCACATGAACAGGAATATGTGAAGGCATTGAGGATTTCTGCCATGGAGATAAACCTTTAGGATCTCTTCATAAGGAACTTTAAAATGATGAGGAAAAGAGATGTTGTAGAAATGGTGGAAAGCTGCAGCAAATGTTGGAGGAACAAGCTAGCTAGGGCAAAAGCATTAAAACAGCAAGAACAGTGTGATTAAGACTCTAGGTAGTAAGAAGCAATAAGACTGCATTGAAAGGCAGTGATTGTAGAGCAATGCAGTAAGAAGACTGGTAACAGGCTCACTGTCCAATTATGGTCTGTGGAAAAGTTGGCTACGCATTGTATTCTCACTTCCTTTGGGGCCATGAAATAACACCCATTCAGAGTGCATTGCCATGATGCTCTAACCTTCCCTTCCCCTACTTTCCGGCCTATAGACAGGGGGATTCCCATCTTGCTCCCTTTCCCGTCCTGCCTACGGACTCCAAATTGTAAACACAGCCCTGATGAATACTACTGTTTGTCACACGCTTTGTAAATACTGTGCAGTTCTTGAAAAGTGGATTTCATTTCCTTAGAATAGATTCAGTAGAAAAAAAGAATGATGATATAGACAGACTCTTTTGCAGGCTGGAATTTCTCCAGATAAACTGCCAATTTTATCAAAAATGTTTCATTGGTGCACTTCTTGAGCAGGATGCATATTTGAGCAGGATGTGTTAAACGTTTTGTGTAATACTGTGCTGTACAGCTTTAAGGTTTTTAGAACATGGAGAAAGGGAGAAATAAAATATTGATGTTATCATTATCAAGGCTATTGCTCGTTTTCGGTGGAGGCTTTTCTATCTGTCTGAAAACTCCGGAAAACATTTAAGACTAATAAAATATACATAGAAATTTCAGACATTTGCTGCTGACCACATTTGTCTCTCATAAGCCATTCTGAATGTTAGGTAGCTGTTTTGAAACATTATTTTAATTTTGCACTGGAACAGAAGCACATAATAGAAAAAGACATTTAGATCAATGACTATACTTAAAATACGAGACAGTGAGTAATGTTTTCATTAGTCATCCTAAAACTTTAAATTTTAAAGAGTTGATCTGATAAATTTTCCATAGGACAGTGTTATGCTGCCAGAGTGCTCCGGCATAACACTTTCTTAAGGAGAACTTGCCAGATCAACTCATCTCCCCAGTAGTGGGAGACATCAATTACCCCACTATTTAGTGGGTAAACATCTCATTGGAACACGCTAGGGAGTGAATGTTTCTAGATGCCTTGAAGACAGCTTTGTGGAGCAGCGGGTCCTAGAACTGATGAGAGAAACAGAGAAAATGATGACCGAAAAGGACCATATGGCCTATCCAATAGCCCAGTCTCTATAACCCCTTTGTATTTCTCAGACAGCTTTGATGATTTTGTAATGTTTCCATGAATTCTGGTACGCTTCTCGCCTCCACTATCTCCACTGTTTCGTGCATCCACTACCCTTTCTGTAAAGAAATATTTCTTTAGATTATGTCTTTGTTTGCCCTCATCCTATGATTCCTTGGGGCATGTTTACTAAAGTACTGCAGGGCTAACATGCAGTTAGCGAGCAGTTTTACCACGGTGGGGGTGGTGCAATTGTGGTAGATGTAGGGGACACTGCTGTGGTAGGGTAATACCTACACTGAGAGGAAGTGGATGCAAATGTATCTCATGAATATTCATTAGGGACATCCTCAAAACCAGACTGAATTGTGGTGCATCAGGACCGGAGTTGGCCACCTCTGACCTACATGCTAGGTACATCACTAGGTGGTGGTAGGGAACATGGAACTGGAGTGCATGCACCTTGTGAGCGAGACGCATCACTAACACAGTAGTAGGGAACATGTGGCTGCAGCACATGTGCACCGTGAAGGTACTCAGTACGAGCACCCTGCTATTCTTTGCTACCAGTGCGATTGTTATGGGTGGCTGTAAGCTACCAAACCCTGAAGAGATATCAGATTGCAATACCCTTGCCCCTACCCCACTAACAGGACATGCAGTAAGTGGTAGTGAAGGACGGAGGACTGACCTGGAAATAGGCACAACCTGCAGCATGACTCAGAGTAATAGGACAAAATACAAGGGGACAGGACATGCAGATCAGGAAAGAAACCACATGCACAGGCACCATGCTGTGGCCCTGTTTGTGGGGGAGACAGGATGTAAAGGCAGCATCCGAATGAGCAGGGGACCCTGTATGGGTACAGGGAGGGTGTCAGCAGTGCCCACCATGTGGAACGAGTGCATGGACCCCTCTCATAGGCTGCAGTTGAAGGTTATCGGGTCTCCTCTGTGTTGACATCTGGCACAGAACCCTTGCTAGTGAGGTCTGCTGACTCCATGAAAGAAAAGGGGTATACTAGAGTTAGCAGATCTGCAGGTTCAACACTGTGACCACAGAGATGTGGCAGGCATAAAGCAGGGGTCACATAGATGTAAGGGGACAGATGGCTGGGGAACCCTGTACCCAACCCTTTCACCATGTAGGATCCATGATATCCAGATGCAATCCCTATAGTCCACCCACCCCTGCAGCCTAACCTCTGTAAAGGGAGGGGGAAAAAAAAGAAACACCACAGTTTAACTTACACACCTCCATGGAGAAAACTCTGGGAAATAAAGAATTGCATGAATTCTCCAAATCTACAAAATACTTCATCCTTTAGGCAGCAGGATGAAGAAGAAAGACACTCATCAGGGAGCTCCAACTAAACAAGCCCCTGTTGAGTGATAAAAATGTAGTCACCTGCATATGAGCTGACGTGTCCTCCTATGATCAGGGTGAGGGGCCATGACCCTTTCCCCCTCCCCAGGAACAGAGCACTTCACTGCTGCATAGCCCCACAGGTGCAAATACACACACTATGTGATCCCTCATGCAGGAAAGGGGGTGGTTGGACAGCGCAATGATGTGGCAATCCTTCCGTTTGCAATTATGTGTATCATCATATTTGCATGTTCCGCCCACAACTGTCTTCAGCCATCTGCAATCATGGCTATGTGGCCCAGCTGAAGTAGTATCACTGAGCCCAAGGCCTAGCATCTAACCTATCAGCAGCGCTAGCTGTTCACTCTGTTGTGGCTTGCCTGACAAGCTGTGGCCCCAGCTACAGCAATGTTTATGAGGAGAGTTGAAGGGCAGCTAGGCAACCCCATCAGCTGCTGCCGCTGCTACTGGTGTAGTAAGGATACTCCCCCTATCATCTGTTTGTCATACAGGCTTCTGCATGTATCTGCATTGCAACAGAAGATAGCATAGGGTCTGGGGCCATATTTGCAGTTCTGCCTCTGTTGTACAGTATTTGGGCCAATGCAGGGGTCGTTGGCTCCCTAGGGGTGCATTCAGCTTCATGCCACCCTTCCCAGGGCTGTCGTACAGCAGCCCAGCCACAGTGACTTTGTGCAAGTGCCCACTTTGACAGCATAGTTTGGAAATGATCTTTGTCTTTTATGTATATATGTACCCACCCTCTCTGTAGGGCTCTGTATCAGCTGCAGGCTCTTTCGGTTTATGTGGTTGGCAGGATCTATTGTATGCTCCGTCAAATTCCATCATTCTAGACAGCTGCCTAGTTCAATGCCTTCAAACAAGTTCCTGAGCCATTAAATATGCTGGGGGGATTCCAGGGTATTGTTCTGGGGGGGGGGGGGCATCATGCCCATACCATGCACTGGCAGAGCAGGCTCAGCTGCTTATTTAGCTAGGCTTATATACTGCTTTTCTACTGGTCAAAGCGGTGTACATTCAGGTACGGTTTATACATTTTTCCCTTGTCCCTGAAGTGCTCACAATCTGTGTTTTTCTACCTGAGGCAACAGAGGTGTCCAAGGCCACAAGGAGTACCTGTGGGACTAGAAACCCCAGTCCTTCCCGCCCAAGGTTGCTGACCTCTAGCAGGATTTGAACCTCTGACTCTCCAGCCTGAGGCCACGTCTCCCTCACCTGGTAGGAGGCCGGTGGTAGTTGCATTGATGCCAGAAGCACATTTCCAGCCTGGCAGCACCACTAGCGCAGTCTTGCTAGCCACACACAGCTGCAACCGCCCACTCTCTGTCCCAATTCCTCCCTTACCCCACCTATTCATGCACTGCTTGGATAGCACAATGGACTTAGTGCAGGAGCCTTATGACCATGTGCTCCCCACTACCACATGTCCAAAACACACATTAGTCCCATGATAAACCCAGTACTCCTGGTAACTGTGCTTTAGTAAACATACCCCTTGTTCCAGAGCCTCCTTTTCGCTGAAAACGTCCCATGTATGTATACCTTGGAGGTATTTAAATGTCTTTAATGTATCTCTATTTGCCTGCCTTTCCTCTGGAGTATACATGTTTATAGAGCCTTTTATTGGGTGGTACTCCTCACTTGGTTTGCAGCTTGTCGTGCTGTGAGGGCTTGTGTGCATCAGTGATGCTGAGAGCTAAACTATCGGTAGTTTAACTACTGGCAGATTCTCCCAAGATGGACAGATCTCAGCTGAGGTGCCAGACCAAGACAAACCACCCATCTGGGCAGCAGCAGAATGGGATAGCGTTGACGGCGGATGATCACATTTCTGTGACAACGGCAGCAACACCAAACTTAAACTGCGTGGAAAAAAGGCCCGGCAATCTACTTCTGTATCTTGCCATGAAACCCCAATGGATAGTTACAACAAAACAAATTGTGCAATAGTGCTGGAAGATGAGACCCCCAGGTCATAAGGCACTCAACTAGCTACTGGGGAAGAGCTGAAGACTTTTCAAGGTAAAGCCATCATTTATGATGTGGTTGGATCAAAGCCCTCGGGACGTCTGACTCACTGTTCCCTCTAAGCTGTGCGCGTGTACGCGCGCACACACCTCGCCAAGCGAGCGCACATACTTTACAACAGAGCGCACAAAAATTACGGCTCTGATTCTGATAGAAAACAACACAGACGTCTTAAAATTTAAAAGTTATGATTGTAATTACTAGAAATTTCCCGCTTCATTTAGTAATCGTCTATATTTTCATTTAATTTGATTAAAAACAATGTGGTGTACATACTGCATTCTGACGTGTAGTCAAATTTTAAAGTATATAACTCCGAGTGTCGTTATGTGGCGCACAACAATTTAACCTTCCTTCAAAAGCTGCACACAGCTGATATTTTATGCGCACACAGCCTACAGAAAATTAGAGGGAACATTGGTCTGACTGCTGATGTAGCTGCGCATGAAATGAGAGTCAGAAGCTGTAAAGATGTCTTACACATTGGAACATGGAACGTACGAAGCATGAACCAAGGGAAGTTGGAGGTGGTCAAGAATGAAATGGAACGTGTACAATTTGATCTGTTGGGTGTCAGCGAACTGAAATGGACTGGCATCGGGCACTTTGCATCAGATGATCACATGGTTTACTATGCTGGAAATGAAAGACAAAGAAGAAATGGTGTTGAATTTATAATAAAGAAGAAACTTGCAAGAACTGTAATGAAATACAATGCAGTCAGCGAACGCTTAATCTCTATTTGTCTATGAGGAATGCCTATCAACACAACTATAATTCAAGTTTATGCCCCAACAACAGCTGCAGAAGAGAATGAAATTGAAGAGTTCTATGAACAAGTACAAGCTGAAATTGACAGAACATGCAAACAGGATATCCTGATAGCCATGGGTGACTGGAACGCAAAAGTTGGCAACAAACAAGAAGACAAAGTAGTTGGAAAATATGGATGTGGCAACAGAAATGAAGCTGGAGAAAGACTGATAGAATTCTGCAAGACCAACGATCTATTCATCTCAAACACCTTCTTCCAGCAACACAAGCGGCGACTGTACACATGGACTTCACCCAATGGATTGTATAAAAATCAGATTGACTACATCTGTGGAAGTCAACGATGGAAAAGCTCTATAACATCAACAAAGACAAAACCTGGAGCTGACTGTGGTAGAGATCACCAACTACTAGTATGCAAACTCAAGCTAAAGTTGAAAAAGAGCAAACCACTCATGAATACAGCAAAATATGACCTTGAGAATATACCACTGGAATTTAAAGACTGCCTGCAAAATTGATTTGCTGCTTTAGATACAAATGACAGAGCTCCAGAAGAGTTATGGAATGACATCAAGAAGGTTGTGTTGGAAGAAAGCGAGAAGTCTCTACAAAAGGTGAAAAAGAAAAAACGGCCAAAATGGATGATGAAAGAAACTCTGAAAATTGCCCAGAAACGCAGAGAAGCTAAAGCCAGAGGAGAAAGAAAGACAATCACAGAACTCAACAGAGATTTCCAATGTGCAGCAAGACAGGACAAGGAAAAGTACTACAATGACGCATGCAAGGAAACAGAAGCAGAAACTATTAGAGGAAGAACAAGAGGCCCCAGCTCCCTCTGCACAGCTGCCAGCGTGAAGAGCCTTTTCCCTCACACTGGCGGCTGTTTCTGTGAAGCTGCGAGTGCCAGGAGAGAATAAAGGCAATGACCTTTAACCTTTCCTGGCATTCACGGCTTCAGAGAAACAGTCACCAGTGTGAAGGAAAAGGCTCTTCACGCTGGCGGCTGTGCAGAGGTAGCTGGGGCCTCGCGTGGGCTTCTCAGGCTCCCTCTGAAGCCCCTTAGACAGCCGCGGGGCTGTTCAGAGGAGGGGGGCTAGGACTGGATGGGCTGTGATCGGGGGGGGGGGGGGAACTTTACTGCAAATGGGCTGTGATGGTGAGGGGGGCTAGGACTGGAAATGTGCTGTGATGGGGGGAAAACATGGACTGGAAATAGGCTGTGATGGGGGGACTTGGACTGGAAATGGGCTGTGAATGGTTGGGCTAGGACTGGAAATGGGTTGCGATAGGAGGGCTAGCATTGGAAATGGGCTGATGAAGAGCTGGAATAGGACTGGAAGTGGGCTGACAAGGGGGCTAGGATTGGAAATTGGCTGATGGCGGAGCTTGGAATGGAAATTGGCTGATGGGGGGGCTGGAATGGAACTGGAAAAGAGCATATGGGGGCTAGGACTGGAAATGGGCTGATGGGGAGATGGAATAGGACTAGAAATGGGCTGATGGGGGGAGCTTGGACTGAAAATGAGTAATGGGCTGGAATAGGACTGGAAATGGGGTGATGGGCTGTAATAGGACTGGAAATGTCTGATGGGGGAATAGGACTGGAGATGGGCTGATGGGGGCTGGAACAGGACTGGAAGTGGGCTGATGGAATAGGGCTGGAAATGGGCTGATGGGGGGGGCTAGGATTGGAAATTGGCTGAAGGGGGGCTGGAATGGAACTGGAAAAGAGCATATGGGGGATAGGACTGGAAATGGGCTGATGTAGGGGCATGGGAGAATGGGACTAGAAGGGAGCGGATGCTGGGTGGGTCTAGAACTATAAGGGAGCTGATTTTGTGGGAGGACTAGAAGGGGATGGGGAATGAGAATGGAGAGGGGAAAATATATTTTGTGTGGGAGGGAAGAAAAGTCTACGATGGGCCGGGTATTGAGAGAGTAAGTGAGGATTGAAAATGGAAGGGTGAAATCAGGGGCGGCCCAAGGGGGGGTTCAGGGCCATGTGCGGAGACTCCGTGTGGGGCCTCATTTGCATAATGTGTCTCATTTGCATAAATATTTGCATAATGTTAACATATTCATTAAGAGGTATGTTTACTAAACGTTAGTGTATGGATAAAGAAAGACTAAAATATTTCTACATTACTATAATCCAGTGCCAACCACCAGGCACATTAGGAACTACTACAAACACTGCCCATTTAGAACCAATAACAAACCCGCCATATCGTAACAGCACTACCAGGACTCACAAAGCACCATACTCTACCTATCAAAAGCCAACACTGCAATTATTAAACCAATACATTTCAGAGACTAACAATACATGACCTACTGGGGAAAGAGAAGAAGAGGCACTGTCAAATAGGAATTACATAAACAGAATACCTCAGCTCAGTTACACATGCAGAACATAGACCATCACCAAACAAAGAATCACAATTTAGAAAGAGGAAGTCAATAATTAAACTGGGAACCCCAAAAGTCAAACTTAGAATGTACAACAACACTGTAGAAATAAAACTATAAATTAATTTCCTCTTGTATTAAACAAAGTGCAGACGTTAATGATGCACATTTCACAGAGCTCACACACCCAGTCAGAACCGTGGATAGCAAGGAAGGAATCGTTTATTAAACACTCTTACTTCGTAAAGCCAGGCCCGACACAGGCCGTGTTTCGCTTATGCCTTCATCAGGGGCTTTTGGCTACAAAACATATAAAAACATATTAAAAATATACCTAATACCATAAAAGGAATTATAACCGTTTATACGACACAAACATAAAAGCACCATAAAAACAGCAAATAACCTCATATCACATCAATAAATAAATAAATATAAGAGTACAGCATAAAAAATCTCCTGTTAAGACATACATAAATGGATCAATATGCATACTTAAAACATACATATAATTCATAATCATCGATAGGTATCAACATATAAATGTATATAAAAACAATTTGAAATGTGACATTGCAATGCAACCAATCAAAAAACAAAAAAACATAAAATAAAGATAAAAAACAGTTAACGACAAATAATATAACCTTATGATCTTTCAAACCTCTAATGCACATTTAGATATCCATTTAACAGCCTCACCTGTGTGATTCGTAATCTGTACCTTGCCACATGGTAATTACTACAACAAAAGAACAGAGAACCATTCTAAATGAGTAAACCCAGTAATATCCACCATTTAACAAAAGGAAAAGCGCAACAGGAGCATGATGGAAATGCCTTAAACATTAACCATGCCATCTATCCATTCTCCTGTGATCTTTTGATGTGCATTCTCTTACCTCTGCGACTGACCTCTCAAAGATTACTAATCTCGATGTTCCAGCGATATCTCACTCACTCTTTATAACTTAGAGACGCTGCCAGCTGCAGTATGAACACCACAACTCAATTACCCAAAAATTCAAACAATATTTATAAAACCTTTTTCATAAACCTTCATCCAAAGGACTTATTGCTAGTAAACTAACCATTATCGTGTTTCCTTTTCTTAGGGGGAGGGGAAGAGAGGATGGCCGTACACGCCGAAATATAGAAGCCAAAGCAATAAAAAAACAAAACTTTACCTCTGCATTTCAAACCCCTATTTTTCAATTACAATGCAGTTTAAAGCAGGGGCAATGAGTGTGACACACTCACCGAACTACTATGTTATTCATTAAAATATTTTAAAAGCCTCATTTTGACACCCACTACCTCGAACATTGCCACTGATGCTTGATCGCTCATTATTTCTTTCTTAAGCGGGGCTCTATCGCCAAACCAAAAGCAAAGACCATGCATTGAGATTTCAAAATTATTTTACCTCTGTGCTGCTCATTAACACTTCCCGTTCTGCAAATATTATTGCAAATACCACTCCGTTGAGAGCAGAGAACTAACTCGCTGCTCCTCTCTTCCTGTCAATAACTGAAAAAACACCGGTGGCTGCGCATTGTCTAAAAAACATCAATTGCGCGGGAAGGAGATGTGACGTCATGGATATCCACTAATCCCTACCCCATATCTGCCAAAAAGCCATCAGACTTGTCATTTTAAAAGGAATCCCTTCTATGTAGAGAAACCTATGTGTAATTACCAACACTGGTCGTTATCACACTACATAACTCGATAAACTGAACATTCCATATAGACCTATATTCCATGGCTGTATCATTATACCATAAAGCTATATTAGTTTAATACCACAATTAATACCCCAGAATCAGGAGAGTACCACACCTTTTTTTTGGAGGATAACTCATAACTGATGTGACCATATGTAAATTTACCAAATTGAAAGAGAAAAAAATCTTTTTAAAGGAGCTGACAGCACACTGTTTAAAACAAAAAATAAAAAATACCATTTAAAGAAACACTGGCAGATCTTCCTCCATATTCAACCCATTAGGGTGCAAACTGTCTAGCTGGAAAATATATCGCTGTTCCAACCGTGCTATGGTTTTCTCCATATCTCCCCCTCTCCAATTTAACTTGACCTTTTTTATAATAAAGAACTTTAGATCCGATATCTTATGATTGTGTTCCATCCAATGAATTACCAGTGGTTTTTCCTCTAACTTCCTATTGATGCAACTTCTATGCTCTATTATTCTTTTGCGAATTGGTCGTGTAGACATACCTACATACACTTTTTGGCATGGGCACTGGATAACGTAGACAACATGACTTGTCACACAGTTGGTAAAATCATCCAAATAAAAAACCTTATTGTTACTGGAGTGTATATATTGATTCCTAACAGGGAGGGCATGCACACATACCGAGCATCTGCCACACTGATAGTGGCCTTTATACTGTGACAAATACTTACGCTCCGTAAATGCCGAGGGGACCAGCATATTTCTCAAATTAACATTGCGTTTATGTGCAACAACTAAATTAATATCCGCAAAACCTGGCAGTGACTGAATCAAATGCCAATGTTTCTGTAGAATTCTCTTAATATCCTGTGAATGATGTGATTAAAGCAAAGGACACACCATATTGTTTTTCTCCTCTCTCACTTTCGCTTGCAACAATTTCTCCCGCGAGGCCTGACATGCCTTTTGATATCCCTTCTTAATTTGTTGAGGGGGATATTGTCTTACTTCTAAACGATTCTTAATAATGTCTGCTTGCAGTTCAAACTCTTCTTCAGAGGTACATATCCTCTTAGCCCTAAGGAACTGCCCGTATGGTAAATTGTTCTTTAATGCCAAATTGTGAAAACTGCCATAATGCAATTGATTCCTGTCCGTAGGCTTTCTATATAAGGTTGTACAAAACCCCACTCCCGTCTTTGCAATTAATAAATCCAAATATTGTATTTTATATGGATCATACGTCATCTGAAACCAAAGATTGTTGTCACACTTATTAATCCAATTATTGAAGTCCGACAGTTCTTCCACTGTTCCATCCCACAATATGAATATATCATCAATGTATCTCAACCATAAGCTTATCTGATTATTAAAGGGATTGTTTTTTACATATCTTTCTTCA
Organism: Ichthyophis bannanicus; assembly: GCA_033557465.1. NCBI lineage: Eukaryota > Metazoa > Chordata > Amphibia > Gymnophiona > Ichthyophiidae > Ichthyophis > Ichthyophis bannanicus. Next base: position 556,490,652 of record CM066035.1, read on the forward strand.
AAGTCAAACACATATAGGTTTGCAATATCCGGCCCCATAGACGACCCCATGGCCACTCCTTTGATTTGCTGATAAAAGTTATCTCTAAAGCAGAAGTAATTTTGGCATAAGGCCATACGAGCCAATTCCATAAGGAATATATTGGGGATATGTTTATGACTACTCCTATTATATAGATATCGTTGGATTATGGTTAATGCTTCTTCCTGCGGAATATTCGTATATAACGATTCTATATCCAAAGTGACAAGCAGTACCGTATCAGAATATGTGGTATTTTTGAGAATATTAATTACTTGCGTGGAATCTCAGACATATGACCACATGTTTTCTATAAATGGACATAGCAGTATGTCTAACAACTGGGATACTGGTTCAAAATGTGACCCTATAGCTGACACTATTGGACGCCCAGGGGGGCAGGGGGAGAGGCCGGGGGGGATCCGACAGATCTCTAGAGAGGAGGTGGTAGACACCAATTTGGGTGACAATGTGATTAACATTTCGGAATATAGACTAACATCAGATGAAACCTCACTGCTTAATAAGGGCCTATCTTTTGTGCCGGTTCGTAAATATGACCCTTTTGAAATCAGAGTAGACCTATACAAATTTTTTCGCAAGATTCGGATGAAGAATTTCTTTACTAATCAAGTAGAGAGTTGTAATGAGGTCTCTATAGTGCGTAGAAAATCCAAATGGATCCCTCCACCTCATGTGGATCCACTGACAGATGTATTTGAAAAGATGGTGTTAAAAGAGGTCAGTACTTTTAAAACTGATTATCATCCGCCATATCATAATTTAACTAAAGGGGAGAAGAATGCCATAAAGACACTTCAGAAAAATAATAACATTATTATAAAACCAGCGGATAAAGGAGGAGCTACGGTAGTTTTGGATAAGCGTTCCTACGTTGGGGAAATTGAGAGACAATTGAAGGATACTACATTTTATCGTAGGTTGGATGGTGATCCCACACAAGCCTTAAAGAGCTCAATTGATAATTTGATCCTTATAGCTTTTGAACTTGGGAGGATTACATTAAAAGAGGAGTTTCTGATAGTGGCCTCTCCAATAATTCCAACGATTTACGTTAACCCGAAAGTACACAAATCATTGGACAACCCCCCTGGGCGTCCAATAGTGTCAGCTATAGGGTCACTTTTTGAACCAGTATCCCAGTTGTTAGACATACTGCTATGTCCATTTATAGAAAACATGTGGTCATATGTCCGAGATTCCACGCAAGTAATTAATATTCTCAAAAATACCACATATTCTGATAAGGTACTGCTTTTCACTTTGGATATAGAATCGTTATATACGAATATTCCGCAGGAAGAAGCATTAACCATAATCCAACGATATCTATATAATAGGAGTAGTCATAAACGCATCCCCAATATATTCCTTATGGAATTGGCTCGTATGGCCTTATGCCAAAATTACTTCTGCTTTAGGGATAACTTTTATCAGCAAATCAAAGGAGTGGCCATGGGGTCGTCTATGGGGCCGGATATTGCAAACCTATATGTGTTTGACTTTGAAGAAAGATATGTAAAAAACAATCCCTTTAATAATCAGATAAGCTTATGGTTGAGATACATTGATGATATATTCATATTGTGGGATGGAACAGTGGAAGAACTGTCGGACTTCAATAATTGGATTAATAAGTGTGACAACAATCTTCGGTTTCAGATGACGTATGATCCATATAAAATACCATATTTGGATTTATTAATTGCAAAGACGGGAGTGGGGTTTTGTACAACCTTATATAGAAAGCCTACGGACAGGAATCAATTATTGCATTATGGCAGTTTTCACAATTTAGCATTAAAGAACAATTTACCATACGGGCAGTTCCTCAGGGCTAAGAGGATATGTACCTCTGAAGAAGAGTTTGAACTGCAAGCAGACATTATTTATTTATTTTTATTTATTTAGTAGTTTTTATATATCGCGCTATTCATCATCAGTGCGGTTTACATTTTAACAACATTGTACTTAAGCATAAAAACATATGTCAAGTTTACAGATAACAGGAAGTAGAACAGGGATAACTGGGGTTAAAGACAATATAACAGCAAATAAATTTACAACAATTTACAGTAAATTAGTATAGGCTTTGAGCTTCGTAGGTTAGGCATGAATAGATTTTGATTTGGGGGAAGGAATGGAGTTTTGGGAATTTATTTGCCTAACCATATTCATTAGTTTGGGTTGGAAGGTGGGTAGGTGAGGAGGTAGTGTCTTGGAGGAAGTGTTGAGTGAAGAGGTGTGTTTTTAGAGATTTTCTGACTTGGGACAGGTCTTTTAGTGATCTGATGTTGGATGGTAACATGTTCCAGCACCTGGGGGTGAAGGATGAGAAAGCTCTCATGGTAGTCATCTGCGTGGCTTTCGCTGAGTCTTTTGGGACCATGAGTGTGTTTTCTGTTACCGATCTTCTAGATCTGATATTTTGGGGGTGGTGGAGGATGTCAGATAGTGAGGATGGAGAGATTTGATGGAACGCTTTAAAGGTCAAGAGGAGGGTTTTGTATAAGATCCTGCATGTTTTTGGGAGCCAATGAAGTTCAAACAGAATGGGGGTAATATGTTGACTCCTAGGGGCCCTGAATAGCACTCTTGCTGCTGTATTCATGGCCAACTGTAGTGGGTTCAATGTGCTCTTGGGAAGGCCATGGAGAACAATGTTAGCGTAGTCGAGGTGCGGGGTGACTAACACTTGGAAGGTTGTGTGGAAGTCATTTGGTTCAAGCATGGGTCTAAGAAGTCATAGCATCCTGATTTTATGGTAGATGGTTTTTACTGTATTCTTTATGTGATCTTTGAATTCCAGCCGTTGATCCAGGATGACACCTAGGTAACGTATCGTGGTTTTAACCGGTAGATCGGCATCTCTTGTTCTTAACGTTGGTGGAGGAGAGAAGTCTTTATTCCTTGTGATAATCAAGACCTCCGTTTTTTTAAAGTTGACTCGGAGATTTTGTGTGAGCAGCCAATCTGAGATAGTATTGAAGCAGGTGGTTAAAGGTGTATAGTCGGGATTTGTAACATTAACTGGTGTGAATAGGAGCACATCGTCAGCATAAATGAGGCAAGAGATTCCGAATGAGCGGGTGATGTTGCAGATTGGCTGCATGTAGATATTGAATAGCAAGGCAGAGAGGGAGGAACCCTGAGGTACTCCTTGCTGTTGTCGGAAAGGCTGGGACGTAGTGTTACCAATCCGGACCTGTTGCCAGCGATCCTCCAAATAAGATTTGCACCAGTTCCAGGCAGTTCCTTGTATCCCTTTTTCGTGGAGCCGGGCTAGCAGTTGATCGTGGTCGACAGAGTCGAATGCTGCTGCTATGTCTAGGAAGACCAATGCGACTCCATTTCTGATGTTGTCTATTGTAGTAATGAGCATGTTCATTAAGGAAGTTAGAAGAGTTTCGACTCCGTGCGCTTCTCTGAATCCGTGCTGGTTTGGGTCTAGTGGTGCTTCAGAGTCGATGTGTTGTTGAATCTGCCTTAGTGTAATCTTTTCTAGGATCTTGGCTAATAGAGGAATGCTTGAAATTGGACGGTAAGAGTCTACCTTCTTTGGATCAAGTTTATTATTTTTTAGTAAGGGACGAATGGATGTCTGTTTGAGGGCAGTCGGGAATGTCCCTGTGCTGAGTGACTGGTCCGCTATGGCTGCTATGTATGGACTAAGTTCTGCTCTCATTGCTTTGATCCAATGGGCAGGGCATGGGTCGTTAGGGGCGGTGGTGGCATTGATGGAAGTTATAATTTCTTCAATTGTTTTCGGAGAAGGAGATGAAAATTTATCAAGTATAAATTGAACATTGGGAGGTTGTGTGGTTTCATTTGAGATTGTTGTTGTGGTTTTGATCATCTTAGATTGGATGTAGTCAGCATATAGTTGAGGTTGTACATGATCCTGCTGTGGTGGAGTAGGCTCTCCAGTTAGGGATTTTACTATTTGGAAGAGATCTCTTGGTTTATTAAGAGACCGGTTAAGGAGTTTTGCGTGATATTCTTTTCTCCTGTCCCAGGTTAGCTGACGATGAGATCTCAAATGAGCTAAATAAGTGGTTTGGTCATCATGATTCAGAGAGTGTCTCCATGTCCTCTCCAGTTTCCTCAACTGGTGTAAGGAGGCTCTTAGCTCGGCAGAGAACCATGGCGCGTTCTGTTTCTTGGGTCTGGGTGAATTGATAGAGGTTTGATTGTCTGTGATGAGAGTCTGGGCGGATAATCCAATGGCGCTGTTCCAGTTCAATACAGTTTCATTGATGTTGTCATGTGTTTGAGAGAGTTTTGGGATGGTCTGGGAAATGATTGCGTCTCTGTTGAATGGTTTGAATCGTGAGGGTTTAGAGAGAGAGTTGAGATCTGGTGGTTTGCTTGGCGATTCCTCGGATGGTATGCAGAAGGTTATAAGGTTATGATCGGACCAGGGGACGGGGGTTGTTGAGAGCTTAAATGGGTTTAGTGAGGAGGAAGTTGAGGGTGGTGCGAAGATGAGGTCAAGGAGATTTCCTTGTTTATGAGTAGGGTTTGTTACAATTTGTCTATAGTGTAGGTTGTCCATGGCATCGAGGAAGGATTTTGATATTGATGGCATTGTGGATGCCAAATTGAAATCTCCTAGGAGCCAATTGGGTTTGTCAGGGTCTTTAGGGTTAATAGCAAGATCAATAATGTTTGAAAGGTCATCAGCTGGAGCGTTTGGGGCTCTGTAGATAAGATTTATGGTATTAGTTTTGTTAGAGATAGACAATGTGTTTATGTGGTTTGTGACCTTGGTGAAGGTGGTGTGGTATTTTAATTCAGTTCTTGCGATTATGCAGACTCCACCGCCTTTTCTGTTTTCCCTGTTGCTGGTGTAAATTGAGTAGTTTGGTGGGGTAAATTGGTTCAATAGAACATTATCAGTATCGGAGAGCCAGGTTTCTGTGACCAGGAGGATATCTAGATTAAGGTTTGCTATAAGGTCAGTGATGGCAGGCCATTTGTTGCGGGCTGAGCGTGCATTAATAAGGGCACACTTGAGTTCTTGTAGAGTGGTTTTTAGATTAGATCTTTTGTTGTTTGTTGCTTCAAGAGGTATATAGAGAAGGTAGGTTTGTCTATTGTTATATGAGTTTTGTGGGTAGTGATGTTGATTTTGGTTGGGTTTCCTATTTCTGTAATGGTGTATAGGAATAGGGTTGAGGTCAGTTGTTAGGGCAAAAGAGGCATGTAAGATGCCAGATAGTATGGAGAGGAGAAGTAGGGCGAGCGTAGAGGTGGCCATGTTGTGCACTGATAGAGTGGAGTCAGTGGGCAAATGTTTTTGAGCAGCTATATAAGATACAGAGGTGTGTTATGTTCTAGTGTACTGTTTTGAGCAGTTATATAAGGAACTTCAGTAAGCTACTTCAGCATATAAACATCAGTATAAGCTATAAACTTCAGCAAGCTACTTCGGCGTATAACATCTGTATAAGATACTTCAGTGAAATATATATCGTAACAGCTACATAAGTACTTCGGTAAAATTCAGATAGACAGCTAGCTTGGATTCTTGCACTGTATCTACTTTGTAACAGTAGTTAGATACTTAGTAGAGTTTAATTTGTAAGAGATACTTAGTAGCATGCAGTTGGATAGATCTAATGATATATTGTATAAAGAGTATAGTACCATGGTAGTGATAACTAAAGTACATTATATATCGTAATTATTGGGCATAGGTAATAGAATACATTAAGACATCATATCTAGGAAATAGGTTGTTAGCAATTGTATTGTTCATATGGAGTGAGTCAATACTTAGTCTATGGTTTTGTTGCTAGTTCTCAGGGGCGTTCGGCTGTTGCTGCTTAGTTGTGGTTTCCGTGCTTGTATGTATCCTCTGGCTGGTTCCACGCCTAAGGGCCACGCCAAAGAATCGTTTAGAAGTAAGACAATATCCCCCTCAACAAATTAAGAAGGGATATCAAAAGACATGTCAGGCCTCGCGGGAGAAATTGTTGCAAGCGAAAGTGAGAGAGGAGAAAAACAATATGGTGTGTCCTTTGCTTTATTCACATCATTCACTGGATATTAAGAGAATTCTACAGAAACATTGGCATTTGATTCAGTCACTGCCAGGTTTTGCGGATATTAATTTAGTTGTTGCACATAAACGCAATGTTAATTTGAGAAATATGCTGGTCCCCTCGGCATTTACGGAGCGTATTTGTCACAGTATAAAGGCCACTATCAGTGTGGCAGATGCTCGGTATGTGTGCATGCCCTCCCTGTTAGGAATCAATATATACACTCCAGTAACAATAAGGTTTTTTATTTGGATGATTTTACCAACTGTGTGACAAGTCATGTTGTCTACGTTATCCAGTGCCCATGCCAAAAAGTGTATGTGGGTATGTCTACACGACCAATTCGCAAAAGAATAATAGAGCATAGAAGTTGCATCAATAGGAAGTTAGAGGAAAAACCACTGGTAATTCATTGGATGGAACACAATCATAAGATATCGGATCTAAAGTTCTTTATTATAAAAAGGTCAAGTTAAATTGGAGAGGGGGAGATATGGAGAAAACCATAGCACGGTTGGAACAGCGATATATTTTCCAGCTAGACAGTTTGCACCCTAATGGGTTGAATATGGAGGAAGATCTGCCAGTGTTTCTTTAAATGGTATTTTTTATTTTTTGTTTTAAACAGTGTGCTGTCAGCTCTTTTAAAAAGATTTTTTTCTCTTTCAATTTGGTAAATTTACATATGGTCACATCAGTTATGAGTTATCCTCCAAAAAAAAGGTGTGGTACTCTCCTGATTCTGGGGTATTAATTGTGGTATTAAACTAATATAGCTTTATGGTATAATGATACAGCCATGGAATATAGGTCTATATGGAATGTTCAGTTTATCGAGTTATGTAGTGTGATAACAACCAGTGTTGGTAATTACACATAGGTTTCTCTACATAGAAGGAATTCCTTTTAAAATGACAAGTCTGATGGTTTTTTGGCAGATATGGGGTAGGGATTAGTGGATATCCATGACGTCACATCTCCTTCCCGCGCAATTGATGTTTTTTAGACAATGCGCAGCCGCTGGCGTTTTTTCAGTTATTGACAGGAAGAGAGGAGCGGCGAGTTAGTTCTCTGCTCTCAACGGAGTGGTATTTGCAATAATATTTGCAGAACGGGAAGTGTTAATGAGCAGCACAGAGGTAAAATAATTTTGAATTCTCAATGCATGGTCTTTGCTTTTGGTTTGGCGATAGAGGCCCGCTTAAGAAAGAAATAATGAGTGATCAAGCATTAGTGGCAATGTTCGAGGTAGTGGGTGTCAAAATGAGGCTTTTAAAATATTTTAATGAATAACATAGTAGTTCGGTGAGTGTGTCACACTCATTGCCCCTGCTTTAAACTGCATTGTAATTGAAAAATAGGGGTTTGAAATGCAGAGGTAAAGTTTTGTTTTTTTATTGCTTTGGCTTCTATATTTCGGCGTGGACGGCCTTCCTCCCTTCCCCTCCCCCTAAGAAAAGGAAACACGATAATGGTTAGTTTACTAGCAATAAGTCCTTTGGATGAAGGTTTATGAAAAAGGTTTTATAAATATCGTTTGAATTTTTGGGTAATTGAGTTGTGGTGTTCACATTGCAGCTGGCAGAGTCTCTAAGTTATAAAGAGTGAGTGAGATATCGCTGGAACATCGAGATTAGTAATCTTTGAGAGGTCAGTCGCAGAGGTAAGAGAATGCACATCAAAAGATCACAGGAGAATGGATAGATGGCATGGTTAATGTTTAAGGCATTTCCATCATGCTCCTGTTGCGCTTTTCCTTGGTGGGACCTTTTGTTAAATGGTGGATATTACTGGGTTTACTCATTTAGAATGGTTCTCTGTTCTTTTGTTGTAGTAATTACAGTGTGGCAAGGTACAGATTACGAATCACACAGGTGAGGCTGTTAAATGGATATCTAAATGTGCATTAGAGGTTTGAAAGATCATAAGGTTATATTGTTTGTCGTTAACTGTTTTTTATCTTTATTTTATGTTTTTTTGTTTTTTAATTGGTTGCATTGTAATGTCACATTTCAAATTGTTTTTATATACATTTATATATTGATACCTATCGATGATTATGAATTATATGTATGTTTTAAGTATGCATATTGATCCATTTATGTATGTCTTAACAGGAGATTTTTATGCTGTACTCTTATATTTATTTATTTATTTATTGATGTTTTATTTATTTATTGATGTGATATGAGGTTATTTGCTGTTTTTATGGTGCTTTTATGTTTGTGTTGTATATACGGTTATAATTCCTTTTATGGTATTATGTATGTTTTTAATATGTTTTGATATGTTTTGTAGCCAAAAGCCCCTGATGAAGGCATAAGCGAAACACGGCCTGTGTCGGGCCTGGCTTTACGAAGTAAGAGTGTTTAATAAACGATTCCTTCCTTGCTATCCACGGTTCTGACTGGGTGTGTTGATTGGCACGTGGATTTGTGCTTTTTTGTTGGACATTTCACAGAGCTGACATATTCCAGTTAATAAATTCAAAATAAAGATATTTTCCTACCTTTTGAGCATTTTTTTTCCAGTTGCAATTACTCCTGCCACTTTCTTCTGGTTTCTTTGTGTCTTCTGCTAACTCTCCATCATCTGCTGTCCATTTGTCCTTTCTTCACTCTTCTAGGTTTTTTTTCCATTCTCTCTCTACATCTGCTTCAACATACTAATCTTTCTCCTTTTGCTCTTTCTTCATTCCTGTTTCATCCACTCAAATTTTACCCCTCCATCCTCAATCCCCACTTACTCTCCCAATACACTGCCAATTGTAGATTTGTCTTCCCTCCCACACAAAATATTCTTCCCCTCTCCATTTCACTCTGCCAGCTCCATCCCATTCTAATCCTCCCCCAACATCAGCTCCCTTCTAGTTCCAGCCCCACCCAGCATCTGCTCCCTTCTAGTCCCCGCATCAGCCCATTTCCAGTCCTAGCCCCCCATCAGCCCATTTCCAATCCTACCCTAGCCACACCATCAGCCCATTTCCAGTCCTAGCTCCCCCATCCATTTCCAGTCCTATCTGAGTCCCTCCATCAGCTCATTTCCAATCTCAGCACCCCATCAGCCCATTTCTAGTCCTTTGCTAGCCCCACCATCAGCCCATATCAAATCCTAGCTCCCCTCCACTCAGCCCATTTCCAGTCCAAGCCCCCATGAGCCTACTTCTAGTTCTAGCCCCTCCATGAGTCCATTTCAATCCAAGCCCCCACCACAGCCCATTTCCAATCTTAGCACCCCCAACAGCCCATTTCCAGTCCTATCCTAGCCCCTCCATCAGCCCATTTCCTGTCCTAGCTCCCCTCCCCCACTCAGCCCATTTCCAGTCCTAGCTCCCTCCCCTCACAGCCCATTTTCATTCCAAGCCTCCCTCCCCATCAGCTATTTGCAGTTCAAGCCCCCCTTCCACTCAGCCCATTTCCATTCCAACCCCCCGTCCCCATCAGCTATTTGCAGTTCAAGCTCCCCCCCCTTCCACTCAGCCTATTTCCAGTCCTAGCAACCCCCCATCCCATTACCAGTCCTAGCCCCCCCATGGCCCATTACCAGTCCTAAGCCCCCCATCAGCCCACTTCCAGTCCTATCCCCATCACCCCATTTTCAGTATTAGCCCCCCATAGCCCATTACCACTCCTAACCCCCCATCGGCCCACTTCCAGTCCTAAGCCCCCATCAGCCCACTTCCAGTCCTAACCTCCTATCACCCTATTTTGGGTCTTAGCCCACCCATAGCCCATTACCAGTCCTAACCCCCATCAGCCCACTTCCAGTCCTTTCCCCCCATCGGCCCATTTCCAGTCTTAGCCCCCCATAACCCATTATGTCCTAACCCCCCATCAGCCCATTTCCAGTCTTAGCCCCCATAGCCCATTACCAGTCCTAATCCCCCCCCCCCCATCAGGCCACTTCCAGTCCTAACCCCCCATCAGCCCATTTCCAGTCTTAGTCCCCCCCATAGCCCATTACAAGTCCTAACCCCCCATCAGCCCATTACCAGTCCTAACCCCCCCATCAGTCCATTTCCAGTCCTAGATCCCCCCATAGCCCATTATGTCTTAACCCCCCCATCATCCCATTTCCAGTCTTAGCACCCCTTCATAGCCCATTACCAGTCCTCCCCCCTCCCCCCCCAATCAGGCCACTTCTAGTCCTAACCCCCATCAGCCCATTTCCAGTCTTAGCCCCCCCATAGCCCATTACCAGTCCTAACACCCCCCAATCAGCCCAGCTCCAGTCCTAACCCCCATCAGTCCATTTCCAGTCCTAGCCCCCCCCATAGCCATAGCCCATTACTAGTCCTAACCCCCCCATCAGCCCATTTCCAGTCTTAGCCCCCCCATAGCCCATTACCAGTCCTAACCCCCCTAATAAGGCCACTTCCAGTAATAACCCCCCATCTGCCCATTTCCAGTCTTAGCCCCCATTGCCCATTACCAGTCCTAAACCCCCCAATCAGCCCACCTCCAGTTCTAACCCCTCCATCAGTCCATGTCCAGTCCTAGCCCCCCACCATAGCCATAGCCCATTACCAGTCCTAACCCCCCCATCAGCCAACTGCCAGTATTAGCTCCCCCACAGCCCATTGCCAGTCCTAACCCCCCTTAACTCATTACCAGTCCTAACCCCCCCATCAACCCACCTCCAGTCCTAACCCCCATCAGTCAATTTCCAGTCCTAGCCCCCACCAATAGCCCATTACTATTCCTAACCCCTCCCCCATCAGCCCACTTCCAGTATTAGCCTCCCCATAGCCCATTACAGTCCTACCCCCCCCCATAGCCAATTACCAGTCCTAACCCCCCTCCCCCCATCAGCCTATAGATTAAAAAAAACAAGCAAATTTCCTGCTGCTGCTGCCGCTGCCGCTGTGGCAGTGGCAGAATCAAGCGTCCCGCGGGGCCCCCGCTGCCTGGCAGAGCCCTCCCGGGATGCTTGATTCTGTCACTGCCACGGCGCAGCAGCAGCCAGTTTGTTATTTTTTTTAAGTCTATGGGCTGGTGCGGAATGTTGTTTGCGTGGGGCCCCCTGAAACGCGGGGCCCTGTGCAAACAACATTCTTGCTCAATGGACGGGCCGGCCCTGGGTGAAATTTGAGTGGATGATAAAGGAATAAGGAAAGAAATGTGGGAAAGAGCAAAAGGGAAACGATCAGTATGTTAAAGCAGATATAGAGAGAGAATGGAAAAAATCTAAAAGAGAAGAAAGGACAAATGGATAGCTCGCAGAAGACAGAAGAAAGTGACTGGAGCAATTGCAACTGAAAAATAAAATGCCCAAACAGAAGGTAGAAAAATACTTTTTATTTTGAATTTATTAACTGGAATATGTCTGGTCTGGGAAGTGTGTATTGCTAACATCTTTGTGTTTTTGTTTAGTGCAAGAGGAAATTACTTTATAGTTGTATTTCTCCAGTGTTGTACATTTCATGTTTGGCTTTTGGGGTTCCCAGTTTAATTATTATTTTCCAATTTCTAAATTGTGATCCCTTGTTCTTTGTGTGGTGATGGTCTATGTTCTGTGTAACCGAGCTGAGGTATTCTGTTCATGTAGCTTCTCTTTGACAATTCCACTTGTTCTCTTTCCCCCAGTGAGATGTATTGGTATTCTCTGAGATGTATTGGTTTAATATCTGCAGTGCTGCCTTTCGATAGGTAGGGTTTGGTGCTTTGTAAGTTCTGGTAGTGCTGTTATGATAGGATGGATTTGCTATGGGTTCTAAATGGTCAGTGTTTAAAGTACTTCCTAATGGGCCTGGCGGTTGTCACTGCAATATAGTAATGTAGAAATCTGTTAGTCTTTCTTTATCCAGACACTCATTAAGAGGCACGTTTTCTAAAAGTGCATGTTAATATTATGCAAATGAGGCTCATTATGCAAACAAGGCCCTGCAATTAATCTCCGCACATGGCCCTGCACCCCCCTTGCGCCGCCCCTGTGCATTGCAATGCAACTTTAAAACCAGAACTGGCAAAATATCTCACTCATGGAACTGGGTAACTTGGCAACTCTGAAAATAAGAAGGATGGAACAGCTCCCCTATAGAGAAAGACTAAACAGATTAGGTCTCTTCAGCTTGGAAAAGAGATATGATAGAAGTTTATAAAATCATGAGTGGGGTGGAATGGTTAAAAAGGGAATGGTCATTTAATTTTCAAACAACATTAAAACAAGAGGATACCCTATGAAGCTACCTGCAGACTTTAAATTGCAGAAAGTATTTTTGCACATATCACATGATTAAGCTGTGAAATTTGTTGCCAGAAGATATGATCAATTTTACATTTCCAAGCATATAGAACTTGTACAGAAATAAGGGAACCGAATGAAATGTACAAAGGAAATACAATAATAGGTAAAAGTTGAAGCAGCCATTATACCAGTGATTCTCAACCCAGTCACTGAGACCCCCACGCCAGTCAGGTTTTCAGGATATCTCCAATGAATATGCATGAGATAGATCTGCATGCACTGCTTCCATTGTATGCAGATCTATCTCATATATATTCATTGTGGATATCCTGAAAATCTGACTGGCCTGGGGGTCCCAGAGGACTAGGTTGAGAACCACTGCGTTATAAAATCTCTTCTATAGCCCACAAACAAAGAGCAGATCCAAGCAATAAGAGGAAAACAAAAGTATATACGTGCATTGCAAGGAAATAAAGCAGGCTCAAACAACCAGTACCATACATAATCACGGAGTACGAGAGACGGAAGGACCTGGATCAACAAGTCTACGAGCACTGAGAAAGGCAAGCAGCTGGGAATGCTCAAAAAACAAAACTAGGAAACAGACTGATACCATGTACTTGCATGGAAACGTAAGCTGTTGCACTCCAGGACGGAGTAAAAGAAATTCTCATCTTCTCTGCTGAGTTTCTCTTGACAAGTCCGGACAGACCCGAATTGCTAAACCTTTAAATAAAACATTCCTCTTTTTAAAGAACATTTTAAGAAACCATTCACGAAAGTAGTTAGAGCAAAAGTGGCTAATAACATAGAAGGAACTACAGACTCAGACACAGAACTCTCTAATATAGAAGAAACATCCAGGGAATCCACTTGTTGCAAACCAGACACTTCCCCACCACCCAAAGTTTATTTTGCGGATGACAAATAATAAACCTTGGTCATAGGGGGATGTCATTCTGTCAGTACTCCCAAAACATTTGATAAATACATTTTAAACATATCTTTAGCAGGTACAGAAGCTGACTTAGGAAAATTAATAAATCTTAAATTGGAAGACCTAGAGAAGTTATCCAGTTGCTCAATTTTTGCCTTCACCGATATTAAGTCCTTAACAAAAGAGTCCGAGTATCCTTCTAAGTTAGTAATCTTTGTTTGAAAGTCAGATGTTAAAGTTTGCAAAGACAAAACATCTTCAGCATTCCTAAGAATTGCTCCAGAGTTACCTTGAACTTTTGCAGAAAGAACTTGAAACTGCAGTAGAAGGACTTCACCAGGCTTCATAATAGCAGATCAGATTGATTCCAATGTGAAAGCCTCGAGACATGCCAAAGGAAAAGACAATGGTAATCCAACTACTCCAGGTCCACCTTCCAGTGCTCCAAGATGACTGGTTTCTGCATGGCAGCCACCCCCTCCATCTTTCACAGCAAAATGTTATCAACTGACTGTCCCGCAAGGCTAGCTCAGCCCCTGCACTGAGCCCCTGAGTTGGCCCTCATCAGGAGGATAATTTGCCGTTGTCCATCAAAATTCCTCCCATTGGCTCACAGGGCTCATGGCTAATAGCACAGTCTTCAATGGTCTCCATTGTTCAGGGGAAGAGATGTCTGCACCTGAATATGACGTCGAGTTTGTCTGACTCCAGCGTCAAAGCAACCGGGCTAAACTCCTCTGATATTACTGGCTGCTGCTCTGTCCTGAACACAAAAGAAGGTAAGGAAGAGGAAGTTGCGGGGGCAGAAGAGGGCTTCTTGTCCGACTTGACTTTCCTTTTCCCCATCAGAAAAGAAGGTCAGAGCACCACGAGCCTGCTGACCGCCATATTCAAAAGAGATTTAAGACAAGTTGCTGGAGACAATGCCCATTAAAAAATTCTTAGCCAGGTCAATTTGGCAAAGCCATTGTTTATCCTTGAACTGAGCTATGTAACATTTGATCTACTTTTTGGGATCTGCCAAGTAACTGGTCACTACTGAGGTACAGTCAGTGTATGAGGCATTAACCAAGTAGCTGCAAAGGTGATGTCATTCTGGAGGCTGAAGATCTGAAGATGGGACCTGCTCATCTCAAAAGCTCATCTATGACAATATAATTTTTGTTGACTCAATGAAAGGAATTACAACCAACAAACATAAACAGTTATAGGGGAATGCGTAGAAGACTGAAATAGTCATCCAATAAAAAGATTAAAGCAATGGATGCTGTTTCCATAGTTACATTTCAGGGAAGAGAAACAACATGAGTTCTACGTTCCATTTAACCACTTTCCCCTTCATAATGATAGTTTCCCCAAGGAGCTTATTCAAAGCCAACAGCACGAACAATATTCAGGAACATCACTGCCAGGGATGTGTGTGCCCTAGTACATTCAATTAGAGCCAAGCTTGCTTCAGACACCAATAAACATCTGGAAGACTGTAAGAAAACAGAACAACATCACTTCTGGATATCATGCATGGATTCATTATAATGCACATCCTGGAAATGACATTCACAGTTCCCAATGCAACTCATGGTGTGAATCAGTCCTTGTCAGTTCCATGGAACACATAGGAAACAAAGCCCCTGACATACTAAAAGTGTTTTCCCCCCTGTTTTGTGTCTATAAAAGAAATACCGAAAGTCATAGCGATGCTCACAGCAATATCCACAGAGGCTGGATTACATCCAAGTAGATGCGCATAAAGCATAAAGCCAAAGCAATGAGAATAAATTATTACATCTCTGCCCGCAGTAATTTCAAGGGATGAGTGAAAGAAATATTAAAATGTAGCACATGATGGCAGATAAAGAGCACCAGGGCCATCCAGTCTTCTGCTTTTCCCAGAATACCATAGACTTGACTCAACATTTGCTTTCACCTTATTTAGAAACATAGAAACATGACAGCAGAATAAAACATATGGCCTATCTAATCTGCCCTTCCATATCAAATACTATAGTTCTTTTTTTTCCTTTAGAGACCTGCTGTGTTTATCCCATGCTTTCTTGAAATCAGATATTGTCCTCCACTGGGAGACTATTCCATGCATTTACCACTCTTTCCGTAAAGAAATATTTCTGCATATTACTCGTGAGCCTATCCCCTTTCACTCTCATCCTATGTCCTCTCATTACAGAGCTTTCTTTCAATGGAAAGAGGCTCTCCTCCTGTGCATTTATGCCACAGAGGTATTTAAAAGTTTGTATCATATCTCCTCTCTCCTGCCTTTCCTCTGAGATTTTTAAGTCTGTCCCCATATAGCTTATAACAAAGACCACTGACCATTTTGGTAGCCACCCTCTGCACCGACTCCATTCTGTTTATATCCTTTTGAAGGTGCGGTCTCCAGAATTGCACACAATACTCCAAATGAGGTCACACCAAAGACTTATACAGAGGCACTATCACCTCCTTTTTCCTGCTGGACATTCCTCTCCCTATGCACCCAAGTGTCCTTCTGGCCTTTGCTGTTGTTTAGCCACTTTAAGATCATCAGAAACAATCATGCCCAGGTCCCGCTCCTTTTTTGTGGACAGAAGTACTTCACCCTCTACACTGTACCACCCTCTTGGATTTTTGCAGCCCAAATGCCAGACCCTGCATTTTTTAGCATTAAATCTCAGCTGCCAATTCTCGAAAATTATTCAAGCTTAGCAAGATCCCTCCTTATGTTATCTACACCTTCCTGGGTGTCTACCCTATTGCAGATCTTGGTATCATCTGCAAAGAAGCAAACCTTACCCGACAGCCCTTCCGCAATATCACTAATAAAAATGTTAAAAAGAATTGGACCAGAGGTGTGTGGATTCCTTTAATTTACCTTGGACTGCCTTCTGAGTGGTTCCCGACGCTAGCTCCTGCACTGATTGATCACCTGCTGTGTAGCTGTGGGCTATAAAATCTACTGCCCTACCGTGGGACGCGGTCGCGGGCGTCCCCTGGGGGCGTGCACCAAAGGGGCGTGACCAAAGGGGCAGGCCACGCCCCTTTGGTGCCCCTTCGGTGCACCTAGGTGTGGGAAGCGTTCCCTGTGATGGGGAAAAGGAAAAAGAAGTACCCGCCTACTCAAGTTAAAGTTGTTAAGGTTGTTGGACCGATGGACGCTCACGTCCGAGTGAGTGATCCTTCTCCTGCCACATTGACATTAAAGGATGGTGGACCGGATATTTCTGGCGTGAGTACCTCGTCATCCGTGTCTTCTCGCGAAACGGGTTCGTCTCCGCCCTGCTTGAAGTCTATACATATGTCTGGGGAGGCCCCTCCACAGGTGGATGTGGTGGGGGACGATCCGGGCCTAGTTCTTCTGCCCTCTACGTTCTTGAAAATTAATTCCACCTCAGAGTTGCCTCCATCTTTGCCTTCAGTAATTAATTTTCCTGTGGTTGGGGAATTTCAGGCGCCTCCAGAGAATGTTTCTTTAAAAGATATATGGGCAATTGTGTCTCGGATGGAGTCGGCTCTTGGATTCTCCTTAAAGAAAGTTTCTGAATTTTCTAAAGAAACGGTGGTGAAGTTATCGGATCATGAAAATAGAATTGCTTCGTTGGAAAAGTGGTCAGTAGTACAGGAGTCAAAGGGTTTACCCTATAAAGCTGCTTGTGAGAAATTTTCGCAAGACTCCTTAGCATTACATAGGCAAGATGAGTTTTTGGAAAATTCTATTAGGTCAAAAAATTTACGTTTGTTAAATTTTCCTCAAACACATTACCTTTCGCCTTTGATACTTTTTCATAAATATCTTAAGGAGGTGTTGATGTTCACAGAGGTTGATTCTATTAATGTCTCAAAGATTTATTATGTTCCTAAAGGTAAGATAGATATGGGTGGGGAAGTTGGAGAGGCTGGTCTTCAGTTTGATCGTGTGGTTTCCTCTTCTTTAGATATTTCACATTTCATTGAATCTGAGAGTGAAGAGATTTCCTCAAGAGCCACATTGTTGGTAATATTTTTATCTGAGATGGATAAGGAGAAGGTGTTACGTGCCTATTTCCCCAAAAAGAATGAGAAATTCTGTGGCCATTCAATTCAAATTTTTCCTGATGTCTCCCGGGCAACCCAGAGGCGACGCAAGGCCTTTTTGGAACTGCGTCCACGGGTTTTAGCTCTGGGGCATCTTTCTATCTTAAATTTCCATGTAAGTGCCATATTTGGTTTCAAAGTAAAAGATATGTGTTTTTCGAGGTGGATCATTTACTGACTTTTTTGGATAGTAAGAATTAGGGGTTTACGTTTTTGTTTTTTTTTCTATTTCTTAGTGAGTGTTTTCTTGACTTCTAGTTTAGTAAATGGAGTCTTAAGTTTAATTGTTCGGGGCCACTCAGGATGTTTAATATCAAATACCGCACCCCTCCTTGATGTGGACTAGTTTTGATATGTACCTGTGTGAGATATTGGATATGTATATTCTCTGTTTGTAATTTTCATTTATTGATGTATATAAAATTCTATAAATAAAAAAAAAAAAAAAAGAATTGGACCAAGGACAGATCCCTGCAGCACACCAATGGTAACATCCTTCTCCTCAAAAAGAGCTCCATTTACCTGTACCCTTTGTCGCCTCTCACTCAACTCATTTCTAACCCAATTCCTTTAGTTACCAAATTTTTGATCTGTAAATCTGAGACACCTGGGTGGGGTGAGGTAACTTTCCCTAGAATATGTATTATTTACTCACAATATTCAATTTCTTCATGTGTTAAAGTATACCATATAAGTTTCTTACCACAAAATATTTAGGATTCAATATAAAAAAGTTTTAGGCTGGTAGGTAGTCCCCAGATAGAGGAAAATGAACTTTTAAGGGTATGTTTACTAAAGGGCATTAAGGGAGCAAGTGTGCCATTAACGCTTGCTATTGGCACACTTGCGCCCTTAATACTGCGAAAAAGCTGCATTAATGAGTATTCAAGGCTTCTGCAGCGTTAAGGGAACAGTAGGTGGAGAGTTGGCATTAACGGGGCAGGGAGTGGGTGTTGACAGTGGGTGCTCCCTTAACACCTGTTGAGTAAGTATGTATTAGAGCCCTTTAACACTGGGAATCCTAACGGCAAGTAAAACCTCATTGAAAGGGTGTATTTTGAGGGGGAGAGCCTATTTAAATGTGTGCAATGTGATGTACAGACAGGGGAGACCAAGATGGTGATAGTAGTGCTCCATCAGCAGCAACAGCATAGTGCCCAAGTATGAAAGGGCACCATGTTGATAGTGCAAATGGGGTAAAGGAGGTGACACTTTGGTCATGTGGTGGAGGTTGCTGGTGTGCAAGGCCAACCAGGCAGCTGCCCAGGTGGTACATCTGTGATGTCCATCATGATCCTGCATCAATAGAGGCAGCAAACAGACATGCTGCTGCTGTAGATAGGTGATGCATCATGTTGGACGGCCCAAGGGTACCTGGCACCCTAAGCACAGCACAAGCTGATCCCCCTTGCTGCCTCTGAAGCCAGCTCCTGAGGAAGAGGCTGATAGCATCAGCAGCTATAGCGCTACAGGGAGTTGTAAAATAAATGTGCCTGTGGAAATACCACAGCCGCGGCTGTCCACCACCCCCGAGATGTATCAGCGGCAGGTAGGTATGGGATCTTGGCAGCAGGGGTTAGTTGAGGGGGAAGCATGCCCATCAATGTGTGCCTCTGCCCTCCACCTGGATTTGACACCCTAGATGTCCACCAAAGCCGCAAGGTGGATGGGCCAGGACTACGCACCAGTCCCATTTGCAGCATGCTGACATGTCAGATGGTGTGTGGGTATTGGTGGCGGGTGCAGCAGCACCCGCCTGCAGCAGATAAAACCCATGTCCTGATCCTGTGTGCAGTTCGCATCGCAATATGTGCCAAGGTCTGTCTGATGGTGAACATGTCATCCCCAGGGACTTCTGTGTCCATATGGCAGCTCTGTGGCAAAACACACAAAGCTGGTGTATATATGAGTGGAGGGTGATGACCTGACTGTGGATCATGTCTTGCATGTCCCTGTGGGTAAACTTTAGCCTACAGTACAGGTACAGCACCAGCATGTGCAATCCCCAATGAATCGGCCAGCAAAGGTAGAAACACCCATCAGCCTCACAGACAGGCTCCACTATGCACAGCTGGATGGAAAGGCAGGTTGATAGCACTGGCACACTGAGCGGGCAGTAACAATGGGTGTGGAATTCAAAGCGTGCTACTAGCACCTGCACAATGAGCACATGTTAATAGTGCTTGGGCTGATATGGAGACCAAAGTGGCAGGCAGGAATGCCGACCATCCCCACTTTTACACAGTGCGTTGATGTGAGTGTGTATGTCTCTCCAAAGTTCTGTGGCATTCTGCACTGCACTGTGCCTCTCATTGCCTAGGCTGTTCCCAGCGTTAGTCTGCAGATGTGCATGATGAGGAGCAGAGGATAGTGGGTATAGCCTGAAACAGAGTGGTTTGTCCAAGATGTGTCTGCATTGGAGATAGGGCCAATGGCTGAGACTTTGTAGTGCCTGTCTGCCACGTGCATGCCCTGGGTGGCCACAGCAGTTCATGCTGCAAGGACATTCTCAGTCTGACCAAGCTGTGACCATGGTATGGCTATGTATCCTCATAGTGCTTATACAGTGTTTAGCTCCAGGGATGTGGGTGCTCTCCCTGTCCTGGGAGCCTAATCACTGTGCCAAATGCTGGGTAACCATGCTGTTTGTCCCAAGTCAGGGTGTATATTCTTGCTTTGTGCACATGTATTGTGTTCTGATTGCTACAGTTGATATGTGTGTGGCTGAAACAGCCCTGTGGTGAGCAGCAGTTGCTGTCTGACCGTGCTTGCTGTGGTGGATTGGTAGACCTAGATGGTTGGGACAGAAGTTGTTCTGGCCTGCTCACTGTGGTCATAGCAGGATGCTAGCAGCAGCCCCATCAAAGCCTAGAAGCCCCCCACTGCATATGACATCAACTGCTGCAACACTGAGCACTGATATGCACTGTTCTAGGAGGGTCCCTGCCCAACAGGGGCAGAATGCGGATATGACAAGCACCTATGGCAGACTGCAATTGTGTAGACAACAAGGTGACTAATGTAACATACTGCAGACAATATCTGTAGACAAGCTCTGAGGACCAGGTGCTGGGCACCCATTCTCACCCTCAGGGTGACTGCTGAAACTTCTCAGTAGCACACACACTGTCAGTGTGTCTTACTGAGCTGATGTGATGGATCAGTGATTTGGTGATCAGCTGCAGATTGCTGTTCCACGTGTGAGTATTTCATGTGTACTGGAGGAGCTAATCTATACTGGCACACACAGCAGACAGTTTAGGCAGTGACCTGCAGTCTCTTTGAATCCAGACATTGCTGTGCAGCAAGGTGTGGAGGTGTGTGTAGTCTACTGGCTAGTGCAATAACTCCATAAGTAGGGGGCAAGGGTTCAACTCCCACTTGTTCACTTTGAGCCTGTGTGTTACTCAGGTCATTTCCCTGCCTGTAACAGTCCAGGCTCTGCTGTGATTTGCAGACACACATCCATCTACTTTATTATGCATTCTGGCCACACTTTGGTTCAACAAACATGCTATTACCCCAAATGCCCTTCTGAGAACTTGGTTTTATTGGCTCTGCTGCAGCCCATTGTAGGGGGTCAGACATGTTCACCTTGCAGATGTCAAGCCCCTGCTTGGAGGCATGGCATAACAGTCATGGCAAAGGCTTGGGGACCAAGAAATCAAGGTTTGGGGCCCACTAGCACTCCTTATGTGACAATGCAGAATGTGTTCTGTTGCATTTTATGTCTCCAACAACCTTTATGGACTGACATCACCTCCTTCTGACTTTGAGCAGGTCACTTAACCCTCCAATGACTCAGGTGACTGTTGGTCCATACAGTCCCTGTTTATCATCAGGCATCACCAATTCATCGGTAAGATGTAGCCCGACATGACTGCACTGGTACAGTGGTATTTATTTATTTAGACAGATTTGTATGTCACCTTATCCTTCAATCAAGGTGGTCACGTCACATCACAATTGGACGGTTACATTTAACATTAGGGTACTTGTAAACATATAGACAGTACAATTACTTAACACCATTTAGACAGTACAATTGAAGAGTAACATTTAATAAGAGGGTGTTTAATAATGTAGTACAATAAACTTGTGTGTGTAGGTAGGATGAATGCGTGCCTAGTTGGCTGAGGTGGTTGTGTTTCTGTTTGGGTATGGGCTGTTGTCTAAATGCTCGTATGATTCTATAAATAGCAGTGTTTTGAGGTCTTTGCGGAAGTCTGTGATGTCATCTAGTGCCCTCAGGCTCGTTGGGAGGGAGTTCCATAGTATGGACGCCAGTAGTGATGGAGCTCTTTTTGAAGTTGTTTCTTGGTTTTGTTATGGCCTGCAGGTGTGCCGATCATGTTGTCGTTATTGGCTTTTCTTGATCTATTGCTGATATCTCTTGTTATAACATCTTGGAGTACATCTGCTGAGAGATGGTGAATGATTTTGAAGATGATCATAATTGTTTTGTATTTAGCTCTTGCCAGCATTGGGAGCCAGTATAGTTGCTGTAAGACAGGGGTGATGTGCTGTGTCCTTGGAGTGTCTGTAATGATGTGTGCTGTGGTGTTTTGCACCATCTGTAGTGGGTGTAGTGTCTGCTGAGGGAGGCCTTGGTATAGTGAGTTTCCATAGTCAAGCAGTGGTGTGATGAGTGCTTGGCACACTGTGCGGAAGTGCTCCTGACAGAGTATTGGTTTGATTTGTCTGATGATCCTCAACCGTTGATAGGCCTTGTTTGCGGTTTTGGTGATGTGGGATTTCAGGTTCAGCGCTCTGTCCAATGTGATGCCTAGATACTTGACTTCTTCTTTGACTACTATATGTTTGTCTAAGATGCTGATAGTTTGTGGAGGTATGAAGGTGGGGTTCCTGGTGACGAACATTGCCTCGGTCTTATCATAGTTGACCGCTAAGTTGTTGGCTATGAGCCAGTCATTCATTCTTTGAGGCATTTGGTTATTGTTGTGGTATTTAGTGCTAGTAGGTTGATTGGAGCGTATACCATGATGTCGTCAGCATAAATGTGGAAGTGTAGTTTATGGTGCTTGATGATGTTGCATATGGGCTGGATGTAGATGTTAAAGAGCATTGATAGGGCTGAGCCTTGTGGTATTCCTTGCATGACTGGGAATTGTAGTGATTTCTTTTGGTTACATTTGACTTGTTGTGTTCGCCCTTCCAAGTATGATGTAAACCAATTCAGGGTATTTTTACATAGCCTGATCTGTTATAAGCGATGCAGTAGCTTAGTGTGGGACACGGTGTCGAAGGCCGCTGAAATATCCATGAACACTAGCAAGAAGCCGTTTTTTATGTTGTCCATGCCTCTTAGGAGATTGTCAAAGAGGGAGGTGAGTAGAGTTTCCATGCCGTGTTGGGGCTTGAATCCGTGCTGATGGATGCCCAGTGGGGCATTTATGTCAATATGGTCCTGAAATTGTCTTTGCACTGCCTTTTCCACGATTTTAACAAGGAATGGCAGGCTGGAGATGGGATGGGATGATTTTGGTTCGGATGGGCTTAGATTGCTACTTTTGAGTATTGGTCATATCTTTGCATGCTTTAGAGGTTGCGGCATGTATCCTTGTTGGAGTGAATCTTTGACGATTTTTTAATGTGATGAGAGAGTTGGCTTTTTGTAGCTTTGAGCCACGCCACAGGGCATGGGTCTGACGGTGAAGTTGTTGTGTTTAGTCCAGATATAATGTCTTCTACTTGCTGCTTTGTTGGTATGCTGAAGCTCTCCCATGCTTTTCTTATTTTGTAATCATTTGTTTGTGATGTATTAGAGCATGTTTGGTTGGTGTTTTTTGACTTCATGTAATCTGCATATTTTTGTGGGTCAAGGTGGTGTGTACTTTGTTGTGTGTCATCCTTGGTGAGCTTTTGGACAATGCTAAAGAGTTCTCTTGGTCTATTAGTAGATTTCATGATTAGGTTGGTATGGTGTTGCTGTCTACGCTTATATTCCAGTTGCTTGGCTCTGTATTGGGTTTGGAGGTTGTGTGATTTGTTCCGTCTCCATTTTCTTTCCAGTCTTCTGAGTGTGAGCTTTGCAATTCTGATTTCATTTGAGTACCATGGGGCGTTGGATCTCTTGCGTGTTTGTGGTTCTGTGCTCGCTGGGGCAGATGCTGCGTTAGATATTATAGTGTTCCATTTTTCTATGTTTAGGTCAAGGGTGTTGCATTCCTGTTGAAGCTGTGGAGTGATTTCATTTATGAATGATTCTTTGTTGAATGTTTTAAACCTTCTAGTTGCTTTTTCATCTTCTTTGCATTGTGTAGGGTTATTCAGGGTCATGGTGAATTAAATCACATGGTGGTCTGACCAAGGAACTGGCGTGATTGTTGGTTTTGTGGTCTTGTTCTGCTCCACTAATTGTACGGGCATAAAGAGCATGTCCAGAGTTGTTCCATGTTGGTGCGTTGGGGTGGTGATTGTCTGGAAATATTTTAATGACTCCATGACTTTTAAGAACGTTGCAGTCTCTCTGGTGGGTGCGGATGTTAGGTTGTAGTTTCCTAGTGCCACAAGGGGTTTGTGCCTTCTGCTATGTGCGCATATTGTTTCGATTAGTGTGGAGAGGTGTTCGGTTGTGGTTCCAGGTGGTCTGTATGTGAGGGAGATGCTTAGGTACTTGTTGGCTATAGTGAGTGTGCTGGATTTGATTATGTTAGTGGTGGCGATTGTTTTAAATCTGTATTCCTTTCTGGTAAGTATTAGTACTCTTACTCCTCTCTTTTGTTCTCTGATGCAGTTAAATGCTGAGTATCCTGTTGGAGTTACTTGGTTTAATATGACTTGATCTGAATCGTCTAGCCAGGTCTCGGTGATGCATATTATATCCAGCTTCTTGTCATGGATGAGGTCAAGGATAGTATTTGGTTTGTTCCTGATGAATCTGGTGTTTAGTAGGGCACATCAGATTTTTGTGTTTATGATTGGGTTGGTGTGTATATTATTTGAGTGGTGATCGGGTGTAATATGTGTGGCATTGTGTGATTTGTGATTTCGTATGCCAACAGTTACATGCATACAGCTGTGACCTACATGTACGACATGAGTCATGTATGACATCATGTCTGTGACTGTACAGTTTTGGCTCCATCACATCTCTGCAGTACATGCAGACACATCCTATCCCTTGGACAGCCACCTGCAGGTATCACCTCATGTCCAGTGAACACAAAAAAGAGCAAATGCTCTTGCAGTAACATCCAGGGAGACACAAGGGGCAAGAGACGTATGTTGGTCAAAGATGATTTTATTGAAAGGGACCCCAACGCGTTTCGGCAAACACCTTCCTCAGGGGGCATACAGCTTGAACAACAAAATAGTTACAATAGTTAAAAACAGCATAACATAAATATTTAAAAACATAAATATTTTGAACAATATAAAACAATATTTACAAATGTCAAACGTAACAATGAAAAAAGCATAATCTAAAATGTGTTAAAAAAGAAAAAAGAAAATGCAGGGCTACAAGAAAGGATAAAATCTTATAGTGCTTAGAGAAGTAATCAATAAAGGCTATAAAGGAAAATAAATACTTACAAAAATAATCTGTATAGTAGAACAATTACAGGACGTGTTTTAAGATGAATGTGGTGGTACTTCAAAAACAAATGATACATGAAAGTTAAAACAGAACTGAAACACATTTGATATAAATTAGATACTTCCTACCACACAAACTGCGCAGGGGTGAAGTGGGGAGGGGGGAAGGGAAGGGGGGAAAGAAGGAGGGGAAGAAGGAAGAGGAGAAGGACAACGGAGAAGGAAGGGAAGGGAAATAGGATTTAAAAAGGCATAACAAATAACTATGATAAAACCTGTCACGGTATGTAAAGATGACAACATTGTATATGGCAAAGCCTTGAATAGAAAAATTTCTTTAAACCTCTTAAAAAGTAAAAAATAAAGAATGGTGTATTTATGTAAACACCCAGAATTGTGAAAGCCTTGCATGAGTGAATATGAAAATGAACAGAAGGACTGAAACGGTGAAGCACTTGTATCCAAAATGAGAGTTTGTGAAACACGATGACAAGTTAAAGTTGTTGAATGTTAAAATGTATAAATCAAAACCGGAATGGTGAGACAAAATATGCATGAGTTTCTGATGCCCGATATAGATATTTTTTGTCGGGAGGCTCACCTGAATCAAACCACCAGAGAATATCTCAAATGCAGGCTTTTAAAGAAGAGCTGTTTATAGCTGAAACAAAAAAGATGATTCAAAGCGAATTACTGATGCTGACTTACAAACTATATAAAAAACTGTGGTATTATTTGCAACAAACCAACCTTGAGCAGAATGACTTCTGCTGTCTATCAGAACTGCTTCTAGTAAGGGAAGAAAAAAGTGAAGGAGCACATTATTTGTAGACGCCGCGTTTCGCGCCGTAGGAAGAAACTTGATATCGTGGGCGGAGTCACAAGGATAAAGAAATGTAGAGTCCCTAAGCTATATAGGTAGTAATGTGTTTTGATTCACAAAACTTTGCATTGAAAGTAAACTAAAACATGCACTATGTGGATTTAAATATGTAAAACATGAATAACGAAACATTTTGTATATAAATAAATAAATAACATATGTTGCACCGTTAAAATTTATCTCATTAAGTACTATTAAAATATGATAATACAAATATATTAAAAGGCACAAAATTGATGTAAAAATGAACACCACAATATGTTGGTAAATGAATTAAACTTCAAGAAAGACTATTGTCACCCCTCGCCCGCCAACCCCAGTATGGAGGCAGTAGGAGAGGGGGCACAGTTAAAGTCACTCTGTTAATGCTGTTATCTGGATATGCTTGTGTAGTTGTAGCCCAGTGATGACAGCCAAAGTAGGTTAAGGGTAAACAATATTTTTATTGTTTGCACAGGGTTTCTTCCCCCAAGAACAGAGGTTAAATGATAACATAAGCGTAACAGAAAAAGTCCTGGATAACAGCTCTCCTGATACTTCTCAGGGTCTCATAAGCAATCAACCATCAGCTTTTCTTACTTCTTCCAATATTCCAAAAACATCAATGTTCTTCATAACAGCAATACTTTTCCAACTTAAGCTTTCAATAAATAAACTTTCAATGTTGTGGTTTTTCTTGTCCACGTGTCCTTAAGATAATTCGTCCTAGCCTCTAAGGATAACAGCTGCTTCTTCCATAAGCCTGATCATTCTTCTGTGTAAACTTCTCCCAGAAGAATTCTATGTGCTCTTGAAGCTATCCCTTAGAGCTGGATATTTAACTTGTGTTGGCAGTGAGACAAAACTCCTGTCTGCATCCAATCTCCAAAGTTAGACTTTTACTACAGCCTTAAAATATGGAATATGTTTAAGCTGTACTTTAAACTTCCCTTTGACAGATAACACATTCCATTTCTGAACTGCTACTATAAGACAATGGATTATCTGTCTGCATTGGTTCACCTTCACTATCCTGAGCTTCCTGGTTATAAGGCTCACTCGAGTCTAGTGATCTCAGGTGCTTGAGAAGGGTTTGTAACTGCTTCTCTCCCCTCTCTTTATGTGTCCGGGGCTCTTGCAGGGATACCTGTTTATTAAGGTTCTTAAGGAGCTGAGAGTAGGGATTTCTCTCTCCCTTGGGTTGCCCCGGTCTTACTCTCTGGTGAGGAGGTATGTATCTCTTCAGAGAATGTTTTACTGGCTCTTTTAATAACTCCTGGTCATCAGAGTCTGTATCTAGGTTTGTGTCCCGATGCTGCCAATTAGCAACGTGCTGAGGTGCAGCTGTGCTAGACTCTAACCTGCAGCTTCTGACACTTCCTCTGCAGTAAGGCAACGCTTGTCTTTCACACACTGGGAATTCCCTTCCACCCAGTTTCTCTCTTGTCTGTCTGGTCCCAGGGAAACTATCTGCAGAATTGCTTCTGTCCCTTTCAGACAAGGATTCCAAACTTTGCTTAAAAGGTTTATAAAAGTTTCTAACCTGCTTTGGCTTTGCTTGAGGGCTATTCCTTCCTGGCAGCACTTCCAACTGCCTTCCTCGAGACGTGGCTTTCTCTGAGCCAAGTGGCTGGCAACCGTCTAAATACTCGGTTCCCACCTGGTTCCACTTGCTACCAGCTCTGTCTCCTCGGGATCTCCGGTCTCTGCCTGGACCTAGTTTCTTTATCCCTCTGGGAAGAATCTCTGACTCTAAGGCTGCATCTGATCCTTCTGAGTCCCTTTCTCCCGGCTGTGCCAAAGGTGAGCCTCTGCGTTGCTTTCCTCTCATTACTCCATCTCCTCTCCGTTCCTCCTTCTCTTCCTCCTCTTCCTTTCTTTCCTTCCTCTCTGAAATTACCACTTCCTGGTTATGAGGAGTGCTTTGTCCAACCAGGCGTGAGTCCACCCCATTCCCTGATAGGCTAGCTCTCCCTGTCAGCCTAGAGCTAGGGTGTGGCTCCCTTTCTCGTCTCTCCTGCACTGAACCTTTGAGTGCTGAGCTTTTAACCCTTTCTTGCCCTGTATCTCTGGCAGGTTCAGAGGAAAAAGTGTGTTTAAAACCCTTTTTCTTGTGCTCTGACAGCTCTGCCTTGTCACACTATATAAAACTATTAAAATAAAATGTATGAAGAAAACCCGTTATGTGCTAGACTCTAACCTGCAGCTTCTGACACTTCCTCTGCAGTAAGGCAACGCTTGTCTTTCACACACTGGGAATTCCCTTCCACCCAGTTTCTCTCTTGTCTGTCTGGTCCCAGGGAAACTATCTGCAGAATTGCTTCTGTCCCTTTCAGACAAGGATTCCAAACTTTGCTTAAAAGGTTTATAAAACACCCGGCTGGCTACAGGAGGACAGCACAGCACCACACCCACATTCTGCTGTGGTTACCAGGGAGATTACATATCACCACCCAACCCACCCTCTGGGGCTCAGGGTGGGGGACAGGATCTCCCGCCAACAGATCCACTTTCTACCCCCCTGCAATGGTGGCAGTAGAGGGGACCATCACCCCAGTCCTGCTAGGGATCAAACACCCTACAGGGCAGGCAATGCAGAGCAGTACACATCCATAACGCAATAGCAGACAGACGGCAGATCTGGAAATGCTCAGCTGCCCCCCACCATTATCTGACATTCTACAGCAGCAAGCCTCCAGCCGCAGCACCCTGCACGGTGTTCCAGCAAGACACATACTAGCTGCAGACAGTCCGCAAGCTAGTCCATAGTGCATGGTCCTGGAGGAGATGCATGTACCCAGAATGGGGATATCAGCATACACATGAAGAAAATAAGTCAGTGATTGGGCCCCAAAAGGAAACCCATAAATATCACATAAAAGAAATACTATATAGCACTATGGGGGAACCTAGCCATGCTGTGGTCACTGCTCAGTCAGGGTGAGAGTGACCTCCCAGCAGGACATGCTATGGCCACCCTGTCCGTGCAGGTGGTACCGGCCATTGCCCTATGCCCTGTGCAGATGCGGCCAGGCCAGGCCACCCTATCCAGGCTATTCCCACAGTACCTTGCTCCTCATTATGCACATTGGAGGCCAATACTGGCAACAGTGCTAGCAGTGTGGGCTGTGGAGGGTGTTGGCAGCCACCACACACTGGATAGACAGACACACACTCCCCACACCTATGCCAACATTGTGCAACTATAGAGGTGTTGGGCAGCCCAGGCCACCACACCAGTCCTGGGCACAGTGCAGGCATGGCTATGGTACGCAATACTGTAGGAGTCACTCCCCAGATTGGTAAACACTGTCAGACACAAGACCTGTAGCACACTCCACAGACATCAGAAAGGTTGCTATGATGCAGCTCACTCCGAAAATTGTACTTAACGTAGGAATTGCTATCTGCCAGTAATCATAGCAACCTTTTAATAGATGTGTACCATATTCCCAGGTTTAGGGTGGCATTACTAAGGTATGCAAGTGCTAGTATTGGGAGATGCATGCAGAGCCCAAAGTCCTGCCTCTCCAGGAGGCTTTGGAAAATGGGGCCTGTGGGTGCAGGTGTGTCTGCCCCTGTTGGCTGCTGCTTTACGGCAGAGGTTCCCAACTCCATTCCTGCGGTGCAAAACACTGTTCGGGTTTTCATGCTGTCCCTCATGAATATGCATGAGATACATCTGCATACCATGGGGGTGGCGCATAGAAATGCAGCACAGGCATCTTTATCAGAGGCAGCATGGAACCTGAATGGTGTTTGGCCCTCCAGGACTGCATTTGGGAGGCTCTGCTCTAGGTAATGTGCATGTTTATGGTGTCTGTGCCCTGTAGGGTAAAATGTAGGTGTTTTGGGCATGTTTACGTCATCTGCACGAAAGGTTCTGTCTGTATTAGCACATTATAGTAGTGGGTAAAATATGAGGACTGGGTTGGCGGAAACCACAGCTGGGACTTTAACCTGTGACTTTCTGCTTCTGAATACAGTGGTTTTGTGCACTGCACCACCATGTTATCACAGAGATGGTGCCTTCCCTGCTGATACCATGACTGTTGGTCAGACAGGGCCTGTCTGTTGCAGTGCACAGCATCCACCTACACAGGGCTAGGCCACGATCTGCTCTGGGCAGCTGCCACTGCCCCCTCCACCACCAGTATCCCTCAGCCACCATGCTGACATGCCCTTCTGCTGGTGGAGCTGGTGGTGCGCAGTCTCAGGCCATCCAGTGTGCAGGTAGTCGGCTGCCTATGGTGCGGGTTCTGGGATAGGTGTGCCTGTATAGACGTCCACGCTCCCCCCCAGCCCCACCTGCCAATGTTCCGTGCCCTTGGGGGTAGCTGTTGGGTACTATCCCTTGTGACACTTTGGGAAACCCACTCGTGCCCATGTTGGACCTTCAGCAGTTGCTGTCTGGCTGCTCCGCTGTTTCAGCATTCGTATGGGCCACCTAGGCATCACCCTAGTCCGCACTGTGGCCAAGCTCCACCACAGCATGTGCCGCCTGCGGCCCTCTGTATCCCCTTCTCCGGCATCTGTCCAGTTGCCGTTCCGACATGCCCACCCTGTTGTTGCGGGACATGTGCACCTGTCCGATGGTGGGGAAAACCCTGAGCAGCGCTTTGTCACTGTGGGCTCATTCACCTTGTATGGGGACGGCGTATAGACCCTTCCACGATTTATATCTGTTCTATGGGGCTTACTCGGGTGGGGAGGGGTTGATGTTTCTCATTGATACCACTATTGCCCAGCTTGGTTATTGTTTTTTTCCAGTTTGTTGGGGTCATTTTCAGTGTTTCTGTGCCCTTTTGTTCTGTGCACATGTATCACACTTATCACTGTTTTTTGGTTTCCCTGCCTGGGCTGTACATTGCTGACACTGAAATGGTTTCTCTCCCCTGTAATGTGCCTTTAACGGTAGGTTTTCATTCGCGTTGGAATTCAGCCCTGAAATTCAGCGCGTTAGTGTGAGGGGAGCCTCTCCCCACCCACTCTCCGCCCATTGACCCCTTCTCTCCGCCCTCTCTTCACCTTCTGCGGTGTTTTACCGCGCCGCGGAGCATTATGCTCGTTAGCGCGTCATAACGCGCGTTGTATAACGTTAACGCTCATTAGCGCGTGCGCTAACGAGCTTTAACGTTATACAACGTGCGTTATTCACGATTACCGCAGTTTAGTAAACATATCCCATAGTCTTTCTTGAAGTTTAATTCATTTACCAACATATTGTGGTGTTCATTTTTACATCAATTTTGTGCCTTTTAATATATTTGTATTATCATATTTTAATAGTACTTATTGAGATATAAATTTTAATGGTGCAACATATGTTATTTATTTATTTATATACAAAATGTTTCATTATTCATGTTTTACATATTTAAATCCATGTAGTGCATGTTTTAGTTTACTTTCAATGCAAAGCTTTGTAAATCAAAACACATTACTACCTATATAGCTTAGGAACTCTTCACTTCTTTATCCTTGTGACTCCGCCCACGATATCAAGTTTCTTCCTTCGGCGTGAAACGCGGCGTCTACAAATAATGTGCTCCTTCACTTTTTTCTTCCCTTACTAGAAGCAGTTCTGATAGACAGCAGAAGTCATTCTGCTCAAGGTTGGTTTGTTGCAAATAATACCGCAGTTTTTTATATAGTTTGTAAGTCAGCATCAGTAATTCGCTTTGAATCATCTTTTTTGTTTCAGCTATAAACAGCTCTTCTTTAAAAGCGTGCATTTGAGATATTCTCTGGTGGTTTGATTCAGGTGAGCCTCCCGACAAAAAATATCTATATCGGGCATCAGAAACTCATGCATATTTTGTCTCACCATTCCGGTTTTGATTTATACATTTTAACATTCAACAACTTTAACTTGTCATCGTGTTTCACAAACTCTCATTTTGGATACAACTGCCTCACCGTTTCAGTCCTTCTGTTCATTTTCATATTCACTCATGCAAGGCTTTCACAATTCTGGGTGTTTACATAAACACACAATTCATTCTTTATTTTTTACTTTTTAAGAGGTTTAAAGTAATTTTTCTATTCAAGGCTTTGCCATATACAAAGTTGTCATCTTTACATACCGTGACAGGTTTTATCATAGTTATTTGTTATGCCTTTTTAAACCCTATTTCCCTTCCGTTCCTTCCCCGTTGTCCTTCCCCTCCTCCTTCCCCTCTTCCTTCTTCCCCTCCTTCTTTCCCCCCCCCCCCTTCCCTTTCCCCCCTCCCCCCTTCACCCCCGCGCAGTTTGTGTGGTAGGAAGTATTTAATTTACATCAAATGTGTTTCAGTTCTGTTTTAACTTTCATGTATCATTTGTTTTTGAAGTACCACCACATTCATCTTAAAACACATCCTGTAATTGTTCTACTATACAGATTATTTTTGTAAGTATTTATTTTCCTTTATAGCCTTTATTGATTACTTCTCTAAGCACTATAAGATTTTATCCTTTCTTGTAGCCCTGTGTTTTCTTTTATTTATTTTTCATTTTTAACACATTTTAGATTATGCTTTTTTCATTGTTACATGTTTGACATTGGTAAATGTGGTTTTATATGGTTCAAAATATTTATGTTTTTAAATATTTATGTTATGCTGTTTTTAACTATTGTAACTATTTTGTTGTTCAAACTGTATGCCCCCTGAGGAAGGCGTTTGCCGAAACGCGTTGGGGTCCCTTTCAATAAAATCATCTTTGACCAACATACGTCTCTTGCCCCTTGTGTCCCCCCATCACCTCATATCCATACATGCCCCATTTGCCAAGTCTGGATGACACCTGTCCAGTTGTTATCTGCACATTTGTCTGGGGTGTTGTATGGTGGTTGTGTGGCTGGGACAGGTATGAGACCCACATGTCTGATATCTGGCCTTCCACATTTTCCCACACAGTACAAATACTTTGGGGATGACACTTACGGCACATCAATGCTGCCAGCCCATACCACCAACCTTTCCTTTGCCACCATCCTTCCTTCAGCCCATCCATCTGTCTCTGTCACCTATGTGCAGTCATGTCTTTTAGTGCCAGCTGCTATACCATGGTCTACACAGGTACTCTTTCCTGCATTTTGGCTATTCACACATGCCTCTCCTGTGCCTAAACTGCATGTCACTGCTCCTGTTCCGTCCTCCTTTCACAGCACGCATCCTGGGGGACTCCACTGGGGGACACATCTTCCCCATCCTAAGTCACACACTGACATTGCCCATTTTACATTGTCACCCCCCAGTGCATCGGTACAGCTACCTCCCACATGCTCATCCAAATTACTGACTGCCATGTAGGGTGCCCACAGATCTGGCAGGTCTATCAGCTCCCACCCATCTTTCCATCCATTACCTTTACATTGACTTTTCTTGGTGCTGCCTTATTCAGCGTTAGGGTGACATCTATTTGGTGCATGCTTGACACCTTAATGCCCAATGTCCTGTTAACACATGTTTAATGGTCCATTGCGCCTTTACTGCCAGAACGCCTCCTACTCTCCCAGAGCCTTTTTCTCATTTAAAACCCCTTATCACTGCCGTTAACACTTGATAATGCCTGCTACCTTAATGCCTTGTAGTCAACACACCCCTTAGTGTCTCTGACTTGATTTATGGATTGGCCTCTCTCTCTCTTTCTCTCTCTCTTCTCATTGTCTGGTCTCATCTGGTCCTTTTTTGTGGTTCTCTCTCTCTCTCTCTCTCTCTCTCTCACTCTCTCTCTCTCTGGTATGTGCCTCCTTTTTATTCTTTCCAACCCAAAAGAAGTTAGAAATATTTATAAATAAGGGGTCAGAAAAGCTTGTCTGTTGGAAGCAAAATAACTCTATGACAATTTAGCAGAATGGAAGCAAATTTAGCATGAGGAAAATGTGGTGAAATGACACATTGGGGTATGTTTACTAAACCGCGGTAGAGTTACCAGTGGTAAGGGCAGCGTTAAGGTGCCTGAAGCCATATAAGGCATTGGGCATGTAGGGGCCATTCTGGCATAAAGGGAGCAATAAGCCATTTAACATGTGTTAACAGGGTGCCTTGGCCGTTTAACGCACATTAATGGGACATCACATGTTAAGGTGACAAGCATGTGCTTTAGGGCACGTTAAACACAAAAAGGATAAACCTTAAGGCCAAGGTCAATCAATAATCAAAAAAAGGAACCCAACCTATTAGAATACGACCTGCTACAAAATATTTTTATATGTCGGAGCTGACCGTGGGAAGGTTGAAAGGGAAAACGACCTTCACCAAGCGGGTAGCTACTTTTTTTATATATATTTATTATGGTTCTTCACCAGATTTAGAAATTGTATTCAAACAAATATAAGCATAAAAACTTATCTCAGTCCAAAAATGCTGATTACAGAAGTCCCACCACACGACGCGCACGTTTCGGGCACCTTCGCCCTGTTTCAAGTGCAATATCCACGAGTTTTACTTTATCAGCAACCATCCATAAAAACGCCGTCTGTTGCAGCACAGGTCTAAGTTACAATGGCTAATCAACCATCTTTTAAAGGAAGAACCAACCAATCAAAGGCCGGAATAGCCCCACATGACGGGGAATCCCTGGTCTGATTGGTAGAACCATATACTGACAGCTACTATGCTCACAATAGACTTTGCCAATCAATTTCCCGGTTCAGACCTTCAGGTTCTACTGAACCGAGACAAAAATCCAACGTTGTTCTAAGCGCTGAAGATAGTCCTCTCTATGTCCTCGTCGAGGATCAGCTGGAACACAGTCAATAATAGACCAAGTGAGTTGTTCAAAACTATGAGAGTGTTCTAAGCAATGAGAAACCAGCGGGGCTGAAACGGCGGGGTCTTCCATATGGTCAATTTTTGCGTTTACGACGCTTGTGTCAATCTCTTGAGGCATTTAAAGAATATGCTTTAGAATTATGGAATCGTCTGCTCTCTCGGGGCTACCCTAAATCTGTGGTCTCTCGAGCATATAAAAGGGCACGGTACACTCATAGGGAATGGTTGCTAGATCCTGCATATGTCACTTCAAATTCTTCAGAAGTGTCTAAAATCACGGGGGTTCTTCCCTATACGGATCGGAGCAAGGACGTTTTACATATTATAAAGTCACATTGGTCAATTCTTCAGCTTCATGACTGTTTTCAATTACCTTTACAAACTGCCTTTTCTAGAGGTCCGAATTTGGGTGATTACTTAGTGAAGACCTCTATGGTGGAGGATCGCCCTGTATTTCAGGAACCAGTTTATGGTCATGTAGCATGTCAAAAATGTGTCTACTGTGTTTCTACTCTAACTGGCATTGAATGGATTCATCCAAAAACACAACGGGTTTACCGACGTCGCTGGGACACGAATTGTGATTCTACCCATGTTGTATATTTAATTAAATGTCCCTGCTCCTCTCTTTATATTGGTCGCACTATTCGCCCAATGAGACGCCGTTTGATGGAACATGCATCTCGATTGCGCCGAAGAGTGGTTTCAGCCCCGCTGGTTTCTCATTGCTTAGAACACTCTCATAGTTTTGAACAACTCACTTGGTCTATTATTGACTACGTTCCAACTGATCCTCGACGAGGACATAGAGAGGACTATCTTCAGCGCTTAGAACAACGTTGGATTTTTCGTCTCGGTTCAGTAGAACCTGAAGGTCTGAACTGGGAAATTGATTGGAAAAGTCTATTGTGAGCATAGTAGCTGTCAGTATATGGTTCTACCAATCAGACCAGGGATTCCCCGTCATGTGGGGCTATTCCGGCCTTTGATTGGTTGGTTCTTCCTTTAAAAGATGGTTGATTAGCCATTGTAACTTAGACCTGTGCTGCAACAGACGGCGTTTTTATGGATGGTTGCTGATAAAGTAAAACTCATGGATATTGCACTTGAAACAGGGCGAAGGTGCCCGAAACGTGCGCGTCGTGCGGTGGGACTTCTGTAATCAGCATTTTTGGACTGAGATAAGTTTTTATGCTTATATTTGTTTGAATACAATTTCTAAATCTGGTGAAGAACCATAATAAATATATATAAAAAAAGTAGCTACCCGCTTGGTGAGGGTCGTTTTCCCTTTCGACCTTCCCATGGTCAGCTCCGACATATAAAAATATTTTGTAGCAGGTCGTATTCTAATAGGTTGGGTTCCTTTTTTTGATTAGGGCACGTTAAGGCTGACAAATGCAATTTAAGGTGCCCTAAGGACTTTAAGGTGCCTTAACTTAAGGCACCCTAAAGGCTTTAAGGCACCTTAACATAAGGTGCCTTAAGAGCTTTAAGGCGCCTTAACTTAAGGTGCCCTAAGGGCTGTAAGGTGCTGTAAGTTGACAAGCATGCACCGTAAGGCACGAAAATAGCTGTAACCCTAACACTGGCTAGAGAACCAAGGAAAGGCAATGTACATGTGATGGAAGGAAGGAGAGGTGGGAGCTGATGGACTTGCCATAACCGCAGGCACCCTATGTGGCAGCCGGTAAAGCGAACAAACATGTTGGAGGTAGCTGTACCGATGCATAGGGTAGTGCCAATGTAAAGTGCTGCAATGACAATGTGTGGCATAGGATGGGGAAAATGTGTTCCCCGCGGAGGCAGAAGCAGCAGGATGTGTGCAGTGACAGGAGGACAAAATATTAGTGGTGACATGCAGAACAGGCACAGGAGAGGCAAGTGCAAAGAGCCAAAGTGCAGAAAAGAATATCACTGTAGGTCATGGAAGTAGCAGCCTGCACAAGAAGACAGGACTGTACAGAGCTAACAGAGGCAGATAGATGGGCTGAAGGACAGATGGCGGCTGAGGAAAAGTGGTATGGGCTGGCAGCACAGATCTGCAGATCCCTGACTGTTACAGGCATACAAATGATCTGAGTAGCACAGTCACGAAAAGGAACAGGCAGGAATCAAACTCCTATTGCCTGCTTACAAGGGCCTTGAACTAACCTCTAGGCTACACCTCAATACCTTGTTGCACAGCAATGGCTGGATAGAAAGAGATCGCAGGTCACCGCCTTAAAATGTCTGCTCTGTGTGCCATTATAGGGTAGCCCTACCAGTACCCATGATGCAGTGCACATACAGAACAGCAGTCTACAGCTGATCACCGAATGGTGGATGTATTTATCCATCACCTCAGCTCAGTAAAAGGAACCGACAGTGTGTGATACAAGCACAAAGCAGCTACAAAATGCGCTACTGAGCAGTTTCTGTGGTGACCTTGAGGGTGAGGATGGGCGCTGTGAT
Organism: Ichthyophis bannanicus; assembly: GCA_033557465.1. Lineage (NCBI taxonomy): Eukaryota > Metazoa > Chordata > Amphibia > Gymnophiona > Ichthyophiidae > Ichthyophis > Ichthyophis bannanicus. The sequence goes on from CM066035.1 coordinate 556,527,567, forward strand.
AAGGAAGCTTATCATAGCTCAGGTAGGAGCTATAGAAAAGATGATGTGACTCTGAACAAGCAACCTGTCAGTTCTGGTAGAAGCAAGAAAACAGAGTTTTCACATAAAAGACTACCAGTCCCAGAATGCACCAGGTTTCCAGCAGCCATGAGAGGGGCTGAAGTGAGAGAATGTAGGTGCAATCAAGAGAGCTATGAGGTAATCCCTAAGCACTCATCTCAAAGGGCAGGGCCTGATTCAACACAGCTGCGCTGTGTTAGGGAGCAGCACACATTAGAACAGGATAAGAGTAGAGCTTATTCTTCAGGAAACAGTTTCAGCTACAGAGGGAGGAAGAGATACAGAGACAGCAACGGCTACAAGCACCAGTATCACCTGGAGAAACAGAAGCCAAGCCAAGCAGATAGAGAGAGAAGGAAACTCTCTGGAAGGAAGAGAAGAAAGGCCATTGGAAGGTCTGGGAGATTCCAAGGCAGTACTCATACTGGGAGGTATTCCAAAAGCCAGCAGAGTCCATTGGACTGGATTCAGCCAGAGGAATGGAGTGGCAGAGATAGGAATCACCAGTGGCTACCTGGAAGAGAGAAGACTGCATGTGGAAGGGACTTTCAGACCAAGGCCAGAAGGTATGTGAGAGAAGATCCAGCGTCCAGGGATCAAGATTGGAAGGCTGGACATCAGAATTGGATTACATATTGGCCAGGCTATACAGAGAGGAATAATGATAGCAGGAGAGGCTCAGGTATGAACACTGATCCAGACCCTATCTATAATAGAGAATGGCAGCAAGGGAATAAGCATTCTCATGATAGTGCCTTAATGAAAGACTCATCTGTGCCAATGTATGATATTGACCCTATGATTGTTGATGCAGGGGGAAATACAGCAGATGAAACTATTTACATGGACTGTTCTTTATCTAAATGCTATTGCTAGTTTTCTATGAGCAAACACATCAGCCATCACAAAGAAACCTAACTTTGTTCTTTATTTCCACTGCAAACAGCTCTTAAAGCAGGATTTGGGCTCACACAGTAGCAGCCAGCCAGCTAAAGGCTTTCAGCTGGTCCATTGATAGTAATTAGGGCTGCACCTGATTGTGTGTGAGCAAGGGAGAATCACTGCTGAGATCGGCGTGGAAAATAAGCAGAAGTTAACCTAACCAGCAAAGTTTATTCTTTACTTTGTGCCTTTGTATTTGGTAATTACTTGCTAAGAAAACATTAGCTAATTGCCTGACAAGCTGAAGGTTGTTTTCTGGTTTACTTTGTGACTTTTTGTTATCCATTTTAAACACTGCAAGCAAGTAACCTCATTTATAGTGCTATCAAGCATACATGTGCTGGGTGAATTAAACCCCATCAATAAAAGAAGTATTTTATTGATCTTACCACTTGGTTTCACAACTCAAATTATTGTCATCAGCTGTGTTTGGGAGTGAATGAACTACAATACCCACAATACCTTGCAAGAATCATATGAATATATGCATCGTCAAGATTGTGTAAGTTCTCACCCTAGGCAGCCGTCTGACAGCGCCCAGCATCAGGTCCCCAGTACTTGCAGTGTTAGAGACTGTCTCTGCTGCAGATTCCTATCACCACCAGTGTGTGGTAGGTACCTTGTGTTCTGCTGTATGTACTAGTCACATCTGACCCTATTGGACTGTGGCCAACCTAGAACAGTGCATTGTAACACCTGCTGTTACAATAGTGATGCCATTTATCGAAGGAGAGGGGCCTCTAAACCTGCATGGGGTTGTTACAGGGGTCTTGTGGCCCTATCAGTAATACTGGGAGTAGCTCTGGAACACCTCACTTCCCAACTGCATAGGTCTAACATTCACCCACAGCAAGCACAGTCAGACTGCACCTGCTGCCCACCACTGGGTGTCCCAACCATGCACATACCAACTACAGACAGTCCACTAGCAAGTACGCATTACATATGCAAAGAGTGACCATGTGTACCCAGACTTGGGATATACAGCATGGCACTCAACAGTTGGTTCACTGACCAGACACCCCCCCCCCCCCCCGGGACAGGAAGCACACCCATCTCACTAGAATCAGACACCATATAAGAACTATGTGGATACATAGCTGTGCCATGGTCACTGCTTGGTCAGAGTGAGAGTGCCCCCCCCAGCATGATATGCTGTAGCCACCCGGTCCATGCAGGTGGCAGTCGGGCACTACAACGTCCCAGCCATTGCCCTACCCCCCAATGCAGATACATCCTGGTCAATCCGCCCTGTTCAGGCCATACCCACAATACCTTGCTCCTCATCATGCACATTTGCAGGCTAACACTGGAAACAGCTTGGGCACTGCAAATCTCAGTGAGGAGTAGAAAGCCAGAAAACAATGGATAGACAAATATACACACACACACACTCATACCTATGCACCGTGCAAAAATGGGGATGGTTGGCATTCCTGCTTGCCATTCTGGCTCCAAACTCAGCTCAGGCATTGTTAAGGTGTGCTCATTGGGCAGGAGCTAGTAGTAGTGCTCTGGTGTTAACGGCTGCTCAGTGTTCCAGTGCCATCAGCCTGATTCTCCATCCAGTTGAGGAGAGTGGAGCGGAGCATGTCTATGTGGGTGTTTGTATGTTTGTACCCTTATTGGCTGATTCATTTGGGGTTGCACATGTTGGTGTTGTATATGCAATGTGGGATAAACTGTAGGGACATGTACTGCAGGACCCAAACCAGTGACCCTCTGCCCCACAACACACTGACTGTGCACTGCACCACAGTGCTGCCACATAGGCACATCAGTCCCTGGCCCATGTGTTGTCGGTGATGGTGGTGCATAGTCTGCCAACAGAGTTCCCCACATGTACAGGCAAGATGTGCAGGTATCTCTGTTCCTGGGCGGGAGGGGGTGGGCCATAGGAGGAGCAAGGGTAGGAGTAGGCGGGAACCTGAACCCAGATGTACAGGGCCGATTCCGGGGTTGGCCCTGTACATCTGGGGTCAACCATTTGGACAGGGGACGGCAGTAAAGACAGAATCTGGGTAGGGAAAAAGAGGTAAGGAGGTGCAGAGGGTTCCCCACAGCCTGACCTTGGCCACGTCAGGCCTGATCACGGTTCAGACGGGGGGGGGGGGAAAGAATATTTTTGGAATCTGCTGGGGATCATGGCGCCTGCATGGAGCCGCAGTGCCATGGCAACAGGATGCCACAACACTGTGGCTCCATGCAGGAGTCTGACTGGGCTAGCCAGGTAAGTGGCTGGATGTCTGGGGGCCAGAATCGAGGCACAGCCGGCCCATCCAGGCCGGGTGCCCCCCATTCTGATCCTATTTAATTTTTGTGGTTCCTTTTCTATTTTCTAAGACTCGGCCTACTTTCTTTTGTTTATAAAAAATTGTAAACTGCCTCAATGTTATGAGGGGCAGTATATCAAATGTCTAAATAAACAAAAACAGTCTGTCTCTGAGGCACTTACCAGTGCGCCTTGCACTGCAGAAGCTGTCCCCACTTTCAACATAAAAGTACACAAATGAAAAGCAAAGGATTCTGGGTATTGTCTACAACAGAGTGGTTTGCATAGGATATATATGAATCAGAGGTTAGGCAAACGGCTGAGCCATCCTAACGTGGGTCTGTCAAGAGCACGATAACACCCTTACTGCTGCCATTAACGCTTGCTAACTGGTGTGTCCTTAATGCTCTTTAGTAAATGTACCCTTGGTTTATTTTATTATTCTTTCAAAATTAACTGAATATCTGGGCACTGCTACAGTTAAATTACTGCACCTCTCTTTCTAGCTCCGAGACCACACAGATACATACACACACATGGGTACAGAAAGGGTGGAAAATTTCCATGAGCCATGTTCTGCATGCTGTCCCCACTTATCTCCTCTTCCCATCCTTCTTGCTGTCCTCCCCATTCACCTTCCCTCTTTCTTTCTCCCCAGGAGCTCTCTCTTTCACTTCTCATTCTCTTCCTCCAGCATTCTAGTCGCACATTTTTTCCATTCTTCCTGTCCTGCTATTAGTGTTCTCTTACTTTTCCTTTCTCTCTCCTACCTGTAATCTCTCCTCCTTCCTTCCTCGCCCCCAGTTTAATTCTTTGGAAAATGCTGTGTACCAGTACAGGCTCAAGCCTCAGGGATCCATGTCTTAATGATATTGATGTCCCTTCCCTCTGCCCCTTCACCCTACTTCCCCTTATTAAACACTCCCTCTTTTTCCTATACCATTTCTGTTTTCCCCAAGCTGTCATCCTCCTCCCCCCATCCCATTTCAGGTTCTATTATCTCTCCACCTCCATTCCCCATTTTCTTGCCCCTCTCCAGATCCATTATCTTCTCCCCTTGCTAACTGCTAAGGAGGTTGCAGCCCATCTGCATACTCCTCCCAGCTCCCTCCATGGTGATTCCTGAGTCCACCACAACTTGCTTGGTCTTCAGCTACTGACATCCCATGCTCCTTCCAGCTGCTTGTCCTAATCTCTGAATGGGAGCTAGAATGTCTGGTAGGTGGTAGTGTGTGGCAATATGCACAGGGTGCGATTTGTGAAGAATCCTGATGCTCAGGTCGTGACTATTGGATGTATAGGGTTATGAGTGGAGGGGAAGATGGGGGGTGGATGGGGGTGTTGGGTGGGGGGCCCCGTCCTTTGATGGGCCAAACAGGGGTGTGGGAAGGGTTTGGTGATGACCAGAGTTACAGGTTGGCTATTACTTTTGGTGGGAGTTGTGTATGCTTAACTTTGACTCAGGGTAGATTTGGCACCCTGGGCTTCCTGTCATTGCTTGTATACTCTTTTTTCTTGGCCCTGGTTAGGTGCACTGTCTAGTATGGTGTACAATAATGCCTATTTCTACATTTCATAGACAGCTGTTGCCTGCTTGCAGGAGACTCAATTCACTAATGCTGAACACCAGAAGTTAAAGAATAGTTGGGTAAGGGAGGTTCTGTATGCCTCTATGAATGGGCAGAGGGTAGGAGTGGCTATACTGTTATCTAAACAAATATCATACAAAATTCATGTTTATGTTTATGTTTGTCTTTATTTGATGCACCACAATTTCTGAGGCCAATCATTGCGGTTTTCAATAAAAGCAATTAATCAGGAAGGAAAAGAACGCCAATTTCATAATAGGAAAAATATAGAGAAACAAGTTGGGGAATGAGAAGGAGAGAGAGGGGGAAATAAGAGGGAAAGGGTAAGATCCTGTTTGACCAAGGGCGATGAATGAAACCTAAAGAACTGAATTATGATTGACCAAAAGCCTCCTCAAATAGGAACGTTTCCAAGGTTTTCTTAAAGATCTTGAAATTCTGTTCAGTAAGTAAACAGGTGGGTAGACAATTTCACAGCGTAGGGGCTGCAGCAAAGAAGGCAGATTTTCAAGTGGTTTCAAACTTAACTAAGGTTGGGGAGAGGATATGTAGTCGATACCCATGTAAGAAGCGGAGCGTCCTGACGGGAGCATGGAAGGTAATAAGAGTGAAGATATACTCAGGGGCTGCATCATGGATAGCTTATGTGTTAGAGTCAAAGCCTTAAACCGGATGCGAGAGCTAATTGGGAGCCAATGACGTTGCATTAAAAGAGGAGAAACATGACCAATCCACATGCACGGGTGAGGGTGCGAATGGTTGTGTTTTGGATAGATTGCAAGCGGAGGAGTTGGTACTGCAAAAGGCCCAAATAGGAAATGCTGCAGTAATCCAAACGGGATATTACGATATGGAAAAGAACTGTTGTTTGGGCAGATTTATCAAGAAATGGTTGGCTAGCACGGAACCGGCATAGGGAACAGAAAGAGGACCAAATGACGTGACAGCTGATGGGAAAAGGAGAGCTTGGTGTCCAGTAATACTCCTAGGTAGTGAAGGGTAGGTTGCGATTGCACTGGAGCATCTTCCAGAATGGGAGCAAGAAACAGACTGTTTGGAGAGCTTGTAAATCATGTGGTTATGGTCTTTCATGGATTAAGTTTTAAGAAATTATTATGCAACCATTGTGCAATATTGTGCAGGCAGGCATTTTTAGGGGCAAGATCGGGGGATAATGCATCTGTAGAGAAGAGGAGAATGTCGTCCGCATAGACATAGTTTGAAATACTGAGGTCTTGGATTAGCATAACTAAGGGAATTCTGAAACTGTTGAAAAGCAATAGGGAGAGGGTCGACCCTTGTGGGACACCACAGGAGAGGGCACAGAGAGATGATTCATCTTTGTGAGTGCTAACTGGTAGGAATGAACAGGCAAGAAGGACAAGAACCACGCAAGCACTCTACCGCGGATTGGCCACTGTTGGAAACAGTATATTGTGCATGATAGATCTCTGGTCCGACTCAATATGGCATATCTTGTTTTTATGTAACCCCCCTCCCCCAAGATGGCCAGCATATCCCCTTCTCCTCCCTATCCCTTCCAAGGGGGCCAGTATTTCCCCTCTCCTCCCTCTCCCCAGCCCCCTGCTGTTGGCATTACCAACACTCTACCTCTGCTGGATGCCTTCTAGCACTGTAAAGCAGCTGTGAATGGTATAAGGCCTTGGAGCACAGACGCACACTCAAGTTCTTCTGGGTCTCGCAGCTTCCTGTGCTCTTAGAACCTGCACCATCCACAACTACTTTACATGTATTCAGGGCGACTGGCAGGGGCAGAGTGACAGCAGCGGAAGCGGATGGGAGGAAGGAGCAGGTCCTGTCCACACACGTCATTGCTTTGGCTGCTGAATGCATAAGAGGAGGGGATCTTTGTATGTGAGGAGGGGGGATCCTTGTATGTGAGGAGGGGATCACATAATTTGATGATTTGGTATCTCTGAATTGGGAACAGCACCATTCTTCTTCCTATAGTCTGCCACCATATAGCACTTTCCTCTCACTGCTGCCAAAGCAGAAGTGTTCAACTGCCTACATACTGCAAACATCCCAAAACTACAGCAAAAATAAGCATGGTCAACATTGCTAAGACCTTCATCTGTAAATTTAGGGGTATGTTTACTAAACAGCGCTAACGTCGCAGCAGCGACATTATCGCATGATAAATGCGCGATAACATCTCCGGCGGCGTTAAGACGCACATAGGGTGGAGTAAGGCTCCCCAGAGGGCGGAGATAAGGGGTCAATGGGCGGAGAGTGGGCAGGGAGAGGCTCCAGGCACACTAACGCTGTGAAATCAGGGTCTGAAAATTAACGCCAGTGAAAACCTAGCGTTAGAGGCACATTTGCAGGAGAGAGAAACCATTTCAGTCACTCAAGAAAAGTGATAGTAGTGATACATGTGCAGCAACAGCATAGTGCACAAGTACGAAAGGGCACTATGGTGAGGCTGCAAATGGGGTACAGGGGGCCACAGGTGGGACATGCAGTGGGGCAGCTGGGGCACAGGGTGGACTAGGCAGATGCCTAGGTGACACATAGGAATGTAGAAACAGAAAAACAGCAAGACAGCAACTAACCAAGAGCAAACATGTCCATGAGTGTGTGTCCCACAGTGCCACAATGGATATTACCCAGCAAGTACCCCAAAGGGCACATAACATTGGCAGGCGGTGCTGGGGGAAGCGTGGATGTCTATGCAGGCACCCCTACCCCATATCATGCACCATAGGCAGCCACCTACCGGCACACTGGATGGCCTGGGACTGCGCACCACCAGCACCACCGGCATTAGGGCATAAGGTGCTGGTGGTGGAGGGGGCAGTGGCGTCTGCCCACAGCAGACCAAGGCCAAGCCCTGTTTAGGTGGGTACCGTGCACTGCAAAAGACAAGGTCTGTCTGACGAACAGCAATGGTATCCCCAGAGAATGACCTGCTTCTGTGGCAAACGTTTGGTGCAGTACACACAGCCAATGTGTTCAGTAGCAGACGATCACAGGTTCAAGTCCCAGCTGTGGCTCCTGCAGCCCATGACCCTATATTTTACCCAGTACTAAACTGGTAATATAGAAGGAACCTTTTTTGCAGATAAAATAAACACACCATAAATGTCTATATTTTACCCTACAGAGCACATACACAATAGACATGTGCAGTCCCTAGAGCAGAGGTTCCCAACTGCAGTCCTGGAGGGCCAAACACCATTCAGGTTTCATGCTGTCCCTAAGAAATATGCTTGAGATGCATTTGTATGCACTGCTCCCATTGTATGCAAATATATCTCATGCATATTCATTAGGGACAGCATGAAAACCTGAATCGTGTTGGGCCCACCAGGACTGGAGTTGGGAACCTCTGCCCTAGAGCATAGGCCAACAGGGCCACAAACACCCACACCCACAGGCTCCACTATCCAAAGCCTCATGGAGAGTCAGGCTGTTGGGCCCTGCGTGGAGCAGCATCTAACAATACTAGCACCTGCATACCTTAGCAATGCCGTCATAAACATGGAAACATGTTCCACATATATCAAAAGGTTGCTATGATCAATGTCAGATAACAGATCCTACATTAAGCACAATTTGTTAACAGAGATTTATCACAGAAACCTTTTGATATATGTGGAGTATGTTTCATATTTTGTTACTGACAGTGTTTACCACCCCGGAGAGTGACCCTAACAGTATTGAGTACCATAGCAATGCCTGCACTGTGCCCAGGACTGGTGTGGTGGCCAGGGCTGCCAACCACCTCTCTCTTTGCACAATGCTGACATAGATGTGGGAGTGTGTGTATGTCTACCCAGTGTTTTGTGGCTGCCTACACCTTACTAAGCCCCCAATACTTGCACTGTCTCCAGCATTCGCCTGCCAATGTGCATAATGAGGAGCAAGGTATTGTGGGTATGGCCTGGACACAGCTGTCTGGGCAGGATGCATCTGCACAGGGCATAGGGTAATGGCTGGGACATTGTAGTACCCGACCACCACCTGCACGGACAGGGTGGCCACAGCATGTCATGCTGGGAGGTCACTCTCACCCTGACTGAGCAGTGACCATGCCATGGCTAGGTTCCCCCATAGTGCTATACAGTATTTCTTTCAAGTGATAGTTATGAGTTCTCTTTTCTGGGGCCCAATCACTGACTGACTTACTTACTTGGTGTGTGTGCTCACATCCTGTTTTTTGGGTGCATACAGCTCTTCCAGGAATATGCACTATGTACTAGTTAGCAGACTGTCTGCAGTTAGCATGTGTATGGCCGGAACACCTTGCAGGGTTTAGTGAGTGGAGACTGATTGTGCCCTCTGCTGGTGAATGTCAGATAGTGGTGGGGGGCAACTGAGCTTTTCCAGGCCTACTGCCTGTCTGCCAGTGCCCTAAATGATGTGTATAGATCAGCATTGACTGCCTTGTAGGGTGTCTATTCCGCAGCAGGACTGGGGTTGATGGTCCCCTTTACTGCCACCATTGCAGAGATGTAGAATGTGGAGCTGTTGGTGGGAGATCCTGTTCCCCCACCCTGACCCACAGAGGGTGGGTTGGGTGGTGCTACATAATCCACTTTTGGGTCCAAACACCACCCTTCTCTTATAACATGCAACCATGGCAATCACACAGGATATGCACTATTCTTGGTTCATCACAGCCCAGAAGGGCTAGACCTGACTGGGAAATGCAAATGGACACAGGTGTATCCTAGGTGTGTCTGCAAGGACTACCTATCACACACTGGCACTTATGGGGACCTGCAACACAGCCTACCTCAGCCATGCCAGGTGCTGCAGACCTGGTGCTGGGCGCCACACCTCACCCTCAGGGTGAGCACAGGAACCGCACAATGTCACGGTCTGTAGCTACTCTGTGCCAGTAACACACATGGTCAGTTCCCCCTAACAGGCCGGGGTGCTATAGAGGCGCATACCCCATCTTGTGATCAGATGTAGGCTGCTGATCTGCATGTGCAGTGCATCATGAGTACGGGTGGATTTACCCTATCCTGGTAACCACAGCAGACAGTTTGTGTTTTGACCTGCAGTCTTTCTGTAGCCAGCCAGCAATGTGTTAGATGCTATAGAGATGTGGCCCACTGGTTACTTCAATGATTGTGGAGGCAGAGGTCATGGGTTTGATCCCACAGTGGTGTGGTTTAATAAGGCTGTCTGAGGCTTTTCCTTTTAATTTAGATCAGTGCTGCCAGCAAAAACACCCTCATAGTGCCATAACCTAAGGTGCCTGGACAGGGCACCTTATAATGTGCCCTATGGAGTGTCTTATAGGGCGCCTTATGCGGCAACTTAGGTTACGGCACTGTGAGTGTGTTTTTGCTGGCAGCACTGTTTTAAATTAAAAGGAAATGCCTCAGACAGCCTTCTTACATAACACCACTGCAGGATTGAACCCATGACATCTGCTTCCGCAGTCATTGCAGTAACCAGTGAGCTACATCTTTATAGCGTCTAAGACTGCGCTGGCATGAACTTAGGGTTAACGCGTGTTAACTTGCCACAGCGCCCACTATCGCGCGATACTGATTTCTTGCAACCTTCCCTCTGGAGCACCCACTACTGTAGCAGCAGAGCGCAGACAAACCAATGATACCAGGAGTCTGTTCAGAAGGTCCAAATCATTTATTTGTGCACAAGTCTCAAGCAAAGTCAATTTCAAAATGGCTGAGCGAAGTTCTCTGGCAATACAACAACTTTTATAGACTTTAGCTTCATTCTAGGTATAGAAAAACATTTCATTGGTCCCGGTAACCTCCCGTACCTCCCGTACCTCTTCTATTGGTCCCGGTACTGATATGATTATCCAATTATGTTCTTGCTGTGGGCTCAGCACCTGCTTACCCCCCTTCTAGTCCCAATTACAATGGCCAGTTCATCAACTTGTTACTTTCCTTCTCTCAAGGCCATTGAGCCAGTTTGTACGTGTAGGGAGGCAAGGCTCTCTAACTTCTCTGTCAGCAGTTTTAAACATGAATTCTGTATTTTTCCATCTATTATGCTTGTCTAAGCTAATTCAATACTTTTACTGGATTCTAATTCTACAGTAGCATATTGGGGGATGTGCAATTCCTATGGGCCTCTTTACAGGCTTCATTTACAGGTCAAGCTAGTTAGGCTTGCTTGCTTATGTCAGACACTGTGGATCACGGGCCCTCACCTGCCACATTCCCCCCTTTGATTAATCTCACCCTATTACTTAATAAGGTGTGAGAATTAAATCACTTCAAAATAGTTATACTAGGGTCCTAGGATTCTGACTATATGCAGGAGGTTTTGGTTGGTATAAGGCCATAATCTTAGTTGCGGTCTTCCGCTCTACTGTACTTTCAATAGCACTATGAATAGAACGCATACAACATGGGATTATACATGGTAGTAACAAAATAACAGCAATAAGTATTAGTACTAATATAAGGAAAGTTTTAAGTCCTCCCAGCCATGAGAAAAGGTTAGCAAACCAATTAGGAAATTTCAGTGAGTGCCAAGTCTGTACTGGCACATAAGCATGTCTTTGCATATCCTTAGCAAGTTCTTCAACTACTTGACCCTTATCATCTATTTTTAAACAACAATTGGTTAAATTCAGCTTACCACATACTCCTCCTTCAGCTGCTAACAAATAATCAAGTGCTAAGCGATTCTGATATATGGCAGTGCGCATCTGAGTACTTTGTCTAGCTAAGAGTGTAAGAGCTTGGCTAGTTTCATTGGTTATTATTTCAACTACTGCTTGTAAGCGAATAATACGATTAATCATATAGACTGGGGTTCGATAACCCCACGAACCATCATCATTCCAAGTGGCAGGCCCATAATATTCAATGATTCTTTCTGGCGGCCAATCATCACCCTTCCACTTCTCCCACTTGCCTACTTGGAGGGGTGATCTCTTCTGTCGCAGTGCTCTTTTGTGTCTGTGGGTAGTGTATACTGGGTATCCTAATTGTTCTCCATGTTCTGTGGGTAGGAGAAAGAAAGAAGGTCTGATGGTCCCTAAGACGCATGCTCCTCCCCATTGTGGCGGGAGTCGAGCATACGCTCGGTTTCCACAGATCCAATACAGGCCAGGTGGGGCTTGCCAAGCATGGGTTTTGGCAAGATTAGTCCATAAATCAGCAAGTTCAGAAAATCTGGCTAATGGGTTAGGAGGTTCAGGGTGTTTGATTCCTGACCACCATGACGTCTTTTTGGTAGTGGCATTATAGAATTTCTGGCTAAGACAGACCAGCTGTCCTACCTTTTGGGTGAACTGAGGTCCAGTTCTGGTATAGCAAAGACGTCCAACAATTGAGTGCGCTAACACCCATTCGCTAGTAGTCTTGTGTAATTCAGTCTGATTGTAAGTCAGAGAATAATTTAATTCTTGAGCTTCCCATGGCCACTGGTCACCCATCTGGGTTCCGCCACAGAAATAACAATCTGAGATTTTGAGACTAGATACTACTGCTCCAGCTAATTCTAAAAATAAATTCTGGGAAGGATGAGGGATCTCAAACTTATTTACATGCATGGCTTCATAGAAGGTGTTATGGATGTGATATTTAGATGACTTGTGGGCTTGGGTGTTCAATCTTATATACACAATGGTTCCTGGATCTGATCCAGTACCTGCAATACGTAGACCAAATTTGTATCCTTGTTTCCATACACTAGGGTTACGTATCCGTAAGTGTAAAGGGTTACAAGCATCTTTCTTACATTTGTCGTCTGTTGGTGACTTAGTTAGAGTGGCCATTCGCTTATCTATCGTTTCGTCAACTATACCATCATTCCATGTAGCATAAAAAACACATTCCCAATTTGGGCAATAGTAATCTGCTGCTGTGGCAGTACTATATGGATCCTTTTTACATGTACACTTTCCCCATCTTGTGGCACCTTCTGGGCACATATACTTATGGTCATTTCGATACGCTTTTTCCCAGGTACCACATTTGGAGCGACTATCTCTGTTTATAACATCACATGCATCAAAATTCAAAACAACAGGTCTACTAGTATCTTTAAGTGGTTGGGTGGCAGTTATTATAGGTCCATCTGCATCCTTCCATCGTATCTCCAACGTGTAATAAGATGGATTCTGATGCGGATTATAGCACACTCTAGATTTACCGTTCGTGCAAACATTTAGTTCAGTGGTGTTATAAATACACCGAGTCACTTTACCGGTGCAGGTATAGTAAGAATGGTAAACCAAAGTCTGAGTTACTTTCAGTCCAGTTCGAGTAGAAGTAATGCAAGCAGTGCATGGAGGTAAGGCATAAGTCAGTTCAAAGCCTCCAAAACAGGCAACCAGGGCAAAACAAAGGTAAAAGTACATGTTGATTGGAGTTCTTCTGAATCCTCAGCTTGCAGATCTTGACCACGACGTTCTTTTCTTCGTCCCGTTCGCTAATGAAGCAATTCAACGGGTGCTGAGTGTTGATTGAAGATCCTCAAGTTGTCCATCACACGTTAACCAACTTAGCAAATTCAGTTGGCTTCTGAAGTAAGGTCAATCAATGTAGCATCAAAGTAGTGTGTAAAATCACACACATGAGGTTCGTTGAAAACAAACTCTTGCTGTATGGAAAACAGCAATCCTCTTCGAAAGACTTGGCTACTGCAAGGCACTGTGTTAGAGTGTCTAAACTGCTGGTTGCCGTCTCAAAGTAACTCGCAAAGGTACATCAGGATGCTGTTCTGCTGTCCACTGCTCAGGTTCGGGATCAGCTGCGGGCTTGACTCTGCTGTGGTGGATCCAGGAATCGATTTCTGCTACCTTTACTGCAGTTGGGGTAGACAGGATGACGGTGTATGGTCCCTTCCAATGGGGTTCCAATGGTGTCTTCTTCCAATCTTTGATCCACACCGAGGTACCAGGCTGGTAGGGATGCAAGGTTCCGTCAAGTTGATAGGCAACTGGTCTTGGATCCATGCATGGAGAGTCTGCAGAACAAAACTAAGAGCTAGGAGTTCTTGCCTGGTTATTTCTGAACCAATTTGGGCTAGACTTCCTGTAATTCCCTGCACTATTGGTGGGGGTTTACCATACAGAACTTCAAAAGGGGAAAAACCTGTTGACTTCACAGGAGCTGAGCGTATTCTGAGTAAAGCTATTGGGAGCACTTGGGGCCACTTCAGGCATGTCTCCTGACAAAGCTTAGACATCTGGGCTTTTAGTGTACGATTCATTCGCTCAACTTTCCCTGAACTCTGGGGTCTGTATGCAGTGTGAAGCTTCCATTGTATCTGCAAAGCTTTTGCTAACTGTTGAGTGATCTGGGAGACAAATGAGGGTCCACTGTCTGACCCTATTACTGCTGGAATTCCAAACCTAGGGACAATCTCTCTCATTAAAACTTTGGTAACTTCTCGAGCTTTCTCAGTTCTGGTTGGGAAGGCTTCTACCCACCCGGAGAAAGTACAAACTAATACTAATAGGTAGTGATATCCATTGGCTTTTGGCATTTCAGTAAAATCAATTTGCAGGTGGTGCATGGGGGTTACACCTCCTGACTGAACTCGGGGTGCTGTTATGAGGCCTTGCTTGGCATTATTTTTGGCACAAATTAGACATTGGCGTGCTACTGAAGCTGATATGGTTGTCAACAGAGTAATGTAGAAATGTGGTCTGAGTGCTTTTTCCATAGCACTCTTCCCATAATGGGTGGCCTCGTGAAAGGCTTTGACAAAGGATGGTCGTAACAATTCGGGAATTACTATTCGTCCTGGGGGTTGGCTGCCCTCTGCTGGTGGCAGCTCAATCCATCCATTTTTCAGTACTCCATCTTCCTTGTTACAGTAGTAATCTAATTCTTTGGTGGTATATCGTGGTGTCCATGAGTTTAAAGGTACCGGAAACAATGCTGCTTGCATTGGCATGGCTTGTGGTTTAATTTGTCCTGTCATAGCTGCTTGCCGTGCTGAGGCATCTGCAAACCTATTTCCTCGGGCAACTTCTCCTTTTCCTGCTTGATGTCCTCTACAATGCATAACAGCTACACGAGTTGGGGCCCATACTGCATCAAGTAACATCAGTATCTCGGGGCCATACTTGACTGATTTTCCTCCGGATGTGATGAGCCCTCGTTCCTTATAGAGAGCTCCATGGGCATGTAGGGTAGTGAAGGCATATTTGGAATCTGTATATACATTCAACACAAGTTTTGCACCCAATAATAGTGCTCGAGTAAGTGCTATCAATTCTGCTTTCTGGGCTGATGTGCCTGAGGCTAGAGCTGATGACTCAACGACTTCATGTTGAGTGACAACTGCATATCCAGCACAGCGTCGTCCATTGAGGATGAGACTGCTTCCATCAACATAATAGATTTGGTCAGGATTGTCTATGGGCACATCTGTCAGGTCAGGTCGGCTGGAGAATACAGTGTCCATGACTTCGATACAATCATGTTCTGGGAGTTCTTCACTAACAGGTATCAATGTTGCTGGATTCAAGTCATGACTCACTTCCAGTTGTATCTGTGGGTTTTCACATAACATGCTCTGATATTTTAACATTCGGGAATTGGTGAGCCAATGATTTGCTTTCTGTTCCATGAGGACAAGGACTGCATGTGGCACAGTGACTCGTAGATTCTATCCTAGGGTGAGCTTGTCTGCTTCACTCACTAGCACTGCTGTAGCTGCGACTGCTCTCAGGCAAGGTGGCCATCCCTTGGCCACAGTGTCCAATTGTTTCAATAGGTATGCTATAGGTCGCTCCCAATTTCCCAATTTCTGAGTCAACATGCCTAAGGCATTTCCCTGTGCTTCATGTACAAACAAGTGGAAAGGCTTGTGAACATCTGGTAGTCCAAGGGCTGGTGATGACATTAATTCTTCCTTTAACGTCTTGAAGGCTGTATCCTGCTCAGGTCCCTACTCCAGTGGCGACTTTTCTTCTCCTTTTGTGGCTTCATACAGTGGTTTGGCAATTTGGGCAAAGTTGGGAATCCAGATTCGGCAATATCCTGCCGCTCCCAGAAAGGCTCTGACTTGCTTTCTGGTCATTGGGGTTGGAATTCTGCATACTGCTTCTTTTCTTTCTCTGCCTAATTTTCGGCTTCCTTGGGTTATACGAAAGCCCAAGTATTTCACTTCTTTTTGGCATAGTTGTGCTTTTGCTCTGGAAACTTTGTATCCAGCTTCATCTAGTAACTGCAAGAGATCTTTGGTGGCTTGTATACATTCACTTTCTGATACGGCAGCTATCAGCAGATCGTCCACGTATTGGAGAAGCACTCTCTTCCCCGGGGCCACTGGATAGCTTGAAAGGTCTTGATTCAGTGCAGCACTAAAGATGGTAGGCGAATTCTTGAATCCTTGGGGTAGTCGTGTCCAAGTGAGTTGGCCCCCTCTTCCAGAGATGGGGTCCTGCCATTCAAATGCAAACAATATTTGACTTACAGGGGCTAATCTTATGCAAAAGAATGCATCTTTTAAATCTAGTACAGTAAAGTGGGTAGCTTCAGCAGGTATCAGTCCTAGAAGAGTGTAGGGATTGGGTACAACTGGATGTATGGTTTCAATTGCTTCATTCACTCTCCTTAGATCTTGCACTGGGCGGTAGTCATCTGTTCCAGGTTTTTTTGCTGGCAGAAGTGGAGTGTTCCATGGGGATTGACATACTTTTAGTAGGCCATGTTCTAGTAATCTTTGCAAGTGGCGATGAATGCCTTCAATTGCAGCTCTTGGGAGAGGGTACTGTTTGACATGTACTGGTGTAGCACTAGGCTTAAGGGTTACAATTACTGGAGCTATATGTTTGGCTAGGCCTGGGGGACTGCCTTCTGCCCATACGCCAGGTGGTGCATCAATGCTTTTCAAAGTTTGTTCAAAATAGGTGTCTTGGACAGAATCATCAATGTAATATCTCCATTCTTCTTCTCGGGGAACTGTAAGCAGCATTATTCCTGATGGTTTGGCCTGGGGATTTACTGTCATTTGCATTTCTCCTTTTTCGGAGAAGGATATTTGGGCTTGTAGCTTGGCTAACATATCGCGTCCCAGAAGTGGCACTGGACATTCAGGCATGTAAAGGAATTGATGAGTTATTTGCTGTCCTCCTAGACTGCATATACGATTCTGAAGAAAAGATTTTGTAGCTTTGGCACCAGTTGCTCCTACAATGTTGACTGCTTTTGTAGAAAATGGGGCTATCTTTTTATCTACTACTGAATGTTCTGCTCCAGTATCAACCATAAAGTTCATAACTTGGTCTCCTATTTGTATTCCGACCATAGGCTCCTGGAGACCTAAAGCAAACTCAGAGCCCGGTCTGTCCTAATCCACGTCATCTTCATCATGGGCTGTCGTAGCCAATGCTTGTATGGCTCCTCTTCTTTCTCGCTGGAATTGTTCTCGATTGGCTCCTCCTCGGTTTCGGGGACGGCCTCGTCTTTCTTCTCTCCACTGATGATTGTTTTCGTCATCTTGCTGGGCTCTTCGAGTTGCGGGCATGCATCTCTCCAATGTCCTTCCTCCCTGCAGTAGGCGCATTGGTTTACGCCTAGTTGGGGCCGGCTTCCACTTTGGCCCCGCCCCCTTCCTCTGCTCCGTCGACTAGGGGTACCTCCCCTTTTCTGTTCAACTATGGCCGCAGCCAAAAAATCAGCTTTCTTCTTCATCTTTCGATCACATTCTCTCTGCCTTTCATTATCATGATTCACATACACTTTATGAGCGACTTCCAATAACTGAGTTGCATTCATGCCCGCAAACCCATCTAATTTTTGTAATTTACGTCTAATGTCTGGTTGAGACTGATTTACAAAAGCAGAATTCACCATACATAAACTTCCTGGTGCATCGGGATCATAGGGAGTATACATTCTATATGCTTCCGTTAATCTTTCATGAAATTCTGCTGGGCTCTCATCTATACCTTGGATAACTCCTGCAACTTTAGAAAGGTTCATAGCTTTCTGCCCCCCCCCTTTTCAGGCCTTGCAGAAAGCCTTCGCGAAAACGGGCTAGGGCTCTGGATCCTCTGTCTGTGTTTGGATCCCATCGGGGGTCTTCATTCGGGAGTTCTCTCTGGGCCGCTTCCCGATTGTCTATTCTTTCCGTCCCTGGTTCTGGAGCTACAGGGTTATCTGCCAGCCAATCAATAGCCGCTTTTCTAATTCGTGCCCGCTCCTCTGTCGTAAATAGAGTGGTCAGGAGCTGGCGGCAATCTGCCCAAGTTGGTTGGTGGGTTTCCATAATAGTATTCACTAACTCTGTAAGCTCTAGGGCAGTGGTTCTCAACCTTTTTTGTACCGGACCCCTTTTACCATTAGTCAACTTGTGGTGACCCCCAATGATAAAATCAAATGTGTCTCTCTTCCTTTACCATTAATGCACTGTTGCTGTAATCATTTGTTGAATTATTAATATATTATAGGCCTTTGCAATATGTTTTTAATTATAAAATGTACTTAAACCACAATAATTAATCACAACAAGTAACAATATTTGATTTCAAAATTATGATGATTTTGTAGTCAAATCACTAATATGAAATAAAATGATTTTTTCTACCTTTGTTGTCTGACCAATTTATTCTCTGATCATGCTGGTCCCGATCTGAGGCTTCTGCTTTCCTGTCTTCTCTTATCTTTCTGTGGTCTATGGTCCATCTGCCATTTCTTATCTCTTCTTTCGTTTTCTTCACTTCTTTCCATCAGCCTATTTCCAGTCCCAGTAACCCTCCCCAGTATCAGCCCCTTTCCAGTCCTCTCTCAGTACCTTCCAATGTCAACTTGCATTCCCATGACTGCCACTGGTGTCCATTCCCTTCCAGTCCCCCTCCTTCCCCACTGACCAGTCCCTTCTAGTACAAATACCATGGCAGCCCCCCTCAGATCCACTCTCTTCCAGTTCCATTCTCCGATCCCCTTGTATCAGCCCATTTGTAGCCTTAGCCCCCAGTTTTCTTCCAGGGCCATCAGCTCTATCCTCCCCTCCCAACAATCAGCCCATTCCCAGTCGAAGCCCCCCAATCAGCTCGCTTCCAGTGCTAGTCCCTCCTCAACCCCATTACCAGTGCTAGCCTCCTCTAATCAGCTCATTTCTAGTGCTAGTCCCTCCTCAACCCCATTACCAGTGCTAGGCTCCCCTAATCAACCCATAACCAATCCTAACCTCCCCGATCAGCTCATTTCCAATGCTAGCCCCCATCAGTCCATTACCAGTACTACCCCCCTATCATCACATTACCAGTCCCATCCCCACTTGATTAGTCCATTCCCAGTCCTAGCCTTTACTAATCAACCCATTACCAGTCCTAGCCCCCCATCTTCCCAATATAATCCTAACTCGCACTGTGTCTCCCCCTCTGTCCAGCATTTATCACCCAACTGTCCAGTATGTCCCCCATCTCTTCCCTTTGTCCATGTCAGCCCCCTCCCTCCCTCCATCCATCCATCCCTCCATCAATGTCAGCCCCCCTCCCTCCCTCCGTCAATGTCAGCCCCCCTCTCTCCTTCCATCCCTCCATGTCAGCCCCGTTCCCTCATGTCAGCCCCGTTGCAGGTTCCCTGCCCCCTCCTCCCCTCTCCCTGTCTGCCTGCTACTGCCCTGTTCTTCTGCAGCCGCGGTTCCCTGTCTCTTAGGGAACCGCAGATGTGCCTGTGAAACCGTTGGAGCCTTCCTGTTTTGACGGGCTCCGTGCAGCATTGTCCTGCCTCCAAAGGAAGTGGTAAACAACTTCCTTTGGAGGTGGGACAATGCCGCATGGAGCCCGTCGAGAGACTGTCACTGGACTGCTCCGCAACGGTTTTGCAGGCACAGCCATGGTTCCCTAAGAGACAGGGAGCCGCGGCTGCATTAGAAGGGAAGCGGCAAGTTTGACGCTGCTAAGAAGTGGACTCGGCAGCGGTAGCAACTTGTGCGCTTTTTTTTTTTTAAACAGCGGAGTGAGGTGACCCCTGCTAAATCCTGTGGTGACCCCCATGGGGGTCACGACCCACAGGTTGAGAACTGCTGCTCTAGGGGCTTATTGGTATAGGAGGCATAATGTGTCCTCCAATTTAACAAATCAGTTGTAGAGAAAGGGACATACACATAGCTTAGGGGTCCCGCTACCAGCTCATTATCATCATTCCTTACGGGCACTCCCGGGACTTGCCGTAAGGGCATCATCTTGGCAGTAGACGTCTTTTGGGATCTGAGAGATAATTTCGTGACTGTCTTATCAGGGGTTATTTTCTTCTTCTCTACGTGCTTTACTTTAGATGTACATTTTACTGGCAAGCTAGTACTGGCAACCATTTTTACACTGTCAGCATCGCTTACGGAATTTTCAGTCTCTCCCTTCTCTGTTTCTGTATCTGACTCTCCTTTTTCTGTCTCGGAAGAATCATCTTCTTCAATTAAAAGGAGCTCATCTTCCTGCTCTCTGGGTAATAGCTCAGGGGTTGGGTCCCGTTCCCGCTGTCTCGGGGGTTCTGGGGCAGGACGCCGGGCTGCTCTTACTGGGCCCGGGGTTCGAGGCTGTCGGGGAACCATTTCTGGGGAATCAGGATCTGCCAGGATGGGCTTCTTCCTGGACTTCTTATCCTCCCCTTTCTTTCTAGGCTGTTCTATTTTCTGACTATAATCTGTCTTCGCTAACATTATTCTGCACTGTTCTTCATAACAGCGCTGCGCCCAAGGGGGCGGATCTTCACAAATACTTAACCAGGAATCTATATAGGGGTACTGATCGGGGTGCGCTATCCGCACTCTACGGTGCACTAACTGGATAATTCCTATATTAAAGGTTCCCTCTCGGGGCCAGGTAGGGTCTAGATCGGGCCACTCCCTAGTACACAAAATCTGTAAACGGGCCACAGTCATTTTAATACCATAGTCTCCAGAATATCCTTCTTTAAAATGTGCGATCATACATTCTAATGGAGTGTTCCTAGTAGACCCCGCCCCTCCCATTTCAATGTGTGCGCGCAACAACAGACAAAAGGGAAAAGGAGGGTGGACCGTGGGTAAGGGGTCCTCACGGCCCTGGAAACGTATCAGGAAAACAAATAACAAGACAAGACGACAATCGCTTCCCCCTTTTCGCGACCTGAACGCGGTCACCCGGTCAGGAAATGCGCTAGTCAGGGGTCCGCCTTCGCTTGGTCCGTGCTGCCAGACCTCTCATTCACACTTCATTCACACAATCATGCTAGCAACGTATCCCAAAATGCATTCGTTTCTGTCTATTCTGACTAGTCTTATTAAATTTCCAAAATACAAGAAGATGGGGGTTTCGCACTGCGAATACTCATGCGGGGTTACTCGGCCCGTCTTTGAGAGATGATCAAGCTCTCTTACCAATTTCCAAGTTCCAAGTTCAAATGGCAGCACTGCTCTTTCTTATCTGTCTAGACATATCAAATCAAAACTATACTCACCGGATCCGGTCCTCAAACTTCCCAAGCAGGCGCATGAGTTGGACCTCGGACTCCCCTCACTCGGGTTCGAGGCGTTGGCTCCAGCCGGGCCCGGCACCCGCCGAGGTCCGACCAGCTCCCTCCGATGCAAGGGACCGGCGGCGCCAGGGAGCAGCCTCCGTCGGAAGAGCGCGATCCCGGCAGGACCAAGCCTATAGAGGCGGAAAGTCGTGGTATATTGCCCTATATACACTCTGATTCCACAACTTCCCGGCCAACGCACCAAGAATATGTAGCAGCAGAGCGCAGACAAACCAATGATACCAGGAGTCTGTTCAGAAGGTCCAAATCATTTATTTGTGCACAAGTCTCAAGCAAAGTCAATTTCAAAATGGCTGAGCGAAGTTCTCTGGCAATACAACAACTTTTATAGACTTTAGCTTCATTCTAGGTATAGAAAAACATTTCATTGGTCCCGGTAACCTCCCGTACCTCCTGTACCTCTTCTATTGGTCCCGGTACTGATATGATTATCCAATTATGTTCTTGCTGTGGGCTCAGCACCTGCTTACCCCCCTTCTAGTCCCAATTACAATGGCCAGTTCATCAACTTGTTACTTTCCTTCTCTCAAGGCCATTGAGCCAGTTTGTACGTGTAGGGAGGCAAGGCTCTCTAACTTCTCTGTCAGCAGTTTTAAACATGAATTCTGTATTTTTCCATCTATTCTGCTTGTCTAAGCTAATTCAATACTTTTACTGGATTCTAATTCTACAGTAGCATATTGGGGGATGTGCAATTCCTATGGGCCTCTTTACAGGCTTCATTTACAGGTCAAGCTAGTTAGGCTTGCTTGCTTATGTCAGACACTGTGGATCACGGGCCCTCACCTGCCACACTACCTTATATGGCATTCTTCACATTAACGCTGCAACTAGCACCAGTAACATTAAGACGGTTTAGTAAACATACCCCTTAATGTACATAACGTTGATCCATTAAATCACTTGTTCTGGGGTGGAGGAGTAGCTTAGTGGTTAATATAGCAGCCTGGTAACCAAGAGACAGTGTTTGATTCTCACTGACAGTCCTTGTGGCCTTGAACAAACCACTTTACCTCCATTACCTTGGAAGAAAGGACTGACAATCTACTTCTGGGCATATATTGCCAAGAAAAACCAGGGGCTGCTGGATCACCAAGAGTCAGCATTGACTCAACAGCACATACAAAAAAAAGCAGATCCACCACTGCAGTGCAATTTGACCTAATGCATATTTCACATATCCAGACTGTTGTTACCGATCTTGTAGCCACTTACAGTGACTTTCTGTTGCAAATTACACTGGCACCCTCTAGTGTCCAAAATGTTTATAGGCCCAGTAACAGGCAAATTCTTTTTTTTTAATACACATTTTTATTGTTGACCAACAGTACAAATCTACATTTCAAAAGCACATCAACACACTTCAACCAAGAGAGACATTTTCAAATTACACTATATTATTCAAATGGGTGGTGCAGGCATATTCTTAGCAGGAAAGTTATATTAGAACACAGAAATACAGGATTTTTGGGAAGACACTCCAAGTAAACCAAAAGGCATTTTACTAAAACACTTTAAAAAGGAAATCGTTGTTGGTTAAAATTTTTCCTTCTCTTTTATTGTCCCTAAAGTTACCAAGTTCTTTGCTATGATAAATCCAGAATTTCTAAACTTTTCCCCAATGATTATTATATGGATTATGGGCCCGATATCCAAAGGCATTTACAGTTTACAAACCTGTAAACCATGTAAATGCCGCTGAGTGGGATATTCAGTGGGAATATCCCTGATTAATGCCGTGACATGCCCCAATGCTAACCGCTTAACATTGGGGCGTGTCGTAGGCATACTGGGGGCGGCACTAGTTGCTAACTGGACAGCTGGTCTATCTTTACCCATGGGAGCTAACTGGACAGCGACCCAATAACGCCATTGCCCGGTTAGCTGCTGCACCGTTGGAAGGTGTGCGATGACCCTGGATATTCAATGCCCCCAGCACTGAATATCCAGGGTTAAAGTTCGGCGGTGACGGCTATGCACCATAGCAGCGCAAAGCCATCCCAAAAGATTATTGGGCCCTGTAATCATTGCTTGCAGATTCACAACAATCAGCAGGATTCTGGTGCTTCAAAGGGGAAGTAACTTCCATAATGTTTTACATACTGTAGTCCTTGCCTTAGCAGAAGCTAGAAATCAAAGCTTTTTGTTTCTCCTTGATGAGAAGAGGTTTTAAAGTACTTTTGGGCCTGAGTCAGTATTTCAAGGGATCTGATTGGCTAAGAACACCTAGATAGATCACTGTCTTTAAAATTCTTTCTGCTGCATGGTTAGTTAACCTGCCTAAGTTTCACTAGATGGACAAATTTGCTCATCCAAAATCTAGACGAGCCAGGTGACAGACATAAGGCAGGGGAGAAAGGGTGCAAACATTGATTTTAAGCACTAGACACCTAACTTGGTCAGTCAACTCCAGACACTGCAAGACAAGACTTAAATTTGGCTGGCCAAACTCCTTCCCTCTTGTCTAATGAAAAGGATTTGGAACCCAGTCTCCACTCATGCCATCTATGGCACTATGCACTATGGTTACACGATGCAAGGTTCCACATTAGGAACCACCACCCAGGAAAACGATTTAGGCGTCATTGTGGATACCATGTTAAAACCCTCGGCCCAGTGTGCAGCGGCGGTCAAGAGAGCAAATAGAATGCTAGGTATGATAAGGAAAGGAATGGAAAATAAAACAAAAGATATTATAATGCCTCTATACCGTTCCATGGTGAGACCGCACCTTGAATATTGTGTGCAATTCTGGTCGCCGTATCTTAAAACGGATATAGCGATTTTAGAAACGGTTCAGAGAAGAGCCACCAAAATGGTAAAGGGGATGGAAGGATACTCCTATGAAGAAAGGCTAAAAAGGTTAGGGCTCTTTAACCTGGAAAAGAGACGACTGAGGGGAGATATGATAGAAGTCTATAAATTAATGAACGGAGTGGAACGGGTAAACGTAGATCGATTGTTTACCTATCAGAATATAGAAAGACTAGGGGACATGCAATGAAGCTACAGGGTAAACTATTTAAGACTAATAAAATAAAATATTTTTTCACTCAACGTGTAATCAAACTCTGGAATTTGTTACCGGAGGATGTAGTAAAGGCTGTTAGTGTAGCTGGGTTTAAAAAAGGTTTGGACAAGTTCCTGGAGGAAAGGTCCATAAACCATTATTAAGAAGAGACCCTGGATATCAATGCTTGAACCAATACAAGCATTGTGGAACCTGTGTCCCTTGGGGAAACTGCTAGGTACATATGACCTAGATTGGCCACTGTTGGAAACAGAATACTGGGCTTGATGGACCTTGGTCTGACCCAGTATGGCATATCTTATGTTCTTATGTTCTTATCCCTTTCCCCATGTCTTAAAAAGCTCCCTCTCCAGAGGTAGACTTCCCCCATTCCCTGCCTCTCTTACATTTTAAAACCATGCCCTGCAATTGCAATCTGCTTGATCTTGGCTATGCTCTCCCTCTAGCCAATCTATTGTTTGAAAGCCTCCCCCACCTCCAGTGCCGCATTCTGTCCTCTACTCTGCCCTCTTACCCCCCTTGCCAAATGCAGCTGAAGCTCAGTGTGAGGAGGAAAGGTTTTACCTCCTCCCGCTGACCTTAATACTAAATGATAGAACAGCTAACGGTACTTGGGACATGTTTACTAAAGGTCAACATTCTTTAATGAAGTTAACATGCATTAAGTGCAATCGTGCCCATAGACCTAAAAGGTCTCAAGGCATATAACGCACATTAACTTCATTAGCATGCATTAAATCCTGTATTAAGCAAGATCCTTAGTATTCATATATTAACTGCGGGCCCGATATTGCATGAGGTGCCCAAGGAGACACAATGTGGTTAAAGGAGTAGCCTAATGGTTAAGAACATTGGCTTGGGAACCCAGAGACCAGGGTTTGATTCCCACTAGCACGCCTTGTGGCCTTGGGCAAGTCACTTAACCCTCCATTGCCTCAGAAAAAAATCCAAGTTATCAATGTCCCTGTTTAACATACATTACCAAGTTTAAGTTTCAATGTAAACTGCTTTGATTGAAATGATAAAGCGGTATATAAAACCTATTAAATAAATAAAGTTATCCCTTCAGCAAAAGGGCATGAATTGCAAGAAATGTAGCAGGTAGCCATAAATGTATGCAAAGTTCCTCACCACAGGTAAATGAACCTAACCACGCAGCCACTGGGGGGAGGATATTCAGACTAACCCCATAACGGAGGCAGATGATACCTGTGTAATGCCACCCAAAGGAAGAGGGGCACCCTGTGCACCACCACCCGGGCAAAGGCATCTACCCATGCAATGTGCCAAATGAAGCACTTCTGGTAGGAACCATTAACCAGACAAAGGCATCTGCCTGTGCAATGCACTAAAAGGGAGACTTGCCTGCTACACGGGCAAGGAAAGGGATGCTGGCAACCAGCAAACACTCTACAGATCTGCTCACCCACATGGATGCAGCGGAGACATGTTGCCCTACACGGGTTGGAAGAAAACCCACACTGCCAGCAAAAGAGCTAGGGATGCAGTGGAAAGGAAAGTGGACCAAGTGGGGCAACATGTAGCAGTGCATATGGGCCCAGTGATGCCAAGAGGTGGCAGGCACAGCTCAGGTGGCCAGGAAACACAACACCATGGGGCACATAGGGCACAAACAGGTACCAGGGTGAGCAGATGAATGGACACACTGACAGGCAGACTGTAGTGCTGTGTATAGGACTGTGCCAAGCTGTAGGGATGCCCATGGCAGTGCCCACATGCAGTCTGAAACCACCCAAAGGTACAGACAGCAAATGGTGGGACCCACTAGGAACTGAACAAGAAGGGGTGTGAGGGTCCAACAGTGTCAGTGTCATTGCAGGACCTGCCAATGTCCCATGTCACCTTAAAAAGGCCCTATCCCTGCCCTCAACCACAACACCACAGTAAAATAGGGGTGTGTATGAACCCCACCAGTGGGCACCCAATGTTGCCAACACAGATAGATACTGGGCAGTGCCCCCTCGATGTGAGGGCATGTATCTAGAGAACAGCACAGCCAGGTGGAAAAGGTTCCAGTTTGTCTGACATGGAACATTGAATGTTTCCATCCCCAAATGTCTCTACACATCTGAGCACATGTCTGCAGCTGTACTAACACACAATAGCACGCTGTATATACTGCAGGGCCACTAAAGTGTTGGAACTCCTCTGATCTGCACATGACATTGCCTGAACACAGGGGTGCCCAAGGAGGGGTGCTGGGCCATGTGCAGAGATTCACTGTGGGGCCTCATTTGCATAAGGGTCCTCATTTGCATAATGTTAACATGCACTAACTTTTAGTAAACATGCCTCTTAATGAATGTCTGGATAAAGAAAGACTAACAAATTTCTACATCACTATACTCCAGTGCCATCCACAAGGAGCATTAGGAAGTACTATAAACACTGCCCATTTAGAACCCATAGCAAAACCGCAGTATCATAACAGCACTACCAGGACACACAAAGCATCATACCCTACCTATCAAAAGGCAACACTGCAAATATTAAAGCAATGCATCTTAGAGAATACCAATACACCTCCTACTGGGGAAAGAGAACAAGTGGCACTGTCAAACCAAAACTACAAGAACAGAATACCTCAGCTCGGTTACACATGCAGACCATAGACCCTCACCAAACAAAGAACAAGGGATCACAATTTAGAAATAGGAAGACAATAATTAAACTGGGAACCCAAAAAGCCAAACTTGTAATGTACAACAACACTGGAGAAATAAAACTATTAATTAATTTCCTCTTGTACTAAACAAAATGCAGTCATTAGCGTTGCACATTTCCCAGAGCTGACATATTCTAGTTAATAAATTCAAAATTAAAAAGTATTTTTCTACCTTTTGTTGTTTGGCATTTTATTTTTCAGTTGCAATTTCTCCAGTCACTTTCTTCTGATTTCTTTGTGTCTTCTACTAACTCTCCATTGTCTGCTGTCCATTTGTCCTTTCTTCTCTCTTCTAGTTTTTTTCCATTCTCTCTCTACATCTGCTTTAATATACTGATCTTTCCTCTTTTGCTCTTTTCTCCATTTCTTTCTTTATTCCTTTTCATCCACTCAAATTTCATCCTTCCATCCTCAATCCCCACTTACTCTCCCAATACCCAGTCAATCGTAGATTTTAATCACTCCACACAAAATATCCTTTCCCCTCTCCATCCTCACTCCCCCAGCTCTATCCTCTTCTAGTTCTTCCCCAACATCAGCTCCCTTCCAGTTTCAGCAACATCCAGCATCCTCTCCCTTCTAACTCCATTCTCCCATCCTCCCAGCAGCCCATTTTCAATCCCAGCCCCCCATCAGCCATTTCCTGTCCTATGCTAGCCCCCCATCAGCCCATTTTGTCTTAGCTCCCCATTAGCCTATTTCCAGTCCTAGCCCCCATCAGCCCATTTATAGTCCACATCTCCCCCCAATCAGCCCATTTCCAGTCCAAGCCCCCCAATCAGTCCATTTCTAGTCCTAGACCCCCCATCAGCCCATTTGCAGTCCTATCCTAGACCCCCATCAGCCCATTTCCGATCCTAGCCCCCATCAGCCATTTCCAGTCCAAGCCCCCCCCCCCCATTCAGTCCATTTCCCGTTCTAGGCCCCCCCAATCAGCCCATTTCCAATCCAAACCCTCTATTTCCAGTCCAAGACCCCCCAATCAGTCCCTTTCCAGTCCTTTGCCCCCCATGAGCCCATTTCCAGTCCTAGCCTCCCCCCATCAGCTATTGCCAGTCCTATCCTAGCCCCGCGCTTGTCTGATTGTCTTCAGAGGGAGCCGGGGAGGCCCGAAGCCCCGGCTCACCTCTGCACAGCTGCCAATGTGAAGAGCGGCATTTTCCCTCACACTGGCAACTGTGTTCTCATAAAGCACGCTGAGTGCTAGGAAAGGTTAAAGGGCATTTCCTGTTTCCCAGCACCCATGAACTTCACGAGAACACAGCTGCCAGCGTGAGGGAAAATGCCGCTCTTCACAATGGCGGCTATGCAGAGGTGAGCTGGGGCCTTGAGTGGGCCTCCCCGGCTCCCTCTGAAGCCGGCATTGTAAAGTGAACACCATGTGAGAATGAAGTTTGCTTGGGGCCCCTTGAAGCGCAGGACCCTGTGTGAACAATATTCTCGCACAATGGATGGGCCGGCCCTGCCTGAACAGTCTCAACCAATGACATTGTAAGTTCATGATATGAGAGACAGATGTTACAATGATAGTGGTCTGGTTTCAGATCATTGTTTTGACGGACCCATCCAAAACATGTAGCAGCATGCTCAAACCATGTATACCCCAGAATATCCTCCATGAAAAGGCTGGTGTGTGAGTCAATGCTGCAAGCATACCAGTCCCCACATGTATACCAGGGCATTGGTTGTCAGCCAAACAACCGACTGACAACCTACCTCCACAGATCCAGACAGGTGGTGGCTTGATATGTGCATCTGTCTTACATCCCATGTGAATGTCCGTACATCCCATGTGAATGCCACCATGCTGTAGAATCACACAGCACCACTGCTCTGATTGTGAAAGGTGCATCAGGAACATCTGTGTTACATCTGAACTGAACTGATGTGGGTATATGGGACAGATGCACAATGTGTGGCTGGTATGGCATTTGTGACCTCTGTAGGTGACAGCTGGGGTATTGGTGCCCAAAACATGAGGACTAATGTGATCCATTTCCTCCATCTCACAGTGAATTCGGTGTCCAGCATATACTGGAGGCGTTAAAGTGCAGGTTCTGGACCATGCGGAGGCAGAAGCCCCAGACGATGCATCGTCTATGAGAGCAGGTTGCAGCAGAGACAGGTATATGATGTGCTGGGCAGTATCCCCCAGCTAACAGAGCTGATGAGTAGTCTGCAGCAGATGGGTCAGCAACTGTGGAAGACTGTCAGTGAGCAGGCTATGTTGAGGCTCAATGTATGTCCGTGCATGCGTGGAGGGGCCACCATGTGACCACACCACTCCATGTTCATGTGGTCTATGGTGACAGCCATGTAATTGCCTGCCCTCTCTCTCCCTATAGCTGGAGGTCCAGAGCACTCACCAGCCATGGCAGTGGAGAGGTGGCCACAACATGGTGCACCCACCCAGACAGCTGCATATGGCTGTGATAGGACCTCCAGCACCTTGACAGAGAATGAGGCAGAGGAGAAGATGACATGGAGGAGGAGGAGGAGGAAGCAGAGGGCGAGGAGGGAATGGAGGAGGAGGAGGTGGAGGAGGAGGAGGGAGAGGGGAGGAAGAGGAGGAGGCAGAAAAGGGGGAGGCAGAGGTTGGGGATGAGGAGGGAGCGGAGAGTTGGCTGGAGGAGGGGGAAGAGAGGGAAGGAACGGAGGAGAAGGCAGAGAGGGAGGGGAGGATGTGGAGGAGTGACAGGAGGGGGTGGAGGAGGAGGGGTCTGAGGAAGATGAGGTGGGGAAGCAGGGAAGGAGGTGGAGGGGAAGGAGAGCTCATCCTTGGAAACTGATACGGATTCCAAGGGGTCTACGTGGTCATAGGAGGCTGTAGAGGAGGAGAGTGGGCTGCACCCCCAGTCCCCTGTGTGGCCAGGGACTGAGAAGGCGGCCACCTGCCAGCCACCCTAGCACATAAATGTGGAGCCCCAGGAGGAGCGCAGGTATCTGCAGTGCCCCCAACCCCCCACAGTGGCATGCCCGCACATGTGGGTGGTGTAGCCAAGTCCAGGAGGAATTGGAGGCACTGCAGTCACGGCAGCTGCAATAGCATACCAGGTGCCCAGCCCAGGCACTGTGACCCCAGGACCATGCCCTTTTGGGCCTGCATCAGGTCCAGCCCCCGCCATAATTGGGCCACAGGAACTGCCAGCGGCACAGGACAGCACAGTTGTGGAGGTATGCCTTCTCCACCAGGAGATGTGCCTGTCCATCCATGCAATTGTGGAGGGCCTACAGTCCATAGCGGCAGGGCAGGGGAGCTGGGGTGTGCCCCCCGCCAGGTAGGAATGGGTGTGCTGGTGGCTGACATGGCCACCTGATCATAAAGGGGCATGTCTGTGCCAGCAGAGGCGGGTGGAGAGTGCACAGGGGAGCATAGGCAACATATGGTGGGGTTGCAGTAGCTGAGGTGAACTTGGTGCAAATTGTCAGGCACCATGTTCATGTTTGTACCACTGCTGTTAATAAATAAATGTTGTTGTATTTTTGTATCTGAGCATGTTTTAATTTGAGTCAGTAGCAGAGCCAAGTGACTGCCATACACCCCTGCTCTGTGTCTGCCATCCCAACGTATGATGGTGCTTGGCAATGCACAGTGCATCCTGGATGTCCCAGGTATAGGCAGACTGCCATACCTAGTGGACAGTGCCATATATGGCAGTCTAACCCCACAAGGTGCACCCTGGATGCATCATGTGGACCAGGCACTGCCAGTTCCCAGGCTGGTAGACACAGAGTGGGTGCGTATAGACAGTACCCATGCATATGTTGCAGTCCCAGGTGGAGAGTGGGGGTGGCTCTGAGGGCCACTGGACCACAAGGTAATGTTGATATGGGCTCATGTGGATGTCATCTGGGGTGGGGGATGGGTGGTACAGGGGCCACTAGACCACCAAGTAGTCACCATCCATTGGGATCCCAGTCCCCAACAGTACTGTGATGGCATCAGTGGCATCGCCTGATGGCTGATCATCTGTGGTGCAGCTGATCTAGGCATTGTGACAGCCCCCAGTGCCATCACAGTACTGTTAGGGCCACGCATTCGAGGTGTCAGTCACCTTGGATCCTGCAGTGATATGTGTGGTGCTCTGACTATCACATCAGGGGGCATGACTGCCAACTAAGTGTCCCACATAGGCATGTGTCTAGCTGGCTCAGTTGGGGGCTCGGTCCACAGCAGCATGTACTCTGCCCCTGGAATGGCAGAGTGTATAGTTGTGTAGGGCGCAAAAGTCTTCTAGAGTGGGTGACTGACCCATGCCTGCAGGTCTACATGTGCTGGCTATGGGCATCCGTCAACCATAGGTAAGGTAAAATGACAGGTGGATCATGGAATTACCCGCATAGAGGGATTATGTACTTACCTGTGTAGAGCCGCTACAGGTGCACTGGCCACTATCCAAGATGCCCACCATTGCATCATAACTGCGTAAAATTTCCAAAATCCCCACATATGCCACTGCAGGAGTATTATGGCTTCCGGTGCGAGTGCTGACGCACATAAATCCTTAAGCAGATAGCTCTTATGGGTTTGGAAGGGGTGTGACTGGCCTCAGAGTCATACCTTCTGAGTTCAAAATGCCATACATGGGTATCTCACCACTGCGCCAGTCCGTGACCAGCATCATATCACAGGCAGTGCGAGAGAAGTACAAGCATGCCAGGAAGGCAAATTTCAGACCCTCAGAGACCTCCTTGGCATGGGGCTCATTCTGAAGAACCATGCCACCTTCTTTGGGGCCGAGAATACCAGCACCCATCAGAGGGCATGGCAGGATATAGTGAAGAAAGTGAATGTGGTGCATCACCACAACAGGGAGGTTGAGGACCTCAAAAAAAAGTGGTGAGTGGTGCGGCAAACAGCCAAGGAGAAAAAGGCAGCGAACAACAAGCTGCCCCTGGACCACCAGCACAAGCTCTCACCCATGAGGAACAGGTCCTCCAGTTTGTAGATGAGATCACCATCACTGAGCTTGCCAGCTATGATAGCTCTGCACCTGCCATACAGCAGGGTGAGTATATACCGCAATGCACACGATGTGTGCACTCAGTGGTGATGTGTGTGCCTACCTACTGCTGTTATCGAGTAGTCACACTGCCAGCGCTGCTATTCTCCCATGCCCACCATGACAACAGACAGTCATTCTGTAGTCCCCCCATGCCCCTTCCTCATCCCAAGGTTCATGCTCAATATCGCATGGGTGTGCTACCCTGGCAATGTGTGTAATGTGTGTTGAACAGTGATACTGGGCCCTGTCTGTAGTATCCTGTGTGCAGCATAGATGTTGCTGAGACATTGTGGCACATGCTGACACCACCTTGATGAGGGTACGTTATCTGGGTCTGTGTGCTGCCAATGTGCCCATGGTTGTTGTACAGAGACAAGTGCACTGATACCTGTCAGTGCCTCATGGGCAGGAGCATGATGGGGCAAATGTAGTAGGTCAGCCAGAACATGCAAGGAGACTCATGACAGGGGTGGTGTGTCCAATCCTGGGGCCATGTGCATGCTGCCAATGGGGAAGACAGTCATCCCACTGCAGTTCATGTCCACTGCTGCTGTGCATATTCCATTGGTGCTGACCACTGGTCGTTGGTGGGACCCCAATCCTGCCACACATAGCCACATGAGGGTAGTCAATCATGGCATCCGTGAATGGCATCTACAGTGAGATGGAGAGTTATGTAAAAGATCAGAACCCCTTGGTTCATGTCAGAGCATGGGTACATCTGGGCAGGTGGCAGGAACAGCAGGCCCATCCCCAGTGACTGTGCTCCATGCCCGTGGTGCTTGTCATGAACCCCGGGCTAAGGGGCCGTGTGGGGCTTATCTCTACACTGTGCTTAGGTTGGGGGTAGGGCATGGTCCAGGCATTACCAAGGTGTCTATAGAGGCAGATAGGGGTCTCTGTTTGTGACTGTGCATATATATCCTCTGTCATTGCATGTGCGCCATGGTGCAGACCTGCATCATCCTGCAATGTTTGTTCCCATGAGTGCACTGCCTCTCCACTGTGTATGTCATTCTGTGACGGTACATCTGACACTGCAGTGGTACTTGGAGTCTGCTAGGATGACCACAGGCCACAGTGGGCTGGCTTGCCCTTCCACATTCAGGGCCAGTGGTCCTAGAGGAGGCCCCGTCCTTAACCAGGCACCCATGCTGGCCTTGACCTATGTCTCTTCTGCCCTCCCACAGACCAGGCAGTGGCTGGACCATTCCAGCCAGTGGGTTCCCAGGATGCTGGCGAAGCACCCCCTGCTGCTGGTGATGACCATGAAGGTCCAGGTTGCAGTATGAGCCAGGGGGGCACCAGGGCAGCGAGTGAAGCAAGAGAGGAGCAACCAGCAGCAGAACTTGATTTCCATATCATGGAAGAGGCATCCGACAGTGGTCCAAATGATGTTGACAGGGAATTGCTTCGGGAGGGGTCACACATGCTGGAGCACACTGAGGGGATCCTATCTGAGCTCTGCACCATTCGAGAGGAGATGTAAGGCATAAACCAGGAGCTAGAGGATGCACATCAGGTAATGCACGAACAACATGTAAGAGTGCAGCACTAACAGGAGGCACAGCTTCGGCTTCTGTGGCAGATGGTGACTTACCAGGCCTCGATAGCAGGATCATTAATGTCAGCTGGTGGCGTTACTGAAGGACCAGGGGGAGGGCAGTGGGCTAGGGGCTGGACTGTGAGCAGCCTGAGATGTGAGATGGGCCAGCCCACTGGGGGGGGGGGGGGGGATAATGCAGCTAGCAAAACATCAGACATAGCTCCATTGCAGCAAAGCGCCCATGTAGCAAAGTGCTCCTAGGCAACATAGGTGCTGTAACTGCTTGTGGGTCAATAAAGTCAAACATTCCTTCTCATTGTGTATACTCATTAACTGGGATGATTCCCTGATGAGTCTGTTCAAGGTATAACGTGCAAGTGCCCGGCATCTCCGCAATGCCATCGTCTGTGTCTGTGGTTTCATCGTCTCCTGCCACCTCTGGCTCTGGGTTGGGGATTCCATGCAGCCGTGCAAGATTGTGCAGTATACAGCATGCTGTAAATATTGTGAAAAGCCTCTCTGGACTGTATAGAAGCTCCCCACCCCCCCCACACACATACACACTCCAGTCCAGGAAGCAAAATCTTCTTTTCAGAATCCCTATGACTTGTTCCACCACAGTCCTGGTCCTTTGTTGCGCAGCATTGTAGAGCTCCTCCTGAGGTGTCTGCATATGTTGCAGAGGTATGAGCAACCATGTCCTCAAGAGGTACCTACAATCACCTGTGGGGGTAGAGAGGGATGCACACATCAGCACACCACACATATGTGTGTTGTTGTTCATATGCATTGCCTGTACACCCTTCCCATGGGCAGCAGGCTGGTGGTCACACCAATCACCTGATGTTCCAGATATAACAAGGGCTACATCACATCACCATTGGCTGATCCTGTCATACCAGGGGTATAGTAAATAACAGAAAACCCAGCAAGAGAACCAATATTAAAGAATTTTTTTGTCGGAATAGCCAGCACAGTAGACAGGAAAATTACCTGCTACCACCGTGGCCCATCCTTTTTAATCAGTGTTGAAAGTCAATTTAAAACAGCTCTATTCAAAAATGGCTGGTACTTAGCTTTGTGGAAGAAAAGCAGGCTGTGAAAACGCTTTAAGCAACAGTAGATCAATTTTACATCAGCAGGTCACTTATACGACGTGTCACTTTTCGGGGGTATACACATAAGCCCCCTGCTTCAGGTCAGACCTCTGTGTAAAAAACGTCAGCCCTAAAAACACAGCTAAAAAAATGGTTTTTATAACCCAGGCTCGCCAGTCGCCACCTAGAATCCTGAATAGGACACGCCCATCAGGTGTAGCTCGTATAGAGGAACCAATCCACACAGGGAGGTGAAACCATCAAACAGATTTCACCTCTCGATCAGGAAGGTTAATGAATGGTATAGAAGAACCAATCCACGCAAAGAAATAGAATCACCAGTCCAATCACATCTCTCGATCAAAAAAATCAATGAATGGTATGCCAATCCAACTGCTGGTTGATCGGATGTGGTGTTCTTTTTGGAACTCCTGGATTTGGTGCTCAATCACAATTTTTTTCTATACCAGCAGCAATTCTATACAATTCTATACACCTATACAGTCCTTCTAAACCAACTTGACAACTTAAATTACGATATTACCCACACACATAGATCTAACAAAAAAGGTGGCGGTGTACTGATTATGACAAAAATAAACCTAAAAGCCAAGAAAATTCTATCTAACACCTCCAATAACATTGACACTCTAATAATAGAAATCGGACAACTGAGAATCTGCTTAATATACAGACCTCCTAACCAAAACGCAGACAGTCTTCACTCACTAATTGAACTCCTTAATTCATCAACAGAACAAAACCCCCTAATTATCCTAGGAGATTTCAACCTCCCATCACTTGCAAATACTGATTCCAACCTCTTCCTGGAAACCATAACTGACTTAGACTTCCATCAAATTATAAACATACCAACTCACACTAAAGGTGGTACACTTGACCTTGTCCTCCTTCCTCATTCACTATTTAAACTTTTCAACCCAGACTCCTTACAATGTACTGAAATACCCTGGTCTGATCATCATCTAATTAAATTAAACTTCACTTACAACATTATCGGTGTCATAAAACACACAAGAAATGACCAAACTATAAAATTCAAGAAATTCATTGAAACTGAATTTCTAGACTCTACAATACCCCACCTTTCATCATCTCCAACAGATTTAGATGAAGCAGTCAAAAACTGGCATACCACCATCAATAATGCAGCCACAATTAACCAAAATAATAAAAAGCCAACCAATACTAAAATCAAAATCACCCCATGGTTCAACAGTACTTTAAAACATATGAAAAGAGATCTAAGAAAACTAGAAGCTAAATGGCGCAAAACCAAATCCACCATACACAAAGAATTATATTATAACCACCTCACATTATAAAAGGAAACCTTAGACAACACAAAGAAAAACTACTATGCCAGCATCCTATCAAATTCTTATAATAGACCAAGAGAACTATTCTCCATTGTTAGTAACCTAACTAATAACTCACAAACTTCCAGCAAGGAAATCACTGACATCTCAGCACAAACATTAGCTAACTATTACCATAAAAAAACAAAACAAAACTACAATTCACGACTCCAGACTCTTTCCACAAACCTCATCACCCGATAGACGTATGGTCAGAATTTCACCCTATAACCAAAACATCATTAAAAAATATCATACTCAACCTAAACACCACTACCTCTTACCTAGATCCTTGCCCAGTAATCTGGATAAAAAACACTCTCCCAATCCTTCTTTCATTCATACTCCCCATTGTCAATCTCTCACTACTCCAAGGTTACCTCCCACCCACACTTAAACACGTACAAATAAGACCAATTCTCAAGAACAGCACCCTTGATAAAACCTCACCAAAATTATATAGACCCATCTCAAGTATACCATTCTTAGCAAAAGTAATAGAAAAAACAGTACAAATACAGACGCAGGAGCACCTAGACTCATCTTACCCACTCGACGAACAGCAATATGGTTTTCGCCCAAAGCATGGAGTGGAAACACTCCTCACAGCTCTAACAGATACGCTATTAAGAGGAATCGACAATCACAAGCAAGCATTCATTCTATTATTTATTGATATTTCAGCTGCTTTTGATAGCGTCCACCATACCATAATGCTCAATAGTCTGAGTCAAATAGGAATAAATGCCACAGTTCATAAATGGTTCTCCTCTTATCTAGATAATAGGACACAAAATGTACGAATAGGTAATCAAACCTCTGATTCATACAAACTGGAAACCGGTTTACCTCAAGGATCAGCGTTATCAGCACTCCTATTTAACATATACATAAAACCTGTTTGCAATATCTTTAAAAAATTTGGTGTACTGTATCATCTATACGCAGATGATATCATGATGTACATTCCGTTCACGATTCCCAACTTACCGATGCAAACTCTGTCAGATTGCTTTAATGAAGTCACATCCTGGCTAAATACCCACAATCTCCAAATAAATCACTCCAAAACTGAAGTGCTAATCGTCACCAAAAACCAATCCTATACTCCACCTACACACATAACACTTCAAAACCAAGAAATTAAAATAAAAAATGAAGTAAGATATCTAGGTGTTATTCTAGATAAACACCTTACATTAGACACCCACATTAGAAACACCACAAAGAAAATCTATTTCAAACTCAAAATCCTTAAACAACTAAGACCCCTTGTATACATACATGATTTCATCAGCATAATTCAAGCCATCATAACCCCCCACTTTGACTTCGCTAACCTAATTTTATTGGGTATAACAAAACAAAACATTAAAAGAATTCAACTTGCCCAGAATGCAGCAGCTCGGATAATAACGAAAGTACACGCACATCAACATATAACACCAATACTAGAATCCCTTCACTGGCTGCCTATACAAAGTAGGATAGTATACAAAACATTGATAACCACATTTAATACTCTAAACGACATGGCCCCAGTCACCCTAAGTAACCTAATCAGCAAAGAGCACTCAAAATCTACTCAAAGAAAAGGACAAATAAACTAAAAACTCCCAAAGACTTCATAAAAGCAAATAAACTCACAAACAATAGAGCTTTTTCTCATGCAGCTCCAACAATCTGGAATTCCCTCCCAGATGATCTAAGATTACTAACCGAGATCATCGAATTCCGCAAAAAAGTGAAAAGCTATCTCTTTTCTAAACATTACAACAACTCAGATCATCCCTCAATAGACTTAGATAATGGCTAACCAGTTTTTATCTAACAAATCCCAAATGACCTACACATACAATTCTTCATAGCTGATACTGTACTTTGAATAACGCTTAAGCCCCACATAATGTGTATTTGTACATAATGTATATAGTTTGCATTGTTCTATACTGTTCTGTATTAACACTAGTTGTTTATCTTATTGTTATTTGGTCATATGATGTTTTATGTAAAACAAACTCCGATTTGTTAACTGTTGTTTATTGTGAACCGCAACTGAACTATGGAAGATGCGGTATATAAATCATTGTTAAATAAATAAATAAATAAATAAATAAATTCTACTTACAGATTTATGGAATTGCCATGGGAGCAACGGTGGCTCCTTCCATTGCCACGATCTACATGGCCTGGTTTGAAGAATTGTATGTTTATTCTCATCCATTGTTTTCATGTGTTTTGCTTTGGAAGCGATTTTTGGATGATGTTTTTTTCATGTGGACTGGAACCAGAGAGGATTTAGACTCCTTTTTGGGCTCTTTGAATTCCTTTAAACCTAACATACAGTTTACAGCTCAAGTGGAGAAACACAAAATTCAATTTTTGGACATCACGATAGAATGTACCCTGGCAGGTTTTTCAACTTCTCTGTATCGGAAGCCGGTCCAACGTAACATGTTACTTCGGTTTGATAGCTACCATCCTCCAGCCCTTAAACGGGGCTTACCGTATGGTCAATTTCTAAGGCTTCGTAGAAACTGCACTGAGATGTCACAGTTTAAATTTCATGCACAAGAATTGAGTTCTCGTCTTCTAGTGAGGGGTTATCCATCAAAAGTTGTCCGCCTAGCCTATAAAAGGGCATGTAACACCCATCGGGAATGGCTTTTGACACCCAGAGATCATACACCTTCTACTGAAAAACAACGGGGGTTCTTCCCTTCATGTGTGGTACTACTGCAGTAGTTCGTTTGATTCATAAATTTTGGCCTGTTCTAGCCATCCACCCATGTTTTCGAACACCGCTTCAAATTGCTTATTCTCGTAAGTCCAATTTACGCGATCTCTTGGTGAAGACCACGTCTCCTTTAGATCGGCCTCCTCAAAATCATGACCATGCCGGTCATTATTCATGCGGAGCTTGCTCGTTTTGTTCGGGCACTCTATTGGGTCTTACCTGGCTGGATAGTCGCACCAATAGAAGTTATTATACTCGTTGGCACACAGACTGCACTACTACTCATGTAGTTTACTTAATTGTTTGCCCTTGTCAGTTACCTTACGTTGGAAGGACTTCACGGACTTGTAAACAAAGATTGACAGAACATGCCTCTCGTTTACGTACTCAATCATTGACAGCTCCTTTGGTCAACCACTGTCTGGAGCACTCGCACAGGTTTGATGATCTTCGGTGGCGAATTTTGGACTATGTGCCCCCTAATCCCTGTGGTGGTGACAGGAGTCAGCGGTTGCAGAATTTGGAGCAAAAGTGGATTTTTAGACTGAATTCAGTTCATCCGGATGGCCTCAACCAGCAGTTGGATTGGCATACCATTCATTGATTTTTTTGATCGAGAGACGTGATTGGACTGGTGATTCTATTTCTTTGCGTGGATTGGTTCTTCTATACCATTCATTAACCTTCCTGATCGAGAGGTGAAATCTGTTTGGTGGTTTCACCTCCCTGTGTGGATTGGTTCCTCTATACGAGCTACACCTGATGGGCGTGTCCTATTCAGGATTCTAGGTGGCGACTGGCGAGCCTGGGTTATAAAAACCATTTTTTTAGCTGTGTTTTTAGGGCTGACGTTTTTTACACAGAGGTCGAATAAGTGACCTGCTGATGTAAAATTGATCTACTGTTGCTTACAGCATTTTCACAGCCTGCTTTTCTTCCACAAAGCTAAGTACCAGCCATTTTTGAATAGAGCTGTTTTAAATTGACTTTCAACATTGATTAAAAAGGACGGGCCACAGTGGTAGCAGGTAATTTTCCTGTCTACTGTGCTGGCTATTCCGACAAAAAAATTCTTTAATATTGGTTCTCTTGCTGGGTTTTCTGTTATTTACTATTTATTGAGGCTCAGTTTAGAAGGTCTTTTGGTGTTATACCAGGGGTATAGGCAGGGAGGGCTATAGGTAGGGAGGGGGTGTTGGGAACCAGCAGTTCAAAGGGGTCATTTGGTGGTTCAGTATGTGACTGGGTGGCCTTCAGAGCTGCAGACTGTGTGAGTGCTGGTCCAGGGGACATGGTCACTGTGGTGGTGGAGATATGTGCAGGTGGAAGGTCATACCAACCCGGGGGGTAGAGGGGTGCAACTGGGTGGCATGACTTCCACAGAGGGCATGGTGTGTGGTGTGTGTGGGCACAGGGTCAGAAGGGTCACGTCACATGGGGGTACCCAGGAGGGGTGTTCATTGCATGGGGTTTGTGCTATGTATGTTGCAGGCTGTATGTTGCTAATGGCCCATGGTATTGTGTGTGGGTTGGGGTGATGTGTTTGGCACAGGTAGCATTTACATGGTGTATGGGGGTTCCCAACCCCCTCTGCCCCCTCCTCCCCCACCCACTTCCCCCATCCCATCCCACTCCACCTCCCCCTCTGGCCCCTCCTCTCCCACCCACTTCCCCCTCCCACTCCCCTCCCTCCTTCTCCTCTGCCTCCACCTCCATCTTCACTTCCTCTTCCCCCTCCTCTTCCATCAGCACATCATCGCCTTTCAACTCACTCATCTGACTGTGCACCTGTGTGAGGGCATCTCAACATTTGTATGCCCCCTCATTGGCCTCCAATCCTGCATTGCCCCTACACAGGGTTGCATGCAGTACACACCTTGCTACACATTGGCTTACTGCTGCAGCCATCCTACACATTGGCTTACTGCTGCAGCCATCCTTCTCCAAGGTCACCTCTGGTATCTGCGTGGCCCAGGCCTGACTATGCCGAGATAAATGCATCATGGCAAGAAGCAGAGAACCTGGCACACACATCCGTGATGAACAGGTTAGCATTCACCACCAGCTGCATATTCAGAGGTGTAATTGTGGCGGTTCCTGTAGGCCCTCTGTTCTTGTCTGGATGCCCTCAGGGCTATGTGTGTGCAGTCCAGCACTCCAAACACCAAGGAGAAGCTGACAATGTCATAAAAATCTTGCATTGTATCCTGGCACTCCTCTGGGGTCCTGGGGAATGCAATGAGATGCCTTCTGCCATCACAGCAGGGCCCTGCTGACAGCAGCGATACATTGGCTGGTGGCAGAATGGGTGATGTGTTGAAAGCTTCCTATGGCCAGGAAGGCAAGGGTGATAGTGATACACACTGCTACTGTCAGTGACTGGCTTCACGTCCTGACTAAGGATGGCACAGAACTCTGTTATTGTCCCACCATCTAGTCGGTACCACTGGTAGACCTCTTCCTCCATTAGTTGGAGGTAGGTTACCCTGGGTCTGTACACTCAGGGGACATGGTACCTGTGCTTCTGGTGCTGGATGCTTGTCCACTGCAGTTGTACATTTTGCCACCTCCTCCGCTGTGCCCATGCTCTTCGGATCTGTCTGCACCTCTGGATGAGCCTCATCACTCCCCACATTGCCTGCTTGCTGCTACCCGGTTGTTGTCTGATACATGGCTTTACCATGGTTGTTCCTGCTCTCCTGGGCGCTAGTAAACCTCGCTTAGTCCTACGTGGATTGTGGCATCTCAGGGAAGTGGCCATATCCGTTGAATACCTATGTTACACAGGTTTGATAGCACCCTGCCCATGACACGCCCCATTATGCCCTCTATGCTATTTGGTTAGCATTACTCATGGAGTGGCCATTTTCGTATGTAGCCAGGTATGTGATGATCCATTGTATGTGGTTATTGCTGTTTTACACAGGCATACCATCATTCCCGGCGCCTATCTGCCGCCTAACACTTCGAATATTGGACCCTACATTCTCAGTGCAAAGAACCAAACCTCATTCAGCACTGACAGTCAGTACAGGAACCAATCCCTAGAGGGGACTCAGGATGCATGGATGCTAACACAGTGGGACTTCTTTTTCACTAGATTGGATAAAAGGTGGAAGTGAGAGTGGGGGTTGTCAGCACTGTAAGGCAATTATTTTTTTAATAATATTGGATGAAAGGAAAAGCAGATCAATGAAAACCCAGATCAATACAAATTTGTTCCCTAGGCAAATATGCATTTGTCGGCCCTTACCATTAAGGTTACCAAATTTTTTGCAGGCAAATCTGGGACACTCATCTGAAGAGTGTGGGGGGGAGCGGGGGAGGGACACCTTAGTTCCAGGTTTGAGCAACAAAGTGTGGATGAGAAAAGAGGAGTCATTACGCTGCCCCCCATCCATCCCATGACAGCAACAATATCACTTCCAAGTTTGTCTGGTCTGCACTGCAGCTCTATGAAAAATGCTAACTGCATTTATTTTTTGCCTTGTGAAGTCACTAATTCCAGCTGTAAAGATCTACTCCAAAGATATTTTTGCCATATTCTTGTGCCAGAAATTCTATGAAACAATGTCTAAATATGTTATCAGAGACATTTACCAAGCCTAATACAGATCCTGTTTGTCCAATTAGTGATGATCAACAAGGCTGTGCACCCGTATAGAGATAATGGCTTAGCTGGCAACATGGCTGCCTTTGATTCCAAAGGTGCCTGGTTGAAGATCTGCTTGCGACTGTGAGAAAAAAAAAGCATACAGGATTTTTTATTTGCCTGAAACTTCTAGTAATCTTTCAGCTATGTTTGTTGTTTAGGCAACACCCATGGCTACCTCTTTAATTAACAAAATTATGCTGAAAGGAAAATTTATAAAAATGAAATGAAAAAAGTGAAACAAAATAAAATGACAAAACCTGCAAACAAAACAGGAAATGAAATGACATATTTTTGCCTACACACTCTTAGGGGTATGTTTACTAAACCGTCTTAATGTGCGCTCTGCCATGTTATCGCGCGATAAGGTACCTTATCGCGCAATAATGGCGCTTTATTGGGCGCAGAGGTACCTTAGCACGCGATAACGCGTGCAGGGGCGCAAATGAGCGCTGAGGGTGGAGAAACGCTCCCGGAGGGTGGAGGAAGGCTCCTCAGGGGCGGAGAGAAAGGGTCAATGGGCGGAGAGTGGGAGGGGAGAGGCTCCCTGCACACTAACGCTGTGAAATTCAAGGCTGAAAAGTAACGCCAGAGAAACCCTGATGTTAGAGCTGATTTAAAAGGAAAAGAAACCATTTCCATCAGCAATATACAGCAAAACCAGGGAAACCTACAAAAAAGTGATAAGTGTGATACATGTGCACGGAACAAAAGGGCAAATAAACAGTGAAAATGACCAGAAGAAAATGTAATAAAAACATAACCACACTGGGCAATAGTGATATTAATGGGAAACATCAAAAAACACTCCCGAGAAAGCCCCCAAAAAAAAGATATGAATTTTGAAAGGGTCTATGCTCCATCCCCATACAAGGTGAATGAGCCCACAGTGAAATTGTGCTGAGCAGGGTTTTCCCTCTCCATTGGGCAAGTTTCCTATGGCGTGCACATGTTCCACAACAGCAGGGAGGGCATGTCGGAATGGGCAACTGGACAGATGCTTGAAAAGGGGACATAGAGGGCTGCAGGCGGCACATGCTGTGGTGCAGCTGGGCCACAGTGCGGACTAGGGTGATGCCTAGGTGGCCCATAGGAATGCTGAAACAGTAGAGCAGCCAGACAGCAACTGATGAGGGCCCAACAAGGGCATGAGTGTGCTTCCCACAGTGTCACAGGGGATAGTACCCAGCAGGTACCCCCAAGGGCACAGAACATTGGCAGGCGGTGCTGGGGCTATGCAGGCACCCCTACCCCAGAACCCGCACCATAGGCAGCCGCCTACCCACACACTGGATGGCCTGAGACTGCGCACCACCAGCACCACCAGCAGAAGGGCATGTCAGCAGAGTGTCAGAGGGGTACTGGTGGTGGAGGGGGCAGTGGCAGCTGCCCAGAGCAGACCATGGCCTAGCCCTGTGTAGGTGGGTGCCATGCACTGCAACAGACAGGCCCTGTCTGACGAACAGTCATGGTA
Organism: Ichthyophis bannanicus; assembly: GCA_033557465.1. Taxonomy (NCBI): domain Eukaryota; kingdom Metazoa; phylum Chordata; class Amphibia; order Gymnophiona; family Ichthyophiidae; genus Ichthyophis; species Ichthyophis bannanicus. The sequence goes on from CM066035.1 coordinate 556,571,486, forward strand.
TCCCCAGGGAATGCACTGTCTCTGTGGCAACACAGTGGTGCAGTGCACACAGCCAGTGTGTTCAGGAGCAGAAGGTCACAGGTTCAAGTCCCAGTTGTGGTTCCTACCAACCCAGCCCCCATATTTTACCCACTGCTAATACAGACAGAACCTTTATTGCAGATGATGTAGACATGCCCAAAACACCTACATTTTACCCTACAGAGCACAGACACCATAAACATGCGCATTACCTAGAGCAGAGTCTCCCAAATGCAGTCCTGGAGGGCCAAACACCATTCAGGTTCCATGCTGCCTCTAATAAATATGGCTGTGCTGCATTTCTATGCACCACCCCCATGGTATGCAGATGTATCTCATGCATATTCATCAGGGACAGCATGAAAACCCGAACAGTGTTTGGCCCTCCAGGACTGGAGTTGGGAACCTCTGCCCTAGAGCAGTGGCCAACAGGGGCAGACACACCCGCACCCACAGGCTCCATTATCTGAAGCCTCCTGGAGAGGCAGGATGCTGGGCCCTGCGTGCATCTCCCAGTACTAGCACTTGCATACCTTAGCAATGCCACCCTAAACCTGGGAAAACGGTACACAGCTATCAAAAGGTTGCTATGATAACTGGCAGATAGCAATTCCTACGTTAAGCACAATTGGCTGATTGAGCTGCATCATAGCAACCTTTCTGATGTCTGTGGAGTGTGCCTCAGGTCTGGTGTCTGACAGAGTGACCCCAACAGTATTGCGTACCATAGCCATGCCTGCACTGTGCCCAGGACTGGTGTGGTGGCCAGGGCTGCCAAACACCTCTATAGTTGCACAATGCTGGCATAGGTGTGGGGAGTGTGTGTCTGTCTATCCAGTGTGTGGTGGCTGCTAACACCTTCCTCAGCCCACGCTGCTAGCACTGTTGCCAGTATTGGCCTGCCAATGTGCATAATGAGGAGCAAGGTACTGTGGGTATAGCCCGGACAGGGTGGCCTGGGCAGGATGCATCTGCACAGAGCATATGGCAATGGCTGGAACATTGTAGTGCCTGGCCACCACCTGCACGGACAGGGTGGCCACAGCATGTCCTGCTGGGAGGTCACTCTCACCCTGACTGAGCAATGACCACGGCATGGCTAGGCTCCCCCCTAGTGCTATATTTTATTTTTCTTCAGTGAAATATATTGGTTCTCTTCTCTGGGGCTTAATCACTGACTTATCTGCTTGGTGGGTGTGCTCACATCCCAGCTTTTGGGTGCACACATCTCTTCCAGGATCATGCACTGTGGATTAGCTAGCAGACTGTCTGCAGTTATATGTGTTTGGCTGGAGCACCTTGCAGGGTGCAGTGGCTGGTGACTCGCTGTGCTTGCTGCTGGAAATTGTCAGATGGTGTTGGGGGGCAGCTGAGCATTTCCATGCCTACTGTCTTCCTGCCATTGCCTTAGGAATGTGTATAGCTCTGCATTGGCTGCCCTGTAGGGTGTCTGTTCCCCAGCAGGACTGGGGTTGATGGCCCCCCCTCCTCCTCTACTGCTACTGTTGCAGGGAGATAGAATGTGGATCTGTTGGTGGGGGAATCCTGTCTTCCACCCTGAGCCAGAGAGGGTGGGTTGGGTGGTGGTACATAATCTGCCTATGGGTCCAAACATCCCCTGTCACATACATCATGTTACCATGGCACCAAGACAGAATATGCACTATTCTGGGTGCATCATAGCCCAAAAGGGCCAGACCTGATTGACAACTTCAGATAGACACTAATGTATCCTAGGTGTGTTTGTAGGAACTACCTACCACACACACTGGCACTGATGGGTACCTGTGGCATGGCTTATTGCAGCCATTGTAGGTGCTGCGGACCTGGTGCTGGCTGCCCCACCTCACCCTCAGGGTGAGCACAATACCCACACAATGTGACAGTCTGTAGCTACTCTGTGCCCCTAACACACACCGTCGGCACCCCCTACCAGGCTGAGGTGCTGTGGGGTGCATACCCCATCTTGTGATCATCTGTAGACTGCTGATATGCATGTGCTGTGCATCATGGGTACGGGTGGGTTACCCCTATCCTGGTAGCCACAGCAGACTGTTTGTGTGGTGACATGCAGTCCTTCTGTAGCCAGCCAGGGGTTTGTTAGCAGCTGTAGCCCACTGGTTACTTCACTGCCTGTGGAGCCAGAACTCATGGGTTCTATCCCACAGTGGGGTTATTTGATAGGGCTGTCCAAGGCATTGTCTATTTTTAATGTACATTAGTGCTGCCAGCAAAAACACCCTCAGAGTACTGTAACCTTAAGGTGCCTCATAAGGCGCCCCATAAGGCACCTTATAGGGTGCCCTATAAGGTGCCTTGTGGGGCGCCCTATAGGGCTCCTTATAGGGTGCCCTATAAGGCGCCTTATAGAGCGCCTTATAAGGCACCCTATAAAGCGCCTCATTGGGTGCCTTATAAGGTGTCCTATAGGGGACATTGTAGGGTGCCTTGGCAGACAGTGCACTTTATAATGTGCCCTCTGGAGTGCCTTATAGGGTGCTTTATGCAGCACCTTAGGTAACGTCACTGTAAGGGTGTGTTTGCTGGCAGCGCTATTTAAAATAAAACTACAATGCCTCAAAAAGCACTACTTAAACATACAGGGAGATGCCTCAGTCAGCCTTGTTCATTAGGCACACTGGGGGATCGAACTCATGTCCCCTGTACTATCAGTCAGTGTATTAACCATTGTGCTACACCTCTGTTTCTGTGTTTACATATCTGCGCGCCTACTTAAGATTATCGCGCGTCAACGTGCTTAGCGGCGTCTCGCACGATAATGTGCGCAGTGCTCGTTATCGCACGATAATGTGCGCAGCGCACGTTATCGCACGATAATCCCGGTTTGCTACGTTTAGACCGGAACACCCACTCCTTTTATGGCATCCTGCACACTATCGCCGGGCACACGTTAAGACTGCTTAGTAAACATACCCCTTAGCATGCACCTTGGTACATTTGTACCTCTGAACTTCTCCAACACATATATTCAAAGGGAAACTCTATTTATATGACAGAGAAATACATATACACACACTCTCCAGCTCTTCAGACATGTATGCATACTTCTAGGCTTGTGCTGCTGTCTGTTGCTTCTGTGCTCACTCACTGAGCTTCTCTCCCAGAGCAGTTAGTTCTGTCCATCATCATGTAAAGTCCTGCAGTTGCTACCAGCTCTTTTCCTCATCCCACAGTAGCCCCTCACACTTCCCCCCATCTCTCCCATTCCTACCCTTTCTTAGCAGTCTGGCAGGGTGCACCTTTTCTATTGAGTCCTTCTGGATTTTTGTTCCTCATGTTTGTTCGGAGGTTTTCTTCTGATAGTACAAGTTGGATAATGAAGGGTTTCTTCATTATTCCCCACTCCCAAATGTACCTCAGCCATGGTGGCCTTCTTTTCTTGGATGAGCGTGCAAGGCTGGCTTATGGAATGCCCTTCAACGGCCAGAACTGCAGCGGACGGACCAGCGCCCGGCAACACTATATGCCTTCCCTACCTAGGCATCCTATTCTACATCCTCCTTGTGAATACTCTGATGCTGGATCGAAAGTGCATTTCACTAGACGTTCTGTCCCACAGCTTGTGTGTTCATGTTTGCATTTTGTTTTGTATTATGTTGTCAGTCTGAAGCTAAGGCAAGCTGCTTCCTGCTGTTTTCATATAATCTTTGTTCTTATAGGTTAAATGTTGCATGTGACCCCATTCCGTCTACTTTCCTTGAGATTTGCTCAAGGCATAACCTTTGACCCTATTGGTCATCTCCACAGAAAGCAAGCACTACACAGTCTTTCTTTCTCTCCCTCCCTACCACTGGCTTCCTCTGTATCAGCTGATTTCCCAAGCTATGGTTCAGCTGGAAGGCACAAGTTATAGGGCAGATGCAATATTACTGCTGCCCAGTTAGCAACTGGTGCCACCCCCAGAACGCCCACCACACACCCTGATGCTAAGCAGTTAGCACTGGGGTGTGCAGCAGCATTAATCAGGGATATTTTCGCAGAATATCCCATTCAGCGGCATTTACCCGCTTTACGGGTTTGTAAACCATGTAAATGCCTTTGAATATAGGGCCCTATAATATTTTCATTAATTACTAAATTAATTTGTTTTCATTTCTCTGCATCATCAGTCCTCCCCTGTCTGTGGCAGCACAGGGAACTGAGGGATTTAGCACCAGTACTGCTTCCTCCTGTTGCCATAGATGGATGGGGCATATGCAGGGTGTTATTTGGCACAGAGAACAAATATTTATAAAGTAATGTGCAGAACACTACACACAAGAGGTCCTTGGGAGCCTGAATATCCCTTTGCATAAACACACTGGGAAAGATATTTATGTAGGGCTCTTGTACAAATAAGTGAGTTCCTAGACTTTACTCCAGTGACACCACATCACCTGTTACAAACAGCAAAACATTTCATGGCTAGTAATTTCCAAACTCTTCCAGAAATTACTGTGAGCAAGATGTAAGTGCAAAATGTACTCTGGTAACCTGTGAAAGGAATGCTGTTGATGCTTAGACTGGATATGCAAGGCTAGCTGTGTGTTATGTGAAACAAGGCATGGTCTGGTTCTCAGGAGCTGCACAGCCAAATGGAGGAATACCATCCCACAGCTGGCTGTGTAAGAACTAGCAAGGACACTATTGGAATCAGGGCCAACCTAAGGGTTTCTGCCACCCTAGGCAGACTCTCCATACTGCACCCCAAAGATTATGGCACCTCCCGACCCACCATGCTGCTCCCTCCCCCCCCCCCCCCCGGCATCCATCTTACCTTGGAGAGGGGTGGTGGCACAGTGATGCCTCCATTCCATTGGGCTTTAAAGTGCTTATGCTAGCACGCTCATGGCCCCTGCCCCCCTTCGATGCAACTTCTTGTTGGAGGGGACAGGAGCGACAGGAAGTTGCGTCAAAGGGGGACAGGATCATTAGCGTGGGCACATTAAAGCCCAACGCACCAGAGGCATTGCCGTGTCTTCCCCCTCCCCGAGATGAGAAGGTGGATACCGAGAAGGAGGGTGGCATGGCGGGCCAGGCAGCAATGAACTGCCACTTCGCTGGGAGGAAGGGGGTCGATGCCGCCCTCCAGGCCTGATGCCCTAGTTCGCCTAATGGATGGGCTGGCCCTGATCGAAATCTTTTGGTTTTTTCCGAATCTGAACTTACAGTACCTTGACGTGTAAACAACCCAGGCTCTAGGTGCAAAAGCATGACTGACAGCACAAGCCATCCAGAGTGGAAACTGCAGATAGTAACAATGTAAGTGGCAGAATGATAAATTGCTGAAGGCTGCCGGTGTCAATGATCAAAGCAATTCACAGCTTATGAGCAGAGGGGCTTCTCCATGGACTTGGGACTTCATCTCAGACCGGACATGATGCCAGGACATCGGCCGCATAGCAGACCCTGCTAGCTGGATTTTGGTGTCCCCCCAGCAGAGACTGAGCACAAATATGGTAAATTTTCTATTTGGTACAGTATTGTTTTTGTTTATAATTTTCCTGTGCTTGTACAGTAAATGCTATTATATCTATCTATCTATAGTCATAGTGTAGGAATGATATCTTATTTTATTCATTTCTACTGTTAGACAAGCAAAACTGAAGGAGGTACAGCCTGATCTTTTGTTTTAGGGCCCCCTTTCAAATTTCTGCCCCAGGCTCCAGCATGTCTAACACCAGCCCTAATCATCTTTGCAATGTCAAACTATTTAACCCTTCCCCTCCCTATTGTTACTAGGAAGCTTGCCAAGCCCTATATAGAAATTTGTAGACTATGCTATCATTATATAAATTTAATCCGAATAAGTTGTTTGCTAACATTTGAGACTGCAAACATGTTATGCTAGTTGGAGAGTGATCCAAAAGTGATGTTTCTATTTGGGTGGGACAGAAAAATTTTACACACTAGATAATTTTCTTTCCTTGAATCCTGCTAGACTTGTTTAGAAACGTGGATTATGCTCCCTTGCCAGCAGGTGGAAGCAAACTTGAGCATCTTTCAATGATGTCATCAGGAGGTATAACCACTGGTGCAGCACCGAAAAAAGTCAAAAAGATGCTTCCCAAACAGTAAGTGAGACTGTAAAACTCAGAGATAAACCTCAAGAAACATTAGCAAAAATAACCATTAGAACAAACAACTGGAACAAGTATTTGGCTCTCTTACAACAGCTGGATCTTCAACAGATACTGCAACAACACTGTAACGGAAGGCAGCAGGGTTGTCCAAACTATAGGAAAGTCTTCCAGGGTGGGTCCTGTACTGGTCTAGCAGGATTCAAGAAAAGAAAATTATCTGGTATATAAAATTTATCCTTCCTTATCATCCTGCTAGTCCAATCCAGATGAGTGGGCTGTACCCAAGTAGTCAGGTCCAGGGTAGGAGGAAGATGATGCTCTAGCCAGAACTGCCCTACCAATGATGCCATAAGTACTTGCTCCTATGTGCAACATGTAGTGCTTTGCAAACGTACTCAGAGAGGGACAGGCGGCCACTTTCTAGATGTCTTCTGGAGACACCAGACTTAGCCCAGTGGCCTAATGGAGTGAGTCCTGACTCCTCTGGTATTCGCTTCCCAGCCAAAAGGTAGACTGAGCCAATGGCCTCTTTGATCCAGTGGAAAATTGAGGACTTGACCACTGCCTATCCTTTCCTCACAATGCTGAAGAGAACAAAAAGATTATCCAACTGATGAAAAGGGTTGGTCATTTCTAGGCATCTGAGCAATATCCTCCTCACATTGAATAGACTAAGTTCCTCCTCCAAAAAGGAGGGCAGGATGACTGCCTGACTGAGGTGAAAAGGAGAGAGCACCTTTAGAAGGAAGGATGGCACTGTTTTCAAAGTACCTGAAGCCAGTGAGATGACTAAAACGTGTTCACTGCAGGACAGGGGCTGAAACTCCAAGACCCATCTGGCAGAAGCAATAGCTCCAGAAACACCACTTTTCTACAGAAACACAAATCTTTGAAAGCAGTCTTACAGATGGGCTCAAAGTGGGGCACTTTCAGTGCTTTTAATACCCGTAAAAGGTTCCACTGGGTAACTACTGGACACATGGGAGGATGAATCTGCTTAACTAAGGAAGCGAGGAACATAAGGGGTGCCACCAAGGACAAACCCTGAATATGCCCTGGTAGCATGCCAGGGCCACTACGTGAACCTTAAGAGAGTTCAGGACAACCCCTGGTCCAAACCCACATTCAAGAAGGACAAAAACAGGCCTATATATGCCTTTCCATCTATCAGGGCCTGAAAGGAACACCACCTCTCAAAACTCCTCCATACCCTCACATAGGCTAAGGAGGTCAAGACCCTATGGGCCTTGAGTAGGGTATTTACTGCATTTCTAGCATAGCCATTCTTGGACAGCTTATGCCTTTCAAGGGCCAGGCTGTAAGCAGGAAGGGAGCGAGATTCTCCATCATAAGGGACATTGATAATGAAGGCCTTTGCTTTTGTGGGAAAGGGAGTGGAGACCTTGCTAACAGCCCTATTAGATCCATGTACCATGGTCTGCATGGAGAGTATGGGGCTACCAGGATCACCAAACCTAGATGAGTCCAAATCCTGAGTAGAAGGCAGCTTACCAAGGGCCATAGAGGGAAGACATAGAGAAGACCTTTCTGCGGCCACACTTGGAGCAGGGAATCCAAGTCTACCACCTGCGGGGCCCTCTGGCAGCTGAAGAAATTTCTCACCTCGGCACTGTCTTGTGTGACCATCAGATTGAACACAGAGAAGCCCCACCTTTGCACTATGAGGCTGAACACATGGGGGCTCAATTCCCATTTCTGTATCTACCATGTTCTGACTCAAGAAATGGGCCTCAACGTTGTCAACACCCATCAGCCACCTCGAGCATCAACTCTCCATGTGTCCCTCCTTGTTTGTCGACATACGTATATCACCACTGAGGCATTGTTTGAGAATACAGGGACTGTTTTGCCCACTGGTAAGATCTTAAACTCCGCCAGTTCCAAGTGTATCTCTCTGGCTGCAAAACTGATTGGTCCTCTAAATAGACCTGGCTGATCAAAGACCTTGAGCTATCTGGCCTAGACAGTGAGCCTCCAGCCCTTCAGGCAGGCATCCATGGTGACTGCCACCCAATCCAAGGCTTCCAGTGGCATGCCATTCATCAGATGGCAGGGTTAAAGCCACCACACTAACTGTTTCCTGAGTTCCTAAGGGAGGGGAAGGCTCTGGTTGAAGAGTTGAGAGCAGAGAGACAATAGGTGCCTCTGTAGCAGACACATGTGTTCCTTGGCTCACAGAACCAATTGCAGCATCAGCCATGGATCCCAGAACCTGTAGACAGTCACAGGCCTGAGAAACGGGCTGCATACAAAATTCCATGCAGCTTGAGTATCCCCTCCCTCATGAGGAAGACCCAACCTTGGAGAGTGGTGAAATATGCTCCTAAATAGGCCAACTTCTGAGAAGGGTTGGGGCTGCCCATGGGATAATTGATTACCAACCATAGCCATTCCAGTCATTGAATCATGAGGGACGTGTCCTCTCTTGATTTCTGCAGAGAATCTGACCAAATAAGCCAGCTGGCCAGGGGCAGGTGAACCCAGATCTCCTGCTTGGCAGGAATGCTACTGCTACCACCATCACTTCTGAGAACATGCAAGGCGCCATGGCCAAGCAGAACTGGAAATGATGGCTTAAGATGCAGAAACAGAGGAATCATTGATGCTGTTTCCTAGGGAATATAAAAGGCCTTGGCTAGATCTAAAGAGGTATGGGACTCCCTTGGCCGAACAGACACCATGACTGTCTGGATTGTCTCTATGTGCAAATGGGGAATTCGGGGCCTAGTATTGACCGCTTTCAGGAACTGCCCTTCCTGGGCACCACAAAGTAGATGAAATATCAACCCTGATCTTGCTATGTGGAAGGCACAGGTAAAATAGTCTGTACCTGCAGGAGGCGCTGCAGAGTTTCTTGGAGCACCACCTGGTTGAGCAGGGAGCCACAGGGAGATCCTACATAGGAATCACTTAGAGGATTTGCAAACTCCAATGCATACCCCTGTCCTAACACCTCTAGAACACACAGGTCTGATATGACATGGGTCCATTCCAAGAGAAAATGCCGGAGCCACCCATTAACCAGCTGTAAGTCAGAAAGGACCTGCTGGATCTCATTGCGGGGGCTTCCGGGCTCCAGCAATGAGAATTCTGAAAGGGCTTTCTCTTCTTTGGCCTTGATACATGGAAGGTGCCTCCAAACTCCACATGATGCCCTCTGAGACGTAGATCAACTACTCTTGGGCCTTTGAGGATGGGACTCTCCCAGGTCTTTCACCAACTTTTTAAGATCCTCAGCAAAGAGAAACTTGCCCCTGAAAGGAAGCCTGCTCAATCACAACTTGGAGGCCGCATCTGCTGACTAATTGCAAAGCCAGAGCCACTGCTTAGCAACAACCACAATCACCATGGATTTAGAGGAAACTCTAGAATGGAGGAGTAGCTAATGGTTAGAGCAGTAAGCTAAAGCTGTAAAGACATTCTTCAGGAAGCTTTCAACCCTTTTTTTGTGAGCTTCCTTAAACACAGGATTAGTCATGTGCTTAGTCACAGCCATGATAGGGCATTCATCTGAGGGAGAACAAATAGCTGATCCAGCTTGCATTGTCACAGGGAATATAACTGAGCCAGAACTTATGGTCCCTTAAGGCCCAATTGCGGATCCACACAATGAGAGACCAAGAGCTGTTCTATTGTCTCTGGTAAAGGGGAAAAAAAAACAGAAGGATGCCTGATAATCTCCAGAATAGGGTCCACCTTAAAAAGGTGCTGCAGACATAGACTCCTAAATTCCAAGGCCGCTATAGTGTCCTGCTAAAAAGTTCTCCTGGTGAAAAAGGCGGATCACAGAAGACTCTTCACCGTCCTTAAGGGGAATTTCCCTTCTTCCTCAGATTCACTTTCAGATGCAAAGAAATCTTCTTCAGCATCTCAGGCCTTCCTCCTAGGCATTAAGACTGTAATCCCTAAGGTGCGCCTGAGTGAATGGGAGAGACGGGGATGCTTAGCACCCTGAAAGACGTGGCAATGCCACCTGAGGGTCTGGAGTCCCCCTGTAGGGGATGTCACGATCACAGACCCTTCTGAGCAGCAAAAGAAGACTGAAAGCAGCTCGAAAGCTGTTTCAACAGCTGCTGCTCAAAGCCAGCAGACAGTGTCTCTTGTGGCCCTGAGGGGGCCCTTGGGAGCTTGCTGGCCTGAGCTTGAAGTCTCTTTGGCCCTCCACTTTGCACCACGCTGCCTTCTATGAGGGCCACCCTCCTCACAGATGGAAGGCGCATAGGAAGGCCCAGAATCAGCATTCCCCCCTCCATGGGGGGTCCCAATAATGTTAAAAAAATTCAGGCTTCTTACATCCCCGTCACACAGGGGGCAAAAGTCCACCATGGAGCTGACCCTGCATGCAGAGGCAGCTCAAGGCAATCTGCTGCCTGAGGTGAGAAATGAGATGGCATCCCCCCTCCCCCTGTAGTGGGGGTGGAGCGCTTTCTCAGAACTCCAATCAGGGACTGAACCAAACCAAAAAGCCGATTAGATTATATGGAGGAAATGCAAGATGTTTGCACACCAAGAAACTAAAAGAAAGAGCGAGAACCACAGCATAGTTTATAAAACAAAATTATAACTCATTTTTATTTTGTTGTTATAAATTGCGCTATGGTTCTTGCTTTTTCTTTTTGAAATATATGTTGCATCCACAGAACCCCCTAACTTAACAGTGGGTGCAAAGCAAAACAGGAGTGGAGGAGTAGCCTAGTGGTTAGAACACTGGCTTGGTAACCAAGCAACCAGGGTTCAATTCCCACTAGCACTCCTTGTGGCCTTGGGCAAGTCACTTAACCCTCCACTGCCTTGGAAGAAAGGCCTGGCAACCTACTTCCAGTGATACTGCCAAGAAAACCCAGAAGCTTCTGGGTAATCAAGACTGACTTGAAGGCACACATTGCATTGTAAAGCAGAACAAGGACATTCACCCACAGAACTTAATATCTTAAAAAAATCTGATTCTGATTAGCTCACTAACAAATATTTTCCAGTTCCAGCATATTATGAACTAATACAAAATCCTACAACAAAGCCACTGAGTATCTATAGAGCAAATCTACCATATCAGCACCAACTTTCAAAACTCACATACTGTAAGGAGCCCATCCAAGAAAAGGCATCACTGTAAATACTACAGTGGGCCCTGGAACATCCAACAACTATTTGAAAAGCTGAACAATTCAGATTACTACAGTACAAATCCCTACATACAAACTCCATGTTAACAGAACACTGGGTCTTGGTCACACACTCAAAGTGCAGAATAAGTGACCATAACCTAAAAATAAACACATGTAGATAAAAATTAAACTGCAACCCCAAGAAGCCAGATTCTGCATACAGTGCAATACCAGAGAAATAGAAAGAGATGCATTTCCATGTACTATATAAAATATAAAGATAGCACCAACTTTGATCATTAAATTGAAAATAAAATTCTCTTCTAACTTTGTTGTCTGATCATTTTATTCTCTGATCATGTGGGTCCCAATCTGAGGTTTCTGCTTTCTCAATCTCCCAGTGTACCCTCCTGTCTACTTTCCTCCAGGGGTGGCATGAGGGTGATGCAGGGCCATGTGTGGAGACTCACTGAGGCATCATTTGCATAAATTTAGGGGTATGTTTACTAAACCGTCTTTACGTTACCGGCGTTAGTTGCAGTCTTACTGTGACGAATGCCATATAAGGTAGTGGGCGTTCCGGTCTTAAGGTAGCATTTTGGGTTATCGTGCAATAAAGTCTGTTATCGTGCGATAGAGGGAGCCGTGGCACGTTAACGTGCATTAGCCTTAATTAGGCGCGCTGACCTACAATTGTGGCAGGTGCAGGCCTGTGACCCACGGTGTCTGACATAGGCAGGCCAGCATGGCTAGCTTGACCTGTAAATGAGGCCTGTGGAGAGGCATATAGGATTGCACATCCCCCAATATGCTGCTATTGTAAGAAAGAACTCAGTAGAAATATTGAATTAGCTTAGGTAAGCAGAACTGTAGAATTAAGAAATGGAAAAATACAGAAAAGATATGTTTAAAAGTTACTGATAAGAAAAAGTACATTTGCAGAGAAATAATGAGGAGTGCTGACAGATGAGTTACAGAACCTTGCTCTTCTGCACGCACAAATTGGTCCCATAACCTTGAAAGTGTGAAAGTAACAAGTTGATGAACTGACCATTGTAATTGGGACTAGAAGGGGGGCAGGCAGGTGTCATGCCCACAGAAGCCCACAGAAGGAACATAATTGGAGAAACTTATCAGTACCGGGACCAATAGAAGGGCTACGGGAGGTACGGGAGAGTACCGGGACCAATGAAATGTTTTTCTATACCTAGAATGGAACAGAAGTCTATAAAAGTTGTTGTAATGCTTGAAAACTTTGCTCAGCCATTTTGAAATTGCCTTGCTTGAGACTTGTGCACAAATAAATGATTTGGACCTTCTGAACAGACTCCTGGTATCATTGGTTTGTCTGCGCTTTGCTGCTACATATTCCTTGGTGCGTTGGCCGGGAAGTTGTGGAATCAAAGTGTATATAGGGCAATATACCACGACTTTCCGCCTCTATAGGCTTGGTCCTGCCGGGATCGCGCCCTTCCGACGAGGGCCGCTCCCTGGCGCCACCGGTCCCTTGTATCGGAGGGAGCTGGTCGGACCTCGGCGGGTGCCGGGCCCGGTTGGAGCCAACGCCTCGAACCCGAGTGAGGGGAGTCCGAGGTCCAACTCATGCGCCTGCTTGGGAAGTTTGAGGACCGGATCCGGTGAGTATAGTTTTGATTTTGGGTCTAGACAGAAATAGAAAGAGCAGTACTGCCATTGGAATTTGGAATTTGTAATCTCGAGATATTGGGAATTGGTAAGAGAGCATGATCAACTCTCAAGGAAGAGCCGAGTAGCCTGGCATGGGAATTCGCTAGGTGAAACCCTCATCCTTTTTGTAATTGGGAAAAAGACTAGTCAGAACAGATAGAAACGAATGCATTCTGGGATACGTTGCTAGCATGATTGTGTGAACGAAGTGTGAATGAGAGGTCTGGCAGCACGGACCAAGTGAAGGCGGACCCCTGATTAGCGCATTTCCTGACCGGGCGACCGCGTTCAGGTCGCGAAAAGGGGGAAGCGATTGTCGTCTTGTCTTGTTATTTGTATTCCCTATACGTTTCCAGGGCCGTGAGGACCCCTTACCCACGGTCCGCTCTCCTTTTCCCTTCTGTCTGTTGCGCGCACACATCGAAATGGGAGGGGCGGGGTCTACTAGAAACACTCCATTGGAATGTATGATCGCACATTTTAAAGAGGGATATTCAGGAGATTATGGTATTAAAATGACAGCAGCCCGTTTGCAGATTTTGTGTACTAGGGAGTGGCCCGATCTAGACCCCATCTGGCCCCGAGAGGGAACGTTCACTGTAGAGATTATTCAGTCAATACATCGTAGAGTGCGGGTAGCGCACCCAGATCAGTACCCCTATATAGATTCTTGGTTAAGTATTTGTGAAGATCCGCCCTCCTGGGCGCAGCGCTGTTATGAGGAACAGTGCAGAATAATGTTAGCTAAAACAGATTCTAGACAGAAAACGGAACAGCCTAGAATGAAAGAGCAGGATAAGAAAGCCACGAAGAAACCCATCCTGGCAGATCCTGATTCCCCAGAAGTAGTCCTCAGGCAGCCCTGAACCCCAGGTCCAGTAAGAGTAGGCCGGCGTCGTCCTGCCCCAGAACCCCAGAGACGACCAGAGCCGAGGCGGGACCCAACCCCCGGTCCCCCTCCTAGAGAAGAGAAAGAGGAAGAATTAGTGGAAAGAGAAGTGGAGGACGTAAAAAGTGAGTCAGAAGCGGAGATAGAAGAAGGAGAAAGAGAAAATTCCCCAGAAGAGGAGGAGGACAGTGTACAAATAATCGAGAAAGCCAGCGCTAGCACTAGCAAGCCAGTGAAAGAAAAACCCAAAGCAAAACCAGTTGAGAAAAAGAAAGCGACTCCTGCAAAGGCAACGACAATAACCCTTAGATCCCAAACAACGCCTGGGACAGCCAAATTGTTTCCCTTAAGGCAAGTCCCGGGAGTGCCCGTAAAGAATGATAATGATGAAGTGGTAGCGGGACCCCTAACTTATGTGTATATTCCTTTCTCTACAACTGATTTATTAAATTGGAGGTCGCATTATGCCTCCTATACTAGCAAGCCCCAGGAGCTGACAGAATTAGTAACTAGTATTATGGAAACTCACCAACCCACTTGGCCAGATTGCCGTCAGCTCCTGACCACCCTATTCACTACAGAAGAACGAGCGAGAATTAGAAAAGCAGCTATTGAATGGATGGCAGAAAACCCTGCAGCTCCGGCGCAGGGGCAGAATATAATAGATCGTAGAGAAGCAGCTCAGAGAGAATTCCCGAATGAAGACCCCCAATGGGATCCAAATACAGATGAAGGATCCACAGCCCTAGCCCGCTTTCGCCAAGGCTTTTTACAAGGCCTGAGAAGGGGGGGCCAAAAAGCTATGAACCTTTCCAAAGTCGCAGGAGTTATCCAAGGAATAGATGAGAGCCCAGCAGATTATTATGAAAGATTAACTGAAGCCTACAGAATGTATACTCCCTATGATCCCGAGGCACCAGGAAGTTTATGCATGGTGAATTCTGCTTTTGTAAACCAGTCTCAACCAGATATTAGACGTAAATTACAGAAATTAGAAGGGTTTGCGGGCATGAATGCAACACAGTTATTGGAAGTCGCTCATAAAGTGTATGTGAATCGTGATACTGAAAGACAGAGAGAATGTGATAGAAAGATGAAGAAGAAAGCTGATTTTTTGGCTGCGGCCATAGTTGAAAAGAAAAGGGGAGGTGTCCCTAGTCGAAGGAGCAGAGGAAGAGGGCGGGGTCAAGGCGGAGGCCGGACCCAGAGACTAGGCGTGAACCAATGCGCCTATTGCAGAGAGGAAGGACATTGGAGAGATACGTGCCCGCAACTCGAAGACGCCCAGCAAGATGACGACAACGATCATCAGTGGCGAGAAGAAAGACGAGGCCGTCCCCGAGGTCGAGGAGGAGCCAATCGAGAACAATTCCAGAGAGAGAGGGGAGGAGGAGCCATTCAAGCATTGGCCACACAAGCCCATGATGAGGATGACGTGGATTAGGACAGACCGGGCTCCAAGTTTGCTTTAGGTCTCCAGGAGCCTATGGTCGGAATACAAATAGGAGACCAAATTATGAACTTTATGGTTGATACTGGAGCAGAGCATTCAGTAATAGACAAAAAGATAGCCCCATTCACTAAAAAAGCAGTCACCATTATAGGAGCAACTGGTGCCAAAGCCACAAAGTCTTTTCTTCAAAACCGAATATGCAGTCTAGGAGGACAGCAAGTAACTCATCAATTCCTTTACATGCCCGAATGTCCAGTACCACTACTGGGACGAGATATGCTAGCCAAGCTTCAAGCACAAATATCTTTCTCTGAACAAGGAGAAATGCAAATGACAGTAAATTCCCAAGCCAAACCAGCAGGAGTAATGCTGCTGACAGTTCCCCGAGAAGAAGAATGGAGATACTACATTGATGATTCGATTCAAGATACCTATTTTGAACAAACTTTAAAGAACATTCATGCACCACCTGGAGTATGGGCAGAAGGCAGTCCCCCAGGCCTAGCCAAGCATATAGCTCCAGTGATTGTAACCCTCAAGCCTAGTGCTACCCCAGTGCACGTCAAACAGTACCCTCTCCCAAGAGCCGCAATTGAAGGCATTCATCGCCACCTACAGAGATTGCTCGAATATGGCCTACTAAAAGTATGTCAATCCCCATGGAACACTCCACTTTTGCCAGTAAAGAAACCTGGGACGGATGATTATCGCCCAGTGCAAGATTTGAGAAGAGTAAATGATGCAGTTGAAACAATACATCCAGTTGTACCCAATCCTTACACTCTTCTAGGACTGATACCTGCTGAAGCTACCCATTTCACTGTACTGGATTTAAAAGATGCATTCTTTTGCATAAGATTAGCCCCTGTAAGCCAAATATTGTTTGCATTTGAATGGCAGGACCCCATCTCTGGAAGAGGGGGCCAACTCACCTGGACAAGATTACCCCAAGGATTCAAGAATTCACCTACCATCTTTAGTGCTGCACTAAATCAAGACCTTTCAAGCTATCCAGTAGCCCCGGGGAAGAGAGTGCTTCTCCAGTATGTGGATGATCTGTTGATAGCTGCCGTATCAGAAAGAGAATGTATATCAGCCACCAAAGATCTCTTGCAGTTACTAGATGAAGCTGGATACAAAGTTTCCAGAGCCAAAGCACAGCTATGTCAAAAAGAAGTGAAATACTTGGGTTTTCGTATTACCCAAGGAAGCAGAAGATTAGGCAGAGAAAGAAAGGAAGCCGTATGCAGAATTCCAACTCCAACAACCAGAAAGCAAGTCAGAGCCTTTCTGGGAGCAGCAGGATATTGCCGAATCTGGATACCCAACTTTGCCCAAATTGCCAAACCACTGTATGAAGCCACAAAAGGAGAAGAGAAGTCACCACTGGAGTGGGGACTTGAGCAGGATACAGCCTTCCAGAAATTGAAAGAAGAATTGATGTCATCACCCGCACTTGGACTACCAGATGTCCACAAACCTTTCCACTTGTTTGTACATGAAGCACAGGGAAATGCCCTAGGCATGTTGACTCAGAAATTAGGAAATTGGGAGCGACCTGTAGCATACCTATCGAAACAATTGGACCCTGTGGCCAAAGGATGGCCACCCTGCTTGAGAGCAGTTGCAGCTACAGCACTACTAGTGAGTGAAGCAGACAAACTCACACTAGGACAGAACATACGAGTCACTGTGCCACATGCTGTCCTTGCCCTTATGGAACAAAAAGCAAATTATTGGCTCACCAATTCCCGAATGTTGAAGTACCAGAGCATGTTATGTGAAAACCCACAAATACAACTTGAAGTGAGCCATGCCTTGAATCCAGCTACCTTGATACCCATCAGTGAAGAACTCCCAGAACATGACTGTATCGAAGTCATGGAAACTGTGTTCTCTAGTCGACCTGACTTAACAGATGTGCCCATAGACAATCCCGACCAGATCTATTATGTTGATGGGAGCAGTCTCATCCTTGATGGACGACGCTGTGCCGGATATGCAGTCGTCACTCAACATGAAGTAGTTGAATCATCAGCTCTAGCCTCAGGAACATCAGCCCAGAAAGCCGAATTGATAGCACTCACCAGAGCATTGTTGTTAGGAGAAAAACTTGTGCTGAATGTATATACAGATTCCAAATATGCCTTCACTACCTTGCATGCCCATGGAGCTCTCTATAAAGAAAGAGGACTCATCACATCCGGAGGAAAATCAGTCAAATATGGTCCCGAGATATTGATGTTACTTGATGCAGTCTGGGCCCCAACACGTGTAGCTGTCATGCATTGTAGAGGACATCAAGCAGGAAAAGGAGAAGTTGCCCGAGGAAATAGATTTGCAGATGCCTCAGCACGACAAGCAGCTATGACAGGACAGATTGCCCCACAAGCTATGCCAATGCAAGCAGCATTGTTTCCAGTACCTTTGAATCTATGGACCCCACGATATACCACCAAAGAATTAGATTACTATTGTGACAAAGAAAATGGAGTATTGAAAGATGGATGGATTGAGCTGCCACCAGAAGAGGGCAGTCAACCTCCAGGACGAATAGTAATTCCAGAACTGTTAGGACCATCCTTTGTCAAAGCTTTCCACGAAGCTACCCACTATGGGAAGAGTGCTATGGAGAAAGCACTCAGACCGCATTTCTACATCCCTCTGATGACAACCATATCAGCCTCAGTAGCACGTCAATGTGTAACTTGTGCCAAAAATAATGCCAAGCAAGGCCTTATTACAGCACCCCGAGTTCAGTCAGGAGGTGTCACCCCCATGCACAACCTCCAAGTTGATTTCACCGAAATGCCAAAAGCCAATGGATACCATTACCTACTAGTATTAGTTTGTACTTTCTCTGGGTGGGTAGAAGCATTCCCAACCAGAACTGAGAAAGCCCGAGAAGTTACCAAAGCCTTAATGAGAGAGATTGTCCCCAGATTTGGAATTCCAGCAGTAATAGGGTCAGATAATGGACCCTCATTTGTCTCCCAAGTTACTCAGCAGTTAGCAAAAGCTTTGCAGATACAGTGGAAACTCCACACTGCATACAGACCCCAGAGTTCAGGGAAAGTTGAGCGAATGAATCGTACCTTGAAAGCCCAAATGTCCAAGCTTTGTCAGGAGACACACTTGAAATGGCCCCAAGTGCTCCCCATAGCTTTACTCAGAATACGCTCAGCCCCTGTAAAGTCAACAGGATTTTCCCCTTTTGAAGTTTTGTATGGTAAACCCCCACCAATAGTGCAGGGAATCAAAGGAAGTTTAGCCCAGATTGGTTCAGAAGTAACCAGACAAGAACTCCTAGCTCTTAGTTTTGTTCTGCAGACTCTCCATACGTGGATCCAAGACCAGTTGCCTATCAACTTGACGGAACCCTTGCATCCCTACCAACCTGGAACTTCGGTGTGGATCAAAGATTGGAAGAAGATACCGTTGGAACCCCATTGGAAGGGACCGTACACCGTCATCCTGTCTACCCCAACTGCAGTAAAGGTAGCCGAGATCGACGCCTGGATCCACCACAGCAGAGTCAAGCCCGCCGCCGATCCTGAACCAGAGCGGTGGACAGCAGAGCAGCACCCTGATGTACCCTTGCGAGTTACTCTGAGACAGCAACCAGCAGCATAGACACTTCATCACAAGTGCTTTGCAGTAGCCAAGTCTTTCGAAGAGGATTGCTGTTTTCCATGCAGCAACAGTTTTGTTTCAACGAACCCAATTTGTGTGTGATTTGACACACTACTTGAAGACTACATTGACTAAAGCCAGACTTCACAAGCCAACTGAATTGCTAAGTTGGTTAATGTGTGCTGGACATCTTGAGGATCTTCAATCAACACTCAGCACCCGTTAAATTGCTTCATTAGCAAACGGGACGAAGAATAATAGACCGTCGTGATCAAGATCAGCAAGCTGAGGATTCAGAAGAACTCCAATCAACATCAACATGTATCTTTGCTTCTGCTTTGCCTTGGTTGCCTTCTTTGGAGGTTTTGAACAGACTTATGCTCTACCTCCATGCACCGCTTGCATTACTTCTACTAGAACTGGATTGAAAGTAACTCAGACTTTGCTTTACCATTCTTACTATACCTGCAAGGGAACAATAACTCGGTGTATCTATAACACCACTGAACTAAATGTTTGCACTCATGGCAAAATCAAAGCATGCTATAATCCGCATCAGAATCCATCCTATTACACGTTGGAAATAAGATGGAAGGATGCCGATGGACCTATATTAGCTGCTACACCACCACTTAAGGACATTACTAAACCTGCTGTTTTGAATTTTGATGCATGTAATGCTATTAATAGAGATAGTTATTCCACCTGTGGTACATGGGAGAAAGCGTATCGAAATGACCATAAGTATATGTGTCCAGAAGGTGCCACAAATTGGTGGAAGTGTACAGGTAAAACAGGATCAGGGTATAGTACTGCTACAGCGGCAGATTACTATTGCCCGTATTGGGGATGTGTTTTTTATGCTACCTGGAACACTGGTATAACTGATGAGAAAATAGATAAGCGGATGGCTACTCTAACCAAGCCAACCACAAATGATAAATGTCAGAAAGATGCTTGCAACCCCTTACATTTGCGTGTACATAATCCCCATGCATGGAAACAAGGATATAAGTTTGGTTTACGTATTGCTGGAGGAGCAACAGATCCAGGGACCATTGTGTATATTAGATTGAATACTCAAGCCCACAAGTCATCTAAATATCATATTCATAATACCTTTTATGAAGCTATGCATGTAAATAAGTTTGAGATCCCTCACCCTTCACAGAATTTATTTCTAGAATTAGCCGGAGCAGTAGTATCTAGTCTTAAGATCACAGATTGTTATTTCTGTGGCGGAACCCAAATGGGAGACCAGTGGCCATGGGAAGCCCAAGAATTGAATTATTCCATGATTTACAACCAGACTGAATTACACAAGACTACCAGTGAATGGGTGTTAGCGCACTCAATCGTTGGACGTCTTTGCTTTGCCAGAACTGGACCCCAGTTCACCCAAAAGGTAGGACAGCTGGTCTGTCTTAGCCAGAAATACTATAATGCCACGACCAAAAAGACAGCATGGTGGTCAGGAATCAGACATCCTGAACCTTCTAACCCATTAGCTAGATTTCCTGAACTTGCAGGTCTATGGACTAACCTTGCCAAAGTCCAAGCCTGGCAAGCCCCACCTGGCCTATATTGGATCTGTGGAAACCGAGCATATGCGCAACTCCCGCCACAATGGGGAGGAGCATGTGTCTTAGGAACCATCAGACCTTCTTTCTTCCTGTTAAACACTGAACATGGAGAACAATTAGGATACCCTGTATACACAACCCACAGACACAAAGGAGCATCAAGACAGAAAAGAGAAGCCTTACAGATAGGCAAGTGGGAGAAGTGGCGAGGTGATGATTGGCCACCAGAAAGAATTATTGAGTATTATGGACCTGCCACTTGGAATGATGATGGTATGTATGGTTATCGTACCCCAATTTATATGATTAATCGTATTATTCGCTTACAAGCAGTAGTTGAAATAATAACCAATGAAACTAGTCATGCTCTCACGCTCTTAGCTAGACAAAGTACACAGATGCGCACTGCCATATATCAGAATCGCTTAGCACTTGATTATTTGCTAGCAGCTGAAGGAGGAGTATGTGGTAAACTGAATTTAACTAATTGCTGTTTGAAAATAGATGATAAAGGTCAAGTAGTTGAAGAAATTGCTAAAGATATGCAAAGACATGCTTATGTGCCAGTACAGACTTGGCACGCCTTGAAATTTCCTAATTGGTTTGCTAACCTTTTCTCTTGGCTGGGAGGATTCAAGACTTTCATTATCTTAGTACTAATCCTTGTTGCTGTTATCCTCTGCTTACCATGTTTAATCCCATGTTGTATGCGTTCCATTCATATTGCTATTGATAGTACAGTAGAGCGGAAGACCGCAACTAAAATAATGGCTTTATACAAAGCTAGCCCTAGTGGAACTAGTAAGAATCCCTTGATCAGGATGTGATTCTTCTAAAAAGTGATTTAATTCTCACACCTTATTAAGTAATAGGGTGAGATTAATCAAAGGGGGGAATGTGGCAGGTGCAGGCCTGTGACCCACGGTGTCTGACATAGGCAGGCCAGCATGGCTAGCTTGACCTGTAAATGAGGCCTGTGGAGAGGCATATAGGATTGCACATCCCCCAATATGCTGCTATTGTAAGAAAGAACTCAGTAGAAATATTGAATTAGCTTAGGTAAGCAGAACTGTAGAATTAAGAAATGGAAAAATACAGAAAAGACATGTTTAAAAGTTACTGATAAGAAAAAGTACATTTGCAGAGAAATAATGAGGAGTGCTGACAGATGAGTTACAGAACCTTGCTCTTCTGCACGCACAAATTGGTCCCATAACCTTGAAAGTGTGAAAGTAACAAGTTGATGAACTGACCATTGTAATTGGGACTAGAAGGGGGGCAGGCAGGTGTCATGCCCACAGAAGCCCACAGAAGGAACATAATTGGAGAAACTTATCAGTACCGGGACCAATAGAAGGGCTACGGGAGGTACGGGAGAGTACCGGGACCAATGAAATGTTTTTCTATACCTAGAATGGAACAGAAGTCTATAAAAGTTGTTGTAATGCTTGAAAACTTTGCTCAGCCATTTTGAAATTGCCTTGCTTGAGACTTGTGCACAAATAAATGATTTGGACCTTCTGAACAGACTCCTGGTATCATTGGTTTGTCTGCGCTTTGCTGCTACACAATCACAACAACCAAGGTGCAGCACACTGGTTAATACAATGACTGATGAAACAGGGGTCATGAGTTTGATCCCCAGAGGGCTTAATGAGTAAGACTGCCTGAGGCATTACCCTTTACTTTAAATCAGTGCTGTCTGAGGCATTTTCTTTTTTACAGGGCAGTCAATGCAGATCTGCACACGTCCATAAGGCAATGGCAGACAGACAGTAGGCCTAGAAATGCTCAGCTGCCCCCCACCACTATCTGACATTCTCCAGCAACAACCACAGTGAGTCTCCAGCCGCTGCACCCTGCAAGGTGTTCCAACCATACACATACTACCGTAAAACCTCTAATAGACCGCCACCTCTAATAGAACGCCACCTCTAATAGACCGCCACTCCGGCGGAGAGGTTGAAAAATAGAGCGCCACCCTCTAATAGAGCGCCACCTCTAATAGACCACCACTCTCACCTTGTGTAAATTTACTGCATTTAACATTCATGTGTAAAAGAAACAAAGATTTTCTCATAGAGTTTCTTTCTTTGTTCGAAATGATAAAAAGATTTGTAGTTTATGAATGTTAATGTAGACGTCTTGTTGGCGCCTTTTTCTGATGCAATATTTCATGTGTTTTCTACCGTACTATGCTGTATTGCGCAATGTAAAAGCAGTGCTCACCGCTAACGTTCTAGTTTGATTTGGCTGTCAAAAAGTGATAGTTCACAGACGCATTTTCTGCACGTTACAATAGTTGGCTGTGTGTAAAGTTTGTCCACTTAAAATTTTGGCCAGATAGTTGAAAAATAAACCACCACCCTCTATTTGAACGCCACCTCTAGCAGACCACCACCTTGGCAGAGGAGTTGAAAAATAGAGCGCCATGGCGGTCAATTAGAGGTTTTACGGTAACTGCAGACAGGCTGCTAGCTAGTCCATAGTGCATGTTCCTGGAGAAGAAGTGTGTACCCACACCAAGCAGATAAGTCAGAGATTGGGCCCCAGAAAAAAGAACCCATAAATATCACTTGAGACAAATGCTATATAGCACTATGGAGGAACCTAGCCATGCCGTGGTTACTGCTCAGTCAGGGTGAGAGTGACCTCTCAGTAGGACATGCTGTGGCCACCCTGTCCATGCAGGTGGTGGCCGGGCACTACAATGTCCCAGCCATTGCCTTATGCCCTGTACAGATGCATCCTGTCCGGGCCATACCCACAGTACCTTGCTCCTCATTATGCACATTGGCAGGCTAACACTGGAAACAGTGCAAGCAGTGTGGGCTGAGTAAGGTGTAGGCAGCCACAACACACTGGATAGACAGACACACACTCCCACACCTATGCCAGCATTGTGCAAATACAGAGGCTTTTGGCAGCCCTGGCCACCATACCAGTCCTGGGCACAGTGCAGGCATGGCTATGGTACACAATACTGTTGGGGTCACTCCCTGGGGTGGTAAACACTGTCAGAAACCAAAACTGAAACACACTCCACAGATATCAGAAAGGTTGCTATGATGCACCTCTATCAGCAAATTGTGCTTAACTTAGGAATTGATATCTGCCATTAATCATAGCAACCTTTTGATATATGTGCAACGTATTCCCAAGTTTAGGGCAGCATTGCTAAGGTATGCAAGTGCTAGTATTGGGAGATGCTGCTGTGCACAGGGCCCAACAGCCTGATTCTCCATGAGGCTTTGGATAGTGGAGCCTGTGGGTGTGGGTGTTATGCCCCTGTTGGCCGCTGCTCTAGGGCAGAGGTTCCCATCTCCGGTCCTGGTGGGCCAAACACTGTTCAGGTTTTCATGCTGTCCCTAATGAATATTGTCACCCACCTATAGGTTCCCAGAGGCATAAAGCATGGGAGCTACAGTGGGGCCTCTTCTTAAACAGCGAGGGTGTCTCAAGTAGGTGTTGAAATCCCCCCTGGGATTTGTAGTCCCACAAGCTAATCTAAGAGTGTAGTTGCAGTCGAGTAGCAAGGCTTCAAAAGAGGTCTTTTTATTTACCCGTCCCGGGTGAATTTCAGCACTTATGAACAAAGGACAAAAACCATACTTCTGGTATGAAATAAAGGCAAACTACTATAACAAAAATGAATGCTTGTATCTTCAGCCTGACAAAACAAAGGTATTGCAAAACAGTTCTTATTCTTAAAACAAGCACGTTTCTTCTCTTCTGTTTCCTTAAACAGATTCTCTCTCTGGTCAGTTCAGCACAGTGAAGAAATATCATCTGAAATTATTAGTGTACAATCCATGTAGGCTTCAGCAGGTGTTTCATCACTAAAATCACATTGCATATCCTCACATGCTTCCCCGGAGCTATCTTCTATAGGATTGTAACTCAGGCTACTTTTAAACAATCCCTCTTCTCTGTTAAGAGGGCTCCCCTCCTCCTCTCTACCGGAGTAAAATGGGAGGTTACCACACACTGCAGAGTTTCCTTCCTGAGAGCCACACACTTTTGGGTAAGTGTAGGAAAAACTCTGTCTTTCAGCTTCCCTTCTATTATGAGGAATAAGCCTACCTTCTGGCTTGGTTTTCACGGAGCTTCTAGGCACAGGAAACTTAACGGAGCTTTTCTCAAATGAAAGCCTCTCACTGCCTTTCTCTTTCCACTTCTCTTTGGGCACAAAAGTATCCTCCTGATAAAAGCTTTTGCCCTCTTGGTACCTGTTCTTAGGAAGATTCTTTCCCACAGCTTTTCTCAGCTTGCCTTCAGAAATACCTCCGTGGCTCAGACCACTGGGCTTTTGTTCAGTCCTGCACTGCTCCCTGAAACAAATCCCTGGTATTCTCTCCTGGGCTTCTTCCTGTAGAATTCTGTGTGAGTCTCCGTGTGAAGCTCTGACCTCGTGTCCAGCTCTCTGGTCAACTCCCCAACCAGCTCTTTCCTCGGCTCTCCAACCAGCTCTCCCATCGGCTCTAACTCTGACCTCTGGTGAGTGATTTTTAACTGCGTCACTCTTGGTGTTTCTCTGAGCCTCGCCTCCCCTCAGCTGTCCCTCATTACCTAATGGGCTATGAGGTAATCTACTGCTTGGGCGTGCTCTTACACCTGGTACTTCAGTTTGTGTTCGTTGCCCATAGCAACCCTGGTCCATATGCTGCTCTAACCTGTCACTATTAGAACTGCTCTGCTCAGTTTTTCCTATTTCCATAGGTACTATTTGATCCACCTCATGACAGATCCCCCCCCCCTTAAAATATTACGGGCTGCTGAACCTTTCAGACAGCACGTAATTTCTTTATGGGTCCTATATCGCTGCTCTACACTGACCAGACTGGCAGTGGCTGACCTGTCCTTCCACGGCTTTAGTACATTAAGGTGATAAACCTGTTGGCGCCCTCTTTCGTTCTCTACACGATAAGACACAAGCCCAACCTTCTCTATCACTGTACAAGGGCCTTTCCACCGGGATTCAAACTTAGGCCCCGGGTCTGCTACCTGAATAAGTACCTTGTCTCCTATATCTAACTGCCTAGGTCTCGTGCCCCTGTCATAATAATGCTTTTGCCATTGCTTACTGGCCTGTAAGTTTTCTATGGATGTCTTGGATGTCCTCTCTAGGCGTTCCCTTAAATCCCTTAAAAATTGAGGTACCCCAACCTCTTGTATGTCCGGCTCCACCCACTGTTCCTGTAAGATATCCAAAACTCCTCTTGGAGCTCGGCCAAACAGCAGTTCGTAGGGGGATGCCCCCAAGGACGCCTGTATGCGTTCCCTGCATGCATATAAAGTGAATGGGAGCAGCATGTCCCAGTCAGACATCTCTCCCTTTTTTAAACCTCTCCTAAGCATCTGTTTGATGGACTGATTCATCCGCTCCACGAGTCCATTGGACTGCGGATGGTATGCCGACGTCCATATATGCTTGATACCAAAGGCTTAAGAACATAAGAACATAAGATATGCCATACTGGGTCAGACCAAGGTCCATCAAGCCCAGTATTCTGTTTCCAACAGTGGCCAATCTAGGTCATATGTACCTAGCAGTTTATGGCTTCCCATACCATAGCCAAATGCTTGGATAGGAAATTGCTACCTTGATCCGTTAAAACCTCTCTAGGAAAGCCCACCTCGCAGAATAACTTTACGAGTTCTAGGGCTACTATCCTAGCAGAGGTGTTCCTTAGTGGGATAGCCCAAGGGAAACGTGTGGCATGGTCTACTATTACCAGGATATACTGAAAACCCCTCGGTGTTTTTATTAGAGGTCCTACAATGTCAACTCCTATACGGCTTATGGGAGCCGCTATAGTGGGTGTGGGCACCATGGGTACTGCTTTGGGTTTTATAGCTGTAACCCTCTGACAAGTGGGACATGATTCATAGTATTGCTTGGTCTCCTTGAAGACCCCTGGCCAATAAAACCTAGCCAAAATTTGGTCAAGCGTACCTTGGATCCCTTTGTGACTACCCACCGGGTGGTCATGTGCCAAACGTAATACTGTAGCCTTAAAAGTTGTTGGCACTACCAGCTGCTTCCGTATGGCATCAGTATGTGGGTCAATACTCTCTCTATATAAAATTTCTTTCTCCAAGAAAAACCTGGGTAATGTAGGTCGGGTTTCCTGAGCCCACTCAAACGCTCTCTTAAGAGCTGGGTCAGCCCTTTGTTCCATGGGGAATGATGGAAACTTTTTGACTACCTCTGCAGGTACCCAGGGCAATCCTACACCGGCCTCTAACTTGGCCCTCCCTCGGGTCCTACAGTACCTCTCTCGATGTTTCTTAGACTTATCCTTTTTACCCTCTTTAACCGGTGCATGGATCAAATCTTCATGCACAGGAAGAGTGCCTATCTCTCCCTCATCTAGCTCCTCCCCTTGGGATTCTTCCTCTCCCTCAGGCTCCTCTGTGCTTCCTGCTGACATCTTTCCCATCCCTGAGGTTCCGGCTTGAGACTGGGTGGACACTAAGCCTGTTCTGGTGCCTAAGTCTCTTACCAGCCCTTCATAAAAGGGAGGCCAGTCCTTACCCAGAACAATGTCTCTTGGCAATTTTGGGATTATAGCTACCTTCACTTCTCTTTCTGTGCCTAACCCTCACACAGATACTCTACGTAGGGGATAAGGAACAAATGCGCCGTGCACGCACCTTATACGCACCTGGCCTTCTGCTTGACTCGGGGCTGACTGACGGCGCTCCTCAATGGCTTCCCAGAGCCTGCGTGAAACCATGCTCTGGTCAGCCCCCGAGTCAAGTAGTGCCAGTGCTTCAATACCTTCTATCTGGACCTGTAGAAGGAATCCTTCCTGGCTTGGCTCTTCGGCTCCTGACACCAGGACCGTTCTTTCAGGGCAGCTCCTCTGAAAATGTCCCGTTTTTCCACAGGCAGAACACTTCCCTTTAGGTACATACAAAACATTGTCATTATCATGTTTCTCAACATTAGACATTTTAGCATTAAACATGTTACCCTTTGAACATTTTCCTTTTTTGCTAAAATTTGTCATACCAGCTGCTCGCAACACACCTACCCCTGAGGTGTCAGCCATCTCTGCTTCAAAATATCTTTCTGCAAGATTGGCTGCCTCATCAGTGGTTCGGCAGTTCTGGAGTGTAAGAAAAGTTTTCACTTCAATAGGAACTGCTTGCATGAACTGTTCTAAAACAATTATATCAACTACTGATTCTAGCGTTCTCCCTTCCGGAGTTAACCACTTTCCGGCTAGACTTTTTAGCCTTTGAGACAGGGCCTTAGGGGTCTCCCGAGGCTTTATCCTTGCCTCCTTAAACATTCTTCTGTAATGCATAGGAGTTAACCTTAGCCTGTCTTTGACTGCTCTTTTTACCTCTGCATATTCAGAGGCAAGGTCAGCAGGCATAGCCTTATAGGCCGATAGGGCCTCGCCTGTGAGCGACATTGCAAATCTTGTGGCCCACTGCTCCACTGGCCACTTTAAAGCTGCGGCTATGCACTCAAAAGCGTCTATGAAATCATCAGGATTATCATATGGATTCAACTGTCCTAGCGAAAAAGCATTGTGAGAGTTCAGTCCTACCCCCTGGACTATAGAGGGGATGGCAGCTCCTGCATCCATCGTCTTCCTTAAGAGCGCTTCCATTGTGTCCATAAGCGGCTTCTGCTGTTCCCTCATGGTTATTGCAGTCTGCTCCTGGAGATATCGGACCAATTCAACCTGTTTGTCCCATTGCGCCTGCATCCAGCGCATGACGTCCTGTGGCTCCATCCTCAGAGTCTGCGTCCCTGTGGAGTGAAACAAAGAACAAGACCACAAAGTGCGGCACTGCGATTCTTTTTCCCCATCTACTTCTCTGTGTGCCCACCAGCACCCCCTTTCTCACCCTTGTCCTCCCACACTTATGCCTAGGTAGACTTTACCTGAGCCTTCGTGCAGGATTCAGCCTGTGAGAAAGGTTACTGCGTCAGCACCACCTGGCCGATCTGCCAGCGAGAAATCGTCCCCGACGGCTCTCCCGGTCTGGAAGCAGTCTTCTCCAGTGGCCAGTAGTTTTTTTGTAGTAATGTCCTTTTAATCCTTAAGGCCAAAATCCGAAAAACTACGCCATTTGTCACCCACCTATAGATTCCCAGAGGCATAAAGCATGGGAGCTACAGTGGGGCCTCTTCTTAAACAGCGAGGGTGTCTCAAGTAGGTGTTGAAATGCCCCCTGGGATTTGTAGTCCCACAAGCTAATCTAAGGGGCATGTTTACTAAAAACCGCTAATTTGCGCGCCGCAAAATAGCGCACTAAAAGCGGTATTTAAGAGCGCTTAAATGCCCCGCAATCGTGCGTGTCACCCCCGCACAGGTGCGCGGCACAATAACGGGCCCCGTACAAGTACGGGCCCGCAAATGTCCGATAGAGGCGTGGAAAGGCTAACGAAGGGCGGAGGAAGGCCCCGGAGGGGCGGAGAGAAGGGGTTAATGGGCGGGGAAGGGGAGGGGAGAGGCGCCCCGCACATTATCGGTGCTGAATTTCCAAAAAAAAATAGCGCGAGTGAATCACTCGCGGTAGAATGCATTTAAAGGGAAGAGAAACCATTTCCGTCAGCAATGTACAGCAAAACCGGGGAAACCTGCAAAACGTGAGCAGTGTGATACATGTGCACAGCCCAAAAGTGGAAATAAAAATAGAAAAGGACCGCAACAAAAATTGTAAAAATAGGAAGTCAGCTGGGGAACAGTTATAGTAATGGGCAAAACCAACAAACACACCCAGGAAAGCTCCAGCAAAAATAAATGTTTTTTGGAAAGGTGTACGGAGCGGAGACTTTTCCAAAAACATTTCCTTTTTGTTGGAGCTTTCCTGGGAGTGTCTTCTATGGTTGCCCATTAATATCACTGTTGCCCAGCGTGGTGATATTGTGTCCCCCATTTGCCATGGTCATTTCCGGGGTTTATGTGCACGTTTGTCACCAGACAGGGTGCATGTGCCCACAGTAAAAATGCGTACAGCAGGGTTTGTGACTCCATCCTGCCAGGTTTACTACCTCCAGGGGCTGCACTGTCTCTGTGGCCATAGTGTGGTGCAGCAGACAGAGCCATTACCTCTAGGACTAGAGGGCCAGAGGTTCAAATCCCAGCTGGGGCACTTGCCAGCCCAGTCCCTATATTTTACCCACCACTAAACAAAGATAGCGCAGACACCCCTGTATTACAGGGAACATAAGCATGGGGGAAACACCCATATTTTACCCAACACCGCACACACACCACAACAATGGGCATTACCTACAGCCAAGTCCCCCAAATGCAGTCCCGTACTGCCACATTGCAATCAGGTCATCTTCTTTTTCTGAGAGAAGCTCATGCAAGCATGTTGGCGGACGAGTACATGTGGTGCAGGGGGCAGTGGCTGCTAGCCACAGAAGACAGAGGCCTAGCCATGTGCAGGCTGGCACAGTCCACTGCAACAGACAGGCCCTGCCGGATCCACAGGCATGGATGTTCCAGGGAATCCAGCCAACCTGTGGCTACACGGTGGTGCAGTGCACACAGACAGTGCATGCAAGAACAGAAGGTCACAGGTTCAAAGCCCAGCTGTGGCTACTGCCAATCCTGCCCACATATTTTTCCCACAACTACACAGTGATAGTAAGGACAAACCTTTCGTGGCGAGGACATATGCAATGGTACTACGTCTATCTTTTACCCCACTGAGCACAGACACCAGTACCTAGAGCACAATCTCCCAAATGCAGTCCTGGTGGGCCACACACCAGTCAGGTTCCATGCTGCCACTCATACAAATGCCTGTGCTGTATATCTATGCACCACCCCCATGGCATGTAGATGTAGCTCATGCATATTCATGAGGAACAGCAGGAAAACCCAAACAGTGTGATGGAAACCTGGACTGGAGTTGGGAATCTCTGCCGTAAAGCAGCAGCCAACAGGGCCAGACACACCCACACCCACACCCACAGGCCCCATTGGCCAATGTCTTCTGGAGAGGCAGAACATTAGACCCTGCGTGCATCTCCCAATACTAGCACCTGCATACCTTAGCAATGTCACCCTACACCTGAGGTATACGGTACACAGCTCTGAGACGCTTGCTAGGAGTACTGGCAGATAGATATCCATACGTTACGCACATACTGCTAGTTGACCCCATCCGAACAATCTGTTTGGTGTTTGCGGTGCGTGCTCCAGCCCTTGCCTCTGACGGTGTTTACCACCCTGGGGAGTGACCCCCGGCAGTACTGCATAGCATATCCATGCCTTGCCGTGCCCAGCACCGGTTTGGTGGGCAAGGCTAATTACCTCCTCAATAGTAGCACCATGATGGCATAGGTGTGGAATTGTGTGTCTGTCTATACAGTGGGTGTTGGCTGCAAGCCCCTTCCACAGCCCACACTGCCAACACTGTTGCCAGTATTGGCCTGCCAATGTGCATAATGAGTAGCAAGGGACCATGGGTATATCTCAGACAGAGTGGACTGACCAGGATGCAGCTGCACAGGGCATAGGGCACTGGCAGGGGCATGGTGGTGCCCGGCCACCACCTACACAGACAGGGTGACCTCTGTATGTGCTGCTGGGAGATCACTCTCACCCTGAGTGTGCAGTGATGGCAGCATGGCTAGGCACCCCCATAGTGCTATATTGTGATTCTCCCATGTGATATATATGGGTGTCCTGTGGGGCCTCTTCATGGACTTATCTGCCTGTGTGTGCTGCCACCCCAGTTGTGGGTGCATGCATGTCCATCAGGACCAGCCAGCAGACTGTTCACAGCTGGTATGTGTTGTGATGGAGTGCTGCAGGTGAATATCAGATGGTGGTGGGGTGCATCTGTGAATATCCAGGCCTAATGTCTGTCTGATATTGTGTTATGGATGTGTGTGGAGCTGCTTGGACTGCCCTGTAGGGTGTCTGTTCCCTAGTAGGAGTGGGGGTTGATGGTCCACTGTACTGGCATCAGTGCAAGGGAGGGATCTGTTGAGGAGAAGCCCTGTTTTATCCACCAGGGGGCCCCACTAACTGAGCCAGACAGAGATCTCCAAGATGTTTATGCAACACCTACCTATTCCAGAGGTTATTGCTGCTTTGGAGCTCTGTCATGGCCACATTCAGCCGTGTCTGGTGTTGTGGACCTGGTCCTGGGCGCAACATCTCACACTCAGGGTGAGCACAGTAACCACACAATGTGATGGTGTTTAGCTACTCTTTGCCGTTTGTCCACCCACTCAGGACACCCTACCAGGCCGAGGTGCTGTGTGGGTGCACACGGACACTTCCCCCTAC
Organism: Ichthyophis bannanicus; assembly: GCA_033557465.1. Lineage (NCBI taxonomy): Eukaryota > Metazoa > Chordata > Amphibia > Gymnophiona > Ichthyophiidae > Ichthyophis > Ichthyophis bannanicus. Next base: position 556,603,239 of record CM066035.1, read on the forward strand.
CAGGCCGGGGAGCTTTAGGGGTGCATTTCCCATCCTGTGTTCAATCGTGGACAGCTGATTTGCATGTGCAGTGCATCATGGGTATGGGTGGTTCACAACAGCAGACTGTCAGTGAGGTGACATACAGGCTATCTGCAGCCAGCCAGGGGCTGCTTACAGCTGTAGCCCAATGGTTATGTCACTGCCTGTGCAGTCAGATGTCATGGGTTCAAACCCACAGTGGGGTTCTGTGATAGGGGTGTCCAAAGAGTTATTTTAATTTACTGTACATATGTTGCTGCCAGCAATAACACCCTCAGCGTACTGTACCCATAAGGTGCCTCTGAGGGTGCTTTATGGGGCGCCCTATAGGGCACGTTACGGTTGCCAGCCATATAGGGTGCACTATACATTATCCTGTGTCTCAACATACATGCTGCCCTATAGGGGACATTCTAGGGTGCCTTGGTGGACGGTGCACTGTAACATGTGCCTTATGGGCCGCCTTATATTAATATGCTGTGCGTTTGCTAGTAGTTATCACAAAATAAAATTAAAAAGCCTCCTACAGCACTCCACAACATACTGCCTCAGCTAGCCTTTTCACTGGCCATTGTGAGGGATTGAACCCCTGGTCCCTGCACCATTGCTCAGTGTCTTCACCATTGTGCTGTGGTTCTGGTCCTGTGTTTGTGCAGCAGCGCGCAGCCTTGTAGCCATCGGCGTGCCGTCTTGTAGCGCACAAAATTAACAGCGCGCCGCCATCTGCCGCCCACAATGAACAGTGCGCCGCCTCATGCCGTATAAAAAAAGAGTGCGCCGCCTTCTGCCGCCCATAATCAATATGCCTCCTACACCACTTTTGCCCATAAAAGTTGATGCCTCAGCTGGTCTTTTTCATTGAGTGCAATGGGGGTTTGAACCCATGGCCCCTGCACCATAGGTCAGTGTCTTCACCGTTGTACTACAGCTCTGTTGTTTGGTTATGCAGCATCGCCCCACTTAGCCTTCCCACGCGCTAATGTGGGCCCCACACATTAGTGCGACGCACACACGTACGGTCGGGTTTTTTCTTTTTTCTGCCTGAACCGCCCACTCCTTATATGGCACACGCACACTAACGGGGACCCGCACAGCAACAGAGTTTAGTAAACATACCCCTAAGAGTGTAGTTGCAGTCGAGTAGCAAGGCTTCAAAAGAGGTCTTTTTATTTACCCGTCTCGGGTGAATTTCAGCACTTATGAACAAAGGACAAAAACCATACTTCTGGTATGAAATAAAGGCAAACTACTATAACAAAAATGAATGCTTGTATCTTCAGCCTGACAAAACAAAGGTATTGCAAAACAGTTCTTATTCTTAAAATAAGCACGTTTCTTCACTTCTGTTTCCTTAAACAGATTCTCTCTCTGGTCAGTTCAGCACAGTGAAGAAATATCATCTGAAATTATTAGTGTACAATCCATGTAGGCTTCAGCAGGTGTTTCATCACAAAAATCACATTGCATATCCTCACATGCTTCCCCAGAGCTATCTTCTATAGGATTGTAACTCAGGCTACTTTTAAACAATCCCTCTTCTCTGTTAAGAGGGCTCCCCTCCTCCTCTCTACCGGAGTAAAATGGGAGGTTACCACACACTGCAGAGTTTCCTTCCTAAGAGCCACACACTTTTGGGTAAGTGTAGGAAAAACTCTGTCTTTCAGTTTCCCTTCTATTATGAGGAATAAGCCTACCTTCTTGCTTGGTTTTCACAGAGCTTCTAGGCACAGGAAACTTAATGGAGCTTTTCTCAAATGAAAGCCTCTCGCTGCCTTTCTCTTTCCACTTCTCTTTGGGGACAAAAGTATTCTCCTGATAAAAGCTTTTGCCCTCTTGGTACCTGTTCTTAGGAAGATTCTTTCCCACAGCTTTTCTCAGCTTGCCTTCAGAAATACCTCCGTGGCTCAGACCACTGGGCTTTTGTTCAGTCCTGCACTGCTCCCTGAAACAAATCCCTGGTATTCTCTCCTGGGCTTCTTCCTGTAGAATTCTGTGTGAGTCTCCGTGTGAAGCTCTGACCTCGTGTCCAGCTCTCTGGTCAACTCCCCAACCAGCTCTTTCCTCGGCTCTCCAACCAGCTCTCCCATCGGCTCTAACTCTAACTTCTGGTGAGTGATTTTTAACTGCGTCACTCTTGGTGTTTCTCTGAGCCTCGCCTCCCCTCAGCTGTCCCTCATTACCTAATGGGCTATGAGGTAATCTACTGCTTGGGCGTGCTCTTACACCTGGTACTTCAGTTTGTGTTCGTTGCCCATAGCAACCCTGGCCCATATGCTGCTCTAACCTGTCACTATTAGAACTTCTCTGCTCAGTTTTTCCTATTTCCATAGGTACTATTTGATCCACCTCATGACAATATGCATGAGATACATTTGCATACAATGGGGGCGGCACATACTAATGCGGCACAGCATATTTATTAGGGACAGCATGCAACCTGAATTGTGTTTGGCCCTACAGGACTGCAGTTTGGAAACTGTGCTCTAGGGATTGTACATGTTTATGGTGTCTGTGCTCTGTAGGGTAAAATATAGGCGTTTCAGGCATGTTTATTTTATCTGCAATAATGGTTCCGTCTTTATTACCATGGTTTAGTACTGGGTAAAATATGGGGAAAGGGTTGGCAGCAGCCACAGCTGGTAGTTGAACTTGTGACCTTCTGCTCCTGAACACATTGGCTGTGTGTACTGCACCACACTGTTGCCACAGGGACAGTTTATTCCCTGGGGATACCATGACTGTTTGTCAGACAGACCCTGTCTGTTACATTGCACGGCACCCACCTAAATGGGGCTAGGCCATGGTCTGCTGTGGGCAGATGCCACTGCCCCCTTCGCCACCAGCACCCCTCCGCCACCATGCTGCCATGCCATTATGCCGGTGGTGCTGGTGGTGCTGGTGGTGGTGTGCAGTCCCAGGCCATCCATATGCCGTTAGGCAGCTGCTTATGGTGTGGGTTCTCGGGTAGGGGTGCCTATATGGACATGCGTGCTTCCCCCCCCCCCCCCGCACCGCCTGCCAATGTTATGTGCCCTTGGGGGTACCTGCTGGGTAATCTCCCCGTGACACTGTGGGACACACACTCATGCCCATGTGGGACCCTCGTCAGTTGCTGTCTTGCTGCTTTACAGTTTCGGCATTCCTATGTGTCACCTAGGCATCTGCCTAGCCCGCACTGTGCCCCAGCTGGACCACAGCATGTCCCACCTGCAGCCCCCTGTATCCCATTTACAGCATAAGTACAGTTGCCCTTTCCTACGTGCCCACTCTGCTGTTGCTGCACATGTGCACACCATTACAAACCTGCCCAATCTAACTGACAGAAACCCTGATCTGCGCTATTTCAATGTGGGATCATTCACTTTGTAGGGGGACAGAGCATAGACCCTTCCAAACATGATATCTTAATTTATACGCTTTGTCAGTAGTGTTGCTTTATGTTTATCATTAATATCACTATTGGCCAGCTTGGTTATTGGGATTTTAGATGTGGTTCTGGTCCTTTTATATGTTTATTTGCCTTTTTGTTCCTTGCACATGTATCACAACTATCACTTTTTCTGGGTTTCCCTGCCTTTGCTGCACATTGCTGACTGAAATGGTTTATCTTTCCTGCAAATGTGCCTTAATGTGAGGGTTTCACTGGCGTTAGTGCTCAGACCCGGATTTCACAGCGTTAGTGTGCCTGGAGCCTCTCCCCTCCCACTCTCCGCCAATTAACCCCTTCTCTCCACCCTCTGGGAAGCCTTACTCCACCCTTCAGACCCGGATTTCACTGCGTTAGTGTGTCTTAACGCCGCGGCTGCATTATCGCGCGATAAGTGTCATTATTGCACGATAATATCATGAGATAATACCACCGCTGAGACGTTAAGACGGTTTAGTAAAAATAACCCTTAGTATACTTTATTTTAAAATGTACATGCCACCCATCTAAAATCCTAGATGGCTTCTAAACATACACATGCAATTAGTAAAACAGATGTTATAATAAAACAAACATAATAATAAAACATTAAATCTGATTAATGAACAACCACTTACACAGCCCCTCCCCCCAATCAAACCATTATAAGTATCAGCACATCAGATTTATTTTGCTAGAACCAGATTATTGATGAGGAGGGAAGATATAAAATGAAAAACTAATCTTGGAAGCCATGAATTCAAACACTGGATTGGATTGTGCTAGAGCTGGAAAAGTCCTGAACTCAACAGTGGTGAAGCTATCAGACTACCAAACAAAATTAGACTGAGACGTTCCCTTAAAATTTGAAATTTCCTTGAATCTGAACTGACAAAATATTTTAAATTTCAGTCTGGCAGCATAAACAATGCAAAACTGCAAATCTCAAAAACAATACATATTCCAGTACCCCCCCCCCCCCCACCAACACCCTACAGTTGACCTCACCATGAACCCAGAGTACAGGACCCATAGAGCAAATCTACTATTCCATAACAGCTCTAACTTCCAAAACGTACACAACATGGAGAGCACACAGAAAAGGGCAGCACCATAAATATTGCAGTGGGCCCTAACATCCATATTCCTATTCAGAAAACGGAACAAGCCAAATTACTATAGCTCCCTGCATAGAAACTCCATGATAACATGTAACCTCAGCCACACATATGCAGAACAGAGATAGATGTTCAGCAAGTAGGGAATATATCAATACAAATTAAAAACAGGCATATGTAGTCAAAAAATGCTTTTACCCATTATTGTTAGGTTTACAGGATTTTTTTCCCAAAATTATACTTTACTGCAGAGTGAGGCGAGAGAAAGAACTCTCGCACACAGGCATCTGCATTGTCAGCAGAATCTAACATAATGGCTCAGCGCAAGTAGCGCGAGTGCAACTAATGGCACCTCAATGGGCAGTCTTAGGGGCATGTTTAATAAACATTCCTAACGTGCGGGGCCGTGCTAGTGTGCCTGTGCCATATAAGGAGTGGGCGGTTCAGGCAGAAAATAGAAAAAAAACGGTAGTAAGCAACCGGACATGTGCGCGTCGCGCTAATGTGCGGGGGTCGACATTAGCGCGTGGAAAGGCAAAGTGGCGCGCTGCTGAGTATACAAAACAACAGAGCCGTACTACAACGGTGAAGACACTAACCAATGGTGCAGGGGCAATGGGTTCAATCCCCCAGTGTGCGCAACGACAAAGGTCAGCTGAGGCAGTAACTGTAATGATTAAAATTGTTTTAGGAGGCAAATTAATTTGGAACGGCATAAGGCGGCGCACAGTTATTTTTGGGCGGCATAAGGCGGCGCACAGTGCATTTTGGGCGGCATAAGGCGGCGCACAGTTATTTTTGGGCAGCATAAGGCGGCGCACTGGTCCCCTTGGGCGGCAGAAGGCGGCGCGCTGATAGGCACAAGGCGGCGCACTGATGCACAAGCACAGGAACAGAGCCACAGCACAATGGTTAAAACACTTGCCAATGGTGCAGGGATCAGGGGTTCAATTCCTCACAATGCCCAGTGAAAAATGCCTGCTGAGGCAGTATGTATTATGTTGTGGAGTGCTGTAGGAGGCTGTATAATTTTATTTTGTTATCACTACTAGCAAACGCACTCTCCCAGCATGTTAACATACGGCGGCCCATAAGGCACATGTTACAGTGCACTGTTCGCCAAGGCACCCTTGAATGTCCCCTATAGGGCAGCATGTATGTTGCGACACAGGATAATGTATAGTGCACCCTATAGGGATTGCAACCATAAGGTGGCCTACAGGGCGCCCTATGAAGCACCCTCAGAGGCACCTAATGGGTATAGTAAGCTGAGGGTGGTCTTGCCGGCATAGACATATGTACAGTAAATAAAAATAAAGCTGTGGACAGCCCTACCAAAGGGCCCCACTGTGGGTTTGAACCCATGACCTCTGGCTGCACAGGCAGTGATGTAACCATTGCACTACAGCTCCATAGCTGTAAGCAAGCCCCTGGCTGGCTGCAGATAGCCTACACGTCCCCTCACAGACAGTCTGCTGGTGTCAACAGGATAGGGTTAGGCCACCCGTACCCATGATGCACTGCACATGCAAATTAGCTGTCCGCAGATGGACACAAGATGGGGAATGCACCCCCACAGCACCTCGGCCCTGTTGGGGGAAGTGACCGGGTGCACCCACACAGCACCTTGGCCTAGTAGGGGGCACTGACCGGGTGTTTTACTGGCACAGAGTAGCCACACACCGTTACATCGTGCGGGTACTGTGCTCACCCTGAGTGTGCAATGAGGTGGCCAGGACCAGGTCAACAACACTCTGCCATGGCTGATGGAGGCCAAGCGGGCGTTCCAAAGCAGTGTTAATGTGTAAGATAGCTAGTTTCTGCACAAACACCATGGATATCCCTGTCTGCCACCATCAGGCACAGCCCCCATTGGGGGCGCACCCCCCCCCCCCATGGCAAACATAGTCCCCATCAAGGGATCCACACTCTACCTCCCTGCAAAGGTGGCAGTAGAGGGCGACATCAACCCCAGTCCTGCTGAGGAACACCACCCCCCACAGGCAGACAGCTCCATACAAAGACACAAGCCCAGGGTATGGTAAGCTGCACTCCACCACCAGATATTCCCCTGCAGCAAGCCAACAGCCACTGCAAGCCATTATAGCAAGACATTTACCAGCTACAAACAGTCTGCTGGTTAGTCCATAGTGCATGTTCCCAATGGAGATGCATGCACCCAGAACTGGGCTGTCTGCATACACAGCAAGCAGATAGATCAGTGACTGGGCCTCAAAGAAAAACCCATATCTATCACATGAGAGAACTACTATACAGCACTATGGGGGGGCCTAGCCATGCTGTGGTCACTGCACAGTCAGGGTGAGCGTGATCCCCCAAAAGGACATGCTTTGGCCACCCTGTCTGTGTAGGTGGTGGCCGGACACTACAATATCCCAGCCAATGTCCCTGCCAGGGCCCTATGCCCAGTGCAGATGCATCCTGGCCACGCCACCCTGCCCTGGCTATACCCATGGTACCTTGCACCTCATTATGCACATTGGCTGGCCAATACTGGCAACAGTGCTGGCAGTGTGGGCTGTTGAAGGGGCTTGCAGCCAACACCCACTGTATAGACAGACACACACTTCCACACCTCTGCCATCATGGTGCTACGATTGAGGGTTTAAGTAGCCTTGCCCACCAAACCTGTCCTGAGCACGGCAAGGCATGGATATGGTACGCATTACAGCTGGTGGTCACTCCCCAGGGTGGTAAACACCGTCAGAGGCCAGGCCTGGAGCATGCCCCGCAAACACCTAACAGATTGTTTGGATGGGGTCAACTAGCAGTATGTACGTAACGTATGGATATCTGCCTGCCTGTGCTCCTAGCAAACGTCTCAGAGCTGTGTACCGTATACCTCAGGTGTAGGGTGACATTGGTAAGTTATGCAAGTGCTCGTTTTGGGTGCTGCATGCACGGTCCAATGTTCTGCCTTTCCAGGAGACATTGGCCAATGGGGCCTGTGGGTGTGGGTGTGTCTGCCCTTGATGGCTGCTGCTTTACGGCACAGATTCCCAACTCCAGTCCAGGTTTGCATCACACTGTTCGGGTTTTCCTGCTATCCCTCATGAATATGCATGGGCTACATCTACATGCCATGGGGGTGGTGCATAGATATACAGCACAGGCATGTGTATGAGTGTCAGCATGGAACCTGACTGGTGTGTGGCCCACCAGGACTGCATTTGGGTGATTCTGCTCTAGGTACTGCCCCTGTTCATGGTGTCTGTGCTCAGTGGGGTAAAAGATAGATGTCTTACCATTGCATATGTCCCCGCCATGAAAGGTGTGTCCTTACTATCACTGTTTAGTTGTGGGAAAAATATGTGGGTAGGATTGGCAGTAGCCCCAGCTGGGTTTTGAACCTCTGCCCTCTGGTTCTAGTGGTAATGACTCTGTCTGCTGTACCACACTTTGGCCACAGAGACAGTGCAGCCCCTGGAGGCAGTAAGCCTGGCAGGATGGAGTCACAAACCCTGCTCTACTCATTTTTACTGTGGGCATATGCACCCTGTCTGGTGACAAACGTGCACATAAACACCAGAAATGACCACGGGAAAATGGGGGACAAAATATCACCACGCTGGGCGACAGTGGTATTCATGGGCAACCATAGCAAACACTCCGAGGAAAGCTCCAAAAACGGAAATGTTTTTCGGAAGAGTCTCCGCTCCGTAGACCCTTCCAATATTCATCTCTTTTTTCTGGAGCTTTGCTGGGTGTGTTTTGTATATTTGCCCATCACTATAACTGTTCCCCAGCTGGATTACTATTTATAATAGTTTTGTTGTGGTCATTTTCAGGTTCTATTTGCAATTTTGTTCTGTGCACATATATCACACTGCTCACGTTGTTTAGGTTTCCCCGGTGTTCCTGTACATTGCTGACGGAAATGGTTTCTCTTCCCTTTAAATGCCCTCTACCGCGAGGGTTTCACTCGCGCTAATTTTTACATGGAAATTCGGGCCCGATACTGTGCGGGGAGCCTCTCCCCTCCCACTCTCCACCCATTGACCCCGTCCCTCCGCCCCTCCGGAGCCTTCCTCCGCCCTCTTTTAGCCGTTCCACGCCTCTATCGGACATTTGCGGGCCCGCACTTGTACGGGGCCCGTTAGTGTGCCGCGTACCTGTGCGGGGGTGACACGCACGTGTGCGGGGCGTTTAAACGCATTTCTGTGCGTTTAAATGCCGCGTTGCCGTGCGCTATTTTGCGGCGCGCAGATTTGCGGACTTTAGTAAACATGCCCCTTAATTGCACTGGCAGCTGTTTTGCCACGTTGAAATGCGGTAACTACAGGGGCATGTAACTGCCTCCCTGCAGTTAGCCTATGGCCCTGTGTAATCAAACTCTGGAATAGTTACCAGAAGATGCAGTAAAAGCTGTTAGTGTAGTTGGGTTTAAAAAAGGTTTGGACAAGTTCCTGGAGAAAAGGTCCATAAACTATTATTAAAGAGGACCTGGGAAATCCACTGCCTTTTGGGAACCTGCTAGATACTTGTGACCTGGATTGGCCACTGTTGGAAACAGGATACTGGGCTTGATGGCCCTTAGTCTGACCCAGTATAGCATTTCTTATGTTCATATGTTACCAGTGCAGAGCCTAGAAAACATGCTGCTAAATGTGCCAAACAAGAGGGCCTCAACAGCTCCCATGCAGCATCTTCCACTTCCACAACAAGAGCAACTTGGCGCCCCAACACAGCATTTCCCACCCTCTGAAAAACAAAGAGAGGCTCAGTAGCCCTTACACAACACTTCCCACTCTCTGAAAAACAAGAGAGACTTTGGACCCCAACACAACACCTCTCACTCCAGCATAAACACCAAGAAGGGCTTGGCAACCCCAACATAACTCCTGAAAATGTGCAATGACCAGCATTGTGTTAATGTAAATATATATTCCATAAAAAACAAAGGAAATGCAAGATGCTCGCACACCAAGGAGCTAAAAGAAAAAGTGAGAACCAGTTTATAAAACCAAATTATAACTCATTTTATGCTATTATAAAACCGTGTTATGGTTCTCACTTTTTCTTTTTGAATAAATATTCTGCATCCACAGAAACCTTTCCCCCGACAATGGGCGCAGAGCAGAAGTAGGACATTCACCTACAGAACTCCATGTATTTTAAAAACATCTAATTCAGGACATCTCACTAACAAACATTCTCCAGTAGCAGGCATATTGGGAACTAATATAAAACCCTACAAATGTCACCTAAGATCTCCAAGGCCAAATCTACCATACCATACCAGCATAAACTTCCAAAACTCATACAAGGGGCCTATCCAGAAAAAAGCATCACTATAAATACTGCAGCAGGCCCTAGAACATCCATACATCCATTTGAAAAGCTGAACAAGTCAAATTACTACAGTATAGATTCCTATGTTCAAACTCCATATTATCAGAACACCTGACCTCAGTCACACACTCAGAACACAGACCCTCACCAAGTACAGAGTAAATGACTACAACCTAAAGTAAAAATAAAAATATGTATACAAAAATTAAACTGAAACCCCAAGAAGCCAGACTCCGCATGCAATGCAACATCAGATAAATAAGAGATGCAGTTCCCCATACTGTGTAAAATATAAAAATAGTGCAAAGTTCAATCACTAAATTGAAAATAAAATTATTTTTTCTACCTTTGTTGTCTGACCATTTTATTCTCTGATCATGCTGGTCCTGATCTGAGGCTTCTGCTTTCCTGTCTTCTCTTAGCTCTCTTTCTATGGTCTATAGTCCATCTGCCATTTCTTATCTCTTCATTTGTTTTCTTCACTTCCTTCAATCAGCCTATTTGCAGTCCCAGTAACCCTCCCCAGTATCAGCCCCCTTTCCAGTTCTCCCTTCCCAGTAACTTCCAATGTCAACCCCCTTGCATTCCCAGGACTGCCACTGGTGTCCATTCCCTTCAAGTCTCCCTCCTTCCTCACCGTCCAGCCCCCAATTTCCAAATATCATTGCAGGTATCAGCTCACTTCCACTCCTAGTGGCACCTGCGCCCCCCCCCCCCCCGTGTCAGCTCCCTTCCAGTCACCCTACCCTCTCTCCACCCCCCTTCCGTTGCCATCCCCATGTGTCAACTCCCTTCCAGTCCCAGTGCCCCCTTCCTTCCAGCCCTAGTGCCCCCTCCCTTCCAGCCTCTTCCCTATTACCCAGCCACCTATCAGTTCCATCCCCAAGTGTCAGCTCCCTCCTGTCCCACCCCCCGTGTCAGCTCCCTTCCAGTCACCCTACCCTCTCTCCATCCCCCTTCCGTTGCCATCCCCATGTGTCAACTCCCTTCCAGTCCCAGTGCCCCTTCCTTCCAGCCCTAGTGCCCCCTCCCTTCCAGCCTCTTCCCTATTACCCAGCCACCTATCAGTTCCATCCCCAAGTGTCAGCTCCCTCCTGTCCCACCCCCAGGTGTCAGCTCCCTTCCAGTCACCCTACCCTCTGTCCATCCCCCTTCCAGTGCCATCCCCACATGCACCCTCCTTTCCAGCCCCAGTGCCCCTCCCTTCCAGCCTTCTCCCCATTACCCAGTTGCCTACTAGTCCCATCCCCAAGTGTTAGCTCCCTCCAGTCCCACCCACAGTTGCTGGCTCCCTTCCAATCACCCTACTCTCTGTCCATCCCCTTTCCAGTGCTATCCGCATGTGCCCCCTCCCTTCCAGCCCCAGTGTCCCTCCCTTCCAGCATCCTCCCCATTACCCAGCCACCTACCAGTCCCACTCCCCAAGTGTCAACTCCCTCCATCTCCAGGTGTCAGCTCCCTTCCAGTCACCCTACCCTCTGTCTATCCCCCTTCCAGTGCCATCCCCATGTGTCAGCTCCCTTTTAGTTCCAGTGCCCCCTCCCTTCCAGCCTCCTCCCCATTACTCAGCCACCAACCAGTCCCATCCCCGTGTAACTTCCCTCCAGTACCATCCCCAGACATCAGCTCCCTTCCAGGCCCCTCTTCCCCCCCCCCCCCATGTCAGCTCCCTTCCAGTCCCCACCTTCCTCTCTTGTCAGCTCTCTTCCTGCCCCCATCTTCCCGTCTTGTCAGCTACATTCCAACCCCCACCTTACCCCCCTCATTCCTACTCCCACCTTCCCCCGTGTCAGCTCCTTTCCTGCCCCCACATCCCCCCTCTCTGTCAGCTCCTTTCCTGCTCCCTCATTCCCCTGGCAGCTATGGCTGCGATAGCGCTAGTATTTGGGCCATGGGGTGCTTTTCAATTCTATGTGGTAGAGTTGCTGGCAGGCTGCCCAGAGCTTGTGTTGCCCTCCTCCTCCCAGTATCTATGTGCTCATTGTATTGGGCCTCCTTATTCATGTGTATTAGTGCTTCCATTCCCACCACGAGGTCTGGGATCTTATTTCCCATGCTACGGGCATTTCTAGATGTTGCCCCTTTTACCCATTTCTACAGAGGTATTTAATGTTTCACTTACCTGGGGACATTCACTTACCCTTCTCCAACAAATTTAGTTTAAAACCCTCTTTGACCCTTCTTGGACAGATGGACGCCACTCTGCTCTGCAGCCCTCGGAACATCCTCCCCAGTTCCAGGAAACCATAATTAAAGTGGACCAGGGGAAATCTACTGCTTATCCCTGGGAGAAGCAGCATAGAATCTATCTACTGGGATCCTGCCAGATACTTGTGACCTGTATTGGCCCCTGTATTGGAAACAAGATACTGAGCTAGATGGACCATTGGACTGACCCAGCATGGTAAATCTTATGTACTTAGCACAGCCTAAGGTTTGGTTGCTGATATGAGGAAGATGTGGAAGAAAACATTTCTCTCTCCTATTTATGATGTGCCCAGCACGTACCTTTTTTCATGCTCTTCCTATCATTCAACTCCCACTTACCTCATCCAACATTCACTTCTTGTACACTCATGCTTGCCTCCCCCCAACATTCACCCCCTCTTTCACCACCAGAAATCACATTCTCTTCATCCTCCTTTGTCTCCTCTGCCTTCCAATAAATAAATCACAGCTTCCTGACTTGTGCTTCAGTGTGCCTCCTCTCCCCAACCCCACTTTGTCCTCAGCCGAGTCTTCACTCTTGGAATCACTGATTATGGCTGTGTCTCTGGTCCTGCCCCTCCTCTCCTCTTCTCCCCATGTGCTACTTGTTGAACAAGAGGAGAGGAAGGAAGGAGAGGAGACTGGAGAAGACCTAGTGCTCCCTCCTCTAGCCCACCCCTCCTCTTCTCTCCATATACTACTTCTCTCGTCTTATCCCCTGCCCTTCCGTGGGGGAGGGAGGATGGAGAACACAGTGCAGAGAGGCAAACAACTGCCAGGCTTCCCCAGACACGCTTTTACCTATTGGCATTTAGGGGAGATGTCCTGAGCACCCACACAATGGGGGCCAGCTGTCCAGGATCATTGTCTTCCAGGCGACGTGGCAGTGGAGAAGGCAGGAAGCACAATGACAGGCAGCGCGGGGCCTTCTAGTCCCTGTGACTGCTCAAGGTTTATCCTCCGAAACAGGAATTCTGTGTCAGAAGGGGCAGGAGTGACTGACTTTAGGTGCACATAGGGACTGAAAGCCCTGTGCTGCATGTGACACAGAGGAAGGACAGTGAACAAGGAGAGATGTTTTACATCACAGTGGCCGGAGAAGGGAGAGATGCTGCCTTAGAGGGTAAGGAAGGACAGATTGTGCTGGGGGAGGGGGGCTCCATCCTCAGAGGTTTACTCAGGGCCCATAAGGGGTTGAAGCGGCTCTGCCCTCCCCTTCCGTTCAATGCAGGCTGCCTGGATGGTAAAGGCTGAAGCAATAAACAGAGCAGCTGTTTCTGAATGCCTGAGACTTAGGGCACTGGCCAATACATACAGGGCATGAGCCCCATGTGCCCATAGCAAACAAAGCCCATGACATCCCTAGCATTAAGGTATTAACACTGCCGTCATATTTATAGAGCAGCCCTATATCCTTTAGCACTGAAAATAGCTCTGTCCTTTTAAGTGAAGGTTCATAGCCATTGTAGTCCTGGATTCTGCGCGGCTTCCTTTCAACATGGAAATAAAAGCAGATAATATTCTAAGAGTATAAAATGAGATGGAATGGAAGGACAAAGCTCACAATTCAATGCAATGTGATGCACCAGAAGAAGCATACAGGGTGGCCCAAAAAGAGCGGGAACATCTTGTAGCATATAAGTTATTTAAAAATTCAAAAAGACAGATGTAAACGATTGACAAATTAAAAAAAAAAGATGGCAACCGGAAATTGTCGAAATAAAGACGTTATATAGCTAAAAAAGGTAAATAAGTAAACTATTTAAGCTTTTAATTTACGAGATGTTCTCACTTTTTTTTGGGCCACTCTGTATATAGCATGTGTGCCTTGAATCTTAGGGGTATGTTTACTAAACCGTCTTAATGTTACCGGCGTTAGTTGCAGTCTTACTGTGACAAATGCCATATAAGGTAGTGGGCGTTCAGGTCTTAAGGTAGCATTTCAGGTTATCGTGTGATAAGGTATGTTTTCGTGCGATAGAGGGAGCCGTGGCACGTTAACACGCATTAGCCTTAATTAGGCGCGCTGACCTACAAGCACAGCAACAGAGGTGTAGCACAATGGTTAATACATTGACTGATGAAAGAGGGGTCATGAGTTTGATCCCCCAGTGGGCTTAATGAGTAAGGCTATCTGAGGCATTACCCTTTACTTTAAATCAGTGTTGTCTGAGGCATTTTCTTTTTTATTTTAAATTAGTGCTGCCAGCAAACACACCCTCACAGTGCCGTAACCTAAGGTGCCGCATAAGGCGCCCTATAAGGCACTCCAGAGGGCACATTATAAAGTGCACTGTCCGACAAGGCACCTTATAATGTTCCCTATAGGGCCCCTTATAAGGCGCCTTATAGGGCGCTTTATAGGGTGCCTTATAGAGCGCTTTATAGGGCGCCTTATGAGGCACCTTAAGGTTACAGCACTGTGAGGGTGTTTATGCTGGCAGCACTAATTTAAATTAAAAAAAGAAAATGCCTCAAACATCCCTATCAAATAACCCCACTGTGGAATCAAACCCATGACCTCTGACTACACAGGAAGTGAAGTAACCAGTGGGCTACAGCTCTATACCTACTAACAAGCCCCTGGATGGCTACAGAAGGACTGCAGGTCACCACACAACCTGTTCGCTGTGGTTACCAGGATAGGGTTAACCCACCCGTACCCATGATGCACTGCACATGCAAATCAGCAGTTTATAGATGATCACAAGATGGGGTATGCACCCCCACAGCATCTCGGCCTGGTAGGGGGAGCTGACCGTGTGCACCACCACAGCACCTCAGCCTGGTAGGGGGTACTGACCGTGTGTGTGACTGGCACAGAGTAGCTACAGACCGTCACATTGTGCTCACCCTGAGGGTGAGGTGGGGCGCCCAGCACCAGGTCCACAGCACCTTTCATGACTGAAACAGGCCATGCTTCAGGTCCCCATCAGTGCTAGTGTGTGTGATAGATAGTTCCTGCAGAGACATCTGTGTTCCTCTGTATTTCTCAGTCACGTCTAGCCCTTATGGGCTATGATGCACCCAGAATAGTGCATATCCTGTGATGGTGGCAGGGTCACATGGTGGAGGGGGACCCATAGGCAGATTATGTACCACCACCCAACCCACCCTCTGTGGCTCAGGATCTCCAACCAACAGATCCACATTCTACCTCCCTGCAATGGTGGCAGTAGAGGGGACCATCAACCCCAGTCCTGCTGGGGAACAGACACCCCTACAGGGCAGTCAATGCAGCTCTGTACACATCCATACGGCAAGGCAGACAGAAGGTCTGGAAATGCTCAGCTGCCCCCCACCACTATTTGACATTCTCCAGCAGCAAGCACAGTGAGTCTCCAGCTGCTGCAACCTGCAAGGTGTTCCAGCCATACACATACTAACTGCAGACAGTCTTCTAGCTAGTCCATAGTGCATGGTCCTGGAGGAGATGCATGTACCCAAAACTGGGACATCAGCATACACACCAAGCAGATAAGTCAGTGATTGGGCCCCCCAAAAAAAGAAGCCATAAATATCACTTGAGAGAAATGCTAAATAGAACTATGGGGGAACCTAGCCATGCCATGGTCACTGCACAGTCAGGGGTGAGAGTGACCTCCCAGCATGACATGCTGTGGCCACCCTGTCCGTGCAGATGGTGGCCGGGCACTACAATGTCCCAGCCATTGCCTTATGCTCTGTGCAGATGCATCCTGCCCAGGCCACCCTGTCCGGGCCATACCCACAGTACCTTGCTCCTCATTATGCACATTGGCAAGCTAACACTGGAAACAGTGCAAGCAGTGTGGGCTGAGTAAGGTGTTGGCTGCCACCACACTCTGGATGGACAGACACATACTCCCACACCTATGCCAGCATTGTGCAAATATAGAGGCTTTTGGCAGCCCTGGCCACCTCACCAGTCCTGGGCACAGTGCAGGCATGGCTATGGTACGCAATACTGTTGGGGTCACTCCCCGGGGTGGTAAACACTGTCAGACACCAGAACTGAAACACACTCCACAGACATCAGAAAGGTTGCTATGATGCAGCTCAATCAGCAAATTGTGCTTAACCTAGGAATTGCTATCTGCGATTAATTATAGCAACCTTTTGATATATGTGTAACGTATTCCCAGGTTTAGGGTGGCATTGCTAAGGTATGTAAGTGCTAGTATTGGGAGATGCTGCTGCACGCAGGGCCCAACATCCTGCCTCTCCATGAGGCTGTGGATATTGGAGTCTGTGGGTGCGGGTGTTTCTGCCCCTGTTGGCCACTGCTCTGGGGCAGAGGTTCCCAACTCGGGTCCTGGTGGGCCAAACACTGTTCGGGTTTTCATGCTGTCCCTAATGAATATGCATGTGATACATTTGCATACCATGGAGGCGGCGCATAGATATGCAGCACAGGCGGCTTTATTAGAGATAGCATGACACCTGAATGGTTTTTGGCCCTCCAGGACTGCATTTGGGAAACTCTGCTTTAGGTATTGCACATGTCTATGGTGTCTGTGCTCTGTAGGGTAAAATATAGGCGTTTCATGGAATGTTTATGTTATCTTCAATAAAGGTTCCCTCTTTATTACCATGGTTTAGTAGTGGGTAAAATATGGGGACTGGGGTGTTGGGAACCACAGCTGGGACTTGAACCTGTGACTTTCTGCTCCTGAACACACTGGCTGTGTGTACTACACCACCGTGTTACCACACCACTGTGTTACCACAGGGACAGTGCATTCCCTGGGGATACCATGACTGTTTGTCAGACAGGGCCTGTCTGTTGCAGTGCATAGCACCCATCTACACAGGGCTAGGCCATGGTCTGCTGTAGACAGCTGCCACTGCCCCCTCCACCACCAGTACCCCTCTGCCACCATGCTGACATGCCCTTCTGCTGGTGGTGCTGGTGGTGCACAGTCTCAGGCCATCCAGTGTGCTGGTAGGCGGCTGCCTATGGTGCGGGTTCTGGGGTAGGGGTGCCTGCATAGACATCCACGCTTCCCCCCAGCACCGCCTGCCAATGTTCTGTGCTCTTGGGGGTACCTGCTAGGTACTATCCCCTGTGACAATGTGGGAAACACACTCGTGCCCATGTTGGGCCCTCATCAGTTGCTGTCTGGCTGCTCTACTGTTTCAGCATTCCTATGGGCCACCTGGGCATCACCCTAGTCCGCACTGTGGCCCAGCTGCACCACAACATGTGCTGCCTACAGCCCTCTGTATTCCCTTTACCAGTATCTGTCCAGTTGTCCGTTCCAACATGCCCACCCTGCTGTTGCGGAACATGTGCACACCATAGGAAACCTGTCCAATAACAAGGGAAACCCCTGATCAGCACTATTTCACTGTGGGATCATTCACCTTGTATGGGAACAGAGCATAGAACCATCCAAAATTAATATCTTTTTTTTTGGAGCTTTCTCGGTAGTGTTTTTTGCTGTTTCCCATTAATATCACTATTGGCCAGCTTGGTTATGTTTTTTTTCCATTTTGTACAGGTCCTTTTCAATGTTTATTTGCCCTTTTGTTCTGTGCACATGTATCACACTTATCACTTTTTGTAGATTCCCTGGCTTTGTTGTACATTGCTGACGGAAATGGTTTCTCTTCCCTTTAACTCTGCTCTAACGACTGTACACATGGACTTCACCCAATGGATTGTATAAAAATCAAATTGACTACATCTGTGGAAGTCAACGATGGAAAAGTTCTATAACATCAACAAAGACAAAACCTGGAACTGTCTGTGGTACAGATCATCAACTACTAGTATGCAAACTCAAGCTAAAGTTGAAAAAGAGCAAACCACTCATGAATGCAGCAAAATATGACCTTGAGAATATACCACTGGAAATTAAAGACTGCCTGAAAAATTGATTTGCTGCTTTAGATACAAATGACAGTGCTCCAGAAGAGTTATGGAATGACATCAAGAAGGTTGTGTTGGAAGAAAGCGAGAAGTCTCTACAAAAGGTGAAAAAGCAAAAACGGCCAAAAATGGATGATGGAAGAAACTCTGAAAATTGCCCAGAAATGCAGAGAAGCTAAAGCCAGAGGAGAAAGAAAGACAATAACAGAACTCAACAGAGATTTCCAACGTGTAGCAAGACAGGACAAGGAAAAGTACTACAATGACGCATGCAAGGAAATAGAAGCAGAAACTATTAGAGGAAGAACAAGATTGGCTTTCCTAAAGCTACGAGAGTTAAAGAAAAAGTTCCAGCCTTGAATTGGAATGTTACAAGATGCTCAAAGTTCTATGTTGAATGATGCTGAGAAGATCAAGAAAAGGTGGAAGGAATATACAGAGTCTTTATATGTTAAAGATCAAGTGGACCAACAGCCGTTTCAACCTTTACCTTATGATCAGGAACCATTTTTGATGAAAGAAGAAGTTAAAGCAGCATTGAAAGCCTTATCAAAGAACAAAGCACCAGGCATTGATAGCATTCCCATAGAAATATTGCAGCAATCTGATGAAGCAGTTACCGTACTTACAAGGCTCTGCCAAGAAATATGGAAGACAACATCATGGCCAACTGACTGGAAAAGATCTGTGTTTATACCAATACTAAAGAAAGGTGATCCGACTGACTGTGGAAATTATCGCACAATCGCTCTGATCCCACATGCCAGCAAGATTCTACTGAAGATTATTCAAAAGAGACTACAACCATACCTGGAACAAGAACTACCTGAAGTGCAAGCAGGTTTCAGGAAAGGGCAAGGAACGAGAGACATCATTGCGGATGTGAGATGGATCCTTGAAAAGACTAAAGAATACCAAAAGGATATCTATTTGTGCTTTATCGACTATAGCAAGGCATTTGACTGTGTAAACCATGGGCCACATTAAGAAGCATGGGTATACCAGAACACCTGATCGTACTCTTGCGCAATCTGTACATTGATCAAGAAGCAGCAGGTCGAACGGAACAAGGAGAAACAGAATGGTTTAAAATAAGCAAAGGTGTAAGACAAGGCTGCATACTTTCCCCCTACCTGTTTAATTTATATGCAGAACAAATCATCAGAGAAGCAGGATTGTATGAAGACATCAGAGGTGTGAAGATTGGTGGAAGACTCATCAACAACCTTCGCTATGCTGATGATACCACATTACTGGCTGAAAGTGAAGATGATCTGAAACATTTGCTTCTCACAATCAAAGCACATAGTCTCAAAATGGGCCTGCACCTTAATGTAAAGAAGTCAAAGATCATGACAACTGGCATAATCAACAGGTTCATCGTTGAAGGAGAAGAAATTGAAATCGTGAACAATTTTAACCTACTTGGATCAACTATCAATAAAGAAGCAACAAGCAGTCAAGAAATCAGACGACGCAATTCTCTTGGCAGAATGGCTATGAAAGATCTAGATAAGATTCTCAAGAGCAGAGATGTCTCTCTCCATACAAAGATTCGACTTGTTCAAGCCATGGTATTTTCAATAACATCATATGGATGTGAAAGCTGGACAGTGAAAAAGATAGACAGGAAGAAAACTGATGCCTTTGAATTATGGTGCTGGCGGTGAATACTGTGTATACCATGGACTGCCCGAAGAACAAACCAGTCGGTACTAGAGGAGATCAAATCTAAGCTTTCTTTAGAAGCTCAGATGACAAGACTTTGACTTTCATACTTTGGACACATCATGCGAAGAGAGAGATTAGAGAAAGACATCATGCTTGGCAAGATAGAAGGTCAGCGCAAAAGAGGAAGGCCAGCAATGAGCTGGATCGATACAATAACAGCAGCTACGGGTACCAGTCTGTCAACAATGAGCCGCCTGACTCAAGACCGAACACAGTTTAGGATAGCTATCCAGAGGGTCGCCATGAGTCGACTCCGACTCGACGGCACTTAACAACAACAACAACAACGCGAGGGTTTCACTGGCGTTAGTTTTCAGCCCCGGATTCCACAGAGTTAGTGTGCAGGGAGCCTCTCCCCTCCCACTCTCCACCGATTGTCCCTCTCTCTCCGCCCCTGGGGCGCCTTCCTCCACCCTCCGTAAGCCTTTCTCCACCCTCAGCGCTCGTTTGCGCTGCTGCGTGCGTTATCGTGTGCTAAGGTACCTCTGCGCCCAATAAAGCGCCATTATTGAGCGATAAGGTACCTTATTGCGCGATAATGTCGCAGCAGCGCAAATAGTGCCCTTTAGTAAACATACCCCTTAGTGCTCCAAATTGACTGCTGATTAAATAAATGCAGTGACAAATTTGATCTTTTTAGTTTAAAAAATGTGTTTGAATGTGGAAAAATAGGGATCAATATTCAAACCCATGAATATCTAAACATCGTGGTTGTCAACTGCGGCATTTAAATATAATCAGGATATTCTGCGGCGGCATTCAGATAGTGGCCAGTGTGAATATACAGAAAGAGGAGTCAGTGCCAGTGACTGTCTGCACAGGGATAATCCAGATAGTCTATCCGGATAATACTTAGCTGCTATCCAGATAGTTGCTGGCACCGCCCTCACTCTGCTCACAGACCATCCTCGAACGAACCAGATCCTGCTGAGGCACTGTGTGTAGTACTGAATATTCCTCTCTGTGCCTTTATCCAGATAACCTCTGTGTTTATTCAGATAAGGGCTCTAAATATCGGCCCCACAATACTTTTCTCAGTTTGATGTTCTCAAATTTGGAAGATATTGACACAAAGATTTGCAACAGAGAGGGAGTCACGGTCAGTGCAAAGAGATGAGGTGCCCTACGTGAACCTCACCCCTTGGGCCCCTCCCCCTCTGGTGCCCATTGCCACCACTCCCACTCCTCTCTGGGACATTCAGCAGCAAAAATGGCCACAAACAGACCCGTGGTGCTTACCTTTAAACTTTGGCACCTCGAGGCTGTTTGCTTCTGTCCCTTCTGGTGCCTGATGCCAACTTCCTGTTTGCAGACAGGAAGTCGGCATCGGGCAATCTGAGGGGGCTGAAGCAAACCGCCCCGCAGCACTGAAGTTTAAAGTGAAGCACCACGGGGCTATTTGCAACCATTGCTGCCGTTACAGGGCCTGAGAGGAGCGACAGTGGGCAATGTGCGCCCCCAGAGGGCCAGTGCTCTAAGAGACCACCTAGTCCACCTAATGGTAGCGCCAGCCCTGGAGGGAGTAAACAACATGAGGAAAGATCTACAAAAATTAGAAGAATGGTCTAATTTGGAGAAAGGCTAATTTGGAGCCTATGCTAGAAGAGGTTTGAGAAGAGACTTGAAGACCTAAATATGCATACCTAAGAGGAAAGTATATACGATACATACAATTTAAATACTTAAAGGATATTAATGAACAAACAGGGCCAGCCCCAGAGTTGGTTCAAGGTGTTGACGCGCGAGGCAAACCTGAAGCCTTATGCCCCCTAGCCGTCAGAGTCCACTGTTTAGCTCTGAACGCCCTGCTCTTGGCTGTCTCCTCCCATCCCCCATCAGAAGTTGCCTAATGGCCGGCCTTGCGAACCAACAGGCTGCTTTCAATGAAGAGGAAGCTCTACAACTCGAGGACATGAAATGAATCTGCAAGGAGGTGAAAGCAACATCAGGCAATGCTTTTTCACAGAAAGGGTGCTGGATACTTGCAGTGCTCTCTTGATAGAGGTGGTCTGGCCATAAACAGTGACATAATTTGAAAAGGCATGGGACAGACAGATAGGAACCCTATATAGCAAGAGGATGGAATTAAACCAAACTTAAAGAATTTCTACATTTCAACAAATGGGGGTGGGGCGGGGGTAACCTGCATGGAGTGGTGAATACAGCCCTAGCAACCATTCTTTGCTTTGACGCCGTCACGGACTGGCTTCACTCGCAGAGCCTCAAGATGAATTTCAGCAAGACAGAAGTGCTGTTCATCACGAGAAATCAAACCTTCTCCCCACCAGCAACACTGAAGACAAGAGACGCCGAGCTCCTGAGCCGTCCCACCATCCGCTACCTAGGTGTCACGCTGGACCAGCACCTCGACATGAAAGCACACATAGGCAACACTGTAAAGAAGGTCTTCCATAAGATGAGGACAATTCGACACCTCCGACTCTTGCTGCAACCAGAAGACTTCCGAACAGTTTTCCAGGCGATAGTAACCCCCCACTTTGACTACGCCAATATAATCCTTCATGGACTCCCCAAGAACACACTTAACCCACTACAGCTAGTAATGAACGCTGCCGCCCGATTCCTACACGGGGCTTCTCGAAGGGAGCACATCACTCCAATCCTGAAGGATCTGCACTGGTTACCAATTTACTGCCGGATCATATACAAAGTTGCTCTCTTAACTTTCAAGGCCATTAACAAAAGAACTGCCAGCTCCTTGACAAACCTTATCCACCCCACACCCGCATCTAGAACAAGAAGGTCCTTCACCACCAACACTCTAGTAACCCCCAGAGAAGTAACAAAATGCACTAACGCCACAAGAAACAGAGCATTCAGGCTGTACGCACCTATCTGCTGGAACGAACTCCCAGTGACCATCCGCATGATCACTGACCTTGCCCAATTTAGGAAGGCACTAAAGCACCACCTTTTTCTCCTACACTATGCCCAGGCCAACAACACATCCTCACCCGGCCTCACCCCTATGTCCCAACCATAAAGAACAGTCATCCCAATAAAATAATTCACATCCTTGTATATAGCCCTCAGGACAAGCCATGTCGCTATAGCCGCATAATGACCCCCTCCCATTGTATATAGTCTGTATATAGCCTGTATATGCTTTCCCCTGCTATCAATCCAAGGGGCTTGTTTACAAAGCCGCGGTAGCGGTTTGCGATCGTAATCGGAGCCGCGGCCCCATTGATTTCAATGGGGCCGCGGCTGCGATCGCGATCGCGAACCACTACCGCGGCTTTGTAAACAAGCCCCCAAGTTCTACTACCTGTTCATTGTAAATGCAAGGTAGGCTCTTCCTACTCTGCACAAAAAGTTATCTGTAAACCACACTGATTTAAAAAAGTGCGGTATATAAAAGCATTAAATAAATAAATAAATTCTGGGCACACTCAATGGACCACACTGGTCTTTATCTGCCATCATTCACTATGTTACTATGTTTGTTCTTTGGGGAGGAAGCGAGCTTTTTGCCACTCACTCTAACTAACAGACTGGGATTGAAGCCAGTACTATTTATATTGTCCGCATGGAACCCATCTCTTTTTAAATAGCACACGTGAATCATTATCTTACCAGCAGGCTGTGAATACTTCCGGCAGTAAGATTTACACTCTACCACTCAGCATGCCATTTCAACCCTAGAGCTGGCATGAGCAATGCTAAACTTTGCAAATGATCCCTTTTCAGTTTTAGCACTGCTGTGTAGTTTCCTTAGTTATAACAGAACCTACTAGATAGCAAATACTCGTGACCCTGATGAGGTTCCGGATCTGCTGGGACTATTACAATTTGATTTTTTGGAGCTGACGGCTTTGCTTGGCAAGGAAATTGCTCTTATTGATGCCCTTCTCCTCCATTGCTTAATCTTGATTCTGCACCTTCCAACTTGTTGCAGCAAGCACCTAAAAATTAGAGCTGCCAATAAGGCCAGTATGAGGAAGGTGATTTTAGGCCACTCGTTGATGTCCAACAATCTCCCTCTTTTGCATGATGGGACCTGCAGCACTTATTTCAGTGGGTAGAATCAGGGACAGCAAATATCATGCTGCTTTGAGATGTGAATTCAAAATCAGGACTGATCAAAAAGTCTCTCTCCTGGAACTGGGTAATTTGGCAGCTATGCCTTCCATACCTCACCCAGGGATTGCTTCACCTCTCAGGCAGCTTCCTAGAGGCCTCACTCCTTGCAGGTGAATCCTGTGTTTTAATTTAAACCCTTCACCTCCATATGTTTTATCTGTTGTTCTTGTCTGACAATCAGTACGCCTTTGAGACTAAGCACAGCTGGTGCAAGGAATGGAGAAGCCCTAGGTGGGCCTTCCATCCTGCCACCCCCTCCACTGCCCCCTGCCCCTGTTGTCTCCCCTCTCCAAGGCTACAGAAACAGCAGTGGCTCAAAAACACAATTCAGTGCTCACTTAAAGGCTTCAGCGCTGTGTCGTGTTTTCCATGTGCTCCTGCCTGCCACTTCCACCCCCCTCCGATGCAGACTTCTGGTTTGGAGGAGGATGGAAATAGCAGTTGGAGCACATGGAAACCGCAACACAGCGTCGATGCCTTTAAATAAGTGCTGTGTCATGGTTTTTTGAACCATTGCTGCTGCTGCAGGCCCCAAAGAGGGGTGACACTCTAGGCAACTGCCTAGTTTGCCTAATGGTGGTGCCAACCCTGACTGTAAGCTTTATAAGCAGGGGCCTAGCAGCACACCGCTTAGAAGATGCTGTACTGATAGTGTGGTAGGCAAAGGCCTATGATCCATGGCGTCTGACATAAGCAGAGAGGCCTAAACAGCTTGACCTGTAAATGGAGCCTGTGGACAGGCCCACAGGAATTACACATTCCCCTGAATGCTGCTACCATAGAATCAAAACTTAACTGAGCACAATTAAGTATAGCTAAGCAGAATCGAAACTTAGAGAATATAGAAAAACAACTTTAATTGGTATTGATAAGAGAGTGAAGCTTCTATGGAATTAATTAACTCTGCTGAAAGAAAAGTTACAGTGCCCTGCTTTCCCACATGTTCTAGTTAGCTAAGTGACCTTGGAGGAGAAAAGTATCAAAGCTGGAAGAACTGACCATTGTAATTGGGACTGTAAGGGGGGTAAGCAGGTGCTGAGCCCAGTCAAGGGTCTTCATTGGATGACTACGTAACGGTACCGGGACCAATAGATGGGTTGAAAGGGGTTACCGGGACCAATAAGAAGTTTGCCTGTGCTTGGAATGGACAAGAACAGTATAAAAGTTGTTGTTTTACTAACAGCCATTGCTCAGCCATTTTGAATTTGATTCTGCTTGAGACTTGTGCACAAATAAATGATTTGGACCTTCTGAACAGACTCCTGGTATTATTGGTTTGTCTGCGCTCTGCTGCTACATATTCTTGGTGCGTTGGCCGGGAAGGTGTGGTAATAGAGGGTATACGGGGCAATATACCACGACTTTCCGCCTCTACAGGTTTGGTCCTGCCGGTATCGTGCCCTCCCCACGTGAGCTCGCTCCCAGGCGCCACCGGTCCCTTGCATCGGAGGGAGCTGGCCAGACCTCGGCGGGTGCCGGACCCGGACGGAACCAACACCTCAAACCCGTGAGGGGAGTCCGAGGTCCAACTCATGCGCTTGCTTGGGAACGGGGACCGGATCCGGTGAGTATAATTTTGATTTGACTAGACAGATGAGTCAGAGCAGAACTGTTGTTTGAACTTTGGAACTTTGGAATTTGATATTTGGTAAGAGAGCTTGATCACCTCTCAAGACAGTCCGACTAACCCCGCATGAGTATGCGCGGGGAGAAACTATCGTCTTTTTGATTTTGGAATTTGATATAGCCTAGTCAGCAGAGACAGGATTGGGCTGTTTTTGGGATACGTTGCTAGCATGATTGTATGAATGAAGTATGAATGAGAGGTCTTGCAACACAGACCAAGTGAAGGCGGACTCCTGAGTAACGCATTTTCTGGCCAGGCGACCGCGTCCAGATCGTAAAAAGGAGGAAGCGATCGTCGTCTTGTCTTGTTATTTGTCTCCCTTAAATGTTTCTAGGGCCGCCTTACCCACGGTCCGCCTTCCTTTTCCCTTCTGTTTGTTGTTGCGTGCACACATCGATATGGGAGGGGCGGGGTCTACTAGAAACACTCCGTTAGAATGTATGATCAAGCATTTTAATAAAGGATATTCAGGGGATTATGGAGTAAAAATGACTGCCTCACGACTACAGCTTTTGTGTACTAGGGAGTGGCCCGCTATAGACCCCATGTGGCCCCGAGATGGAACGTTTAACTTTGGAATTATTCAGTCAGTTCATCGGAAGGTGCGAGTAGCGCACCCCAATCAGTACCCCTATATAGATTCTTGGTTAAATGTTTGCGAGAATCCGCCCCCTTGGGCGCAGCGCTGTTATGAAGAACAGTGCAGGATAATGTTAGCATTAACAGACCAGACTCAGAAAACAGGGACAGTCAAGAAACTTAGTCAGAAACCTGTTCTTGTAGATCCTGAGTCCCCGGGAGCTGTAACTTGACAGCCCCGAGCCCAGCACCCAGTGAGAGTACCACCGCGTCCCGCGGCAGGCCCCCGGGACCGGGAGAGTTCACCCCCTCACCAGCCAGAAGACCAGTTAGATGAGCTGTCTCGAGAAGAGGCTGATCAGTCTGAGACAGAGACTGAGGATAAGCAGGAGTCAGAGCAGGAAGATGAAGATGCATCCTCCCAGACAGAGACAGAAAGTGAAAAATCAGCTGTCAGTGCTAGTTCATCTGTTGCAAGCGAGGCTCCCCAGACTAAGCGAGTCTCAAAGTTGAAAGCCCCCACCAGGATACCGAAAGTCACTACTAAGAAGCAGAAAGCCCTCCCAAAAGTAATAGCCCTCCTGCGACAAGTCCCGGGAGTGCCCGTTCGAGATGAGCATGACCAAATAGTAGCGGCAGGGCCGGCCCGTCCATTGAGCAAGAATGTTTTTTGCACAGGGCCCCGCGTTTCAGGGGGCCCCGCGCAAAGAACATTCTGCTTTTTTTTTAAATTTCATTAAAAAAAAAAAAAGCTGGCTCTGGCTGCTGCCGTTGCTGCTACCACCGCGGCAGCGGCAGAATGGAGTGTCCCGCGGGGCCTCCTCTGCTCGTTGAGCCCCTCTGCAAAGGCTTTCAGATTCGCGAAGGGAGACAGTCTCCCTCGCGTCTCTGTTAAGCCCGCAGGGGCTAATGGGAAATTTCCCATCAGCCCCTCGCGTCTAAAGGGGCAGATGGGAAAGTTCCCATTAGCCCCTGCGGGCTTAACAGAGACGCGAGGGAGACTGTCTCCCTTCGCGAATCTGAAAGCCTTTGCAGAGGGGCTCAACGAGCAGAGGAGGCCCCGCGGGAAACTCCATTCTGCCGCTGCCGCGGTGGTAGCGGCAACGGCAGCAGCCAGAGCCAGCTTTTTTTTTTTTTTTAATTTTGCCATAAGCCGGTGTGTGTGTGTGTGTGTGGGGTGGGGGGTTAGGACCGGCAATGGGCGCGGCGGCGGCGGGTTAAGACTGGCAATGGGCTGGGGGCTGTCTGGAAATGGGGCTATGGGGGGTTAGGACTGGTAATGTGCTATTGGGGGGGGATTAGGACTGATAATGGGCTGGGGGGGTTAGGACTGATAATGGGCTATGGGGGGAGCTAGGACAGGAAATGGGCTGATGGGGAGGGGTTAGGACTGGTAATGGGCTGTGGGCTGTTGGGGGGGGGTAGGACTGGTAATGGGCTATAGGGAGGGTGTTAAGACTGGTAATGGGCTGTGGGCTGATGGGAGCTGTCTGGAAATGAGGTGATGGGGGTTAGGACTGCTAATGGGCTATGGGGGGGTTAGGACTGAAAATGGGCTATGGGGGCGATGGGGAGGGGTTAGGACTTGAGGTGGGCTGATGTGGTTAGGACTGGTAATGGGCTGTGGGCTGATGGGGGGGTTAGGACTGGCAATGGGCTATGGGGGGCTGAGTGGAAATAGGCTGATGGGGCTAAGACTGGAAGTGGGCTGATGGGGGGTTAGGACTGGTAATGGGTTATAGGGGGGCTTAAACTGAAAATGGAGTGATGGGGTTAGGACTGGAAGTGGGTTGATGGGGGGCTAGGACTGGTAATGGGTTGGGGGTTGCTATGACTGGAAATGGGCTGAGTGGAAGGGGAGGCTTGAACTGCAAATAGCTGATGGGGAGGGAGCTTGGAATGGAAATGGGCTGTGAGGGAAGGGAGCTAGGACTGAAAATGGGCTGATGGAGCAGCTAGGATAGGACTGGAAATGGGCTGTTGGGGGGAGCTAAGATTGGAAATGGGCTGTGGTGGGGGCTCGAATTGGACTCATGGAGGGGCTAGAACTGGAAGTAGGCTCATGGGGGGCTTGGACTGGAATTGGGCTGAGTGGAGGGGAGCTAGGATTTGACATGGGCTGATGGTGGGGCTAGGAAATGACTAGAAATGGGCTGATGGGGGCTAGGATTGGAAATGAGCTGATGAAGGGACTCAGACTGAAAATGGATGGGGGAGCTAGGACTGGAAATGGGTTGATGGGGGCTAGGACTGGAAATGGGCTGATGCAGGGACTAGAAGGGAATGGATGCTGGGTGAGACTGGAACTAGAAGGGAGCTGATGTTGGGGGAGGATTAGAATGGGATGGGGCTGGGAGAGTAAAATGGAGAGGGGAAAAATATTTTGTGTGGGAGGGATGAAAAATCTACAATTGGCCGGGTATTGGGAGAGTAAGTGGGGATTGAGGATGGAGGGGTAAAATTTGTGTGGATGAAATAGGAATGAGGAAAGAGCAAAAGGAGAAAGATTAGTATGTTAAAGCAGATGTAGAGAGAGAGAATGGAAAAAAAAAACTAGAAGAGAGAAGAACAAATGGACAGCAGATGATGGAGAGTTAGCAGAAAACATGAAGAAACCAGAAGAAAGTGGCTGGAGCAATTGCAACTGAAAAAAATGCACAAAAGGTAGAAAGATATCTCTTTATTTTGAATTTATTAACTGGAATATGAAAGCTCTGGGAAATGTGCATCATTAACGTCTGCTCTTTGTTTGGTACAAGAGGAAATTAATTTATAGTTTTATTTCTACGGTGTTGTTGTACATTCCAAGTTTGGCTTTTGGGGTTCCCAGTTTAATTATTGCCTTCCTGTTTCTAAATTGTGATTCCTTGTTTGGTGATGGTCTATGTTCTGCATGTGTAACTGAGCTGAGGTATTCTGTTTATGTAATTCCTATTTGACATTGCCACTTGTTCTCTTTCCCCAGTATTCTCTGAAATGTATTGGTTTAATATTTGCAGTGTTGCCTTTTGATAGGTAGGGTATGGTGCTTTGTGAGTCCTGGTAATGCTGTCAGGATACGGCGGGTTTGCTATGGGTTCTAAATGACCCACCTAATACTTGATTTCTACTTAACTGAAAACAGCATATGTTGTGCTCCTACACACTCATAAATTCAACTCTAATTTTTGTCGGATAACTCACCGATGAGCAGAAACCTTTCTACTCCTGAAGTGAGCCCTCCATTTTAATCAAATTTCTCATAAAAACAGACTCATTACAGGTCTAGTTGACCCACCACAGGTCAAACACCAGGTGCTACAGCACTAACAAGCTGCCGCTCCTATACCGTTAAAGCAAAAGCTGAGTTCTTACTATAAAGACATCCCAGACTCCTATCGGTGCAATCCTTTATAACAAACTAGTACTCATCTAGAAAGAGCCGGGCCCAGCCGAGAATCCACGCAGTAGTGGGGCCTCAAAAGAAGAAGCTGTGAACATCCCATGTTACTTTTGAGGCCCCACTACTGCGTGGATTATCGGCTGGGCCCGGCTCTTTCCAGATGAGTACTAGTTTGTTATAAAGGATTGCACCGATAGGAGTCTGGGATGTCTTTATAGTAAGAACTCAGCTTTTGCTTTAACGGTATAGGAGCGGCAGCTTGTTAGTGCTGTAGCACCTGGTGTTTGACCTGTGGTGGGTCAACTAGACCTGTAATGGGTCTGTTTTTATGAGAAATTTGATTAAAATGGAGGGCTCACTTCAGGAGTAGAAAGGTTTCTGCTCATCGGTGAGTTATCCGACAAAAATTAGATTTGAATTTATGAGTGTGTAGGAGCACAACATATGCTGTTTTCAGTTAAGTAGAAATCAAGTATTAGGTGGGTGATATAGTTGGGTTGATTTCATTGGGTGTATTAGTATTTAACTTAATGGGTTCTAAATGGGCAGCGTTTGTAGTAGTTCCAAATGTGCCTGGCGGTTGGCACTGGGTTATAGTAATGTAGAAATCTTTTAGTCTTTCTTTATCCATACACTCATTAAGAGACATGTTAGTGTATGGTAACATTATGCAAATATGTATGCAAATAAGGCCACTTATGCAAATGAGGCCCCGCACCGAATCTCCGCACATGGCCCCGCACCCCCCTTGGGCCGCCCCTGAGTAGCGGGACCCCTAAGTCTAGTATATGTGCCTTTTTCCACTAATGATTTGCTGAACTGGAAGTTGCATTATGCTTCCTACACTGATAAGCCCCAAGAGTTAACAGAATTGATGCATACTATAATGGAAACACACCAACCCACTTGGTCAGATTGCCGTCAGCTCCTGTCTACTTTATTCACTACTGAGGAGCGGACGCGAATAAAGCGAGCAGCTATTGACTGGCTAGCAGATAATCCCTTGGCAGGGGGGGACGGAGCAGGAATAGACAACCGCGAAGCAGCTAAAAGAGAATTCCCTAATGAAGACCCCCAGTGGGATCCGAATACTGATAGAGGATCCAGAGCTCTATCACGGTTTCGCCAAGGCCTTATGCAAGGTCTGCGAAAGGGGGGTCAGAAAGCCATGAATCTCTCTAAAGTGACCGAAGTTCATCAGGGCATAGATGAAAGCCCAGCAGTATTCTATGAAAGATTGACTGAAGCGTACAGGATGTATACTCCCTATGACCCAGATGCCCCAGGAAGCCTATGCATGGTGAATTCTGCTTTTGTAAACCAGTCCCAACCAGATATTAGACATAAGTTGCAGAAATTAGAAGGGTTTGTGGGCATGAATGCAACACAGTTACTGGAAGTCGCTCATAAAGTGTTTGTGAATCGTGATAATGAAAGACAGAAAGAAAGTGATCGAAGGATGAAGAAGAAAGCGGATTTTTTGGCTGCGGCCATAGTGGAACAGAGAAGGGGAGGTGTCCCTAGTCGAAGGAGCAGAGGAAGAGGGTGGGGCCGAGGAGATGACCGGCCCCTGTTAGGCGCGATCCAATGTGCTTATTGCAGGGAAGAAGGACATTGGAGAAGTGCATGCCCGCGACTCGAAGAGGCCTCCCAGGGTGAAGGGGAACACGTCCCTTGGAGGGAAAGAGAGAGAGGCCGACCCCAGAACCGCAGAGGAACCAATCGAGAACATTTTCAACGAGAACGGGCGGAGGCCATACAGGGAGTTGCAGCAGCAACGGCCTCCGATTTAGATGAAGCAGATTAGGACAGACCGGGCTCCGAATTCGCTTTAGGTCTCCAGGAGCCTATGGTCAGTATACAAATAGGAGATCAATTTATGGACTTTATGGTTGATACTGGAGCAGAACATTCTGTAGTAGATAAACAAATAGCCCCATTTTCTACAAGAGCAGTCACCATTGTGGGAGCAACTGGCGCTAAAGCCACAAAGCCTTTTCTTCAAAACCGCATATGTAATTTAGGAGGGCAGCAAATAACGCACCAATTCCTTTATATGCCTGAGTGCCCAGTGCCATTACTGGGACGAGATATGCTAGCCAAGCTGCAGGCCCAAATATCCTTTACAGAGAAAGGAGAAATGCAAATGACAGTGAATTCCCAGTCAAAACCTGCTGGACTAATGGTGCTTACTGTTCCTCGAGAAGAAGAATGGAGATATTATAGTACTGAGCCAAGTACTGAGCCAATCATTGATACCTATTTTGAACCTACTTTGAAAAGCATTGATGACCCTCCTGGAGTATGGGCAGAGGGCAATCCACCAGGCCTGGCTAAACACATAGCTCCAATAATTGTGAATCTCAAGCCTAGTGCACAGCCAGTACATGTCAAGCAATACCCACTTCCAAGAGCAGCAATTGAAGGCATCCATCGCCACTTGTTAAGACTACTGGAGTATGGCCTACTCAAAGTTTGTCAGTCACCATGGAACACACCTCTCCTGCCAGTAAAGAAGCCTGGGACAGGTGACTACCGCCCAGTGCAAGATCTAAGGAGAGTGAATGAAGCAGTTGAGACCATACATCCAGTTGTGCCAAATCCCTATACACTCCTGGGATTGATTCCTGCTGAAGCCACCCATTTTACTGCTTTGGACTTGAAAGATGCGTTCTTTTGCATAAGTTTAGCCCCAATTAGCCAATTGCTGTTTGCCTTTGAATGGCAGGACCCTGTCTCGGGGAG
The DNA here is from genome assembly GCA_033557465.1 of Ichthyophis bannanicus. Classification (NCBI taxonomy): domain Eukaryota; kingdom Metazoa; phylum Chordata; class Amphibia; order Gymnophiona; family Ichthyophiidae; genus Ichthyophis; species Ichthyophis bannanicus. The sequence goes on from CM066035.1 coordinate 556,635,327, forward strand.
GCGGGGCCAACTCACTTGGACACAATTACCTCAAGGATTCAAGAACTCACCTACTATTTTCAGTGCTGCACTAAATCAAGATCTTTCAAGCTATCCAGTGGCCCCTGAAAGAAGAGTACTCCTCCAATATGTAGATGAGCTACTGGTAGCTGCCACATCTGAAAGTGAATGTATACAAGCCACTACTGACCTCTTGCAACTATTGGATGAAGCTGGATACAAAGTTTCCAGAGCAAAAGCACAGCTATGCCAAAAAGAAGTAAAATACTTGGGCTTTCGTCTAACCAAAGGAAGCCGACAATTGGGACGCGAGAGAAAAGAAGCCGTGTGCAGTATCCCAACCCCAACTACCAGGAAGCAAGTCAGAGCCTTTCTGGGAGCAGCAGGATACTGCCGGATATGGATACCCAACTTTGCACAGATTGCTAAACCACTATATGAAGCCACCAAGAGAGAAGAAAAGTCACCATTAGAATGGGGACTTGAGCAAGATACAGCTTTCAAGACCCTGAAGGAAGAATTGATGTCGTCACCAGCACTCGGGTTGCCAGATGTCCACAAGCCTTTTCATCTATTTGTGCACGAGATGCATGGAAATGCTCTAGGCATGCTGACTCAGAAATTGGGACATTGGGAGCGACCCGTAGCGTACCTATCAAAACAGTTGGACACTGTGGCCAAAGGATGGCCACCATGTTTGAGAGCAGTTGCAGCTACAGCATTATTAGTGAGTGAAGCACAGACAAGCTCACATTGGGACAGAATCTACGCGTCACAGTACCACATGCGGTACTTGCCCTCATGGAACAAAAAGCAAATCATTGGCTCACCAATTCTCGAATGCTGAAATATCAAAGCATGTTATGTGAAAATCCACAAATACAACTGGAAGTGAGCCATGCCTTGAACCCAGCTACCCTAATACCAATTAGCGAAGACCCTCCAGAGCATGACTGTATAGAAGTCATGGACACTGTATTCTCAAGTCGACCTGATCTGACAGATGTGCCCCTGGAGAACCCTGATCAAACTTATTTTGTGGATGGAAGTAGTCTCATCATCAATGGACGACGTTGTGCCGGGTATGCAGTAGTCACCCGGGAGAAAGTCATTGAATCATCAGCTCTTGCATCAGGCACATCAGCCCAGAAAGCAGAATTGATAGCACTCACCAGAGCGCTAGTATTGGGTGCGGGACTTCTGCTGAATGTATACACGGACTCAAAATATGCCTTCACCACTTTGCATGCACATGGAACTCTCTACAAAGAACGAGGGGTCATCACGTCGGGAGGCAAATCAATCAAATATGGCCCAGAAATATTGATGTTACTAGACGCAGTATGGGCCCCGACACGTGTAGCTGTCATACACTGTCGAGGACACCAAGCGGGAAAAGGAGAAGTTGCCCAAGGAAACAGATTTGCTGATGCTTCAGCACGTAAAGCAGCCATGACAGTCCAAATTTCATCACAAGCCATGCCAATACAAGCAGCATTGTTTCCAGTACCCCTTAATTTATGGACACCACGATATGCCACCAAAGAACTGGACTACTATTGTAATAAAGAAGAGGGAACACTAAAAGATGGATGGATTGAGCTGCCTCCACCCGAGGGCAGTCAACCCCCAGGACGAATAGTGATCCCCGAATCATTGGGACCAGCCTTTGTCAAGGCCTTTCATCAAGCCACACATTATGGGAAGAGTGCTATGGAGAAAGCACTTAAACCACATTTCTGTATCGCCCTATTGGGAGCCCTGTCAGCCTCAGTGGCTCGCCAGTGTCTAATTTGTGCCAAGAATAATGCCAAACAGGGTCCCACGCCACCACCACGAGCTCAGTCAGGAGGTGTAACCCCCATGCACCACCTGCAAGTAGACTTTACTGAAATGCCAAAAGCCAATGGATACCGTTACTTGTTAGTGTTAGTTTGTACCTTCTCTGGGTGGGTAGAAGCCTTCCCCACCAGGACTGAAAAAGCCCGAGAAGTTACTAAGGTTTTGTTGAGAGAAATTATCCCCAGATTTGGAATTCCAGCAGTAATAGGGTCAGATAATGGGCCCTCCTTTGTATCTCAAATTACCCAGCAGTTAGCAAATGCCCTACAGATACAATGGAAGTTACACACTGCATACAGACCCCAAAGTTCAGGGAAAGTTGAGCGAATGAATAGAACTTTGAAATCTCAGATGTCTAAGCTATGTCAGGAGACCCACCTAAAGTGGCCCCAGGTTCTCCCAATAGCATTACTTAGAATACGCTCAGCTCCTGTGAAATCATCAGGATTTTCCCCTTTTGAAGTTATGTATGGCAAACCTCCGCCAATAGTGCAGGGTGTTAGAGGTAGTTTGCCACAGATTGGTTCAGAAATAACCAGACAAGAACTTCTAGCTCTTAGTTCTGTTCTGCAGACTCTCCATGTGTGGATACAGAACCAGTTACCTATCAACTTGACGGAACCCCTGCATCCCTACAAGCCGGGTACCTCGGTGTGGATCAAAGATTGGAAGAAGACACCGCTGGAACCGCATTGGAAGGGACCATACACCGTCATCCTGTCTACCCCAACTGCAGTAAAGGTAGCAGAAATCGATTCCTGGATTCATCATAGCAGAGTCAAGCCAGCAGCAGTTCCAGATCAGGACCAGTGGACAGCAGAGCCACACCCTGATGTCCCTTTGCGTCTTACCCTACGGAGGCAGCCAGCAGCCTAGAACTCATCGGGGACACTCATGAACTACAGTGTCCTACAGCAGCCAAGTCTTTCGAAGAGGATTGCTGTTACTAACACAGCAAAGACATTTGTTTTCTTCATCGACTAACTGTACCTTCATAAACTATCATCAGGCCAACTACACTTGGTAAGTTGGCATCACAGTGGGACATTTGAGGATCTTTAATCAACATTGACACCCGTTGAATTGCTTTATTAGCAAACGGGTCAGCATTGCGCCAAAGAAGAAGAAGACGTCGTGGTCAAGATTTTCCAGCGAGGATCCAGAAGAACTACAATCAACATGCATCTTTGTTTCTATTTGGCCTTGGCTGCTTGCCTGGGGAACTTTGAACTTGCTCTTGCTTTACCCCCATGTACTGCCTGCATTACTACTACTTGGACTGGAATGAAAGTAACTCAGACTTTGCTTTATCATTCTTACTATACCTGTACTGGTACAGTAAGTTGGTGTATTTATAACACCACTGAACTGAATGTTTGTACTAAGGGTAATACTAAAGTTTGTTTTAACCCACATCAGAACCCATCTTATTATACCCTAGAAATAAGTTGGAATGATGCAGATGGAGCTTTACTTAATGCTACACCCCCACTTACTGATCCTACAAAGTATGCTGTTTTGTATTTTGATGCTTGTGATGCCATCAATAGAGATAGTCGTTCTAAATGTGCCAATTGGGAAAAAGCGTATGCCAATGATGATAAGTATATGTGTCCCGAAGGAACCACAGGATGGGGGGCCTGCACAGGTAAACAAGTTTTAGCAAATGTATATAGTACAGCACCAGTTCAAGACTATTATTGCCCAAAGTGGGAATGCGTGTTCTATGCCACGTGGAAAACTGGTATGATAGAAAATACCAGAGACAATCGAATGGCTGCTTTAACCAAGCCATACGTGAAGAATTCAAAAAATTGTAAGAAAGGTGCCTGTAATCCACTAGAGTTATTCATAGCCAATCCCAGTGCAGGAAACAAGGATATAAGTTTGGCCTACACATTGCAGGTTCCGGATCAGATCCAGGGACCATTGTATATATTAGACTAAACACCCAAGCCCATCGATCATCAAGGTACCATATACATAACACTTTCTATGAAACCATGCATATAAATAAGTTTGACATCCCTCACCCTTCTCAGAATTTGTTCTTAGAGTTGACTGGAGCTGTGGTCTCCAGTCTCCGCATCTCGGATTGTTATTTTTGTGGTGGAACCAAAATGGGTGATCAGTGGCCTTGGGAGGCCCAAGAACTGAATTACTCAGTAATCTACAATCAGACTGAGCTGCACAAGACTACCAGTGAATGGGTATTAGCACACCCAATAGTTGGACGTCTGTGTTACGCTCGAACTGGACCCCAGTTTATCTCGAAGGTAGGACAGCTTGTCTGTCTTAGCCAGAAGTTCTATAATGACACCACAAAACAGACATCCTGGTGGTCAGCAATTAATGAATCTGAACCCACCAATCCATTAGCGAGATTTCCGGAGCTTGCCCCTTTATGGACTGACCTTAACCAACCTCATGTCTGGCAAGCCCCACCTGGCCTATATTGGATTTGCGGAACCCAAGCATATGCTCAACTCCCTATCCACTGGGGAGGAGCGTGTGTCTTAGGAACTATCCGACCCTCTTTCTTTCTATTGCCCACAGAACATGGAGAACAATTAGGCTACCCAGTCTAATCAAAGAGACAGAAGAGAGCAGCTTTACAGATAGGCAAATGGGAGAAATGGGATGGTAAGGATTGGCCACCCGAGCGAATCATTGCCTATTATGGACCTGCCACTTGGGAGCAAGATGGCATGTGGGGATATCGTACCCCAATTTACATGTTGAATAGAATTATACGCCTGCAGGCAGTAGTTGAACTCATCACTAATGAAACTAGCCAAGCACTCACACTTCTAGCCAGACAAAGCACACAAATGCGCACAGCAATATATCAAAATCGCTTGGCACTAGATTACTTATTACCTGCTGAAGGAGGAGTCTGTGGTAAGCTGAATCTCACAAATTGTTGTTTGAAGATAGATGATAAGGGTCAGGTCGTTAAAGAAATTACTGAACACATGCGAAAGCAAACTTATGTGCCAGTACAGACCTGGCATAGTCTTAAGATACCCAATTGGTTTGCATCTATCTTCTCTGGATTAGGAGGATTCACTACTTTTGCTATGATAATACTAATTTTTGTAGCCTTGTTCTTCTTGTTAACATGTATAATCCCCTGTTGTATGCGTTCTATTAACAGTGTTATTGAGAATACAGTGGAGTGGAAAACCGCAACTAAGATTTTAGCCTTATGGCACCCTAATCCTGCTACATATGGTCGGAACCTGACCCCAGTGTAATTGAGTGATTTAAATCTCACACCTTATCACTGATAGGGTGAGATTAATCAAAGGGGGGAATGTGGTAGGCGAAGGCCTATGATCCATGGTGTCTGACATAAGCAGAGAGGCCTAAACAGCTTGACCTGTAAATGGAGCCTGTGGAGAGGCCCAAAGGAATTACACATTCCCCTGAATGCTGCTACCATAGAATCGAAACTTAACTGAGCACAATTAAGTATAGCTAAGCAGAATCGAAACTTAGAGAATATAGAAAAACAACTTTAATTGGTATTGATAAGAGAGTGAAGCTTCTATGGAATTAATTAACTCTGCTGAAAGAAAAGTTACAGTGCCCTGCTTTCCCACATGTTCTAGTTAGCTAAGTGACCTTGGAGGAGAAAAGTATCAAAGCTGGAAGAACTGACCATTGTAATTGGGACTGTAAGGGGGGTAAGCAGGTGCTGAGCCCAGTCAAGGGTCTTCATTGGATGACTACGTAACGGTACCGGGACCAATAGATGGGGTGAAAGGGGTTACCGGGACCAATAAGAAGTTTGCCTGTGCTTAGAATGGACAAGAACAGTATAAAAGTTGTTGTTTTACTAACAGCCATTGCTCAGCCATTTTGAATTTGATTCTGCTTGAGACTTGTGCACAAATAAATGATTTGGACCTTCTGAACAGACTCCTGGTATTATTGGTTTGTCTGCGCTCTGCTGCTACAATAGGTCGAATAAATCCTGTAAAAAAATAAATAATAAATAAATAAAAAGCGATACTATCTTCTACACAGTAACACAAACCAGTACTAGTGTTAGGAATGGCCAGTAGATGGCAGAACTACCAGTCACAACATCCCAGTCTTATAACTCCCCCCCCCCCCCTTTTCTATAAGAGAAATTTGTGTCCCCCAAAATTAATACTTCTACAATATAACACATATTTCTCTAACAAAGCATGCAATATTAACTTGTAGAACTGGCAGCCTGCTACAGTCTTCTATCAGAACTATCTCACAAATCCAAATATGTGCTTAACTAGGCCCTTCGGTACACACAGTCCCTAAGCCTTGAGTGCGACTTCATTATTCTAGTTCAGGTAATGGCATTAGCACTTTATCCCTTGTTAGTTCTTCAGATTCATCTGGCTCTAGAGGTCACACGGTGATAGGCAGAGCCGGTGCGACCCACTGTGCAAGCAGTGCACTTGCACAGGGAGGCAGCTTGCTCTAAGGGGGTAACGAGGGCTTACACTGCTGAACTGGGCAGAGAAGATCACACAGCGCCAGCCCTGGCCTCAGCAGCAGAGAAGTGCTGCATCCTGCCCCTTCTGAGACAGCCGCTGCAGCCAGCACTCATTATAGCTTTCAGTTCCAGAGCGTGGACCACTGAATTGCACACCAGAGGTGAATGATATAAGCTGTACCAGTTGCTACTGTTGACTGGAGAATCCTTTTGACACTGAACGAAAGGGGGGAGACAGGGGAGCTACTGGACTGGGGGGGAGGAGGAACAGAGAGAATCTTTTGCTGTGAGGGGAAGGACAGAGAGAGAGAGAGAGAGAGAAAGAGAGAAATAGAAGAGATGCTGGGCTATTATAGAGGTGGGAGGAGAACTTGAACTATTAGAGAACCAGGGTTCAATTCCCACTAGCACTCCTTGTGACCTTGGGCAAGTCACTTAACCCTCCATTGCCTCAAAAGAATCCAAGTTATCAATGTCCCTGTTTAATGCACATACCAAGTTTGAGTTATAATATAAACCGCTTTGACTAAAATGATAAAGTGGTATAAAAAGACTGTTAAATAAATAAATAAACGATTAGAGAGAGGGGACAAAAAGGGTGGAAAATGCAGGACTAGGCTTCAGTACAGAAAGGAAGATACTGGACCGGAGGGGGGGCAAAAAGAGGAAAAGAAGATGCTAGCCTAAAAAGGAGGGAGGGAGAGATGATGGGCCACTTGGGGTTAGAGAAAGCGGAGGTAATAGGAAGTTGTTAGGCTATGGGGGTGGGGTGGGGTGGGAGGAATAAAAAGGGTGAAAAGTGGAAGAGGAAGGGTAGATGCTGGACTCAGGAGGTTGGGGGGGGGGGGAGAATGTGGGCAAGGTGGACCTATGTGAGGACTGACAAGAAGATGAAAGAGGAGGATGGCGAGTACAGAGAGTGGAAAGGTGGTGATGGGGAGTGAATGAAAAACAGAGAACAAGAGGTCAGGGAAAGGTCGAAATGGACACTGGGAGTACTAGGGGAGATGCATAGGCAGCGGAAAGGGGTGGGCCACAGGGGCTATGGCCCCACCAATATTTTGCCCACCACAGCAGCAGTAATAGAGAGCTTGGGGTCAGGGCTGGGGATTGGTTTGTTGACCTCTCCAACCAAAGTGGTGTTCTACTGCCCTTGGGGAGATGGACTGGCTGCAGTTAACAGGAGGAGAAAGTTGATAAGTATGTGAACATCAAAAGGAGATTGAGATGGGTACAATTTGACTTCTTCGTTTGGGGATGCAAAGGGTTTAGTGACGTATTAGAATGCTCATTTGCATATTTGCATATTCATTATGGTTATCTTTAAAAAAAAACACTAGATGAATAGGAAGCCAGATGAAATTGAATGTGAACACATACAAATTTATGCACTTAGGGAATAACAATCCAGGCTACAGTTACACGATGCAAGGTTTCACATTAGGAACCAGAACTCAGGAAAAGATTTAGGTGTCACTGCCCAGTGTGCAGCGGTGGCCAAGGAAGCAAATAGAATGCTAGGAATCATAAGGAAGGAATGGAGAATAAAACCAATGATATTATAATGCCGCTGTATCATTTCATGGTGCGACCGCACCTTGAATATTGACTGCAGTTCTGGTTGCTCTATCTAAAAAAGGATATAGCAGAATTAAAAAAGGTACAAAGAGCAACCAAACTGATAAAGGGGATGGTCAGATACCTCTACAAGGAAAGGCTTAAAAGATTAGAAGGCTTGGAAAAGAGATGATTGAGGACAGATACGATAAAGGTCTACAAAATGAGTGGAGTGGAATGGGTAAACGTAGATTGGTTGTTTACTCCCATTCTAAAAGTAGAAAGACGAGGGGATGCGCAATGAAGCTGCAATGTCGCATATTTAAAACTAAACAGAGAAAATATTTTTTCAGTGAATGCATAATCAGACTCTGTAATTTGTTGCCTGGGGATGTGGTAAGAGCTGTTAGTGGAGATGGATTTAAAAAGGTTTTGGACAAGTTCCTGGAGGAAAAGTTCATAAACCATTATTAAAGGGGACTGGGGAAAAACACTGCTTACCCCTGGGATAAGCAGCATGGAATCTGTCTACCTTTTCAGATTCTGACCTGGACTGGCCACTGTTGGAAACAGGATACTGGGCTTGATGGAACTTTGTTCTGACCCAGTATAGCATTTCTTATGTTCTTATGAGGGAGCAGAAGTTCTCATTCAGTGGCTTTGCCAAAAAAAGAAAAGGAAAGCCACCTATTCCCATGCTATATAATTAAAATGAAGCAAAATTTGTAGCCGGTTAATTGTTTAGCCTGGCACTCTAAGAGGGATGTTTACTAAACTGCAGTAAAGTCACCGATGGTAAGGGCAGCACTAAGGTTCCCGAAGCCATATAAGGCTATGGGTGGGTGGGGGCGGTCTGGCATAAAGGGAGCTATGGGCCATGTAATGCACTGAACAGGGAGCCCTGACCATTTAACTCGTGGTAATGGCGCATCTCATGTTAATGTGACAAGGTGCATGAAGTGAAGGCGTCCTGAGGGTTTTAAGGCACCTGAGGTTAAGGCATCCTGAGGGGTTAAGGTGCATGAAGTGAAGGCGTCCTGAGGGTTTTAAGGCACCTGAGGTTAAGGCATCCTGAGGGGTTAAGGTGCATGAAGTGAAGGCATCCTGAGGGCTTTAAGGCGCCTGAGATTAAGGCACCCTGAGGGGTTAAGGTGCATGAAGTGAAGGCGTCCTGAGGGCTTTAAGGCACCTGAGGTTAAGGCATCCTGAGGGGTTAAGGTGCATGAAGTGAAGGCGTCCTGAGGGTTTTAAGGCACCTGAGGTTAAGGCATCCTGAGGGGTTAAGGTGCATGAAGTGAAGGCGTCCTGAGGGTTTTAAGGCGCCTGAGATTAAGGCACCCTGAGGGGTTAAGGTGCATGAAGTGAAGGCGTCCTGAGGGTTTTAAGGCACCTGAGGTTAAGGCATCCTGAGGGGTTAAGGTGCATGAAGTGAAGGCGTCCTGAGGGTTTTAAGGCACCTGAGGTTAAGGCATCCTGAGGGGTTAAGGTGCATGAAGTGAAGGTGTCCTGAGGGTTTTAAGGCGCCTGAGATTAAGGCACCCTGAGGGGTTAAGGTGCATGAAGTTAAGGAGCCCGGAGGGTTTTAAGGCACCTGAGGTTAAGGCATCCTGAGGGGTTAAGGTGCATGAAGTGAAGGCGCCCTGAGGGTTTTAAGGCGCCTGAGGTTAAGGCATCCTGAGGGGTTAAGGTGCATGAAGTGAAGGCGTCCTGAGGGTTTTAAGGCGCCTGAGGTTAAGGCATCCTGAGGGGTTAAGGTGCATGAAGTGAAGGCGTCCTGAGGTTTTAAGGCACCTGAGGTTAAGGCATCCTGAGGGGTTAAGGTGCATGAAGTGAAGGCGTCCTGAGGGTTTTAAGGCGCCTGAGGTTAAGGCATCCTGAGGGGTTAAGGTGCATGAAGTGAAGGCGTCCTGAGGGTTTTAAGGCGCCTGAGATTAAGGCACCCTGAGGGGTTAAGGTGCATGAAGTGAAGGCGTCCTGAGGGTTTTAAGGCACCTGAGGTTAAGGCATCCTGAGGGGTTAAGGTGCATGAAGTGAAGGCGTCCTGAGGTTTTAAGGCGCCTGAGGTTAAGGCATCCTGAGGGGTTAAGGTGCATGAAGTGAAGGCGTCCTGAGGGTTTTAAGGCGCCTGAGGTTAAGGCATCTTGAGGGGTTAAGGTGCATGAAGTGAACGCGTCCTGAGGTTTTAAGGCACCTGAGGTTAAGGCATCCTGAGGGGTTAAGGTGCATGAAGTGAAGGTATCCTGAGGGTTTTAAGGCACCTGAGGTTAAGGCACCCTGAAGGGTTAAGGTGCATGAAGTGAAGGCATCCTGAGGGTTTTAAGGCACCTGAGGTTAAGGCACCCTGAGGGGTTAAGGTGCATGAAGTGAAGGCGTCCTGAGGGTTTTAAGGCACCTGAGGTTAAGGCATCCTGAGGGGTTAAGGTGCATGAAGTGAAGGCATCCTGAGGGTTTTAAGGCGCCTGAGGTTAAGGCACCCTGAGGGGTTAAGGTGCATGACGTTAAGGCACCCTGAGGGTTTTAAGGCGCCTGAAGTTAAGGTGCTCTGAGGGTTTTAAGGCATCTGAGATTAAGGCGCCCTGAGAGGTTTAGGCACCTGAACAAAAGATGGCCAAGGGTTTTAAGGTGCTTCAAATTGATAAGCCTGCATCTAAAGGCAGGAAAACAGCTGTAACCCTAACGCTGGATAGTGCACCTTAGAAAATCAATGTAAAGGTGATGGAAGGAAGGACAGATGGGAGCTGATGGACCTGCCATATTGGGGGCACCCTATGTGGCAGCTAGTTAGTTGGACGAGCATGCGGGGGGCAGCTGTACTGATGCAGAGGGTGGTGCCAATGTAAAGTGCTGCAATGTCAGTGTGTGGGATAGGACGGGGAAGACGTGTCCCCCAGCCCAGACAGAAGCGGCAGGATGCTTGCAGCCACAGAAGCACAGAGTGGGAGTGGTGACATGAAGGACAGCCCTGAGTATCACAAGCATGAAAATGTATAATACTTTTTGAATCTCAGAAGTATGTTTTTTTTCAACCTGGAGACCTTTCGTCGTTTATTAGTACGCATGTAATAACATCTTTGCCTTCTTAAAAGGCTTGCCATCTATTGTTAATATGATCATAATCTCTTGTCACCATCTTCAGTTTATGAAATGATTTCTTGCATACTGTAGGTTGTTTCCTGCCTTCAGTTAATTAGGTAACCACCCCCCATTCATGGGGACTACTGATGTTTCTTGTTATGCATTCCTAGAGAAGGGATTTTCTTTTTTGTATTAGGTCACAAGAATTCATCTTTTCTGTAAACATTATTGATTGATGTTTAAATTGTAAATTTGCATAAATAGAAAATTTAAAAAAATAAATAAATTAAAAAAAAGAAAATGACCCGAGCAGCACACATTCACAAAGAGAGCAAGTAGGAATCAAACCCCTCTCTCCTGCCAAGGGGGGACATTCAACTAACCAGTAAGCTATACCTCTTGAGCCTTCAAGGTCTGGAATTGAAGAGCCTGCAGGTCTCTGCCTAAACTGTCTGCTGTGTGTGCTGCTCCACACACAGTACCAATGACGCACTGCACACACAGAACAGCAGTCTGCAGCTGATCACCAAACGGAGAATGGACAGATATATCTCATCAGCTCAGTACGATGCACAGACAGTGTGTACTGCAATCACACAACAGCTACAAACTGTGCTACTGTGCACCTTCAGCCCTGAGGGTGAGGATGGCCGCCAGCACCTGCTCCCCAGGGCTTGTAGTGCTAGAGATGGTCTCTGTTGCTTATGCTGCAGATCCCCATCACTGCCAGTGTGTGGCAGCTATTGTCTGCAGTGTGTTCAGCTTGTCACCTTGCTGCAGCAGTTACAACTGCCCTGTTGGAGAGTGACTTTCCTAGAACAGTACATGTTAATACCTAGTGTTAAACAGCTGATTCCATCTATGGTGGAGGGCATCTAGACTTGCAGGGGTTGTCACTAGAGACCTGCTAGGCCTACTATTACTATAGGGAGTAGGGCTGGAATATCTCCTCTCCCAACCACCTAGGCCCATCGCTGGGTTTTCCAACCATGCTGTAGCAGCAGAGCGCAGACAATCCAATGATACCAGGAGTCTGTTCAGAAGGTCCAAATCATTTATTTGTGCACAAGACTCAAGCAGAATCACATTCAAAATGGCTGAGCAATGGTTTCTAGCAAAACAACAACTTTTATAGACTTCTTCTCCATTCTAGACATAGGCAAACTTTTCATTGGTCCCAGTAACCCCTCTCACCCATCTATTGGTCCCGGTACCATTACGTAGCTATCCAATGGGGACCCTTGACTGGGCTCAGCACCTGGTTGCCCCCCCTTCCAGTCCCAATTACAATGGTCAGTTCACTAACTTTGATACTTCTCTCCTCCAAGGTCGCTTTCCAGCTGGAATATGTGGGAAAGCAGGGCACTGTAACCTTTCTTACAGCAAGTTAATTAATTCCATAGAAGCTTCTCACATCCTTATCAATACCAATTAGAGCTGTTTTCTGTCTTTTCTAAGTTTCGTTTCTGCTTAGCTATGTTCAGTTAAGCTGAGTTAAGTTTCAATTCTACGGTGTCATCATTCAGGGGTGTTTTCATTCCTCTGGGCCTAACTACAGGCTTCATTTACAGGTCAAGCTACTTAGGCCTGTCTGTTTAGTTCAAGCAGCATGGATCATAGGCCTTCGCCTACCACATTCCCCCCTTTGATTATTCTCACCCGCAAGTGAGAAAGGGTGAGAATCAAATCACATAATGTGGCAGGTGCAGGCCTGTGACCCACGGTGTCTGACATAAGCAGGCCAGCATGGCTAGCTTGACCTGTAAATGAGGCCTGTGGAGAGGCATATAGGATTGCACATCCCCCAATATGCTGCTATTGTAAGATAGAACTCAGTAGAAGTATTGAATTAGCTTAGGTAAGCAGAACTGCAGAACTGAGAAATGGAAAAATACAGAAAAGACATGTTTAGAAGTTACTGATAAGAAAAAGTACATCTGCAAAGAAATAATGAGGAGTGCTGACAGATGAGTTACAGAACCTTGCTCTTCTGTATGCACAAATTGGTTCTATAACCTTGAAAGTGTGAAAGTAACAAGTTGATGAACTGACCATTGTAATTGGGACTAGAAGGGGGGCAGGCAGGTGGCATGCCCACAGAAGGGACATAATTGGATAAACTTATCAGTACCGGGACCAATAGAAGAGGTACGGGAGGTACGGGAGGTTACCGGAACCAATGAAATGTTTTTCTATACCTAGAATAGAACAGAAGTCTATAAAAGTTGTTGTAATGCTTGAAAACTTTGCTCAGCCATTTTGAAATTGACTTGCTTGAGACTTGTGCACAAATAAATGATTTGGACCTTCTGAACAGACTCCTGGTATCATTGGTTTGTCTGCGCTTTGCTGCTACATATTCCTTGGTGCGTTGGCCGGGAAGTTGTGGAATCAAAGTGTATATAGGGCAATATACCACGACTTTCCGCCTCTATAGGCTTGGTCCTGCCGGGATCGCGCCCTTCCGACGAGGGCCGCTCCCTGGCGCCACCGGTCCCTTGTATCGGAGGGAGCTGGTCGGACCTCGGCGGGTGCCGGGCCCGGTTGGAGCCAACGCCTCGAACCCGAGTGAGGGGAGTCCGAGGTCCAACTCATGTGCCTGCTTGGGAAGTTTGAGGACCGGATCCGGTGAGTATAGTTTTGATTTTGGGTCTAGACAGAAATAGAAAGAGCAGTACTGCCATTGGAATTTGGAATTTGTAATCTCGAGATATTGGGAATTGGTAAGAGAGCATGATCAACTCTCAAGGAAGAGCCGAGTAGCCTGGCATGGGAATTCGCTGGGTGAAACCCTCATCCTTTTTGTAATTGGGAAAAAGACTAGTCAGAACAGATAGAAACGAATGCATTCTGGGATACGTTGCTAGCATGATTGTGTGAACGAAGTGTGAATGAGAGGTCTGGCAGCACGGACCAAGTGAAGGCGGACCCCTGATTAGCGCATTTCCTGACCGGGCGACCGCGTTCAGGTCGCGAAAAGGGGGAAGCGATTGTCGTCTTGTCTTGTTATTTGTATTCCCTATACGTTTCCAGAGCCGTGAGGACCCCTTACCCACGGTCCGCCCTCCTTTTCCCTTCTGTCTGTTGTTGCGCGCACACATCGAAATGGGAGGGGCGGGGTCTACTAGAAACACTCCATTAGAATGTATGATCGCACATTTTAAAGAGGGATATTCAGGAGATTATGGTATTAAAATGACAGCAGCCCGTTTGCAGATTTTGTGTACTAGGGAGTGGCCCGATCTAGACCCCATCTGGCCCCGAGAGGGAACGTTCACTGTAGAGATTATTCAGTCCATACACCGTAGAGTGCGGGTAGCGCACCCCGATCAGTACCCCTATATAGATTCCTGGTTAAGTATTTGTGAAGATCCGCCCTCCTGGGCGCAGCGCTGTTATGAGGAACAGTGCAGAATAATGTTAGCTAAAACAGATTCTAGACAGAAAACGGAACAGCCTAGAATGAAAGAGCAGGATAAGAAAGCCAAGAAGAAACCCATCTTGGTAGATCCTGATTCCCCAGAGATAGTCCTCAGGCAGCCCCGAACCCCAGGTCCAGTAAGAATAGCCCGGCGTCCTGCCCCAGAACCCCAGAGACGGCCAGAGCCGAGGCGGGACCCAACCCCTGACCCCCCTCCTCCTGGAGAGGAGAAAGAGGAAGAATTAGCGGGAAAAGAAGAGGAGGACCTAAAAAGCGAGTCAGAAGTAGAGACCGAAGAAGGAGAAAGAGAGAATCCCCCAGATGAGGAGGAAAGTGTACAAATAATTGAGAAAGCCAGCGCTAGCACTAGCACGCCAGTGAAAGAGAAATCCAAAGCAAAACCTGTTGAGAAAAAGAAAGTGACTCCTGCAAAGGCAACGACAATAACCCTTAGATCCCAAAAGACGCCTGTGACAGCCAAACTGTTTCCCTTACGGCAAGTCCCGGGAGTGCCCGTAAAGAATGATAATGATGAAGTGGTAGCGGGACCCCTAACTTATGTGTATATCCCTTTCTCTACAACTGATTTATTAAATTGGAGGTCGCACTATGCCTCCTATACTAGTAAGCCCCAGGAGCTGACAGAATTAGTAACTAGTATTATGGAAACTCACCAACCCACTTGGCCAGATTGCCGTCAGCTCCTGACCACCCTATTCACTACAGAAGAACGAGCGAGAATTAGAAAAGCAGCTATTGAATGGATGGCAGAAAACCCTGCAGCTCCGGCACAGGGACAGAATATAATAGACCGTAGGGAAGCAGCTCAGAGAGAATTCCCGAATGAAGACCCCCAATGGGATCCAAATACAGATGAAGGATCCACAGCCCTAGCCCGTTTTCGCCAAGGCTTTTTACAAGGCCTGAGAAGGGGGGGCCAAAAAGCCATGAACCTTTCCAAAGTTGCAGGAGTTATCCAAGGGATAGATGAGAGCCCAGCAGATTTTTATGAAAGATTAACTGAAGCCTACAGAATGTATACTCCCTATGATCCCGAGGCACCAGGAAGTTTATGTATGGTGAATTCTGCTTTTGTAAACCAGTCTCAACCAGACATTAGACGTAAATTACAGAAATTAGAAGGGTTTGCGGGCATGAATGCAACACAGTTATTGGAAGTCGCTCATAAAGTGTATGTGAATCGTGATACTGAAAGACAGAGAGAATGTGATAGAAAGATGAAGAAGAAAGCTGATTTTTTGGCTGCGGCCATAGTTGAAAAGAAAAGGGGAGGTGTCCCTAGTCGAAGGAGCAGAGGAAGAGGGCGGGGTCAAGGCGGAGGCCGGACCCAGAGACTAGGCGTGAACCAATGCGCCTATTGCAGAGAGGAAGGACATTGGAGAGATACGTGCCCGCAACTCGAAGACGCCCAGCAAGATGACGACAACGATCATCAGTGGCGAGAAGAAAGACGAGGCCGTCCCCGAGGCCGAGGAGGAGCCAATCGAGAACAATTCCAGCGAGAGAGAGGAGGAGGAGCCATTCAAGCATTGGCCACACCAGCCCATGATGAGGATGACGTGGATTAGGACAGACCGGGCTCCAAGTTTGCTTTAGGTCTCCAGGAGCCTATGGTCGGAATACAAATAGGAGACCAAATTATGAACTTTATGGTTGATACTGGAGCAGAGCATTCAGTAATAGACAAAAAGATAGCCCCATTCACTACAAAAGCAGTCACCATTATAGGAGCAACTGGTGCCAAAGCCACAAAGTCTTTTCTTCAAAACCGAATATGCAGTCTAGGAGGACAGCAAGTAACTCATCAATTCCTTTACATGCCCGAATGTCCAGTACCACTACTGGGACGAGATATGCTAGCCAAGCTTCAAGCACAAATATCTTTCTCTGAGCAAGGAGAAATGCAAATGACAGTAAATTCCCAAGCCAAGCCAGCAGGAGTAATGCTGCTGACAGTTCCCCGAGAAGAAGAATGGAGATATTACATTGATGATTCTGTCCAAGATACCTATTTTGAACAAACTTTGAAAAGTATTGATGCACCACCTGGAGTATGGGCAGAAGGCAGTCCCCCAGGCCTAGCCAAGCATATAGCTCCAGTGATTGTAACCCTCAAGCCTAGTGCTACACCAGTGCACGTCAAACAGTACCCTCTCCCAAGAGCCGCAATTGAAGGCATCCATCGCCACCTACAAAGATTGCTCGAGTATGGCCTACTAAAAGTATGTCAATCCCCATGGAACACCCCACTTTTGCCAGTAAAGAAACCTGGGACAGATGATTATCGCCCAGTGCAAGATTTGAGAAGAGTGAATGATGCAGCTGAAACCATACATCCAGTTGTGCCCAATCCTTACACTCTTCTAGGACTGATACCTGCTGAAGCTACCCATTTCACTGTACTGGATTTGAAAGATGCATTCTTTTGCATAAGATTAGCCCCTGTAAGCCAAATATTGTTTGCATTTGAATGGCAGGACCCCATCTCTGGAAGAGGGGGCCAACTTACCTGGACAAGACTACCACAAGGATTCAAGAATTCACCTACCATCTTTAGTGCTGCACTAAATCAAGACCTTTCAAGCTATCCAGTAGCCCCGGGGAAGAGAGTGCTTCTTCAATACGTGGATGATCTGTTGATAGCTGCCGTATCAGAAAGTGAATGTATACTAGCCACCAAAGATCTCTTGCAGTTACTAGATGAAGCTGGATACAAAGTTTCCAGAGCCAAAGCACAGCTATGCCAAAAAGAAGTGAAATACTTGGGATTTCGTATTACCCAAGGAAGCAGAAGATTAGGCAGAGAAAGAAAAGAAGCAGTATGCAGAATTCCAACTCCAACAACCAGAAAGCAGGTCAGAGCCTTTCTGGGAGCGGCAGGATATTGCCGAATCTGGATACCCAACTTTGCCCAAATTGCCAAACCACTGTATGAAGCCACAAAAGGAGAAGAAAAGTCACCACTGGAGTGGGGACTTGAGCAGGACACAGCCTTCCAGAAGTTAAAAGAAGAATTGATGTCATCACCAGCACTTGGACTACCAGATGTCCACAAACCTTTCCACTTGTTTGTACATGAAGCACAGGGAAATGCCCTAGGCATGTTGACTCAGAAATTAGGAAATTGGGAGCGACCTGTAGCCTACCTATCGAAACAATTGGACCCTGTGGCCAAAGGATGGCCACCTTGCTTGAGAGCAGTTGCAGCTACAGCGCTACTAGTGAGTGAAGCAGACAAACTCACACTAGGACAGACAGAACATCCGAGTCACTGTGCCACATGCAGTCCTTGCCCTTATGGAACAGAAAGCGAATTATTGGCTCACCAATTCCCGAATGTTGAAGTACCAGAGCATGTTATGTGAAAACCCACAGATACAACTTGAAGTGAGCCATGCCCTGAATCCAGCTACCTTGATACCCATCAGTGAAGAACTCCCAGAACATGACTGTATCGAAGTCATGGAAACTGTGTTCTCTAGTCGACCTGACTTAACAGATGTGCCCATAGACAATCCCGACCAGATCTATTATGTTGATGGGAGCAGTCTCATCCTTGACGGACGACGCTGTGCCGGATATGCAGTCGTCACTCAACACGAAGTAGTTGAATCATCAGCTCTAGCCTCAGGCACATCAGCCCAGAAAGCCGAATTGATAGCACTCACCAGAGCATTGTTGTTAGGAGAAAAACTTGTGCTAAATGTATATACAGATTCCAAATATGCCTTCACCACCTTACATGCCCATGGAGCTCTCTATAAAGAAAGAGGACTCATCACATCCGGAGGAAAATCAGTCAAATATGGTCCCGAGATATTGATGTTACTTGATGCAGTCTGGGCCCCAACACGTGTAGCTGTCATGCATTGCAGAGGACATCAAGCAGGAAAAGGAGAAGTTGCCCGAGGAAATAGATTTGCAGATGCCTCAGCACGACAAGCAGCTATGACAGGACAAATTGCCCCACAAGCCATGCCAATGCAAGCAGCATTGTTTCCAGTACCCTTGAATCTATGGACCCCACGATATACCACCAAGGAATTGGATTACTATTGTGACAAAGAAAATGGAGTATTGAAGGATGGATGGATTGAGCTGCCACCAGAAGAGGGCAGTCAACCTCCAGGGCGAATAGTAATTCCTGAACTGTTAGGACCATCCTTTGTCAAAGCTTTCCACGAAGCTACCCACTATGGGAAGAGTGCTATGGAGAAAGCACTCAGACCACATTTCTACATCCCTCTGATGACAACCATATCAGCCTCAGTAGCACGTCAATGTGTAACTTGTGCCAAAAATAATGCCAAGCAAGGCCTTATTACAGCACCCCGAGTTCAGTCAGGAGGTGTCACCCCCATGCACAACCTCCAAGTCGATTTTACCGAAATGCCAAAAGCCAATGGATACCATTACCTACTAGTATTAGTTTGTACTTTCTCTGGGTGGGTAGAAGCCTTCCCAACCAGAACTGAGAAAGCCCGAGAAGTTACCAAAGTCTTAATGAGAGAGATTGTCCCCAGATTTGGAATCCCAGCAGTAATAGGGTCAGACAATGGACCCTCATTTGTCTCCCAAGTTACTCAGCAGTTAGCCAAAGCTTTGCAGATACAGTGGAAACTCCACACTGCATACAGACCCCAGAGTTCAGGGAAAGTTGAGCGAATGAATCGTACCTTGAAAGCCCAAATGTCCAAGCTTTGTCAGGAGACACACTTGAAATGGCCCCAAGTGCTCCCCATAGCTTTACTCAGAATACGCTCAGCCCCTGTAAAGTCAACAGGATTTTCCCCTTTTGAAGTTTTGTATGGTAAACCCCCACCAATAGTGCAGGGAGTCAAAGGAAGTTTAGCCCAGATTGGTTCAGAAGTAACCAGACAAGAACTCCTAGCTCTTAGTTTTGTTCTGCAGACTCTCCATACGTGGATCCAAGACCAGTTGCCTATCAACTTGACGGAACCCTTGCATCCCTACCAGCCTGGAACTTCGGTGTGGATCAAAGATTGGAAGAAGATACCGTTGGAACCCCATTGGAAGGGACCGTACACCGTCATCCTGTCTACCCCAACTGCAGTAAAGGTAGCCGAGATCGACGCCTGGATCCACCACAGCAGAGTCAAGCCCGCCGCCGATCCTGAACCAGAGCAGTGGACAGCAGAGCAGCACCCTGATGTACCCTTGCGAGTTACTCTGAGACGGCAACCAGCAGCATAGACACTTCATCACAAGTGCTTTGCAGTAGCCAAGTCTTTCGAAGAGGATTGCTGTTTTCCATGCAGCAACAGTTTTGTTTCAACGAACCCAACTTGTGTGTGATTTGACACACTACTTTGAGACTACATTGACTAAGCCAGACTTCACAAGCCAACTGAATTGCTAAGTTGGTTAATGTGTACTGGACAACTTGAGGATCTTCAATCAACACTCAGCACCCGTTAAATTGCTTCATTAGCAAACGGGACGAAGAATAATAGACCATCGTGATCAAGATCAGCAAGCTGAGGATTCAGAAGAACTCCAATCAACATCAACATGTATCTTTGTTTTTGCTTTGCCTTGGTTGCCCTCTTTGGAGGTTTTGAACTGACTTATGCTTTACCTCCATGCACTGCTTGCATAACTTCTACTAGAACTGGACTGAAAGTAACTCAGACTTTGCTTTACCATTCTTACTATACCTGCAAGGGAACAATAACTCGGTGTATCTATAACACCACTGAACTAAATGTTTGCACTCATGGCAAAATCAAAGCATGCTATAATCCGCATCAGAATCCATCCTATTACACGTTGGAAATAAGATGGAAGGATGCAGATGGACCTATATTAGCTGCTACACCACCACTTAAGGACATTACTAAACCTGCTGTTTTGAATTTTGATGCATGTAATGCCATTAATAGAGATAGTTATTCCACCTGTGGTACATGGGAGAAAGCGTATCGAAATGACCATAAGTACATGTGTCCAGAAGGTGCCACAGGTTGGAGAAAGTGTACAGGGAAAAAGGAACCAGGCTATAGTACTGCCCCAGCAGCAGACTACTATTGCCCGTATTGGGGATGTGTTTTTTATGCTACCTGGAACACTGGTATAACTGATGAGAAAATAGATAAGCGGATGGCTACTCTAACCAAGCCAACCACAAATGATAAATGTCAGAAAGATGCTTGCAACCCCTTACACTTGCGCGTACATAACCCCCATGCATGGAAACAAGGATACAAGTTTGGTTTACGTATTGCTGGAGGAGCAATAGATCCAGGGACCATTGTGTATATCAGATTGAATACCCAAGCCCACAAGTCATCTAAATATCATATTCATAATACCTTTTATGAAGCTATGCATATAAATAAGTTTGAGATCCCTCACCCTTCACAGAATTTATTTCTAGAATTAGCCGGAGCAGTAGTATCTAGTCTTAAGATCACAGATTGTTATTTCTGTGGCGGAACCCAAATGGGAGACCAATGGCCCTGGGAAGCCCAAGAATTGAATTATTCCATGATTTACAATCAGACTGAATTACATAAGACAACCAGTGAATGGGTGTTAGCGCACTCAATCGTTGGACGTCTTTGCTATGCCAGAACTGGACCCCAGTTCACCCAAAAGGTAGGACAGCTGGTCTGTCTTAGCCAGAAATACTATAATGCCACGACCAAAAAGACAGGATGGTGGTCAGGAATCAGACATCCTGAACCTCCTAACCCATTAGCTAGATTTCCTGAACTTGCAGGTCTATGGACTAACCTTGCCAAAGTCCAAGCCTGGCAAGCCCCACCTGGCCTATATTGGATCTGTGGAAACCGAGCATATGCACAACTTCCGCCACACTGGGGAGGAGCATGTGTCTTAGGAACCATCAGACCTTCTTTCTTCTTGTTAAACACTGAACATGGAGAGCAATTAGGATACCCTGTATACACTACCCACAGACACAAAAGAGCATCAAGACAGAAAAGAGAAGCCTTACAGATAGGCAAATGGGAAAAGTGGCAGGGTGATGATTGGCCACCAGAAAGAATTATTGAGTATTATGGACCTGCCACTTGGAATGATGGTGGTATGTATGGTTATCGTACCCCAATTTATATGATTAATCGTATCATTCGCTTACAAGCAGTAGTTGAAATAATAACCAATGAAACTAGTCATGCTCTTACGCTCTTAGCTAGACAAAGTACTCAGATGCGCACTGCCATATACCAGAATCGCTTAGCACTTGATTATTTGCTAGCAGCTGAAGGAGGAGTATGTGGTAAACTGAATTTAACTAATTGCTGTTTGAAAATAGATGATAAAGGTCAAGTAGTTGAAGAAATTGCTAAAGATATGCAAAGACATGCTTATGTGCCAGTACAGACTTGGCACGCATTGAAATTTCCTAACTGGTTTGCTAACCTTTTCTCTTGGCTGGGAGGATTTAAGACTTTCATTATTTTAGTACTAATCCTTGTTGCTGTTATCTTCTTATTACCATGTTTAATCCCATGTTGTATGCGTTCCATTCATAGTGCTATTGATACCACAGTAGAGCGGAAGACCGCAACTAAAATAATGGCTTTATACAAAGCTAGTCCTAGTAGAAATCCTTCAATCATGATGTGATTCTTCTAAAAAGTGATTTAATTCTCACACCTTATTGAGTAATAGGGTGAGATTAATCAAAGGGGGGAATGTGGCAGGTGCAGGCCTGTGACCCACGGTGTCTGACATAAGCAGGCCAGCATGGCTAGCTTGACCTGTAAATGAGGCCTGTGGAGAGGCATATAGGATTGCACATCCCCCAATATGCTGCTATTGTAAGATAGAACTCAGTAGAAGTATTGAATTAGCTTAGGTAAGCAGAACTGCAGAACTGAGAAATGGAAAAATACAGAAAAGACATGTTTAGAAGTTACTGATAAGAAAAAGTACATCTGCAAAGAAATAATGAGGAGTGCTGACAGATGAGTTACAGAACCTTGCTCTTCTGTATGCACAAATTGGTTCTATAACCTTGAAAGTGTGAAAGTAACAAGTTGATGAACTGACCATTGTAATTGGGACTAGAAGGGGGGCAGGCAGGTGGCATGCCCACAGAAGGGACATAATTGGATAAACTTATCAGTACCGGGACCAATAGAAGAGGTACGGGAGGTACGGGAGGTTACCGGAACCAATGAAATGTTTTTCTATACCTAGAATAGAACAGAAGTCTATAAAAGTTGTTGTAATGCTTGAAAACTTTGCTCAGCCATTTTGAAATTGACTTGCTTGAGACTTGTGCACAAATAAATGATTTGGACCTTCTGAACAGACTCCTGGTATCATTGGTTTGTCTGCGCTTTGCTGCTACAATAATACTAGGTAAAGATATCACTCTGTGGTATAGGGTAGTAATTTCACATAGCTAGTATCTTCGTAGCTGCCTTATGCTCTACAGAGTTAATAACTGAAGTTATCATTCGCAAGCAAAGTGGCAAGAAACAAGGGAGCAACAAGCAGATAGTCAGAGTCCATAGTTTGGCAAGAGTGGGAAAAAGAACTAAAGGATTAGAAGGTTCAGGAGCATTTATGCCGGACCAAGATGTCTTCTTTGTTGTGCTGTTGTAAAACTTCTGATTTAGATAGTCCAGCTGTCCAACCTTCATAATAAATTGTGGTCCGGTCCGTGGAGACTAGATGCTACTGCTCCAGCAAGTTCAAGAAACAAGTTCTGGGAGGCATGAGGAACCTTTAGCCCAGTTCGCGTGGTACTTATACAGGCTGCACAGAGAGGTAAGGCAAAGGTCATTTCAAAGCACCCCAAGGCTGCTGCCAGAATAAAGCAATAATAATAATTCATAATGGGCATAGTCTCTGGAAAATTGGTGGAACTGTCGGCATCCACAACAGATAAGAAATGTAGAGTTGATTGTAGATCCTCAAGCTTCTGCCGTACGTAGACCTACCAGCTTTGTAGCAGGAGTAGGGCTGTAGATTCCAAAGTATCACTGTCCTCTGGGATGTCTCAGGTTCTTAAAATATCATAGTACAGTCTCTCAGGCTATTATTGCCTCCTTAGAGCAGTTCACTTTTTAGGAGATCAAAACAGTTTTGTTCTCAGAGCATTTGAACACAGTCTCTTAGACTCAATTTCTTAACATAACACAGTCTATTTCTGTTGATTGCAGCTTTCTCCAGATGCGAGGCTTACCTTCAGATAAACAGACAGTCTTGAAATAGTGCAGTTTCTGAGGGACCAATAAGTCTTAGGTCCGTGGTTGTTGTCGTAGGGTGAGGCGCAATGGAGTCTCAGGATGCTGTACAGTAGTCCAGTGATCAGGTTCAGAAGCAGTTGCTGGCTTTACTCGACTATGATGGATCCAAAGTTTGAATTCTGCGACTTTCACTGCAGTTGGAGTTGACAGGATGACAACATAGGGTCCCTTCCAATGCAGGGCTAACGGTATCCTTCTCCACTCTTTGATCCACACCGAGACTCCAGGCTTGAAAGGATGCAGGGGTTCAGGCAAATTGATGGGTGATCGATTTTGTACCCAGGTATGAAGACTCTGCAAAACAGAACTTAAAACCAATAGTTCATGTCTGATAATTTCAGATCCTATCTGTCTCACATCTCCTTTTATTCCCTATAAATAGGCTACAGATTCTCAGAATCTCAAAAAGGGGGAACTCCTAAAGACTTAGCAGGGGCTAAGTATATCCTAAGAAGGGCTATAGGAAGAACCTGGGGCCACTTCAGGTAAACCTCTTGGCAAAGTTTGGACAACTGAGATTTCAAGGTTCTATTCATACATTCTACTTTTCCTAAAGTTTTGAAAGCTATAGGTAGTATGCACCTGATAATGTCAATATCTTGGAGCCATACTTAATGGACTTGCTTCCTAAGGTTATCCACCCTCATTATTTGTACAGGGTCCCATGTGCATGCAAGGTTGTAAGGGCATACTTGAAATCTGGGTACACATTTAGACAGAGCCCTTTTGCTATTGTTAGTGCTCTAGTGAGGGCTATCAGTTCAGCTTTTTGTGGTCAAGTTTCTGGGGCCAGGGCTGAGGACTCAACTACCAAATCAGGGGTCACCACTGCATATCTAGCACAACAATGTCCATTGATGATGAAACTGTCTTCAGCCACAAAGAAAGTCTGTTCAGGGTTCTCCAGAGGGACATCAGTCAAATCCAGGCGGCTTGAGAATACAGTGTCCATAATTTCTAAACCGTCATGATCAGGGGATCAAGACCAACTGATAACAACATAGCAGGATTCAAAGCTTGACTGACCTTCAGTTGTATCTGGGGGTTTTCACGCAACATACTCTGATACTTCAACATTCGTAGATTTGTTAGCTAGTAGTTTCCTTTGTGTTTCATATTGGTTAGAACAGAGTGTGGTACAGTAACTGGAAGATTCTGTCTCAAAGTGATCTTGTTAGTTTTGCTCACTAGGAAGGCTGTAGCTGTAACAGCTTCTCAAATAAGGTCCAAGAGATTGAGTCAACACTCCTAGAACATTTCCTTGTGACTCATGAACATAGAGACTGAAAGGTTTTCTGGACATCTGGTAGGCCCAGAGTTGGCGATAACATCAGAGTGGTTTTCAAAGATCAAAAGGCTGCATCCTGTTCAAGTCCCCATTCCAATGGAGACTTTTCCATTCCTTTGGTAGCTTGATACAATGGTTTTGCTAGCAGCGCAAAATTGGGGATCCATATACAACATACTCTGTGGCACCCAAGAAGGCTCTCACTTGCCTCCTGGTGGTTGGAGCAGGAATACTGCATACAGCTTCTTTGCATTCTGGTCCCAGGCGTCGAATTCCGCTGGACAACTGGAATCCTAGGTATTTAACTTGTTTGACATAATTGCACCTTAGCTCTTGAGACTTTGTATCCAGCCTCATTAAAAAGGTGCAAGAGTTCACTGGTGGCTTGTAGACATTCACTTTCTGAGTTGGTGGTTATGAGCAAGTTGTCCACATATTAAAGTAGAATTCTTTCTCCTGGAATTACTGGATAACTTGTCAAATCTTTTGCTGAGTGAGGTGAGTTCTTGAATCCTTGAGGTAATCTTGTCCAGGTGAGTTGGCCCCGCCTTCCTGTAGTGGGGTCTTGGGCTAAGCGTATGCAGAAAAAGAAAAACATCTTTTAAGTCCAAAATGGTGAAATGTGTGTAGCTTCAGCAGAGATCAGTCCTAAGAGTGTGTAAGGATTTGGCACAACTGGATGTATAGTTTCAGCTGCATCATTCATTCTTCTTAGATCCTGCACTGGGCGGTAATCACCTGTCCCAGGCTTCTTAACAGGAAGAAGGGGGGTGTTCCAAGGTGACTGGCACTCCTTTGAAAAAGTCCATACTTCAATAGTTTCATTAAATGGCAGTGGATTCCTGCAATGGCTGGTCAGGGAAGAGGATACTGCTTCACATGCACTGGTTCCGCTTCTGGCTTGAGGGTGACGATGACAGGGGCTATGTTCTTCGTTAGGCCAGGTGCATTATCTTCTGCCCATACTCCAGGTGGGGCTATAGGGTTGGTAGGTATACAGGAACTTGTTGACTTGACTGGAGGTGTGCTATAGGACCGCCACTCCTCTTCTCGGGGAACAGTCAGCACCATCAATCCAGCAGGCTTTGGGTTCACAGTCATTTGCATTTCTCTCTCTTCAGCAAAGGATATCTGTGCCTGAAGCTTTGCAAGCAGATCTCGGCTCCAAAAAGTAGAATAGGGCACTCAGGCATATACAGGAACTGGTGCATTATTTTCTGTTCCCCTTGTTCACACATGCGGTTCTGCAGAAAAGGCTTTGTGGCCTTAGCCCCAGTAGCTCTGATAATGGTGATGCATCGAGAAAAACACAGGGGCTACTGGCTTTAGTATTCTGCTCCTGTATCCCCCATAAAGTCCATATATTGGTCCCCTATTTTCAAACTGACCATAGGCTCCGGGGGACCCAGGGAAACTTAAGAGTCCGGTCTGGCCTAGTCTTCATTCATAAATCAAGTACTCCCTCCTCCCCCCTGGGGTGGAGTCAAGATACGGGCATTCACTTCTCCAATGTCCTCCTCTGCAATGGGCGCACTGACTCGCACCCAGTTTTTACTTCCTCTGCTCCTTCGATCAGGATAACCTCCTCCACATCATTCAACTAAAGTATCAGCAAGAAGATCTGTTCTCTTCTCCATCTTTACATTTTACTTTCTCTATCACATTCAACAATTCACATTCTTTCTGATCAACTTCCATTAACTATCATGCCCGCAAATCCATCCAGTTTCTGTAATTTCTGTTTTATCTCTCTGGGACTGACTGACAAAAACGCAAATTCTCCTGGGCTGCTGGATTGCATAGGGTATATAGTGAGGTTGACTGATGGGTCTAAATAATACTTGTTCATTTGTTCAATTAAATCCTAAAGCTTTCAGTTCAGTAAATCAGTGGCAGAGGGAAAGGCACCTAAACAAGTCTGGTCAGCTGACTGGCTGGCAAACTACTTGGGAATCTACAGGGAGGAGTCCCCCCCCCCCTGCCCTAGGCCCACACTGTTTCTCCTAGCAACGCTCTATCCGGGAGGGGTTTTTTTTTTGTTCTACTTCTCTGCTGTGGGCACATTAGTTCACGCCTACCGGGGGTGACATCATCGGTGGACTGAGCCCCCCTCCCCCCTCCTTGAGCACTCTGAACGGAGCCGGGGCTTCTTGGGGAGTTGCTTACAGGGAGAGAAACTGACGGGACGGGATATCTAGAGATTCTGGGGCAAAATATGGTGAACTAAGGAAATATGGAGCAACTAGCAGAAGCCACTCCCTTTCTCATAGCATTCCTAATTGGGACAGAGACATTTTATTACCATAGTCTTCAGTAAATCCCTAACTGAAATTCTTGATCATACTTGAAAAGAAACTTATTAAAAAACCTTATTATTACTGGAAACATAGGGCAGGCAGAAAACATAAGCTTAGATTAAGCACAGACATACAATTTGCACAGACATACAATTTAGATACAGTTCTTAAAATATAAAACTATTATTTTGCAACATGTTATAACATCTATTCTTATAGAGAGAACTATAGCTATATGTTACGTATGACTGGAATGAAATTACTTAGCATGGAAACTAACTGCCAGCCGTAGTCTGCATGTCTCTGCAAAAGAAATTATTATTTTATTTTTATTAAATCTTACAGTTCAGAAAGCAGATATTCAAGAGACATGAAATAGATACTTTTCCATAGCATTGGTGGATAT
Source organism: Ichthyophis bannanicus (assembly GCA_033557465.1). Lineage (NCBI taxonomy): Eukaryota > Metazoa > Chordata > Amphibia > Gymnophiona > Ichthyophiidae > Ichthyophis > Ichthyophis bannanicus. The sequence goes on from CM066035.1 coordinate 556,662,965, forward strand.
CTAGAATGCATATACACCCTCTTTTCCTCTGGACACAGACACACAAAATTCAAATACAGAAAAACAGATGAATTTATCCTGAATTATAAAGGTCGTCATTAGTCACTAGTACAGAATTTAACAATTCAAAGTAATTACCTTAAATCTTACAGTATGGGGAAGCATGCATTCAAATGACTTATAATACACAATTTCTTATTCACTCAGAATTTAAACCATTCATTCTCAGGTTGCAATCTGGTACACTTCCAACCCAGAATGCCGCACCGTCCCCCAAGGTTCTTAACCTCTATTTTTGAGGGTCAAAAGAAAACACTTTATTTGCTCTCTCTTGTCCGTGTCAGTTAGTTTTTGAAACGACAGATATACTTCAAAAAACAAAAGAACTTCTGAGACACTGTAGTTATCACAGCTGTAAAGTAATAACTAGAAAACTAATTATACATTCATCTCCTATCACACTTTGATTGAATGAGTCCTTTATTTTAACAAGCAAGAGACTGTTCAATCGGGAGCGGCTGTCTCATTTTTTTTTTCCTAGCAAGCTCTGTGAGCCACAACCCTTTGCTCACTGGAAATGAAATGAAACAACTTAGTTTCACAGACGCACAGAGACATGCTAGCAAGAATCATTTAAATCAGTGTCAAGTCGTGATCTAATAATTACTTTGTAGGTCAAAGGAAAAAAACCCCCAAAACAGTTTGCTTAGTTTCTCTATCATTTCTGAAAGGTAACAATAATATAACAGGAGCAGTTGACGTAAAAATACAGACAGAGCAGAGAATATAACTAAAAGCAGTTTACGGAGCTCCGATGAGGTTAATACGACCTTCAAAACTAAAATTCTGACTAAATATTCCTATCGAATGGTATATAATACATGACCATAGTAGAAGGAACATCACTATTAAAACACAGTAAATAAAAACAGGTATAATTGCCCTAAAATAAGCTCCAATTAGCCCAGCAGCAAAACGTTGAAAACATGCCTTCATAGGGTTAAAAGGCACCTCTGCATAGACACGCCCCTTGTCAGTCTCACTGCACTGTAGGAAGGCTGAATGAGTGAGACATGTTCTTGATTTTTCAGTGAGTCAAGCGGTAAATTGTCATAAATTACCCAACAGAATATAATCTTACATTATACTAGAAGGGAAACTCGCGGTTTCAACAAATACCAACAAATAAAGACATATAGACAAACATGCTAGCAACGTATCCCAAAAACAGCCTCTTCTGACTAGGCTATATCAAATTCCAAAATCAAAAGACCTTGCGCATACTCATGCAGGGTCCCCTTGCGCATACTCATGCAAGGTTCAAAAAGACGATAGTTTCACCTTGCGCATACTCATGCAGGGTTAATCGGACCGTCTTGAGAGCTCTCTTACCAAATGCAAATTCAAATTCCAAATTCCAAAAAGGCAGTGGGTTCACCTCGCACATACTCATGCAAGGTTAATTGGACCGCCTTTGAGAGGTGATCATGCTCTCTTACCAAAATTCCAAATTCCAAAGTTACAAAATCCAAGTTTCAAACAGCAGTACTGCTCTGACTCATCTGTAAAGACATATCAAAATCTATACTCACCGGATCCAGTCCCTGTTCCCAAGCAAGCGCATGAGTTGGACCTCGGATTCCCCTCACGGGTTCGAGGTGTTGGCTCCAACCGGGTCCGGCACCCTCCGAGGACTGGCCCAGCTCCCTCCGATGCAACTGGACTGGTGGCGCCTGGGAGCCGAGCCCACGTCGGGAGGGCACGATCCCGGCAGGACCAAACCTGTTGAGGCGGAAAGTCATGGTATATTGTCCTGTATACCCTCTATTACCACACCTTCCCGGCTCCAACGCACCAAGAATATGTAGCAGCAGAGCGCAGACAATCCAATGATACCAGGAGTCTGTTCAGAAGGTCCAAATCATTTATTTGTGCACAAGACTCAAGCAGAATCACATTCAAAATGGCTAAGCAATGGTTTCTAGCAAAACAACAACTTTTATAGACTTCTTCTCCATTCTAGACATAGGCAAACTTCTCATTGGTCCCAGTAACCCCTTCTACCCCATCTATTGGTCCCGGTACCATTACGTAGCTATCCAATGGGGACCTTGGTCTGGGCTCAGCACCTGGTTGCCCCCCTTACAGTCCCTATTACAATGGTCAGTTCTTAGACTCTTGATACATCTTCTCTCCAAGGTCACTAGCTAGCTGGAATATGTGGGAAAGCAGGGCACTGTAACCTTTCTTACAGCAAGTTAATTAATTCCATAGAAGCTTCTCACATCCTTATCAATACCAATTAGAGCTGTTTTCTGTCTTTTCTAAGTTTCGTTTCTGCTTAACTATGTTCAGTTAAGCTGAGTTAAGTTTCAATTCTACGGTGTCATCATTCAGGGGTGTTTTCATTCCTCTGGGCCTAACTACAGGCTTCATTTACAGGTCAAGCTACTTAGGCCTGTCTGTTTAGTTCAAGCAGCATGGATCATAGGCCTTCGCCTACCACAATGCACATACTAACTGCAGACAGTTTACTGGTCAGTACACATTGTACATGTACAGAACCACCATGTACACCCAGCCTCGAGATATACAACACAGACACCCGACAATTAGTTAAGCAATCAGGCCCCAAGGACAGGAGATGCATCCACATCATTAGAACCAGAGACAGCACAGCACTATGTGTATACATAGCTGTGCCATGGTCACTGCTCAGTCAGGGAGAGTGCCATCTCAGCAGGACATATTGTGGCCACCCAGGCCATGCATGTGGAAGATGGGCACTACAGCGTCTCAGCCATTGACCTTACCTCCGATGCAGACCCATCCAGGCCAATCCAGCCTGTTTCAGGCCATACCCACAATACTTTGCTTCTCATCATGCACATTTGCAGATTAATGCTGGAAACAGCTTAGGAACTGCGAGGCTCAGTGAAATGGAGAAAGTCACAAAACAATGGCTATACGTACACACACACACATTCATATTTATTTATTTATTTATTTAAACATTTTTCTATACCGCCTCTTCCAGAGATCAGTGGCAATTTACAATGAACATTAAAACTTAATAATAGAAAACTATTATTTTACATATAACAAATTTCAGAACATTTAACAAAGAAAATAAAAACTTAATAATAGAAATCTATTATTATTTTACCTATAAATTGTAGAGCATTTTTAACATTTAATCCATAAATGAACATCAGAATAAAATTAGAAATGCGGCAAAATAACGTGCCGAAAACCTAGAACTATATACATTGAGAATTAAATATGGTTATTTACATATCAGAATGATCGACTGAATTCATATTGCCATGCTGTGCAAAAATGGGGATGGTTGGCATTCCTGCCTGCCACATTGGTCCCAATATCAGCTCAAGCATTGTTAATGTGTGCTCCTTGTGCAGGAGCTAGTAGTGTGCTCTGATGTTAACACCCACTCAGTGTGCCGGTGCTGTCAGCCTGACTTTCCATCCAGCTGAGGATAGTGGAGCCTGTCTGTATGGCTGATGGGTGTTTGTGCCCTTGCTGGCCAATTCATTGGGGGTTGCACATGTTGGTGTTGTGCCTGCACTGTGGGATAAAGTTTAGTCACAGGGAAATGCATTGCATAATCCACAGCCCAGACCCAAACATGTGACCCTCCACTCATAGACACACCAACTGTGTGCATGGAGCCACACTGCTGCCATATAGCTACAACATTCCCTGGGGCTGACATACTTCACATCAGACAGACCTTGGCACATGTTGCATTGCGCACTGTGCACAGGACCATGGCATGGCTTTGGTATGTTGCAGGCGGGTGCCACTACCCCCTCCGCCAACACCCCATACCTTGCTGACATGTTGGTGGTGTATAGTCCCAGCCCATCCAACAAGCGTGTTGGTGGGTGCCTAGGGCGCAAGGTCCGGATGGGGGGGGCAGAGCATAAATGGAAGGCCACACATCCCCCCAAACCATCTGCCTCTGCAGGGACCGCATCACCACCTGCCAATGTTATGTCTCTTCAACCTGTGGAAGAGATGGCTGAGGGGTGTTAAGTTAGAAGTCTATACGATATTGCCTGGAGTGGATTGGGTAAACATGGATCAATTGTTTATGCCATCCAAATCTAGTAGGACTAGGGGACATGCAATGTGGCTACAGTGTAAGCCATTGAGGACTACTGGGAGTGAATGGTTTCTAAGTCAATGCGTATTTAAACTCTGGAATTCATTTCTGGAGGATGTCGTAAAGGCTATTGGTGTGGCTGGGTTTCAGAAATGTTTGGGCAGGTTCCTGGGGAATGGTCCATAAACCATTACTAATGAGGGGACCAGAATATCCCCTGCTTGCCCAATACATGCACTGTGCATCCTGTGTGTCTTTTTTGGAAACTGCTAGGTACCTACGACCTACATTGGCCACTGTTGGACACAGGATACTGGGCATGATGGACCTTGGTCTGACGCAGTCTGGCATATTTTCAAGTCTTATGTTCTTATGTGCCACCTAGGCAATTGCCTGGTCCACTCTGTGCACCAGCGGCCCCCATTGCATAACCCACATGCACCCTCCTTTGCCCCATTTGCACTATTGACATAGTGCTCTTTCATACTCGGGCACTATGCTGTTGCTGCTAATGGAGCGCTACTATCACTTTCTTGGGCTCACCTGTTTGTGCAGCACATTGCAGACATTTAAATGGGCTCTCTCTCCTCAAAATGTACCCTTACCACGAGGTTTCGATATGTTAAGGTGCAGTCGTTAAGGGAGCAGGCCTTGTTCCCACCCACTCCCTGCCCATTGACCCCCACCTGTCCGTCCCATGGACGCCTACTCTCTGCCCACAGGGTGCTTTACGCTGCCTGTAACATTAGTGTGTGCTAAAGTGGCTTTTTGGGAGCGCTAAGGGCCCAAGTGCGCCTTTAGCATGCGCTAATGGCACACTTGCACCTTTACCGCGGTTTAGTAAACATTCCCCTAAGATAAAAAAAATACTGACAACTGTAAATATATATTCTGCAAAAAACAAAATAGATGTAAGGTGCTCACACGCCAAGAGACAAAAAAAATATATGGTTCTCTCTCTTTCTTTTTGAACATCCATATCGTAACAACACTAGTTTCTAAAATAACACAATAAGGAGCCTACATAGAAAAGAGCAGCTCCATAAATATTGCAGTGGGCCTTAGAACATCCTTACACCTATTCGGAAAATTGAAAAAGCCAGATTACTATAGATCCCACATAAAATGGTTATGGAGAGGTGAACTGAAACCGAAGGATGAGAGATTGATTGCTGCTGCCCAGGACAGCGGATTACAGACAAGATGATTTACAGCGAGCATTGAAAAAACCGGCTAAACAGAGATATGTCAATTTTGTAAGAAAGACATGGAAACAGTGACTGATCTTATAGCTGGCTGTGAAGTTCTGATGGCGGAAAATTTCTATATAGAAAGGCACAAGAAAGTAGCATGCCTCATACACTAGAAACTCTGTAAACATTACATCACTGTGTCTAAAAAGTACTGAGATCCAGGAGCGGCCTGAGAGCCATGCGCGGGCATCATGTGGAGACTCATTGCGGGACCTCATTTGCATAAATTTAATTTGTTTTAAAATTTATATGCTGCCGATCTGAAAACCTAGGTGATTTCCAAACATTCATACAAAATTTATTAAAACAATAAAATAAACATAACAAAAATCATGAATCAAAATCAACTTTTACACATCCGCAAAAGAATAAACCATTATACATATCTGTATACCAGATTTATTTGGTTAGTGCTATGACCAGCTTATTGATGGAAGATATAAAATGAGAAAAATGAGTCCTGGTAGCCATGAATTCAAGATTATAGGGCCCAGGCTGTACTGGATTGTGCAAGAGCTGGAAAAGCCCAGAAATCAACAGCAGTGAAGCAATTAGGCTATTAAACAAAATTAGACAGAGACATTCTCTTAAAACTTGACATTTCCTTAAATCTGAAGTGACAAAATATTTTAAAATTTCAGACTGGCAGCATAAGGAAAGCAAAACTACAAATCTCAAAAACAATCCATATTGCGCTGCCAAACACCAACACTTTACAGTGGACCACAAAGCAAGAACACACAGAGCAAATCTACCATTGCATAGCAGTATTAAGGTCCAAAACTCACACAAGGGCCTACCCAGAAAAGGGCACCATAAATACAGCAGTAGAACCTAGAACATCTATACCTCTACTGGGAAAACTGAATAAGTTAGATTCCCGCATGGAAACGCCATTCTGCTACTATTGATCATTTGTATAGGTGAATGCAGCGCTGCACAGGCACACTAACAGAATAGTTGGCCTCAGTTGCACACTTTAGAATATAGATAGACCCTCACCAATTACAGAATAAGTGATCACAATCTACAAAAAGAAATATGTTGACAAATAATAAACTGAAATTCCAAGAAGCCAGACTCCTCATGCAATGCAGTACCAGAGAAATAGTGATACATTTCTGCCTGAACTGTGCAAAACATAAAGACAGTAGATTCAAAAATTGACACAGTCCTTTGCCTCTGCCACAGAGAACTGATCTCAGAAAGTGTCGACGGCGAAGGAAAAATTTCATGAAGGGGAAAAGTAGCAGCGATGCTGCTTGCCCAGTTGAAGGATGTCTGATCGAGCCTCTTATACCAGGCGCCTATGGCAGCGGCTGGAAAGAGCAAGGATAGCCCTGATTTTTTTTCGAGTATGTGGGTGGCCAAGCGTGGGGCCTGTAGCAGAGACATGTGCGGGCAACATGCCTAGGGCCGGCCCTGTCGGGATCATGGCCGTTAAGAGAATTACAGAGAATGAAGAGGTATGTTGTTGTTGTTAAGTGCCGTCGAGTCGGAGTCGACTCATGGCGACCCTCTGGATAGCTATCCTAAATTGTGTTCGGTCTTGAGTCAGGCGGCTCATTGTTGACAGACTGGTACCCGTAGTTGCTGTTATTGTATCGATCCATCTCATTGCTGGCCTTCCTCTTTTGCGTTTACCTTCTATCTTGCCGAGCATGATGTCTTTCTCTAATGATCTCTCTCTTTGCATGATGTGTCCAAAGTATGAAAGTCGAAGTCTAGTTATCTGAGCTTCTAAAGGAGGACTAGAAAAAGGACTAGAAAAAGGGACTGTTACTTCTGGAGAGAGATCTGCAACTGTGAGTATATACTTCTGGTAATTTTCTAAAAGGAATTCTTTGTATTAAAGCTAATTAATCTGTGAACCCACTATTTTTTGTTAAATCAGTCAGGGTCTAGTAGCGGCAGTTTAAGTTTAAATTTAAAACACAGAGGAGAACTTTCTGGTTACATTTCATACCCAGCAGAGAGCTTGTAGTTTAAATTTAATAGTCACTCAGGGCCTAGTAACAGCAAAGTACTTTTAGTTTAAATTTAAAACACAGAAGAGAGCTTTCTGGTTACATTTGGAACCCAGCAGAGAGCTTGTAGTTTACATTTAATAGTCACTCAGGGCCTAGCATCAGCAAAGTACTTTTAGCTTAAATTTAAAACACAGAAGAGAGCTTTCTGGTTAAATTTAGAACCCAGCAGAGAGCTTGTAGTTTAAATTTCATAAGAAGTTAGAGCCTAGCAGCAGCTAAGAGCTATAATTTAAATCAAATCAGAATTTAGCTTAGCACAAAAGGCAAAACAGGGTCTGTACTCTTTGAGCAACAAATAAAGTCTTCTAGAGACCTTTACAAAGAGGCCTTCTACCTAGGGGGCAAGAGACCTGTGAAACATTTTCAATAGGTGTTAACACCAGGTGGCAGATCAAAAGGCCATTTTGAAAGACTCCTCCTATCCAAGCAAGGATTGTTAATTACCCAGGAAGTTGGTCACAGCTTACTTCAGCAGCACAGGCATAAATAGCTCAACCAGAGCTCTGTGATCCTCTGTCTTGAAGGACTAGAAAAAGGGACTGTTACTTCTGGAGAGAGATCTGCAACTGTGAGTATATACTTCTGGTAATTTTCTAAAAGGAATTCTTTGTATTAAAGCTAATTAATCTGTGAACCCACTATTTTTTGTTAAATCAGTCAGGGCCTAGTAGCAGCAGTTTAAGTTTAAATTTAAAACACAGAGGAGTACTTTCTGGTTACATTTCATACCCAGCAGAGAGCTTGTAGTTTAAATTTAATAGTCACTCAGGGCCTAGTAACAGCAAAGTACTTTTAGTTTAAATTTAAAACACAGAAGAGAGCTTTCTGGTTACATTTGGAACGCAGCAGAGAGCTTGTAGTTTACATTTAATAGTCACTCAGGGCCTAGCATCGGCAAAGTACTTTTAGCTTAAATTTAAAACACAGAATAGAGCTTTCTGGTTAAATTTAGAACCCAGCAGAGAGCTTGTAGTTTAAATTTCATAAGAAGTTAGAGCCTAGCAGCAGAAGTTAGAGCCTAGCAGCAGAAGTTAGAGCCTAGCACCATCTTCTTCCCCTGATCGGGGAAAGCAACGCCGCCAGGCCATCCGGCCTGCTTGTGAAGCCCCTCCAGCCCAGTCGGGGCTGTGCCAGGGGGAGGAGCAGCAGCGGACCGCATAAAAGAAGCCGCCGCCGGCGGGAAAGCCTCTCCACCATCTTCTTCCCCTGATCGGGGAAAGCAACGCCGCCAGGCCATCCGGCCTGCTTGTGAAGCCCCTCCAGCCCAGTCGGGGCTGTGCGAGGGGGAGGAGCAGCAGCGGACCGCATCAAAGACGCCGCCGCCGGCGGGAAAGCCTCTCCACCATCTTCTTCCCCTGATCGGGGAAAGCAACGCCGCCAGGCCATCCGGCCTGCTTGTGAAGCCCCTCCAGCCCAGTCGGGGCTGTGCGAGGGGGAGGAGCAGCAGCGGACCGCATAAAAGAAGCCGCCGCCGGCGGGAAAGCCTCTCCACCATCTTCTTCCCCTGATCGGGGAAAGCAACGCCGCCAGGCCATCCGGCCTGCTTGTGAAGCCCCTCCAGCCCAGTCGGGGCTGTGCGAGGGGGAGGAGCAGCAGCGGACCGCATAAAAGAAGCCGCCGCCAGGCGGGCCCGCGCCTGGTCGGGCCCGCGCCTGAGGGCCTCGCCAGAGGGCCCTTTGGCGTGGCCCTTAGGCGGGGACTGAGAGAAGGAGCACCAGAAGAACTCTTGCCACCAGCGGCACCTATCCTCAGTCGGGAATAGAGCCGCCGGCAATAAGGTAACAGCACCAGCTTCACTCACCCAATTCGGAGCTACTTGCATGGACTTTTAAGGTACTTTTCGAGTGGTTGTATGTTGAGGCCTGATAGAGACAAACAAGGAATGTAATCGTACAACAAGAATACAACAACTTATTAAATACCATTGCCAGTAGTGATCATTGTGAGATACTGCTACCTATTATAACTACCCCTCTTACACTGTTACTATGAGATACAGTTGCCAATAGTAATTATTGTGAGATACTGTTGCCGGTATTGATCATTGTCAGATACTGTTGCCAGTATTGATTATTGTGAGAAGCTATTTCAGCAGTAATTATTGTAAGATACTCTTGCCAGTAGTAATTTATTGTGAGATACTGTTGTGAGTATTGATCATGGTGAGATACATTTGCCAGCAGTAATTATTGTAAGATACTCTTGCCCGTAGTAATTTATTGTGAGATACTGTTGTGAGTATTGACCATGGTGAGATACATTTGCCAGCAGTAATTATTATAAGATACTCTTGCCAGTAGAAATCATTGTGAGATACTGTTACCAGTGATGATCATTGTGAGTTACTATTGCTAGTAATATTTACCCACGGCAATCAGTAGTAATTATCTCTTCTTGCATTGCTATTACAAGACACTGTTGCCAGTAGTAAATACCCTCCCTGCACTGTTAGCTTGAGATACTATTAACAGTAATAATTTCCCTCCCTCCAACTACATACCTCCAACTACTTCCCTCCCACTCTACCCATTACCTCATAAAATGAACAAAATGTCTCCTACTAAGATTACAAATCTCCTTTTCACTCTCTTCTTAATAACCCTCCTAACTCAACACATATACACTTACAAAACCAACCAAAATCCATACAATAACATCCCAATCATCTACAATCATAACCGGAACCCTTATAATAATTTCCCAATCACGTACAATCAATACCAGAACCCAATATATAGCTCTACATACACAAACTCTCATGATCACCACTCGCGCCACACTTCACACAAACGCCATCACCGCCTCATCCAAATAAAGCAACAACCCATAAATGATAAAATTGACCAAAATGACAATACAAACATCAAACTACAACTCATCCTAATAAACATACGATCCATAAGAAACAAAATACCTATAATTAATGACATAATTAACGATACATCCCCTGACATCATCTGTATTACTGAAACATGGCTCTCACCTACAGACACTATACTACTAAACCAGCTAACCACATATCAATATGACATATTCAATTGCCAAAGGAATATAAAAAGAGGAGGGGGTGTAATGATTCTCACCAAAAATTACCTAAAATTCACCCTAACAAACCTAAATAATATAGATGGAATGGACATCATTAACATAGAAAATAAAACTATGGCTCTCACCCTCATCTACAGACCCCCATCATCCGATCAGAAAAACCTCACCCCTATCCTAGAACTTGCATGTACAGCATCACAAAGCAAACCACTTTTACTCCTTGGGGACTTGAACCTTCCATCACTGAACCATTCACAGTCAGATAACTTCATAGACGCTATGTCACAAATGGGGTTCACACAGATAATACATGCTCCTACGCACAAAAAAGGTAACATACTTGATGTAATTTTCCTCCCAGCCACACTCTACAGTCACTTACTACATACCACTCCGAGTATAACTGAAGTACCCTGGTCAGACCACCATCTTATCAAAATCCAGCTACCAGCACAAATCCCAAAAAACAACGGGAGCACAACTCCACATACATCACGCTTCGTACGCTTTGACAAAGACACATTCCTCGATAAAGTACTACCCAAACTAGACACAAGCTCACCAGACATCAACTCAACCATAACACATTGGAATCTAACTATTCAAAAAGCAGCTGTCCACACACAAGTCTTACACAAACAAACAAAAAAGACAGAAAAATGGTTCACAAAAGAGCTGTCAAAACTAAAAAAACAACTGAGGAGACAAGAAAAGAGATGGAGAAAACTAAAATCTGATGAAAACAAATCCCAATATATGCTCTTACTTATGGAATACAAAAACGCAATTAACAAATCAAAAAGAGACTACCACTCCAAAGTAATAAATTCATCCATCAACCGCCCAAGGGAGTTATTCGCGATAGTAAAAACATTAACCAAAACTAATAACACCGAACCTAAACAACAAGCAATAAATATACAAACACTAGCAAAACATTTTGCAGAAAAACTAAAAAACAAAACCACTACCTCAACTCCTGTATTATCAAACACGAAAATCTCACATGAATGGACAAGTTTCCAGTTGGTAGAACAAAAACAACTCCTCAAAATCATAACTATGATAAACACCACCACTTCCCCACTCGATCCATGCCCCGTGTCATGGATTAAGAGTGCAAGAGATGAACTGGTGGTAAATATACAATACATCGTTAACCAATCCCTTTCACAGGGCATCATGCCTGATGCCCTAAAACTCACAACACTCCGACCAATAATAAAGAATAATAAGCTCGACTCAAAAGACCCGAATTCATACAGACCCATAGCCAGCATTCCATTCATAGCCAAAATAATAGAGAAAACAATTCAAATTCAGTTACAAGAACACATTGATGAACACAAACCCCTTGACTCACACCAATTTGGTTTCCGCCCATTCCATGGAGTAGAAACCCTCCTAATCACCCTTATGGACTTCCTCATCAAGGGCACAGATGACAAACATCAAGGCTTCTTACTCCTATTTATAGATATCTCTGCCGCCTTCGATAACATTAATCACATGACACTGATCAACAGATTAGAAAACCTAGGAATAGGCGGGATTGTCCTTAACTGGTTCAAATCCTATATTTCACATAGATTAATACGAGTCCAAATTGACCAACAAGCATCAGAAACATTCCCTCAAGGACAGGGAATACCCCAGGGATCAGCCCTTTCAGCCCTCTTATTTAACTTGTACCTGCAACCAATAACAGACATATTTAAAAAACACAGGATTAACCATTTTATATATGCCGATGACATCATGTTAGCTATCCCCATAAATGCTAAAAACCCTACATATGACTCGCTATCCAAATGCATGGCTGAGACCTCCTCCTGGATGGAAACTAACCACCTTAGCATAAACCTCAAAAAAACTGAGGCAATGTTTGTGACAAGACCACCCACGACTGAGAACACATACCCAGAAACAATCACAATCAACAAAACCTCCATACCCGTCAGAAAACAGGTAAAATACTTAGGAGTAATAATAGACCACACCCTCACCATGCTACCACACATAAAACAAATAGTAAAAACCATTTTCTATAAACTCAAAACTATTCAGCACCTAAGGCCACTCCTTGAAACACAAGACTTTAGATCCGTAGTAAGTACACTGATCACCCCACACTTCGACTATTGCAATAGTCTCCTAATAGGCCTCCCCCAAAAAAGCATATACCTTCTCCAAAGAGCACAAAACATCTGTGCAAAGGTAATCTCTAAAGCTCGCCTAACAGACCACGTAACCCCAATACTGCTGGAACTCCACTGGCTCCCTATAAACAGCCGAATCAAATATAAGATTATCCTAACAACCTATAAACTCATAAATGACATAACCCCTTCACACCTATCCACATTACTGCAATCTCCAACATCGACAAGGACCCTCAGACAGAACGCGGCCCACTCCCTCATCATACCAAAAGCCATCCGTAAAACTAAGAATTCCACTAGCTCCAGAGCATTCTCATTCACTGCCCCTACACTCTGGAACGACCTCCCTATTGAACTTCGCACCATAAGAGACCTCACCCAATTCAGAAAAGAATTAAAGACCTACCTGTTCACTGAACACTTCGAAATCCCCTATACCCCCAAAGCCAGCTCCACAACAAACATGGTCACACATACACAAACTCCCTTAATCCCCTAACCCAACAATGTAACCACAAGACTTTTCCCCCCCTCACACCTTGAAGACGAAAAAAGGAACTAAATTCCAGCACCTACACCAATTCCTGCCCCACACACCACACACACCACACACTGTAAATATTCATTTGTATAAAGTTTAATGTGTTTGCTTTAATACCTATAAATGTTATATTTACTGTTTAATGTAAATAGTTGATTTCTATTGTTCTATGTTCTATGTAAAATGTATACAAACTGTGTACATGACTGTTAACTTGTTATATGTAAACCGCCCTTGATCTCTGGAAGGGGCGGTATAAAAGAAATAGTTAAATAAAAATAAAATAAATAAAATAAATAATTTAAATCAAATCAGAATTTAGCTAAGCACAAAAGGCAAAACAGGGTCTGTACTCTTTGAGCAACAAATAAAGTCTTCTAGAGACCTTTACAAAGAGGCCTTCTACCTAGGGGGAAAGAGACCTGTGAAACGTTTTCAATAGGTGTTAACACCAGGTGGCAGATCAAAAGGCCATTTTGAAAGACTCCTCCTATCCAAGCAAGGATTGTTAATTACCCAGGAAGTTGGTCACAGCTTACTTCAGCAGCACAGGCATAAATAGCTCAACCAGAGCTCTGTGATCCTCTGTCTTGAAGGACTAGAAAAAAGGACTGTTACTTCTGGAGAGAGATCTGCATCTGTGAGTATATACTTCTGGTAATTTTCTAAAAGGAATTCTTTGTATTAAAGCTAATTAATCTGTGAACCCACTATTTTTTGTTAAATCAGTCAGGGCCTAGTAGCAGCAGTTTAAGTTTAAATTTAAAACACAGAGGAGTACTTTCTGGTTACATTTCATACACAGCAGAGAGCTTGTAGTTTAAATTTAATAGTCACTCAGGGCCTAGTAACAGCAAAGTACTTTTAGTTTAAATTTAAAACACAGAAGAGAGCTTTCTGGTTACATTTGGAACCCAGCAGAGAGCTTGTAGTTTACATTTAATAGTCACTCAGGGCCTAGCATCGGGAAAGTACTTTTAGCTTAAATTTAAAACACAGAAGAGAGCTTTCTGGTTAAATTTAGAACCCAGCAGAGAGCTTGTAGTTTAAATTTCATAAGAAGTTAGAGCCTACCAGCAGCTAAGAGCTATAATTTAAATCAAATCAGAATATAGCATACCTCAGCAGCACAAGACAGGGTACTGTGTAGCAGCCCTCTTTAATAAGTGTTATTTCCCTCCCTCCCTCCCCACACCCACCCACCCCTGGGATAATCGTAGCTTTATAGGTACTTACACATCTTAAAAGGCAGGAGGTGCTCTCAGGTGAAGCTCATTACCCAAATCAGTCATACACTAAGGACCTGAGATTAGTTAAGCTTCAGGTGAGCAAGGTATATTACACGTATTAGGTATAGTTTTATTAGTATAAATATCCATAGCAACCCTTAGTAAGTAAAGAACTTAGATCTAAACACAAACTTAAAACTAAGATGCAGACAGCAGTCCAGCAGCGGGATGGGGGCTTTCCAGTCTTTTGCATTGAGTGTCACATGTATGATTTTCTCCCAGTTGGTGAGAGGTCTTACGTGTGCACTAGGTGCAAGGAGCTCTTTGCTCTCAGGGAACGAGTCCGTTCTCTAGAGGCTAAAATAGCAAACTTGGAAAGCATAAGACAGACAGAGAGGTACATAGACGAGACCTACAGGGATATATTCCTGAAGTCCCACCTCCAGTCTGGCAGCATCCCTGTTGCCATGGAGGAGAGAGGTCACGTGACAGGAGAGCATCACCCTGGTGTGGCAGGAAGTGATCCTGTAACTAGGACCTGTCCTCCAGGTGATGTAAAAACCTCTCGCACCGAGGAAGTTTCTCCAGGGCCATGTGCCCATGAGGGAAGGGTTAGGACAGCCATTATAGTTGGTGATTCGATCATTAGGCATGTAGATAGCTGGGTGGCTGGTGGACGTGAGGATCGCCTGGTAACATGCCTGCCTGGTGCGAAGGTAGCGGACCTCACGCGCCACCTAGATAAGGTCTTAGATAGTGCTGGGGAGGAGTCTGCTGTCTTGGTACATGTCGGTACCAATGACATAGGAAAATGTGGTAGGGAGGTTCTGGAGGCTAAATTTAGGCTTTTAGGTAGGAAGTTGAAATCCAGAACTTCCAGGGTAGCATTCTCCGAAATGCTTCCTGTTCCACGCGCAGGACCCAAAAGGCAGGCAGAGCTCCGGAGTCTCAATGCGTGGATGAGACGATGGTGCAGAGATGAGGGTTTTGGATTTGTTAGGAACTGGGGAGCATTCTGGGGAAAGGAGGGGCTCTTCCGAAGGGATGGGCTTCACCTTAACCGGGATGGAACCAGGCTGCTGGCATTAACCTTTAAAAAGGAGATAGAGCAGCTTTTAAACTAGATATTAGGGGAAAGCCGACAGTCGCCCAAGAGCGGATGGTTCGGAAGAATGTATCTTTGAAGGATACTACCAAAAGCAGAGAGGTTCCACAAAAGAGTAAAGTAGCCCAAATGCCCTCAAGTATGGAGCAGACAGAGCTTAAAAATCCCAAATTACCCATGTCTAACAATAGCCAAATTAATATGAATAAAATACATTCTCTAAAATGCTTGTATGCAAATGCTAGAAGTCTAAAAAATAAGATGGGAGAGTTAGAATATATAGCACTAAATGAAAGGTTAGATATGATTGGAATATCAGAGACATGGTGGAAGGAGGACAACCAGTGGGACACTGTGATACCTGGGTACAAACTATATCGTAATGATACAGCTGATCAAATTGGTGGAGGGGTTGCTCTCTATGTTAGAGAGGGCATTGAGTCAGAAAGGATTAAAGTTTTGCAGGAAACAAAATCTGCTGTAGAATCTATATGGATTGAAATTCCATGTAAAAGGGGGAAGGCAATAGCAGTGGGGGTGTACTATCGAGCGCCTGGCCAGAATGACCAAATGGATGATGAAATGCTCAAAGAAATCAAGGAAGCTAACAAAAGATACAGCGCAGTAATAATAATGGGTGATTTCAACAACCGCGGTATCGACTGGGTCAGTGTCACGTCAGGACATGCTAGGGAGATAAAGTTCCTAGATGAAATAAATGACTGCTTCTTGGAGCAGCTGGTTCATGAACCGACCAGAGGGGAAGCCATATTAGACCTAGTCCTTAGTGGAACACCAGATCTAGTGCAAGAGATAAGGATGTTGGGGCCATTTGGCAATAGTGATCATAGCATGATCGCCTTTGATTTAATTAGTGGAGGAGGGATAGTAAGGAAATCCACAGTACTACATTTTAACTTTCGAAAGGGAGACTATGATAAAATGAGGAAAACAGTTAAGAAAAAACTAAAAGAAGCAGTTGCAAAGGTTAAAGACGTACATCAGGCTTGGCTGTTGTTGAAAAATACTATCTTGGAAGCCCAGACCAACTGTATTCCACGCTTTAAGAAAAGTGGAAGGAAGTCCAAAAAACTGCCAGCATGGTTTAAAAGTGAGGTCAGAGAGGCTGTTGTTGCCAAAAAAGCATCTTTCAGGAAATGGAAAAAAGAGCCAAACGATGAAACCTGGAAACAGCACAAGCACTGGCAAGTCAAATGCAAGGCATTAATAAGGCAGGCAAAGGGAGAATTTGAGAAGAAGCTTGCTGCGGAAGCAAAAATGCGAAGTAAAGACCTTTTCAAGTACATTCGTAGCAAAAAACCTGTGAGAGAGTCAGTTGGTCCATTAGATGATAAAGGGGTTAAAGGAGCACTAAGAGGCGACAAGGTGATAGCGGAGAGACTGAATGAATTCTTTGCTTCAGTCTTTACTGAGGAAGATGTAGGGATGTTACCCATGACTGAAGTGGTATTTAAAGGTGCGGAAGAATTGAAGGAAATATCGATACATCGGGAAGATGTATTACAACTATTAGATAAACTGAAGAGTAGCAAATCACCTGGGCCGGATGGTATACATCCAAGGGTGTTGAAAGAACTGAAATATGAGATTGCAGACCTGCTATTAGTAATATGTGAACTATCATTAAAATCATCTCTAATACCTGAAGATTGGAGGATCGTCAATGTAACACCTATTTTTAAAAAGGGTTCAAGGTGTGATCCGGGAAACTACAGACCGTTGAGCCTGACGTCAGTACCGGGAAAAATGGTCCACGTAGTCAATTTGATTTTTATACAATCCATTGGGTGAAGTCCATGTGTACAGTCGCCGCTTGTGTTGATGGAAGAAGGTGTTTGAGATGAATAGATCGTTGGTCTTGCAGAATTCTATCAGTCTTTCTCCAGCTTCATTTCTGTTGTCAAGCCCATAAAGAATAAAATTACTCAGCATGTAGATAGTCATGACCTAATGGGAGACAGCCAACATGGCTTATGTTTTTTTGAAGGAGTGAATAATGAGATGGACAAAGGTGAGTCAGTTGATATTGTGTATCTGGACTTTCAGAAAGCCTTTGACAAAGTCCCTCATGAGAGACCTTTGGCAAAACTAAAGAGGAGTGGAGGAGTAGCCTAGTGGTTGGGGCAAGGTACTTCAGGCCGGAAGGTCGGTGGTTCAAATCCCACTAGAGGACAGCAACCTTGGGCCGGAAGGACTGGGGTTTCTAGTCCCACAGGTGCTCCTTGTGGTCTTGGGCAAGCCACTTAACCCTCCATAGCCCATGTTCCCTGTAAAATAGTTATCTCCAAGTTATAATACCCTGTTCAATGTAATTTCAGTTTGTTCAATGTAAACCGCACTGATGCAGAATAGCATGGTATATAAGAGAATGTAAATAAAATAAAAAATAAAGAGTCATAGGATAGGAGGAAGTGTACTATTGTGGATCAGGAGCTGGTTAAAAGATAGAAAGCAGAGGGTAGGGCTAAATGGCCAATTTTCCCAATGGAGAAAGGTGAATAGTGGTGTACCCCAGGGATCTGTGCTGGGTCCGCTGCTTTTTGACATATTCATAAATGACCTGGAAAGTGGAATAACGAGTGAGGCTATCAAATTTGCAGATGTCACAAAACTATTTAAAGTTGTTAAAACCCAAGAGGATTGTGGAAAATTGCAAGAGGATCTTGATAAATTGGAAGACTGGGCATCAAAATGGCAGATGAAATTTAATGTGGACAAGTGCAAGGTTATGCACCTAGGGAAGAACAACCCAAACTACGGTTACACGATGCAAGGTTCCACATTAGGAACCACCACCCAGGAAAAAGATTTAGGCGTCATTGTGGATAACATGTTAAAACCCTCGGCCCAGTGTGCAGCAGCGGCCAAGAGAGCAAATAGAATGCTAGGTATGATAAGGAAAGGAATGGAAAATAAAACAAAAGATATTATAATGCCTCTATATCGTTCCATGGTGAGACCGCACCTTGAATATTGTGTGCAATTCTGGTCGCCGTATCTTAAAAAGGATATAGCGATTTTAGAAAAGGTTCAAAGAAGAGCCACCAAAATGGTAAAGGGGATGGAAGGATACTCCTATGAAGAAAGGCTAAAAAGGTTGGGGCTCTTTAACCTGGAAAAGAGACGGCTGAGGGGAGATATGATAGAAGTCTATAAATTAATGAACGGAGTGGAACGGGTAAACGTAGATCGATTGTTTACCTTATCAGACAAGGGGACATTCAATGAAGCTACAGGGTAAACTATTTAAGACTAATAAAAGAAAATATTTTTTCACTCAACGTGTTATCAAACTCTGGAATTTGTTACCGGAGGATGTAGTAAAGGCTGTTAGTATAGCTGGGTTTAAAAAAGGTTTGGACAAGTTCCTGGAAGAAAGATCCATAAACCATTATTAAGAAGGGACCCAGGATATCAATGCTTGAACCAATACAAGCATTGTGGAAACTGTGTCCCTTGGGGAAACTGCTAGGTACATATGACCTAGATTGGCCACTGTTGGAAACAGAATACTGGGCTTGATGGACCTTGGTCTGACCCAGTATGGCATATCTTATGTTCTTATGTTCTTATCTTATGTAAAGAAAGCTTAGGTTTGATTTCCTCTAGTACTGACTGGTTTGTTCTTCGGGCAGTCCATGGTATACACAGTATTCGCCGCCAGCAGCATAATTCGAAGGCATCAATTTTCTTCCTGTCTATCTCTTTCACTGTCCAGTTTTCAGATCCATATGATGTTATTGAAAATACCATGGCTTGAACAAGTCAAATCTTTGTATGGAGAGAGACATCTCTGCTCTTAAGAATCTTATCTAGGTCTTTCATAGCCATTCTGCCAAGAGCAATGCGTCGTCTGATTTCTTGACTGCTTGTTGCTTCTTTATTGATAGTTGATCCAAGTAGGTTAAAGTTGTTCACAATTTCAATTTCTTCTCCTTCAATGATGAATCTGTTGATTATGCCAGTTCTCATGATCTTTGTCTTCTTTACATTAAGGTGCAGGCCCATTTTGAGACTATGTTCTTTGATTGTGAGAAGCAAATGTTTCAGATCATCTTCACTTTCAGCTAGTAATGTGGTATCATCAGCATAGCGAAGGTTGTTGAGGAGTCTTCCACAAATCTTCACACCTCTGTTGTCTTCATACAATCCTGCTTTTCTGATGATTTGTTCTGCATATAAATTAAATAGGTAGGGGAAAAGTACGCAGCCTTGCCTTACACCTTTGCTTATTTTAAACCATTCTGTTTCTCCTTGATCCGTTCGAACTGTTGCTTCTTGATCAATGTACAGATTGTGCAAGAGTACGATCAGGTGTTCTGGTATACCCATGCTTCTTAATGTGACCCAGAGTTTCTCATGGTTTACACAGTCAAAAGCCTTGCTATAGTCAATAAAGCACAAATAGATATCCTTTTGGTATTCTTTAGTCTTTTCAAGGATCCATCTCACATCCGCAATGATGTCTCTCGTTCCTCGCCCTTTCCTGAACCCTGCTTGCACTTCAGGTAGTTCTTGTTCCAGGTATGGTTGTAGTCTCTTTTGAATAATCTTCAGTAGAATCTTGCTGGCATGTGACATCAGAGTGATTGTGCGATAATTTCCACAGTCAGTTGGATCACCTTTCTTTAGTATTGGTATAAACATAGATCTTTTCCAGTCAGTTGGCCATGATGTTGTCTTCCATATTTCTTGGCAGAGCCTTGTAAGTACGGTAACAGCTGCATCAGATTGCTGTAATACTTCTATGGGAATGCTATCAATGCCTGGTGCTTTGTTCTTTGATAAGGCTTTCAATGCTGCTTTAACTTCTTCTTTCATCACCAATGGTTCCCAATAACCTGGAATGCCCTCCCACCAGAACTGAGAGCTATAACCAGCCTAACACAATTCAGAAAAAGCCTCAAACACTACCTCTTCCTAAGCTATTTCCCAATCTAATCTTTGCACATGAAAATACTACAGACACTTTTTCTGACCAAGACATTCCCCAAACGATATCCAAATGTGACTAATGTATTTTGAATTTTCTGTAAATAGTTAGTTAGCCTATATAGTTTACCTTTTTAATCCCAAGTTCAAAGACCCCGTTACTTGTAAAGTGCATTACAGTTCTCTGTATGTATATGTTTGTTCCATGTAAACCGCGCTGATGACAATAGTGCGGTATATAAGAGATGTTAAATAATAAATAAAAATAAATAAAATAAATAAGGTACAGGTTGAAACGGCTGTTGATCCACTTGATCTTTCTCATATAAAAACTCTGTATATTCCTTCCACCTTTTCCTGATCTTCTCAGCATCATTCAACATAGAACCCTGAGCATCTTGTAACATTCCAATTCGAGGCTGGAACATTTTCTTTAACTCTCGTAGCTTTAGGAAAGCCGATCTTGTTCTTCCTCTAATAGTTTCTGCTTCTATTTCCTTGCATGCGTCGTTGTAGTACTTTTCCTTGTCCTGTCTTGCTACACATTGGAAATCTCTGTTGAGTTCTGTTATTGTCTTTCTTTCTCCTCTGGCTTTAGCTTCTCTGCGTTTCTGGGTAATATTCAGAGTTTCTTCTGTCATCCATTTTGGCCGTTTTTGCTTTTTCACCTTTTGTAGAGAGTTCTCGCTTTCTTCCAACACAACCTTCTTGATGTCATTCCATAACTCTTCTGGGGCTCTGTCATTTGTATCTAAAGCAGCAAATCGATTTTGCAGGCAGTCTTTAAATTCCAGTGGTATATTCTCAAGGTCATATTTTGCTGCATTCATGAGTGGTTTGTTCTTTTTCAACTTTAGCTTGAGTTTGCATACTAGTAATTGATGATCTGTACCACAGTCAGCTCCAGGTTTTGTCTTTGTTGATGTTATAGAACTTTTCCATCGTTGACTTCCACAGATGTAGTCAATTTGATTTTTATACAATCCATTGGGTGAAGTCCATGTGTACAGTCGCCGCTTGTGTTGATGGAAGAAGGTGTTTGAGATGAATAGATCGTTGGTCTTGCAGAATTCTATCAGTCTTTCTCCAGCTTAATTTCTGTTGTCAAGCCCATATTTTCC
This sequence comes from Ichthyophis bannanicus, assembly GCA_033557465.1. Classification (NCBI taxonomy): domain Eukaryota; kingdom Metazoa; phylum Chordata; class Amphibia; order Gymnophiona; family Ichthyophiidae; genus Ichthyophis; species Ichthyophis bannanicus. The sequence goes on from CM066035.1 coordinate 556,684,533, forward strand.
AACTACTTTGCCTTCTTCTTTGTTGCCAACTTTTGCGTTCCAGCCACCCATGACTATCAGGATATCCTGTTTGCATGTTCTGTCAATTTCAGCTTGTACTTGTTCATAGAACTCTTCAATTTCATTCTCTTCTGCAGCTGTTGTTGGGGCATATACTTGAATTATAGTTGTGTTGATAGGCATTCCTCGTAGACGAATAGAGATTAAGCATTCGCTGACTGCATTGTATTTCATTACAGTTCTTGCAAGTTTCTTCTTTATTATAAATGCAACACCATTTCTTCTTTGTCTTTCATTTCCAGCATAGTAGACCATGTGGTCATCTGATGCAAAGTGCCCGATGCCAGTCCATTTCAGTTCTCTGACACCCAACAGATCAAGTTGTACACGTTCCATTTCATTCTTGACCACCTCCAACTTCCCTTGGTTCATGCTTTGTACATTCCATGTTCCAATGTGTAAGACATCCTTACAGCTTCTGACTCTCATTTCATGCGCAGCTACATCAGCAGTCAGACGTCCCGAGGGCTTTGATCCAACCACATCATAAATGCTGGCTTTACTCTGAAAAGTCTTCAGCTCTTCCCCAGTAGCTAGTTGAGTGCCTTCCGACCTGGGGGTCTCATCTTTCAGCACTATAGCACAATTTGTTTTGTTGTAACTATCCATTGGGTTTTTATGGCAAGATACAGAAGTAGATTGCCGGGCCTTTCTTCCGCGCAGTTTAAGTTTGGTGTTGTTGCCGTTGTCACAGAAATGTGATCCTCCGCCGTCAACACTATCCCATTCTGCTGCTGCCCAGATGGGTGGTTTGTCTTGGTCTGGCACCTCAGCTGAGAACTGTCCATCTTGGGAGACCCTGTCGGTAGTTAAACTACCGATATTTTAGCTCTCAGCATCACTGATGCACACAAGCCCTCAGAGCACGACAAGCTGCAAACCAAGTGAGGGATGATCACCTGCCATAGAGGTATGATCACCTGCCATATTCCCATTCCAATGGATAAGAAGCTGGATGCGAGGAAACCCGACATAGTGGTAAAGAAGAAAAACACCAGAATGACATTGACAATAGAGGTGTCGGTCCCAAGTGATTATTCTGTGAATCTTGTGGACAGACAGAAGATCCTGAAGTACCAAGAAATTCAGTCAGAGACCAAGAAAATGTGGAAGAAAGATACATTAATATTTCTCATCGTATTGGGAGCCACAAGCCTGATAAAGAAGAATTTCCAAGCATATCTTGACAAACTATCTATATATATTACATCTTACAAACTCCAGAAGGAAGCTCTCTTTGGCACGATGCAAGTACTATGCCGAGCATTAGCAGTAAGTTTGAGATACTGAGATCGTACTCCACATAAATTGGTTTAGAAGTGAGGTTAATGAAAAACTATTAAATAAATAAATGACTGTCGTGATATGGCAAAACTAACCAATTTGGAGAAACTGCTCCGAGTGAAACATCATGCTAACAGAACCCATGGTCTCGGTCACACGGGTAGGATACAGTTAGACCCCTCACCAAGTACAGAATAAATTATAATAAACTCAAAGTAGAAATATGTGGAAAAACTTAGATTGAAACCCCAACAAGCCAGGCTCTGCATGCAGTTCAACACAAGAAAAAGAAACAGAGATGCATTTCCCCCTGTGCTGTGCAAAATATAAAGATGGTATACATAAAATCAAAAAACTGACAAATTCCAGTCATTAAACTAAAAATGAATTATTTTCCTTTATCGTCTAGCAATTTTATTTTTCTAATTGCCTTTGTCCCAGTAATCTGGTTTCTGCATCCTAAATTCTCTTAATTCTCTTTTCCGGAGTCTGCAATCCACCTGCCACTTCTCTCCACGCCTGTCTTTTTCATTTGCTCTCCTACATCCTTCTCTAACATTGATTTTTTTCTGTCAGTTTTCTTCCATTTATTTTTCTCTCTTTATCAAGTCAGATTTCATTTCTCCTTTTTATATCCAGTTCTCAATCTCCATTTTTTTACTGTGTTGACCTACTACTTTTCAACCTTTAACACAGGCTCCTTACTCCATCTCTCTATCCTTCCCCAGCCACTTATTCCCAGTCTTTAAGTAACTCTCCCTCTTCCACCCTCCCTGTGCTCAGCATCTATCCCCTTCTCTCCTGTCCTGTCTTGTCTCCCCCTCTCTCCCCAGTCTCATGCCTCTCCCCTTTTTCTCATCCTAACCCCCCATGTCCAGTATTCCCCCTCTCTCCCTTACCCCATGTCCAGCATCTCCCCATTTCACCCCACCCCATGTTCAGCATCTCTCCTCTCTCTCACCCCATGTGCAACATCTGCCCTCCACTCCCCCACTTCATGTCATCTGCCATTTATCTCCATATAACTCCTACCTTGTGTTCAGCAGCCGCCTCCCCTTCATCCCTTTATGATCTCTACCCTATGCCAGTTCTCTGCTCTCCACCCCATGTCCAGCGTTTGCCCACCACTCGTGTCCTGCATCCACCTTCCACTCCCCCTCACTGTGTGTCCAATATCTGCCCTTCACCTCCCTTTGTGTCACGCATCTGCTTCTGCCTGTGCCATCCTCTCCACACTTCCTATTCAGCATCTGCTCTCTGCCCCCCATTTGTGTCCAAATTTGCCCAGCATTTCCCTTCCAGCCATTCCACAAGCCCCTCCCCCTGCCACCACTGCCACTTTTTCTGTATCTGCAGTGGCAATGTCCGATTAAAAAAAGTAAAAAAAACCTGTGACACTATGTACTCCCATGATAGGAAGTGCGGTCTAGTCCTGCCCCCTTCTGATGCAAAGCATTCTTCAGGGAGGGGTGGGACAAGACCAACCGTTTCAGCTTGTGAGAGGCTGCTTTTGTTTTCTTTTCATTGGAGACCGCCGCTGGCATTGCCCCCCCAAACAAAATGGCTCTCATTCCAAAATGGCTACAGCCTGCCCCTCCCCCATGCCACTATTGCAGACACAGAAAATCAGTTGCGGCACTGGGGGGGGGGGGGGAGAGGCAGGCTGTGGCCATTCTGGTATAAGAGCCAGCTTGTTTAGGAGAGTACCCACCGCTCCATGTAGGTCACCACTATTTGTTGAGACCTCTCTTTCAGGAATGCCTCCATTACTTTTCCCATCACCAAGGAAATGCTTACTGGTCTGTAGTTTGTCGCTTCTTCCCTATCACCACTTTTGTGATGAGGTACCACATCAGTCCTTCTCCAGTCCTGTGGAACTTCTCCTTTCTCCAAGGATCTATTAAAAACATCCTTTAAAGGCCCTGCAAGAACCTCACTAAGCTCTTTCAGTATACTTGGATGCAGGGCCATACCGAGCGTGAATCACACCCTGTGCGACTTGCACATCGGGCACGCGCCCCCTCCCCCCCCCCCCCATGCACCTAGATATCTACTTTCTGGGCGGTGGAGGGAGAGATGAGGAGCACCTGATGTGCAAGTCGCCAGCGTGCTAAGCAAATCTGTCCCTTCCTGCTCTGATGTCATGTCAGAGGAGGGAGAGACCAGACCTGCTTAGCGTGCCATGAAGAGGTTTAAGGGGCGCATTTCAGCTGTCTGCCGTTGCCTGCCATTGCTGAGAGAAGAAAAAGTGGTGGCAGCAGGCAACAGCAGACAGCTGAAATACGCCCCTTAAGCCTTTGCGCCCTGTGCAGCCGCACCGCTCACATAGGGCTAAGTACGGTCCTGCTTGGATGTATCCCATCCAGTCCCAGGCCTTGTCCACTTTAAGTTTTATTTCTCCAGCATTACAATACATTTTAAGTTTGGCTTCTTGGAGTTTCCAGTTCATGTTGTCTTCTAGTTTGTATTGTATTTGGTGCTGGTCTGTGCTTTGCATGTGTGACTGAGGTGTGGTATTCTGTTAGCATGTAGTTTCTGTGTAGTAGTCCCACTTATTCTGTTTTTGGAGTGGAGGACTAGCCTAGTGGTTACAATCTACTTCTGGTCATACCTTGCCAAGGAAATCTAGGGGTATGTTTACTAAATCATCTTAATGTTACTGGTGCTAGTTGCAGCGATAATATGAAGAATGCCATATAAGGGCGTTCCGGCAGCAAGGTAGCAAGAATCTGTATCGCGCGATAGTGGGCGCCATGGCACGTTAACGCGCGTTAGCCCTAAGTTCATGCCAGTGCAGCATTAGAAGCAATAAAGGTGAAGCCCACTGGTTACTGCAATGACTGTGGAGGCAGACGTCATGGGTTTGATTCCACAGTGGTGTTATGTAAGCAGCTGTCTGAGACATTTCCTTTTAATTTAAATCAGTGCTGTCTGAGGCATTTCCTTTTTTTAATTTAAATCAGTGCTGCCAACAAAAACACCCTCACAGTGCCATAACCTAAGGTGCTGCATAAGACGCCCTATAAGGCACTCCATAGGGCACATTATAAAGTGCCCTGTCCGCCAAGGCACCTTATAATGTGCCCTATAGTGTGCCTTATGAGGCACCTTAGGCTATGGCACTGTGAAGGTGGTTTTGCTGGCAGCACTGATTTAAATTAAAAGGAAATGCCTCAGACAGCCTCATTAAATAACACCACTATAGGACCAAATCCATGACCTCTGCTTATTGAAGTAACCAGTGGGCTACATCTCTATAACGTCTAACACACCGCTGGCTGGCTACAGAAAGACTGCAGGTCACCACACAAACTGTCTGCTGTGGTTACCAGGATAGGGTAAACCCACCCGTACCCATGATGCACTGCACATGCAGATCAGCAGCCTACAGCTGCTCAGAAGATGGGGTATGCGCCTCTATAGCTCCCCGGCCTGGTAGGGGGAAATGACCGTGTGTGTTACAGGCACAGAGTAGCTACATACCGTGACATTGTGCAGTTCCTGTGCTCACCCTGAGGGTGAGATGGGGCGCCCAGCACCAGGTCCGCAGTACCTGGCTTAGCTGAGATAGGCTGTGCTGCAGGTCCCCATCAGTGCCACTGTGTGATAAGTAGTCCTTGCAGATACATCTGTATTTCCCAGTCACGTCTAGCCCTTGTGGACTATGGTGCACCCAAAATAGTGCATATCCTGTGTGGGTGCCATGGTCACATGTTATAAGAGAAGGGGGGTGGTGGTTGGACCCAAACTGGATTATATAGCACCACCCAACCCACCCTCTGTGGGTCAGGGTGGGGGACAGGATCTCCCACCAACAGATCCACATTCTACATCTCTGCAATGGTGCGAGTAGAGGGGACCATTAACCCCAGTCCTGCTGGGGAATAGGCACCCTACAGGGCAGGCAATGCAGATCTGTACACATCACATAGGGCATAGGCAGTAGGCCTAGAAAAGCGCAGCTGCCCCCCACCACTATCTGACATTCCCCAGCAGGGGGCACAGTCAGTCTCCACCCACTGCATCTTGCAAGGTGCTCCAACAATACACATGCTAATTGCAGACAGCCTGCTAGCTCATACATAGTGCATGTTCCTGGAGGAACTGTGTGCACACAAAAATGGGACATGAGGAAATGGGACACCAAGCAGGTATGTCAGTGATTGGGCTCCAGAAAAGAAAACTCATAGATATCACCTGAGAAAAATGCTGCATAGCAATATGGGGGAACCTAGCCATGCCATGGTCACTTCTCAGTCAGGGTGAGAGTGACCCCCCCCCCCCCCCCCAGCATGACATGCTGTGGCCACCCTGTCTGTGCAGGTGGTGGTCGGGCACTACAAAGTCCCAGCCATTGCCCTATGCCCTGTGCACGTGCATCTTGCCCAGGCCGCCCTGTCCAGGCCATACCCACAGTACCTTGCTCCTCATTATGCACATTGGCAGTCTAAACACTGGAAACAGTGCAAGCAGTGTAGGCTCAGTAAGGTGTAGGCAGCCACAACAAACTGGATAGACATACACACACTCCCACACCTATGCCAGCATTGTGCAAATATAGAGGTTTTTGACAGCCCTGGCCGCCACACCAGTCCTGGGCACAGTGCGGGCATTGCTATGGTACGCAATACTGTTGGGGTCACTCCCTGGGATGGTAAACACTGTCAGAAGCAAAAACTGAAATACACTCCACAGATATCAGAAAGGTTGCTATGATGAATCTCTATCAACAAATTGTGTTTAACTTAGGATTTGTTATCTCACATTAATCGTAGCAACCTTTTGATATATGTGGAACGTGTTCCCAAGTTTAGGACAGCATTGCTAAGGTATGCAGGTGCTAGTATTGGGAGATGCTGCTCCGCGCAGGGCCCAACAGCCTGACTCTCCATGAGGCTTTGGATAGTGGAGCCTATGGGTGTGGGTGTTTGTGCCCCTGTTGGCAGCTGCTCTAGGGCAGAGGTTCCCAACTCCGGTCCTGGTGGGCCAAACACGGTTCAGGTTTTCATGCTGTCCCTAATGAATATGCATGAGATAAGTTTGCATATAATGGGGGCGGTGCAGACAAATGCAGCACAGGCATATATCTTAGGGACAGCATGAAACCTGAATGGTGTTTGGCCCTCCAGGACTGCAGTTGGGAAACTGTGCTCTAGGGATTGCACATGTTTATGGTGTCTGTGCTCTGTAGGGTAAAATACAGGCGTTTCAGGCATGTTTATTTTATCTGCAATAAAGGTTCTGTCTTTATTACCATGGTTTAGTACTGGGTAAAATATAGGGACATGGTTTGCAGGAGCCACAGCTGGAACTTGAACTTGTGACCTTCTTCCCCTGAACACACTGGCTGTGTGTATTGCACCAAACTGTTGCCACAGGGACAGATCATTCCCTGGGGATACCATGACTGTTCGTCAGACAGATCTTGTCTGTTGCAGTGCACGGCACCTACCTAAACGGGGCTTGGCCGTGGTCTGCTGTGGGCAGATACCACTGCCCCCTCTGCCACCAGCACCCCTCAGCCACTATGCTGACATGCCCTTCTGCTGGTGGTGCGCAGTCCCAGGCCATCCAGTGTGCCAGTAGGCGGCTGCCTATGGTGCGTGATATGGGGTAGGGGTGCTTGCATAGACATCCACGCTTTCCCCCGGCACCGCCTGCCAATGTTATCTGCCCTTTGGGGTACTTGCTGGGTACTGTCCCCTGGGACACTGTGGGACACACACTCGTGGACATGTTTGCCCTTGGTCAGTTGCTGTCTTGCTGGTTTTCGGCTTCTACATTCCTGGGTCACCTAGGCATCTGTCTAGCCCACCATGTGCCCCAGCTGCCACACTGCATGTCCCGCCTGGTTTTCATACATGATAGTACCCTCTATGACACGACCACATTTTGAGTGATTACACTGCATGTCCCGCCTGCAGCCCCCTGTACCCCATTTGCAGCCTTACTGTAGTGCCCTCTCGTACTTGGGCACTATGATGTTGCTGCACATGTATCACTACTATCACTTATCTTGGTTTCACTGCCTTTGCTGCACATTGCTGACTGAAATGGTCTCTCTCCCCTGCAAATGTGCCTCTAGCGCGAGGTTTTCACTGGCGCTAATTTTCAGACCTTCATTTCACAGCGTTAATGTGCATGGGGCCTCTCCCCGCCCACTCTCCGCCCATTGACCCCTTATCTCCGCCCCTGGGGAGCCTTACTCCGCCCTCTGGGGAGCCTTACTCCATCCTCTGCGCACCTTAACGCCACCGGAGACGTTATCGCGCGATACGTGATGTTCTCACACGGTAATCCACCATTATCGCTCGATAACGTCACGTATCGCGCGATAACGTCGCAGCTGTGACATTAGCACCATTTAGTAAACATACCCCAAAGTCTACAATAATCACAGAGCCAAAGAACCCAAATTTAGTTGTTAGTCAAATAGTGAGCATGCAACCATTACTTTCAGCAAAAGAAATAAAATGGAGACTTGCTTGAAGAAGGTGGGCTTATGCTCATTCATAGTGTAGGAAGACTTGTACTGGTGAAACTGTATATTACAACACTTTGTGATGGTCTTCAGGTAGTGTCTGCAGTTGGGTCCACCTCCCAGTAATCAGAGGAATAGTCAACTATGATCTAGTAATTTGGGCCTGGCAATGAAAATAAGTCCAAGTCTAGACTGATCCATGGGAGGATAGGTAGTGCAGGAGTCCAAAGGTCCCTTTGATTGGTTATGCAGATATTATGGTTTATTTATTCATTTATTTATTTATTTAACTGTATTTATATCCCGCTTTTCACCGGGTCAAAGCGGCGCTACACTCAAGGGTGGGGATAATTAAGTATAAGGGTGGGGCCATCACCAGGTAGGCAACATTGATGATTTCGACATAGGACAGACTTTAGACATGGACAGTATAATTCAGTTTTCGATCAGAGGTCCATAGTGGGTGCGATCAGTGGTTGGTGCACTTTCCGGTGGTAGTTGCTTTGAAGCATTCTTGGAATAGGATGGTTTTTAGCTGCTTTCTGAATGACATTAGATCGTTGTTGTTTCTGAGGTGGCTTGGTAGAGAATTCCATAGGGATGGAGCATAAAGTTTGAAGGCTCGATTGCATGTCCGTTGAGAGCATTTGGTTCTTTTGTGAGGGACGGTGAGGGAGTTGCTGGAGGCCTGTCTGGTGGTTTTGCCATGGGCTGGACGAGACAGCAGGGTGCGGAGCTGGGTGTTCTGTGTTTGGTGGATGGCTTTGTGGGTGAGTAGGATGGATTTGTATTTAGTTTGTGCTGGTTTTAGGCACTTGATATACTGCCCTTTACTGTGTGTATCAGAGCGGTTTACAGATATATTCTAACAGACACTTTTTATCTATGTTTTATGTAATTCTGCTTCGACCTCTGGGGATAAGTTTCAATCCAGTCACTGTTATTACTTTTCATAAGACTTTATCCTCAACAAAGACTGCTCATACCTAAGTAGACATTAGGCTAGCTAACATAATCAGAGTGGCTTATTTCCACTGCTTCTTTCTTTACATAGTAACATATATAGCATCATAATATGTGACAGCAGATAGACGCCTAGGGCCCAATTCAGTCCTGGACGACCCGGCCCTCTGTGTGCTCGGTCGGAACCAGATGCACAGAGTTAGCCAGGATCCTGATCACACAGGGCACATCTAGCCCCGAGGGATCAGAATTGCATCCAGGCCTGTACATGCAGGCCAGGACCTCGATTCAGGTCAGCCTGCACATACAGGCCTTGCCCGGATAACTCAGTCAGGGCTTTTGAATGGAGACGCAGCATCAAGGCGTCCGGTTGCCATGGCACCGTGGCTCCATTCAAAAGATGCGATTCCCAGTCGCCGGACAAAACAGTTCATTCCCCACAGCCTGACCCCCAATCTGACTCCCAGGGTTGGGCTGCGGGGAATGTCCTCTGCCCCCTCCTTCCCTTTTTGAGCCCCAGGCCCGCTATCTCCCGCTGACTAGAGGAACGTATTCCACCTCCACCGGCCCCGGACGTATAGGGCCAACATTGGAATCAGCCCTGTACATCTGGGGCTGACGACTACCCACTGCCTGCCCTAATTCCACCCCATCTAACTTCCCCATATAACGCGTGGGGAAGTTAGACAGGATCGGGAGAGGGCACAAATAGCAGGGATGGACATCCCATCAGGATATCTGTCCCAACTATTTGTGCCTCAGAATGACCCCTATAAGGTCCATTTAGTCTGCCCAGTAATGCAGTTAGAGTGGTTGTACCCACTGCTCTGTGCAGGCTACCCCCCTCTATCTGTTGAAGTATAAAAGATACAGTATTTAAGTTTGTTTTGAAAGAATCTACTGTGTCTGTCCCATGCCATTTTGAATTCCATCACTGCATTTGCCCCACCACTTCCATTGGGAGGTCATTCCAAGCATCCACCACCCTTTCAGTGAAAAAGTATTTCCTGATGTTGCTTTTAAGTTTACCTCCTTGCAGCTTCATCATATGTCTTTTGATCCCCTTCCCTCTGCCTGGCTACTGGACCCCTCGCTCACACGTCTCCCTTAAATCCTTCTTATGGTTAACACTATGGGGCATGTTTACTAAACTGCGGTAACGTAGAAGCGGCTACGTTAAGGCACATTATGTAACGTTAAGGCGCCTTAACGGCACATAACGCACCTTAACGTTCCCAGCCACATTAAGGCCAGAAAAGGGCGGAGAGAAGGGGTCAATGGGCGGGGAGTGGGCGGGGAGAGGCCCCTTCACACTAACGCGGAGAAATTAAGGGCTGAATCCTAACGCAACTGAAAACCTGGCGTTAGCACACATTTGCAAGAGAGAGAAACCATTTAAGTGTCAGCAATGTAGGGTTAGAGGTTCAGGTCCCATCTGTGGATCCTGCAGAGCATCTCCCCATAGCTTTAGCCCAAAATGCAGCCACAACAACAACATGGGCAAACCCCAATGCAGTGGTGCACAGGTGTACGGACACTCACTCAACAAGGGCTCCACTATCCACAGCTTCATGGAGTGTCAGGCTGTTGGCCCCAGCACAGAGCTGCAGTTATCAACAGAGCACTACTACTACCCTCTGCACAGATTAGCAATGTCGGCACTGTGATCAGGACCAGTGCAGGGGGGTAGGGTTGGCAACCACCACCATCTCTGCAGAATGCTGAGATAGGTGTGGGAGTGTGCGTATGTCTCTCCATTGTTTTGTATCTGCCAATACCTCTCAGAGACCGAATTGCTCACACTGCTTCCAGCATTAGCCTGCAAATGTGCATAATGAGCAGCAAGGTATTGTGGGTATGGCCAAGACAGGGCGGACTGGCCAGGATGCATCTGCACAGGGTGGAGGGTAATGGCTGGGACACTGTTGTGGCCGACCACCACCTGCATGGACAGGGTAGCCACAGCATGTCACGCTGGAGGGGGGGGGGGAAGGGTCACTCTCTCTCTGACCAAGCAGTGACCATGGCATGTCTATGTTCCCACATAGTGCCACACATTATTTGTTTCTAGTAATACCTGTGTGTTCCTGGTTTTGGGGCCCAATCACAGAGATACCTGCTTGGTGTTTGCTGTGCATATCACTTCTGGGTGCACAGGGTTCCCCTGTGAGCATGCACTATGGACTGGTTAGTGGGCTGTCTGTAGTTTGCCTGTGCATGGTGGGAACACCTTGTAGGATGCTGCAGGTGCAGTCTGACTGTGGCATGGGACAGTTGAGCCTACTCCAAGCATCATTACTGGTCTGCAATGGTCACAGGTATGGCACTGGCCCAACCTCGAGGGCTGTCATCCGCCAGCAGGACTGGGGTTGCTGGTACTGCAGCCATTTTTCAGGGTGCAGGCACCTGTCCCACCACACTCTCATCTGCAACCAGGGTGATTGAGGCCCCTTGGGGTATATAGGGCATTCTACTTAGACCCATAGTGGTAGTGCTACATCGCCCTCATGCAAGTCTAGACTCCCCACTGCCCTGATAACAGGTACTCATGAAAACCAGACCTTAACACCAGGTATGCACTAATCTGGGCGGTGTCCGGTCCCACAGGGCCACATAGGACTGCAGCACACAACTGGAACATATGTATCTTTGACTGCACTGCAGTGAACACCTATCACACACTGGCACTGCTGGGGATGTTCAGTAAAACCTATCTCTAGCATTACATGTACTGTGGACCTAGTGCTAGGCGCCCATCCTATCCCTCAGGGTGAACACGGAACCTGCACAATGGCATGGTCTGTAGCTACTCTGTGCCAGTATCACGTACTGTCAGTGCATCTTATCATGCTGCAGTCCCGGAGAGGTGCAGACCCCATTTGGTGGTCAGCTGTAGGCCGCTGTTCTGCATTTGCAATGCATCATGGGTGCTGGTAGGATTACCCTATCCTGGCGCACGGAGCAGACGGTTTGTGCCGTGACCTGCAGTCCTTCAGTACCCAGCCATTGCTATGCAGCAAGCCATAGAGATATAGCCTACTGGCTAGTATGCTGATGTGCTAGGCAGAGGTCATGGGTTCAATTCCTTGTTGTTCCCTCCTGTCCAAAGCAGATATTTTGCTTGCCTGTGACAGTCATATATTTGCAGATCTGTGCTGCCAGCCCACAGTACCCTCACCACAGTTGGCAACAATCCTGAATTTCAGAGCTCAATTCCAACGCGAATGAAAACCTATCGTTAAAGGCATATTAAAGGGAAGAGAAACCATTTCCGTCAGCAATGTACAGCAAAACCGGGGAAACCTACAAAACGTGAGCAGTGTGATACATGTGCACTGAACAAAATAGCAAATAGAAATGGAAAAAGACCACAACAACATCCTAACAAACTATAATCCAGCTGGTCAACAGTGATATTAATGGGCAACCATACAAAACACTCCCAGGAAAGCTCCAAAAAAAAGAAATGAGTTTTGGAAGGGTCCACGGAGCGTAGACCCTTCCAAATATTATTCTCTAATTTTAATTATGAGCGTTCCTGGGAGTGTTTTCTATGGTTTCCCATTAATATCACTATTGGCCAGCTTGGGTATCTTTCTATCCCCTTATTCCGAGGTCATATTCGGGGTTTATGTGCACCTATGTCTCCATACAAGGTGAATGAGCCCACAGTAAAAATGTGCAGAGCAGGGTTTCTGACTCTTTCGGCCAGGTGTCCTATCTCCAGGGACTGCACTGTCTCTGTGGCCACAGTGTGGTGCAGCAGACACAGCCAGTACCTGTAGGACCAGAGGGGCACAGGTTCAAAGCCCAGCTGGGGCTACATCCAATCCAGTCCACATATTTTTCCCACAACTGTACCATGATTGTAATGACAAACCTTTATTGCTGAGAACATACGCATGGTTAATATGCCTATATTTTACCCCACCGAACACAGACACCATAAACAGGTGCATTACCTAGAGCAGAGTCTCCCAAATGCAGTCCTGGAGGGCCACACACCATTCAGGTTCCATGCTGCCACGAATAAAGATGCCTGTGCTGCATATCTATGCACCACCCCCATGGTATGCAGATGTAGCTCATGCGTATTACTCAGAGACAGCATGAAAACCCGAACAGTGTTTGGCACACCAGGACTGGAGTTGGGAACCTCTGCCATAAAGCAGCAGCCAACAGGGCCAGACACACCCACACCCACACCCACAGGCCCCATTGACTCATGCCTCCTGGAGAGGCAGGACATTGGGCCCTGCGTGCATCTCCCAATGCTACCACATGCATACCCTAGCAATGCCACCCTACACCTGGGTATACGGTACACACCTATCAAACATTTCCTATGAGTACTGGCAGATAGCAAGTCCTACGTTAAGCACAGTTTGCTCATTGAGCTCCATCATAACAATCTTTCTGATGTCAGCGGTGTGTGCTACAGGTCAGGTCTCTGACAGTGTTTACCACCCTGGGGAGTGACGCCCAACAGTATTGCGGACCATATCCATGCCTGGACTGTGCCCAGGACAGGTGTGGTGGGCAGGGCTGCTGAACTCCTCTACAGTAGCACAATGCTGGCATAGGTGTCGGAGTGTGTGTCTGTTTCTACAGTGTGTGGCGGCTGCAAACACCTTCCACTGCCCACACTGCCAGCACTGTTGCCAGTATTGGCCTGCCAATGTGCATAATGAGGAGCAAGGTACCATGGGTATAGCCCAGACAGGGTGGCCTGGGCAGGCTGCATCTGCACAGCGCATAGGGCACTGACTGCGGCATATTAGTGCCCGGCCACCACCTACACAGACAGGGTGACCGCTGTATGTCCTGCAGGGAGATCAATCTCACCCTGACTGTGCAGTGACCACAGCATGGCTAGGCATCCCCATAGTGCTCTATGGTATTTCTCTCATGTGATAGATATGGGTTTCCTTTTGGGGCCCAGTCACTGATTTATCTGCTTGCTGTGTATGCTGACATCCCAGTTCTGGGTGCAGGCATCTCCACTGGGCACATGCACTATGGACTAACTAGCAGACTGTTTGCAGCTGGTATGTGTCTTGATGGAGTGGCTTGCAGGGTGCAGTGGCTGATGGCTTGCAGCAGGTGAGTATCAGATAATGGTGGGGTGCAGCTTACCATATCCAGGTCTAATGTCTGTATGCTATTGTGTTATGGATGTGTATAGAGCTGCATTGACTGCCCTGTGGGGTGTCTGTTCTGCAGCAGGACTGGGCTTGATGTGCCCCTCTACTGCCACTTTGCAGGGAGGTAGAATGTGGATCTATTGATGGGAGACCCTGTTTGCTGCCCTGGGGGAGGGGGGGGTGGTGGTCCATGGGGGCTACACCTGACTGAAACAGACAGAGATATCCAAGGTGTTTCTGCAGAAACTATGTATCTCACACATTAACACTGCTTTGGACCTCCGCCATGGCCTCTTTCAGCCATGGACGGTGCTGTGGACCTGGTGCTGGGCGCCTCACTGCACCCTCAGGGTGAGCACAGTACCCGCACTATGTGACGGTGTGTAGTTACTCTGTGCCAGTACAACACACGGTCAGTACCCCCTACCAGGCCGAGGTGCTGTGGGGGTGCACATGGTCACTTCCCCCTACCAGGCCGAGGTGCTGTGGGGGTGCATTCCCCATGGTGTGTATCTGTGGACAGCTGATTTGCATGTGCAGTGCATCATGGGTGTGACTGGCACAATCCAACCCTGTGAAAATCCAGCACCTGCTCACAGGCTCTGATAAACCATAGGCCATCACACTTACATCTGTTAGCATAATTCATAGGTGCAAGACACCCTAAAGAGTCTGTAATATAAAGTGCCCACGCTGGTAAAAACACACGTACCCACGCACATTTTTATGCATGCACCAACGCACGTGGCTACGCCCGTACCAACGCACGCACCAATGCACGTGGCTACGCACACTGTGAGGGTGTGTTTCTGACAACACTACTGAACGTAAAGAAAAACATGCCTCCTCATTCCCTATGTAATGTACAGGGTGATGCCTGGGCCAGCCTTCTGCGTTAGGCACACTGGGGACTCGAACCCATGCTGCCTGTAACAGCAGTCAGTGCAGTAACCATTGAGCTACAGCTCTGTTTCAGTGATCTGTGTCTGTACGCCTTCTTACGATTAACGCGCGGTAACACGCCACGGCGCCCTGTAACGCTCGTTGGTTTTTGAAATGCGCGTTAGTGGTAACGATGTACCGCCCATGTCCTTATTTGGGGTTTCTGTCTCTACCGTGGCTCCTAACGCGAATTGCACTAACGCACTTTAGTAAACATACCCCATAGTCTCTTTGGATATAAATGCCACCTTTGACCCTTCTGTATTACTTTCTCGACTTACTGGGCTAGGTATTAAAGATAATGTTTTACAATGGTTCTCTTCTTACTTATTCAGTCATAGTTATACTTTTGTAATGGGACACACTTGTTCATGTGAATATAAATTCATCAACAGGCATTCCCCAGGATATAATTATTGCACCTACCCTTTTCAATATCTTCATTTATGCATTAGCCACTATAATTCAATCACTGGGTCATAAGAACATAAGATATACCATACTGGGTCAGACCAAGGGTCCATCAAGCCCAGTATCCTGTTTCCAACAGTGGCCAATCCAAGTCACAAGTACCTGTCAGGTTCCCAAAAGATAGGCAGATTCCACACTGCTTGTCCTAGGGGTAGGCAGTGGATTTCCCTGGTCCACTTTAATAATAGTTTATGGACTTTTCAACCAGGAACTCAGACAAACCCCTTTCAGGGTGTAGCGGAGTGGCCTAATGGTTAAAACACTGGCTTAGTGAAGCAAGCAAACCAAGGTTCAATTCCCACTAGCAGCTCTTCTAACCTTTGGCAAGTTACTTAACCCTTCATTGCCTCAGGAAAAATCCAAGTTATCAGTCTCTGTTTAATGTACATTGCCAAGTTTAAGTTATAATATAAACTGCTTTGACTGAAATGATAAAGTGGTATAAAAACTGTTAAATAAATAAACTCAATTATGCTCTTACTATACACTCTGGTAATGAATTCCAGAGTTTGATTACGCATTGAGAGAAAAAATATTTTCTCCAATTTGTCTTTAATGTGCTACATTGTAGCTTCTTTGCTTGCCTCCTAGTCTTTCTATTTTTTGAAGGAGTAAACAACTGATCTACATTTACCTTTTCCACTCCATTCGTTATTTTATAGACCTCTATCATGTCTCCCCTCAGCAGATATCACTATGCTGATGACCTTCAAATACGCTTCTCTACAGATCACTCTGTTCCAGACTTATCTAATCTAGATTCAGGATTAGATGCCATTGCAAACTGGTTAGAAGAAAACATCTTGAAATTAAATCCCACTAAATCTAAGGCTATGTGAGTTACTCGCTCACCACCAATACCTGATCTTCCTTCATTTATTAAGGGTGTCAAAATTCCCTTTCAGGATCGTATGACTATTGTTGGAGTAAAGTAAAAACAAACTCCTCAAAATGGAGTCGCACATAACTTTGATCGTTCAGTCAGGTTTTATGGCTTTATGCTTTTATGCTCAGTGAAACCTTACTTCTCATTTCAAGACTTAAAAACACTGGCCTTTGTAATGTTACTGAACCACTTAGATTACTGTAACTCAGTATACTGAGGCCTGAAACAATCTTCCTTAAGACGCATTCAGCTTCTTCAAAATATTGCGGCCAGATTTCTTACAGACACTAAGGGGTATGTTTACTAAAGGGCGCTATTTGCGCTGCTGTCATGTTATCGCACGATAAGGCACCTTATCGCGCGATAATGGTGCTTTACCAGGCGATAAGGCGCCTTAACATGCGTTAACGCACGCAGCGGCACAAACGAGCGCTGAAGGTGGAGAAAGGCTCCCGGAGGGCGGAGGAAGGCTCCCCAGGGTGGAGAGAGAGGGTCAATGGGCAGAGAGTGGGAGGGGAGAGGCTCTCTGCACACTAACGCTGTGAAATCCGAGGCTGAAAACTAACACCAATGAAACCCTGGCATTAGAGCTGATTTAAAGGGAAAAGAAACCATTTCTGTCAGCAATGTACAGCAAAACCAGGGAAACCTACAAAAAGTGATAAGTGTGATACATGTGCACGGAACAAAAGGGCAAATAAACAGTGAAAATGAAGAGAAGAAAATGTAAAACAAAAATAACCAAGCTAGGCAATAGTGATAGCAATGGGAAACATTAAAAAACACTCCCAAGAAAGCTCCAAAAAAAAGATATGAAGTTTGGAAGGGTCTATGCTCCATCCCCATACAAGATGAATGAGCCCACAGTGAAATTGCGCTGAGCAGGGTTTTCCTCTCCATTGGACAGGTTTCCTATGGTGTGCATATGTTCCGCAACAGCAGGGCGGGCATGTCGGAATGGGCAACTGGACAGATGCTGGAAAAGGGGACACAGAGGGCTGCAGGCGGCACATGCTGTGATGCAGCTGGGCCACAGTGCAGACTAGGGTGATGCCTAGCTGGCCCATAGGAATGCTGAAACAGTAGAGCAGCCAGACAGCAACTGCTGAGGGCCCAACAGGGGCACGAGTGTGTTTCCCACGGTGTCACAGGGGATAGTACTCAGCAGGTACCCCCAATGGCATGGAACATTGGCAGGCGGTGCTAGGGGGAAGCGTGAACAGTTATGCAGGCAACCCTACCCCAGAACCCGCACCATAGGCAGCCGCCTACCCACACACTGGATGGCCTGAGACTGCGCACCACCAGCAGAAGGGCATGTCAGCATGGTGACAGAGGGGTACTGGTGGTGGAGGGGGCAGTGGCAGCTGCCCAGAGCAGAC
Source organism: Ichthyophis bannanicus (assembly GCA_033557465.1). NCBI lineage: Eukaryota > Metazoa > Chordata > Amphibia > Gymnophiona > Ichthyophiidae > Ichthyophis > Ichthyophis bannanicus. The sequence continues at coordinate 556,702,146 of CM066035.1, forward strand.
CATGGCCTAGCCCTGTTTAGGTGGGTGCTGTGCGCTGCAACAGACAGGCTCTGTCTGACAAACAGTCATGGTATCTCCAGGGAATGCAGAGTCTCTGTGGCAACATGGTGTTGCAGTGAACACAGCCAGTGTGTTTAAGAGCAGAAGGTCACAGGTTCAAGTCCCAGCTGTGGTTCCTGCCAACCCAATCCCCATATTTTACCCACTGCTAAAACGTGGTAATACAGACAGAACCTTTATTGCAGATAACAGAAACATGCCCAATTCGCCTACATTTTACCCTAAAGAGCACAGACACCATAAACATGCGCATTACCTAGAGCAGAGTCTCCCAAATGCAGTCCTGGAGGGCCAAACACCATTCAGGTTCCATGCTGCCTCTAATAAACATGCCTGTGCTGCATTGCTATGCACCGTCCCCATGGTATGCAGATGTATCTCATGCATATTCATTAGGGACAGCATGAAAACCCGAACAGTGTTTGGCACACCAGGACTGGAGTTGGGAACCTCTGCCCTAGAGCAGCGGCCAACAGGGGCAGAAACACCCTCATCTACAGGCTCCATTATCCAAAGCCTCCTGGGAAGGCAGGATGTTGGGCCCTGCATGCATCTCCCAATACTAGCACTTGCATACCTTAGCAATGCTACCCTAAACCTGGGAATACGATACACACCTATCAAAAGGTTGCTATGATTACTGGCAGATAGCAATTCCTAAGATAAACACAATTTGTTGATTGAGTTGCATCATAGCAACCTTTCTGGTGTCTGTGGAGTGTGCTTCAGGTCTGGTGTCTGACAGTGTTTACCACCCTGGGGAGTGACCCCAACAGTATTGCGTACCATAGCCATGCCTACACTGTGCCCAGTGCAGTGGCCAGGGCTGCCAAGAGCCTCTATATTTGCATAATGCTGGCATAGGTGTGGGAGCGTGTGTTTGTCTATCCAGTGTGTGGTGTCTGCCAACATTCCTCAGCCCACACTGTTGCCCGTGTAAGCCTGCCAATGTGCATAATGAGGAGCAAGGTACCATGGGTATAGCCCAGACAGGGTGGCCTGGCCAGGATGCATCTGCACAGTGCATAGGGCAATGGCTCGGACATTGTAGTGCCCGACAATCACCTGCATGGACAGGGTGGCCACAGCATGTCCTGCTGGGAGGTCACTCTCACCCTGACTGATCAGTGACCATGGCATGGCTAGGTTCCCCCATAGTGCTCTACAGTTCTTTTCTTATGTGATAGTTATGGGTTCTGTTTTGGGGACCAATCGCTGACTTATCTGCTTGGTGTGTATGCTAATATTCTAGTTCTGGGTATATGCATCTTCTCCAGGCACATGCACTATGGACTAGCTAGCAGATGGTCTGCAGTTAGTATGTGTCTGGTTGGAACACCTTGCAGGGTGCAGCGGCTGTTGGCTCGCTGCTGGAGAATGTCAGATAGTGGTGGGGGACTGCTGAGCATTTCCAGGTTTTCTGTCTGCTTTGCCTTATGGATGTGTACAGATCTGCATTGACGGCCCTGTAGGGTGTCTGTTCCCCAGCAGGACTGGGGTTGATGGTCCCCTCTACTACCACCATTGCAGGGATGTAGAATGTGGATCTGTTGGTGGGAGATCCTGTTTCCCACCCTGAGCCACAGCCGTGGGTTGGGTGGTGGTACATAATCCGTCTATGGGTCCAAACACCCCCCTTTCAACTACATGTGACCATGGAACCAACACAGGACATGCACTATCCTGGGTGTATCATAGCCCATAAGGGCCGGACATGACTGAGAAATACAGATGGACACAGATGTGTCATAGGTGAATCTGCAGGAACTACCTAATCACACACACTAGCACTGATGGTGACCTGCAGCATGGCATATTTCAGCTATGAAAGGTGCTGTGGACCTGGTGCTGGGCGCTGCCCCACCTCACCCTCAGGGTGAGCACAGTACCCGCACAATGTGATGGTCTGTAGCTACTCTGTGCCAGTAACACACACGGTCAGTACCCCCTACCAGGCCGAGGTGCTGTGGGGGTGTATACCCCATCTTGTGATCATCTGTAGACTGCTGATTTGCATGTGCAGTGCATCATGGGTACGGGTGGGTTAACCCTATCCTGATAACCACAGCAGACAGTTTGTGTGGTGACCTGCAGTCCTTCTGTAGCCAGCTAGGTGTTTGTTAGTTGCTGTAGCCCACTGGTTACTTCACTGCCCTGAGAGCCAGAGGTTGTGGGTTTGATCCCACAGTGGGGTTATTTGATGGGGCTGTCTGAGGCATTTTCTTTTTTAATTTAAATTAGTGCTGCCAGCAAAACCACCCTCATAGTGCTGTAGCCTTAAGGTGCCTCATAAGGCGCCCTCTAAAGCACTCTATAAGGCGCCCTATAAAGCGCCCTATAAGGTGCCTTATAAGGCGCCCTATAAGGAACATTATAAGGTGCTTTGGCGGACAGTGCACTTTATAATGTGCCCTCTGGAGTGCCTTATAGAGCGCCTTATGCGGCACCTTAGGTTACAACACTGTGAGGGTGTGTTTGCTGGTAGCACTAATTTAAATTTAAAAAGAAAATGCCTCAGACTGCCCTATCAAATAACCCCATTGTGGGATCAAATCCATGACCTCTAGCTCCACAGGCAGTGAGGTTACCAGTGAGCTACTGCTCTATAGCTACTAACAAACCCCTGGCTGGCTACAGAAGGACTGCAGGTCACCACACAAACTGATTTAAAGTAAAGGGTAATGCCTCAGACAGCCTTACTCATCTGGTCCTCTGGGGGATTGAACTCATGACCCTTGTTTCATCAGTCAATGTATTAACCATTGTACTACACCTCTGTTGCTGTGTTTGTAGTTCAGCGCACCTAATTAAGGCTAACGCGCATTAACGTGCCACGGCTCCCTCTATCGCATGAAAACGTACCTTATCGCATGATAACCCTAAATGCTACCTTAAGACAGGATCGCCCACTACCTTATATGGCATCCTACACACTAACGCCAGCTGCACGTTAAGACTGCTTAGTAAACATACCCCTAATAGATATCACTATATTACCCCTATTTTGGGAGTGGAGAAACTGCCTTCATCAACTCATGCTGATGGAGCGGTAAGTGGCAAGGGGATCCCCTAAAGAGCAAACGTGCTTTTTTGAGACTTGGGGGATATACATTGATACTTTGACACCCTATACCCACAATGAGATATACTCCTTATAGAGTCGTGGAAGGGACCCCCTTGGGAAAGGAGGGTGGAAGGTCAGGACAACAGTCCATGAGTGTCTGAGTGAGGGTACATGCGATGGCTGGTGGAGTAGAGTTGCAGGTGGGATGGGGGCTGAGGATGGGGGGGGGAGGGGACTCATCAAGGGGGGGAAACTCTTTCCAAAAATATAATTGCGACAGCTAAGGGTGGTGTGTAAGTGAACCCACAGCACCCTGAGTATTGAGTCCTTTGTTAAATAAATGTTGTTTATAATAAAAATGTATTTAAGCAATATGCTGGGCTTAGGAGGGGAGGTTGGAGTGGCGGGGGGGGGGGGAAACAAGAGAAGAAAATGTGTTAATGAACGTTATATGAGCCTCAATGGCCTGCTTTTCAGATGTTTTCATGACATGGCCTGAATTTGTTTTATAATGTTGATTCAAACAGTTTGAACATAAAAGATTTGCACTGGAGAGGTCATGTGATGTGCTGATAACAGAAAGTAGTGCTCATGCGTTGCTTCAGGGTCCTCCCCCAGCTGATTCTGGTATCATCAGAAGTGTTTTTGGCCCATGGAAGTGATCTGCTTCACTAATGAAGTAGTGGAAGTTTCTAGACATAGCCGAATATTTGAAAAAGGGAGACTGCTTAGACTTTCACTGACTGCTAGCGATGCTTAAGAAACCGCTTGAGGCTAAGGAATTTCAACTAGTGGCTAAGGCCCTATATCTCCATGAGGCTTCTGGGCCAGACGCTTCAGTGCTGAGTTTTACAAATTGCTGCAGTTGAAGCTTTGTGGACAACAATGGCTTACTATGAGGTAATGAATAAAGGATGTTTTCTTTGGAGAATGAACCAGGCGGGCATTTGTGTAGTTCTGAAACCAGGTAAGGATCCCAGCCTCTCCAAGTCGTATTGGCCGATTTCATTACTTAATCGCATCCAATTTTAGCGATGTGATTGGAAAAGTACAGGATTGGGGGCAGTTTTCTGTAGACGAAACATGTACCGTACTTTATGCTGACCTTGAGATGGATGTTTGGCTTAAAGACTCTTAAGGAGACTGGAGAGGTCCTGGGTGGAACGTGGAAAGAAGTTGATAATATTGCTGACATTTGTGGATTTTTGATGACCTTGATCAAAAACCCCAGACTGCTCTAATTTGGGTGCTGCAGATGTTTTATGACTTTGGTAGGGTTTCCAGGTTTAGGTTTCATTAACAATAAAGTAGGGAATTTCCCTTAACATGGGAGGGACTCGATCAAGTATCTTAGTAGACATATTCCCATTCACTTAAAGACTTTGCGACATCGGAATATTCAAGTTCTTTTAAACCTTACATGCACGATAATGCAGACCGTACACACATTCCCAGTTTTTCTGTCTGACTGTACATTTCTGTATTGAATGATGTGGCTACCAAAACGGTTTTACATATTTCTAATGCCTCCATTGCATTTGACATGTATGGAGGCAGTTTGTGTTTCAAAGTTTGAGGAAATGTCTGTGGCAGTGATGGAAGACGTGTATAGCTCTATGGCTTCTTTCCGTGTTCTTTGTGAAAGGAGGGTTAGATCTCCCTGATCTTAGGCGATATAGCTTAGCTTGTGCTCTGTATTTTGTTCCTGACTGGTTGTGTGGTACCAGTCATTATCTGGATTATGAGTAGGAGCAAACTATGTGTGGATCACTTTGGCCCAGCTTTTTACTGCATGAGGTGAGTTCCAAGTTATCGCCTTACTTGAGATGTTCGTTAAACATATCTGAGTCATATGGCATAGCCCTAGTAAATGGGTGGTTGTATCTTTATCCTCCTTAGTTTGGCTTCTACTAGTAGGGAATAGACATTTCCTTCCTGCTATGCAAGGAGGCATATTTTAGATTTGGTTTTCTAAGAATATCCATTCTTTTGCAGAGGTAGTTAATGAACAGGGAGTCATTGTAGCTGTACCATTATTGCCAGGCATCATGTACTATGGATATGGCAGAAGATCAAGCTGACTAGATACTCTTATATGTCTGAATAATGCTTCTTGCCCAAGCTAGCTATTGCCTAGAGTGGCAGACCCTGGTGGACGGCATTGCTACCCCCCCCCCCCCCGAGAAGCACTGCAGAGAATTTAAAATGCCCATGCGTGTGTGCACAGTTCCAGCCTGCCATTCCTGCCCCCTCCAAAAAGGTTACATCAGAGGGGGAGCAGGAGCGGCAAGCCATGCACGCGGGCACTTTAAGGCCCGACACAGCATTGAAGCGGAAGTTCAGCCACGGCCACCTCAGTGTTGGGGGGGCAGCATGGTGGGCCGGATATTGGGCAGTCTTGGGGGATGGAACAGTCTGCCTAGGGTGGCAGAAACCCTCGGGCTGCCACTGATGGCACATGGAGGGCATAGAGAAGGAGGCTAACTGCTATCAAATACAGTCAAACTGTTGCTAAATACGATCAGTGAGTGGATAACCTCCCTGATTATCCAAATAAGGGCTTTTAAATATTGGTCCCCAGTTTGCAACCAAGTCTCGCTTACCGTAGTGAGGAATGGGGCAGGGAAGATACTTGCTGCCATCATCCCCTCCTTTTGCTTGTTCCTTGCTTACTTGTCCTTGGTTCTGCTTCAGTTTGACCTGGAAGCTACTCTCTGTTTATAGCTTTCCTCTTGATGGGTATCCTTCAAAACACCAAATTCTGCTTTAGGCATTTGACGCCATGATTACCAAGCAGGCCATGCCTTTCAAAAATTATTAATTTAAACATGTTTCACAGTAACACAGACAAACCAGTACTCGCATCAGGAATAGCCACTGACATCATCCCACTCTCCTAACAAGTGTCAGGTTCCATGCACATGCAGATGAGAAATGGTACAAATGGACTTGGTCAGGCACATGGGGTGTTCCACAGCCTGCATACTATAAAGAAAACCTAGAAGGTTTATTATGGAAAAAACTGAATTAGCTCATACCGACCAAATTATTCTGCTTATGCAATCCTCCTGTTTCTACAGTGATGAGCTGAAACTGGTATAAGTTATTGCTATGTTACTTTCCTTATAGCAATAATACCCAGGTTGTACCAGCGGAACACCTATTGCACTACCATCTCCACAAAATCAAGCCCCTTATAATTCCACCATTGAGATGATTCTCAGAGTTTTATAGGCCACGATAAAATATTTCAAGGGATGGAGAAAGCCCAGTGCCAGCACTGTACAGCCATGAGGGAGACCTGATTTATTCAGATAAACTCTGTGTAAGGACCCAATTGATCATTACTAATTAAGAAGCCTTTCTTAGTGAGAATATGTCTGAGCTGTATAAATACATGGAGCAAATCACTTGCCTCCGATCATTCCAACAAAGAATATAGTGACTAGGAGTTTTCCAGAATGAGATAAGCTCAGTTCCATTGAGATCAGGGTCAGTGTGGAGTGGGTCAAGATTTTTGGCCTGCAGTAGAAGCCCTTCTTTTAATATTCTTCCTGCAGGAAGAAGTGACATGTTTCCCCACTGTTTGAGGCAATAGCTTGGACTCCTCAGGTTTATCTCTCCGGGCTGGTGGAAGCACTTGCTAACTAGGCAGCCACCTAGAGCACCACTGTTTTGGAAGAGTCAGTGGCAGGGCTGATTGCTTCTATGGACTCTGCCTTCATCAGCTTTCATTGTGGCCCACTATCATGCCACATGGAAAAAAATGGTAATTTCATGGCTTTTTTTGAGGTGGTACACAGTGGTACAGGGTACCGGCTCCTTTTTCATTGCCTACTAAAGTTGTCCATGGTCCTCATATATTAATGAAAAAGCCCTGCATATGAGTACCAGCACCTTTTTTCCTAGGGAAAATGCATTGGGTAATTTGAAGCCAGCAGCCAAAAGAAGAAAACTGCACCAGCTTCATTTTCATACCCCCGTATCATGCTGCTAACATGTGAAAGGGAGCAGGCTACGGCAGTCATCAACGGTGCTAGTGCATTCTGTGGCTATGCTGTAAGACAGATTTTAAGCCAGCTCATGCAGGAAGGATTTCCTCCTGTGGACTAGTGTGGTAGCAGAGCTCAAGGCTTTTAAAAGGTCTCACTCACCCAACCCAACTTAGAGGCCAATGCAGTAAACTGTGATATGCTTTAGCTCAGTGGTTTGCTTGAGATTTCCCCACGCTAGCTTTACTCCTGATACAGAAAGAATTCAAGCATGGGAAAATCTCAAACAAAGCCACTGCGCTCAAGGGTAGTGCAGTGAGTATGCAAGTCACATGAAAACAGCCAAATATGACATTACTCCCAAAGTAATAAGAACTGCACTGAAATCTCATGCCATTTTTTACTCTTCCCTTAACATTATGCCAGCTCAGGGATAGCTCAAAGATGCAGCCAGGAGCTAAAAGATCAAAATCCCTGGTGGCTCCAGTAGGCTATGGACCATCTGTTCCCCCCCCCCCCCCCCCCGTCACTCACTACTGCTTCCTCCTGACTCCCAATGTCCCCTTCTTGAAGCTATCAACACCACCCCAAACCCACAAACATTCCTGGAAGCCCATATACCCTGGATCCCCGACCTCTCATCCCCCATTCTGAAGATTTCTATGGTGGCCCGAGTGAGCCCTCTGACCACCCTCCCCAAAAATCTTATTGGGGATTCATGACCCCTTCCCATGCCTCCTGATCCCCACCCCCCATACCTTTCACATACCTCCCCAACTCCCCATGCACCTCTAATATTGAGAGACAGGAAAGATGCCCACATAGTCTTGCCTCAGTACCACCATCTTGGAAAATCACAGATCCTGACCCTGCTTTGTGCATCAGGAGAGAGTATGGAGGTAGGGGGTATGAGAGTATGGGAAGGGGCCCAAAGGCACCAGTGACATTTTTATGGGAGATGAAGGGTCCCAGAGAGGGGTGGCAGCAGTGGCAATGGGCCACCCTCCAACCACTGGAACTCTAGACCACTGCCTAGTTCATCTAATTGTAGCACTGGCTCTGGGCACATGTATCATGGAATGTATTGCTTCATTTTCTAGGAAGTATACTTTATGCCAAATCATTTCCACTGAAGACTGATGATTAAAGTTGTATTTGAGAAGGAGCATCATCTTTTATCTGATCAGTAATTGTTGAAAGGGAGTGATAGTCAACCCTTGGGATCCTGAAGCTTTTCTCCCTCCCCCCCCCCCCCTTTAGAATAAACCCCGTGGTAGCAAGAAATTGCATCAGATCTCAGCAGCCATTCAGCATGACCCCCTTTCCTCAGACAGGACACTCGAAGGGATAAATTGCTTATGAAACTTAATTTTGAGACCAGTTTTTGAAAAGCGGGTGTGTAAGGTAGGCTGAGCCACTGCAGGTTGCACTATTGCCTAGTACTTGTGAGCAAGCACAAGGCTGTGCAAGGTCCACGTGATTTGCTATCATTTCAAGAGTTCTGACAAGTGGCCAATGGCACAAGACACATGCACTGTCCCTGTGCAGGTGGAAGGTCATTGTAACAGCTGGACATGAGCAGAAGCAGCCAAGATACCATGTATGTGCATCAGCTGTGTTTGTGTACAGCAAGAGAGCTTAGAGCTCAGAATGCTGGGAGGGATGTCTGCATTGACTTTATTAGTCTATGCTTAGAAGCACATGCCATAGTTGACTTAACACTGAGCTGGCCATCGAATGATACTACACACAGACTGTATTTCTATTTCCATACAGGGAGTCTTTGAAAGTATTATACTAAACAGGATCATGAAGAATACTTCATTTATTCCATTTATGAACTGCATATTGTTACTCTAAGGAAGACTACGGTATATCCCCTTTTGTATGTCAGTTGGAAATTAAGGAAAGGGGTTTGTGCCCTGTCCAGATTCAGTATTTATAGACCAGGTAAGGTGAAATCTCTTTCCCTTCCTGCAGGGGGGAAGGCAAGAAGCAGGGCTCTACAGTAGGGGTGTGCACGGCCAAAAAAAAGTTCTGTTCTTGCTCATTTAAAAGTAATTTTTACTGAATTTCAGGTATTTTCTTGTGTTCGTATTGCATAATTTATTCTTTAGGCGCACACTGTGGCCATGTTTAATAAGCCGGGCTAATGGTTAGCATAGGCTATTTGTAACTAGGTCCCATGTATGTTGCTGGAAGTCTTTAAAGTATGCAAATCGATTGAACAATCATTAATTCATGGGTATACATGCATACAAGCATTTGTGCATATTTCACATTTTTAGGCACTCAAACAAACTGAATATGTGCTCACAAATGCACATCCCTACTCTACAGAGAGACTTCAGCACACATAAAGAAAGCAGGGATATTTATGAAGAATAAATCTTGTATTGATTAATGCACAGAATTTAAACAGAGAAAGCAAATGGTTATAGGCACCCTACATTTCAGAGGAAGTTTGGCAGTTAAGTGCCCATGCTGATTGGATCCATTCCTGTATATTATCCATTACTATCTATTACACAACATAAACAGAAGTTGCTGCGAGAGAATCTGACAGAAATAAACGAGGCCTTTTACTAAAGCCTGGTAAGACTGTGCACTTAATGTGTGGTTGAAATGCATGTTAAATGCAAAGCCTCCATGCTAGCTGTCAGGGGCATGATCAGCATTTTCCTAGCAGCTAACACACGACCGATTCCATTGACATGAGGCACAATTAATGCAGGTGTGCCAAACAAGATACTGTTAGGTGCACCCACATTAACTACCATGTTAACGGTGCTCACGTGCTAATGTGCTCTCCACATCCACAATTTCTCTCTAACCCACCCACGCTCCACATTAGCACACGAGTACCAGTTGATAGGTGGCATGCCTGTGCACTAGCGTTCACTGGGACCAGTTATCGTATGCTATAACACGTTAACTGGTTAGCAGCACTTAGAAATAGGACCCCAAAGTCTTTGCAAAGTAACAAACAATGTTGAGAATGCAGGAAACGATCCATACTTCTCCCACGGCTGTATGCTTAGGATTTCGGACACATTACTCTCTACAGAACAGCAACGATTCCAAGAGTTGAAGATGAGGCTCATACCCACTGTTTCCTGGATCCCGTTTTCTCACACACTGCTATTGTCTTTTTGGTAGTACTGTGGGGAGTTTTTCTATGTCTATTTGACTTGTTCTACCTTTAACATCTGTTCTATTGGTGAACTCAGACTCTGCTTATGGTACTGCTACCTATTTATATTTCGGCTTATGTTCTAAGCATTACCAAGATGCACTCCATTACCTATAGATTAACATCATAAAGCACTTAAAATACACTATGGGGGTCATTCAGTGGCACAAATAGCGAGGATGGATGTCCGGACTGAATGTCCATCCCCACTATTCATTCCCCTGCTGTTCCCCATACAAACAGCTCATTTGTACGGGGAGGCCTACACTGGGGTGGCAGGGGGTGTGTCTGAGCGAAGTGAGGGCGGGGCATGGACGGGCCATGGCCCCAGACATACAGGGCCAATTCTGTTGTCGCCCCTGTACGTCCGAGGCCGTGAACATAGATGGGGGACTTATTCCACCACAGAGTGAAATAAGTCCCCCTGGATGTCAGGGGATCATGCCGCGGTGCCATGGCAAACAGGTAGGGGGAGTGCAGGAGGATCCCCGCAGCCAGACCCTGGGCATGGGAGGCCAGATCGAGGGTCCGACTGCAGGGAAAGAAGGTGGTCAATGGTGGCCGGCATTTGTGGCTCCTGAATGGAGTCGCAGTACCATGGCATCACGGCTCCATTCTGTAGCCTGACTGAGGTAACCGGGAATCCGACCAGAATCGGAGCCCAGCCAGCACATTCGGGCCTTAGACCCAATTCTGATCCCGCAGACACGTCTAGCCCCCACAGGATCAGAATCAGGTCTAACTCCGGGCACAAAGGGATGGACGACCTATTCTGAATGTGCCTCTATTTTAAAACATCATAGCTTTGCACCACACTTTTTGAAAGTAAAGCCTCCTAATAAAGAATTCTAATAAAGAAAGAGAGGGGTAATTTGCATTTTGTTTAGTGACCCCACAACCCTTCTCCCCATGTTTTAGAAATGTGGGGCCCGATATTGAGCTTGGTGCATCATCGAAGGGCTATCCGCCTTGTCAGCGCATAACCCTCCCCGCTGCCCTCTAGCCCAGATATTCAATGCAGCAGCAATGGTATTGAATATCCGGGCACTGCCACACATGCCGGAAGCCGATGAAGCTAACCGGGCAACAGCGATATATTTTTCCTCGCCTGTCTTTAAGGCGCAGATCGCTAATTGGGCAGCATGCGATATTACTGCAGCCCGGTTAACGCTTGTTGCCTTCTCTGCTCCGCCCCAGAACACCCCAATATGCCTTGATGTTAACTGGATAGCATCAGGGTCTGTAGCGGAGTTAGAAGGGGATATTCAACAGCACTATCCATGTAAGTGCAGTTGAATATCCCCAGTTAAGGAATTTACACAGTTTACTGGGCTGTAAACCCAGGGCCAGCCCGTCCATTGTGCGATAATGTTGTTCGCACAGGGCCCCGTGCGAACACCATTATGGCACACCGGACGGCTTCAGAAGGAGCCCGCGCGAGGCCCAGGCTCCCTCTGTACAACCGCCAGCGTGAAGATCCTTTTCCTTCACGCTGGCGGCTGTTTCTGTGAAGCCGCGATTGCTGGGAAAGGTTAAAGGCAATGTCCTTTAACCTTTCCCAGCATTCGCGGCTTCACACAAACAGCCGCCAGCGTGAGGGAAAAGGATCTTCACGCTGGCAGTTGTACAGAGGGAGCCGGGGCCTCGGGCGAGCTTCCCCGGCTCCCTCTGAAACCCCTCAGACAGCCGCGGGGTTGGTCGGGAGGGGGGGGAGGCCAAGGACTGGATGGGCTGTGATGGGGGGGGGGGTGGCTGGGACTGGAAATGGGCTGTGATGGGGGGGGGACCTGGTCTGGAAATGGGCTAGGGGGGGGGGAACGTGGACTGGAAATGGGCTGTGATGGGGGGGCCTGGACTGGAAATGGGCTATGGTGGGGGGAGGGGGGAACTTGGACTGGAAATAGGCTGTGATTAGGAGGGCTAGGACTGCAAATGGGCCGTGATGGTTGCGGGGGGGGGGGGGGAACTTGGACTGGAAATGGGCTGTGATGGTGGGGGGGGGAACTTGGACTGGAAATGGGCTACGGTGGGGGGTAACATGGACTGGAAATGGGCTGTGATGGGGGGGCTAGGACTGCAAATGGGCTGTGATGGTGGGGGGACCTAGGACTGGAAATAGGCTGTGATGGTGAGGGGGGGGGCTAGGACTAGAAAGAGGCTGTGATGGGGGGACTTAGACTGGAAATGGCCTGTGATTGGGGGGGCTAGGACTGGAAATGGGCTGTGATGGGAGGGCTAGCACTGAAAATGGGCTGATGAAGAGCTGGAATAGGACTGGAAATGGGCTGATGGGGGCTGGAATAGGACTGGAAGTGGGCTGACGAGGGGGCTATGATTGGAAATTGGCTGATGGGGGAGCTTGGAGTGGAAATTGGCTGATGGGGGCTGGAATAGGACTGGAAATGGGCTGATAGGGGCTGGAATAAGACTGGAAGTGGGCTGATGAGGGGGCTAGGATTGGAAATTGGCTGATGGGGGAGCTTGGAGTGGAAATTGGCTGATGGGGGCTGGAATGGAACTAGAAAAGAGCATATGTGGGGCTAGGACTGGAAATGGGCTGATGAGGAGCTGGAATAGGACTAGAAATGGGCTGATGGGGGAGCTTGGACTGCAAATGGGTGATGGGCTAGAATAGCACTGGAAATGGGCTGATGTGGGGGCATGGGAGAATGGGACTAGAAGGGAGTGGATGCTGGGTGGGTCTAGAACTATAAAGCAGCTGATTTTGGGGGAGGACTAGAAGGGATGGGGATGGGGAATGAGAATGGAGAGGGGAAAATATATTTTGTGTGGAAAAAAAGTCTACGATGGGCCGGGTATTGGGAGAGTAAGAGGGGACTGAGAATGGAAGGGTGAAATTTGAGTGGATGATAAAGGAATAAGGAAAGAAATGGGGGAAACAGCAAAAGGGAAACGATCAGTATGTTAAAGCAGATATAGAGAGAGAATGGAAAACATCTAAAAGAGAAGGACAAATGGATAGATCGCAGAAGACACAAAGAAACCAAAAGAAAGTGACTGAAGCAATTGCAACTGAAAAATAAAATGCCCAAACAGAAGGTAGAAAACTACTTTTTATTTTGAACTTATTAACTGGAATATGTCTGGTCTGGGAAGTGTGTATTGCTAACATCTTTGTGTTTTTGTTTAGTGCAAGAGGAAATTACTTTATAGTTTTATTTCTCCAGTGTTGTACATTTCATGTTTGGCTTTTGGGGTTCCCAGTTTAATTATTATCTTCCTATTTCTAAATTGTGATCCCTTGTTCTTTGTGTGGTGATGGTCTATGTTCTGCATGTATAAACAAGCTGAGGTATTCTGTTCATGTAGTTTCTGTTTGACAATCCCACTTGTTTTCTTTCCCCCAGTGAAATGTATTGGTATTCTCTAAGATGTATTGGTTTAATATCTGCAGCGTTGCCTTTTGAAAAGTAGGGTTTGGTGCTTTGTGAGTCCTGGTAGTGCTGTTATGATAGGGTGGATTTGCTATGGCTTCTAAATGATCAGAGTTTATAGTACTTCCTAATGAGCCTGGTGGTTGTCACTGCAATATAGTAATGTAGAAATCTGTTAGTCTTTCTTTATCCAGACACTCATTAAGAGGCATGTTTACTAAAAGTGCATGTTAATATTATGCAAATATTTATGCAAACGAGACTCCTTATGCAAATGAGGCCCCACAATTAATCTCCAGGCCGCCCCTTGTGTAAGCCATGTAAATGCCTTTCGAATAGGCTCTTGGTTCTTAGCCCATTAAATATAAGGTTACCAGCAGTACCTGATTTTATAGTTGTATCCCTAACTCTCACCTGTTTGGCAGACTCCTGTCCCCCATCCCAGCAATAGAGACATATTGAAAAGCAATTAATTTCAATATGTCAGTTTTTAGAATTTACATCCATTATCTTTATATTTTGCACAGTAGGTGGGAAATGCAGCACTGTTTCTATTTCTCTCTTAATTTGTGTGCTTGCAAGTGATATTGTTGCTATCATGAGGTGGCTAGGATAGGAGGCAGGGTAGTGACTTTTTCCTTCCTCCACATCTTATTGCTCAAACCTGGAAGTAAGATGTCCCTTCTTCCCCCACTTGCCCTTAGTGCTGAGGGTCCCAGCATGCGCCAGGATGGGGATGTTTTGCAGTGCAGGAGCAACCCTGTAAGTACATGCGACAGAAGCTGTCTCTGTCCCCCCCGAGCCATGACAACAGGAACAGGTGCACCGAGGCGCTAGCACGGCCGAGAAGAAGCCCCACCTTTCTCGCCTTAGGGGGGCGAGAGCACATGCTTGAGCTAAAAGCAGCAACCGTTCAAACATGGCCTGCTGAGGTGTCAGCGCGGATCAAGTGCGGTCGCCCGCCGCTAACAGGTGCGCATAAAAGCGCCGGGGCTCGCGCGCGCCTGCCATGGCACGAGCGCCCCGCGCGCCACGGCGATGAAGGCGACGGCGCCCGACCCCGACGAGCCGCCCGAGAGCGGCAGCGAGAGCTCCGAGCAGTGCGGCAGCCCGGCGGGGGGCAAGCGGCCGAGCCGCGGCCGGCGCCCGCCGGGCGTCAGCAAGCAGCGGCAGGCGGCCAACGCCAGGGAGCGGGACCGCACCCACAGCGTGAACACGGCCTTCACGGCGCTGCGCACGCTCATCCCCACCGAGCCGGCCGACCGCAAGCTCTCCAAGATCGAGACGCTGCGCCTGGCCTCCAGCTACATCGCGCATCTGGCCAACATGCTGCTGCTGGGCGACGAGCGTGGCGACGAGCAGCCCTGCCTCCAGCACCGGCCTAGCAACGGCGGCGCCCCGCGGCCCATCTGCACCTTCTGCCTCAGCAACCAGAGGAAGCTGGTGAGTGAGCGCGCGCGCGCACTAGCCCGGGTCAATCGTCTGCATCGTTCTAAACGTCTAGGTTGCTTGCAAGGACAACCGTCGCACGCTGGCTCTGTAGCGGTGTCATCCTAATGTGTCTTTTCTGTCCCCTTTTGCAGCACAGAGAAGGCGAGAAGCACTTGGCTGTTTAAGGCCTATATGGACACTCGCTCAAAGGAGAAGCATGCCCAACTCTTGCAGTGAATATAGACCTGCTAAAAATAATCTCCTTGCACTCTTTATGTTTACATTGGACTACTGCTATACAGTGAATGAGCTACGTTTTAGTCGCAAACAAAAAAGAAAGCCTCCTCACGCTGCCATGCACTTTTTTTTTGTTACCTTGGGGGGGTATTTTTGCAACCCAAATGTAACGTCCCAGGGAGAGTTGCACCTGGTGTGGCAGCTATTTTAGTGCAAGATATGTTAAACCTAAGTACCCTAGTCCTAAACCTGGGACACATGATGAAACTCGAGCTTGGACACAGTGGTTTGTGTCAGTGGAGGCTGTCATAACACACCATCACCTGTGCTTTTCGCTAGTATTGGGCTCCACTAGCTTCGAGTTCAACACATATTTTTTAAGGCTTTCGTTTTTGCAAAGGGCTGCTGACACAGGACATACAGTAGAGTCCTAAATTAGCTTCTTTAAGAACTGTCTCCTCATCTCAAGACTCAGTCTTCCACAATATGCCTCATTGTGATCAAACTACTGTTTTCTGTTTTCAAGATTTTGTGTAGTACTGGGTTACACTGCTTCGCTAATAGGAGGCAAAGCCATTTGGTTTAATAGGCAGACCTAATACCTCATTTAGTATAAATCCATGGCAGTAGTTTTTCGTTCTTGTTCATGTTGCTTGCATTGCGATCATAGACTTGCAAAATGGTGACAAGGTAAGTGGAAATGCTGGTATTTCAGTAAGGGGGAAACGAAGTGAAATATAATGCATGTCAGCACTAGGGATATGCAAGTAGGGCAAATGTTCTGGGCCCCTATGTCACAGGGAGCCCCAAATCTGCCTGAAACTAAAGGATGTACAGGTTGCTGGTGGGATTTCAGGCTACCTCTTAAATTTCTGCCTTAATGCTCCAGTTTGTCTAACCTCTGCCCTATTTCTTTGCATTAGCAGCATAGTGTAGTTAGGCAGGGGTATGATGTGACCCACTGTGGACCCTTGGCATTCCACCACCTTCTTTCCTAGAGTTCCAATGGGGCTGATGGCAAATTGAAAGAAATAGGAATACTAATATCAGTGTACTGTGATGAAGCCTTAGCATCCAGGTCTGGTCAAAAGTATCCTGCCAAAAAGTGGGTTTCCACATGTCCCTGGTAAAAGTGGTTCACAAACTTAAGTGAGTTGGAGACGGGCAATTTTTGCAGAAATTACAGTTTAGATAGCCATCCTTTGAAATGACTCCTTTTGTGCTAACAGATGTGGTTTCTGCATGACTGGCTACTTCATAGGTACAATACAATGCAATGCAATAGGTATAATAAATACCTAGAAATATGGATCAACGAATTAGTTATAGGTGATAACTTATTAGACTAACTCGATAAGACTATGGCTGTCTTTTGGGAGCCATGTGTCCTTCACCAGGTCTGTGAAGTTAGTCCAATAGAAAGGTATTATGTACACCTTTAGTGACCTTTATTCCTACATATTCAGGTGGACTAATGTAGCAACCACAGTACCTTTATTTGATAATTAAAAATCCTTCTAAAATTTGTCTAAACTGCCAAAAAAGGTCGAATGGGATGGCTCTTTTGCCTTCCTTCAAGCTAATCAACTATTCAATTGTATGTCGCACAACATTTTCTAGCAAAATGACTTTTGTACAAAGGAAAACTTTAGCTGGACATCTCATTTCTGATCTGCACATACTAGATCAGGACGTGCACGATTCCGGAAGATTTTAGAAAAGGTTTGGTCAAACAGGGAGCCTTTTCGAAAATAATGCAGGGGTGCACGTGTATTTGCCCATTCGTGGAGCTGAAGGAGTCCTTTTACAAATCTACACATGGGAAAGATAAATGGAGGAAAGTTAGCAACTTTAAATGCTTAAGCTGTGAAATCTCAATGTACACGTGAAAGTGCCAGCACTCTCACGTGCATGTGGGCCATTTTGCAACTCTACATATATAATATTTGGCTATGAATCCTGGGGTGAACCATTTTGGTCATACACGTTCCTTCCCTATATGAAATAGGGGAACGCATGCATACATTTTTGACCTGTCCAGACCATTGCTTCTCGTAATTTCTACATATTATGGATATCCACATGTAAATTTAGCCCTTTCTAAAACTGATTGATGTGGATGCCATTTTCCATGTGTAGATGCTGGAAGAGTAGCCTAATGGTTAGAGCACTGGCTTGGGAACTAAGAGACCGGAGTTCAGTTCCCACTAGCACTCCTTGTGGCCTTGGGCAAGTCACTTAACTGATTACTCTGAGACAATGGAGGGTTATTAGTGTCCCTATTTAATGTACATTACCAAGTTTAAATTACAATGTAAACCGCTTTGACTGAAATGATAGAGGTATGAAAAACTATTAAATAAAACATAGTAACATAGTAAATGACGGCAGAAAAAGACCAGCATGGTCCATCTAGTCTGCCCAGCACGATGGCAAGAGTAGGTGCACCTGCCGCTCCGTGCAGGCCACCCCTCCCCACGTCCCTATTTAGGGATGAACCCACCACTCCATGCAGGACACCCCTATTTGTTGAGAAATTAGATGGTTCACTTTATTTTGATTTTATCCTGTTGCTGTAAAGGGATCCACTGTGTCTGTCCCATGCCATTTTGAATTCTGGCATCGTGTTTGCCCCCACCACTTCCATCGGGAGGGCATTCCAAGCATCCACCACCCTTTCTGTGGAAAAAGTATTTCCTGACATTGCCTTTCAATTTACCACCTTGCAGCTTCCTGTTGTGCCCTCTAGTTTTACAGCTTCCCCGTCTTTGGAAGAGGTTTCTTTGTTCATTATATCCCTTTAAGTATTTAAAGGTCTGAATCATATCTCCCCTGTCCCTCCTCTCCTGCAAAGTGTACATGTTTAGGTCTTCAAGTCTCTTCTCATAAGGCTTCTGATGCAGGCTCCAAATCATTTTGGTCGCCTTCCTCTGAACAGCTTCCAGTCTTTTTACATCCTTTGCAAGATATGGTCTCCAAAACTGAACACAGTATTCCAAGTGAGGCCTCACCAGTGACTTGTACAGTGGCATAAGTACCTCTTCCTTTCTTGCTGGTGATTCCGCTTTGTATGCAGCCCAATATCCTCCTGGCTTTTGCCACCGCCTTGTTGCACTGTTTTGCCACCTTGAGATCTTCAGAAATAATCACACCAAGGTCTTTCTCCTGATCCGTGCACACCAACCTCTCGCCCCCTATCGCATACATTTCCCTTGGATTTCTGTTACCCAAGTGCATGACTCTGCACCACTTCACATTAAATCTTAATTGCCAAGCATTTGACCATTCTTCCAGCTTTTGTAGATCTTTCCTCATTTTAACCACTCCCTTGGGGGAGTCTACTCTGTTGCAAATTTTCGTGTCATCTGCAAAAAGACACTTTTCCATTCAGTCCTTCAGCAATATCACTCACAAATACATTGAACAGTGCCAGGCCCAGGACCTGGGGCACCCCGCTAATCACCTTCCCTTCATCTGAGTGAGCTCCATTTACCATCACCCTCTGTCGTCTGTCAGTCAACCAATTTCTGATCCAATTTACCATCTTAGGATCCATCCCCAAGCTACCGAGTTTGACAAGCCTCCTATGAGGAACAGTATCAAAGGCTTTGCTAACATCCAGGTAGATGACATCCATCGCATGCCCCTGATCTAGCTCCCTGGTCACCCAGTCAAAGAACTCAATCAGATTTGTTTGGCAAGATCGTCCTTCGGTAAAACCATGTTGCCTCGGGTCTTGCAACCTGTTGGTTTTGAGAAAGTTCGCTATTCGCTCTTTCAGGAGCGCCTCCATGACTTTCCCGCCACCGAGGTAAGGCTCACAGGTCTGTAGTTTGACACTTCTTCCCTGTCACCACTTTTGTGTAGAGGTACGACATCAGCCGTTCTCCAGTCCTGAGGAACCTCTCCTGTTCCCAAGGATCTGTTGAAAACATCCCATAACGGCCCTGCAAGAACCTTTCTGAGTTCTTTCAGTATCCTGGGATGTATCCCATCCGGTCCCATGGCCTTGTCCACTTTCAGTTTTGCAAGTTGTTCTAACACCTCACCAAATCAGGCTTCTAAAATAACTCCATTGGGTCTGGATAAAACCTTCTCAATCAGGGGAGATTACGCCTCTGGCCTTCAATAATAGCTATAGGACTGAAAAGAAAGAACATGTAGTACTAGCAGTTCATTGCCATAGAATATTCTTACCGCCTTCAGGAAATCTTGATCATACAGCGCATTATAGATCTATGTCTGCTTAATGATCTTAAACAGAGAGAAATAATCCGTCCCATCAGTCTTTGCTCATGAGGAATTAGAAAACAAATACTTAGTCAAAAAGTATTTTCATTTAACAGTGTGGCAGTCAACTCTGGATTATTTGTCTTTCCAGATCAGAGCTCTAGCTGAAGTACATCCAGGTGCAGCAAGTTGTTCCCTCCTCAAGAGGACTTACAACCTAAGACCCTTGCTTGCCAAGCTGCATTAAGGCAGTAATATGCATTATTTGCCAATTAACACAGGTTTATTTTATTTATTTATTTATTTTAATTCTCTTATATACCACGCTATTCTGCATCAGTGCGGTTTACATTGAACAAACTGAAATTACATTGAACAGGGCATTATAACTTGGAGATAACTATTTTACAGGGAACATAGGCTATGGAGGGTTAAGTGGCTTGCCCAAGACCACAAGGAGCACCTGTGGGACTAGAAACCCCAGTCCTTCTGGCCCAAGGTTGCTGTCCTCTAGTGGGATTTGAACCCCCAACCTTCCGGCCTGAAGTACCTTGTCCCAACCACTAGGCCACTCCTCCACTCCTATGGAGGGAGGGATTTTTTTTTCGGGCCATGCACATTAAAGAATGAGCTATGCATGCAAAGCAGCTCATTATGCAAAATGATTAACAGCTTGTGTTACACCTTTCAATCTGTGTTTGTTCATGGAAAGTCAACAGCGGTTCAAGAGGTAGTATTAACTTTCCTCCTAGGGAGCACCATGCGGCTAACGTGCAGCCCAATGTTCCCGAGGTGCGACTTACAGGGGATAGTGCTTTAATTTAAAGAAAACACCCCCTCCCCCAATCCATTTAAAATAATAGCTCCCCCCAGCATCTACCAGTTGTTTCCTTGCTATGTAGGGGGGGGGGCAGGGGTGATTGGGTGCTCCAGCGGCTTCCTCGGGCAAGATGGCGGCCTCATGGTTCTAGTGATAATTGTCTAGTACCAGTTGTGGTACTAATGTTAGGGGATCAGGCTTCCACATAAGGAAGTTGGTGAACCCCGTGATACATTTTTTGCATATTAAAATAGTGCAAAAATGTGTTATTTTACCACAGGCTAGTAAACAGGAGCCTAAGTTTTGTACTTAACCCTCCTTTGCCTTAAAGAATTTGCCTAAGGTCACAAGAAACATCGGTGGGAGAAGCAGGAGTCAGACCCTGGATCTCTGCTTAATAGTCCCAATGCTACTGTGTTCAAAAATGATACTTTTTAAAAAATGATTTTCCATAACGTATGTGCAATTTTAAAGCAACGTTTCTAATGAAAAGAGGATTAATATTTAGTTTTATATCACCTCAAAGTAGTTGCCATTTATCAGAATGAATCTGATTAAAAGTGGCTATTACCAGCTTTTTATGAACATGTAAAAGCTTTATGCCTATTTCACACCATCTGAATTTCAGAAAAACCGAGCTAGTATTTTGGTATGTTACAGTGATTTATTATTTATTCAGAGAACTATTGCTAAAGAACATTACTTGAAGATGCTCCTTTCAGGTTGTTGACTTCTCTTTATGAAAATAACTTTTGTGCATTTATACAGTTCTGTAATGGTATCCTCTCTCCCTGGTTACATGGTTTGTCAGTTTTGCACAGTATATGCACCTTTCTCCCCCTCCCACCTAAAATGTATTTTTGTTACAGAATGCTGCAGGCCATGTGGGGGGGTTAATCCCCCCCCCCCCCCCCCCCCATTCCTCATACTGTTGTACTTAGGCAGTTCTTATGTTCTGCTTACTAAGGCTTAAGATCATCAAGCCCAGTGTTTCCAACAGTGGCAAAGTCCCTGGCATGTCCCTAAATTAGCCAGTTCCATGCTACTTATCCCCAGGACTAAGCAGTGGTTTTCTCTGTCTTCGTTAATGATTTATGGACTTTTCATTCAGGAATCTGTCCAAACTTTTTTTTTTTTTTTAAACCTCGCTGTGCTACCTGCTTTTACCATATTCTCTGGCAACAAGTTCCAAAGCTTAATTATGCATTTAGTGAGAAAATATTTTCTCATATTTGTTTTAAATATGCTGCTTTGTAACTTCACAGCGTGTCCCCTAGTCTTTGTACTTTTTTGAAAGAGTAAACATTTTATTAGCATTTACCTGTTCCACTCTATTTTTATAATATTTCTCCTCGACCGTCTCTTCTCCAACCTGCAGAGCCCTAGCCTCTTTAGCCTAGGAGAGTTGTTCCATCCCCTTTATCATTTTGGTTACCTTTCTCTGTACATTTTCTGTCTTTTTGAGATGAGGAGACCAGAATTGCACACTGTACTAGAGGTGTTGTTGCACCATGGAGAGATACAAAGGCAGGGCCGTACCGAGCGTGAATCGTACCCTGTGTGACTTGCACATCGGGCGTGCGCCCCACCTCCGTGCACCTCCATCCAGCCACTTTCTGAGGGCGGCAGGAGAGAAGAGGCGCGCCCGATGTGCAAGTCGCTGGCATGCTAAGTAGATCTGTCGTCAGAGCAGGGAGGGACCAGACCTACTTAGCGTGCTGCGAGAAGGCGTAAGGGGCGCATTTCTGCTGTCTTCCATTGCCTGCTGCCGCTGAGAGAAGAAAAAGTGGTGGCAGCAGCAGACAGATGAAATGCGCCTTAAGCCTTTGTGCCGTGCGGCCGCGCCGCTCACACAGGACTGAGTACGGTCCTGTACAAAGGCATTATGATATTCTTTGTTTTATTCTCTGTTCTTTTCATAATAATTCTTTTTGGCCACCGCCTCATACTGAACAGAAGGGTTCAATGTATTGTCCACTGACACCTATATCCTTTTCCTGGATGCTGACTCCTAATGTGAAACCTAGCATTGTGTCAGTATAGTTTGGAATATTCTTCCCTACATGCATCACTTTGCACTTGTCAACATTATATTCGTCTGCCATTTGGATCCCATTCTCTCAGGGTGGTCCTGCAATTTCTCACAATCTGTATGCAATTTAATAACTTTGGATAATTTGGAGTCCTTTCAAATTTAATTGCCTTATTGTTATGCATTCCAGATCATTTATAATTGTCAAAAAGCGCTGGTCCCTGTGCAGATCCCTGGGGTACTCCACTATTCACCTTCCTCCATTGAGAACATTGACCATTTAACCCTCTGTTTTTCTCTCTGTCTGTTTCCATTCCACAGTAGGACACTGCTTCCTATGCCATGACTTTTTAATTTCCTCAGGAGTCTCTCAGGTGAGACTGTCAAATGCTTTCTGAAAGTCTAAATACACTATATTAACTTGCTTACCCTTGTCCACATTTATTCACGTCTTCAAAGAAATGGAACAGACTGGTGAGACAAGACTTCTCTTGGCTAAATCCATTATCCTGTTAAACAGTTTCTGTCCATGTGTTCACTAATTTTGTTCTACATAATGGTTTCCGCCATTTTGCCCAGCACCGATGTTAAGTGCAGGAAATGGAAGTTGCTGGAGTTCTTTATTCAATTATATATGCACATAGGAAACATTAACATGATTGATTTTTTTTTTTACATTTTTGGATTTCACATAATACTACTCTTTTATTACTAGTGTTAACTAGCAACAGATGGTATAAGAATAGCCTCTTATGGTATAACAGGCCATCATTTTATGAGACTGGAGTGGAGTCTCAACTTTGCAGTCTTTCATCTCCCAGCATGAGAACTTTTTCATAAGATATGTAACATGCAGCTCCTAAATAACTAATGGGCTGCAACTCCTCCCTTAACCCAAAGTGTGTGCAGTCACACCACTCTTAATTCATTCAGGGCCTGATCCACTAAATTTGGATGTAACTGATGCCTTTTCCTAGTTACAGTCAAGTGCAGCAGTTATCTCTCTATCCCCAGAGGTCTAACAATCTAAGCTTGTACCTGAGGCAGTGACGAAGGTCACAAGGAGCATAAGCAGGATTTGAGCCCTGACTTCCTTGGTGCTTGGCCCTACTACACCAATAGCTAGGCTACTCCTCCAGCATGATACAGAATGGGAGACAAACCTTACTGAATTGGAATTGGGTCCTGTGTAAAGTCAAACTTCCATGTGTGAACTTCACTATCCATCCACAGAACTACACTTTTCCATATTTGTTTAATCATGAAAGGAAAGGAAAACTATTGAGCATTTCATGGCTCATGCATGTGGAAGTGCAAAGTTCTGCTGTTTATCACCACCTATTTTTCTAAGTAGAAATCTCTGATTTGAACTTATGATGATGTGGCTCTAAACAAAAGGAGTAAAGGACCAGTCCTGTTACTGAGTAAGCAAGAAAACGTGTTGATGCAGGCTATATGCTCAGTCATACATGTAGTACAGTGGTTATTGACATCAGGCAACCTGTTTTTATTTATGAGGATGGTCAGATGAGGGGAAAAGTGACCAGACTGAAAGACTAGATAAACTCCCTATGGCCTTGCTTGATCTGACCTTTAGGAAGCGTCTTTAGGGACCTGATGTCCCCTTCTAGGGAGATGGACAGTCTGGGGGGAGCCTCTATTCCAAAAATAGACTTTAGAATCGACTGTTTATTGCACACTGCGTCCCTGACTTATGCTGCACGTTATATTAATAGCACATTCTGGTATGTTTGAGCCATACTTGTTGAAGGCTCTCTTCTATATTGTGCAAATGGCACATCGTATATTAGCGTGCAGTGTGTTTCATTAACGGAAATCCATGTTTGTTGTAGTTTGCTGGGAGGGGGAAGAAGGGTGGTAATTGCATTTTAACAGAAAATAATCTCACTCCATAGTGTTTCCTGACACATTTGAAACATGAGAATTGTGAACAGTTCTGCTTAAATATACCTAATGTTACACCTGTGTAGAGATGCTACAGAAATCTGAGGAAAAGGGCCCTGACAGCCAAACGTGTTTCTCTGAGGACAAGCAAAAGAAATGGTACAAATACCAGCCACCTGCAAGATAGCGTTCCAATTTCAATTCAGTTTTATTGTTATTGAGTACAGTTCGCAGGTACTCATTACATTGCTGGCATTTTGTGCTGTTCTCTCCTTCTCAGACATTCTGCACCTCGCTTATTTGAAATCCAAATTACTGTCACACAGGACCAGCCCCAGAATTGGTTCAAGGTGTTGGACCCCCTAGGCAAGCTTAAACCTTATGCCCCTGACAACCCCCCCCCCCCCCTTGGATATCAGAATCTGTTTAGCTTTGAATGCATTGCTCTTTGCCCCCCAGAAGCTGCTGCTGTCTTAGGTGACCATTTAGTTTGTCTAGGGGTTGGGATGGCCTTGCTGTCACAGGTATTCACTTTCCTTTCCCCTCACACCATTCTTGGTGCTACCTTAGGGCCCTCTGTCCTGAACACTTTTCCCATAGCCATAACATGGGAAAACCCTGTAATATATCTGACCTTTAATACTGAAGAACAGCTTGCCTCTGTTTCTTGACACCACCAAGTTTCTCTTCATCCTTTGGAAGGAAGTGATGAGCAAAACCTTTTGGTTCATTTTTAGTTCATTTGTCATTTCCTGAGTTGGGGGTGTGTTTCAGTTTTCTACACATTCATTTTAATACCTTTTTTTTCCCTACACACATTACAACTTTTTGATGCACACAAATGAATTGTATATGTATTAATTTGTAGGTTTGTGCGTGAGCAGTCATGATTTTTTTGCTTGCAAAAACATTTTAAACCTCTCTATGGTCTTTATTTGCCATGGGTACGGGTGTCAAGAGCTAGTGAATAATTGAAAGACAAACTGAATGGCCGCTTGTATTGGGTGCTTTCGGACATCTGACATTTAAATGCAGTCAGTCAGATTTGCCATGCTTGGGCTTTCATCAGTGTAAAATACTCCATGAATACAATATGTATTCAAATAGGCTGAGAGCCACGAGAAAAGCACGCTAATGATACAGCATAGGCATGTTCTCTTCTGCTGAAGAAAATGCCATATTTCATCATGGTTTGCACCATTATAGCTACTCATCTGATCATTTTTAGATAGTGCTAATGAATTAGTGTCATTAGGTGTGACTGGGTGTTTAAAAAAAGAAAGGAATTTGGCAGTGCCGCATGATTACCTCAAAGAAACCTGAATGTATATGAGTGTACTGTATTTTAAGGATATTTTCTAGTGTGCTTTAATTTATTAATTTTCACACAGAAGAATGACTTGTTCTCTGTAATGTGTACTTTGTATGAAAGGTTTGTACATCCAAATCAATCATAATTTTTTTTGTTTGCACAGGATATGCTGTTTCTGCTAAACTGAACTCTAATTTATTTTTCTAGTGTTATGTATGAATTATAACTTATTGTTAAAGATATCACTCACAAGGCACATTTTTAACAATTGTGGCATAAACTGATTTGTACTATTTGAGTATGTGCAATATTTGCAAAAAAGTGCACTTTTGATAAGTAAAAGTAGTGAAATAGATTGAGTCTATCTATATTGCCTTCCTCTGAACTCTCAGGACAATCAAATTGCATGCAGAACACACATTTTGTTTTTTTAAATTTCAGCCACAGTATGATTTTCTTGCATCTGAAGAAGGGTCACCATCTCCCACCTGAGAACCTGCCTAGTACGGTGCTAGGAGCAACATGACATCAATGCTGGCAGGAGATTGAATGTGGGCATGTGAGCCAGAGTAATACATTCATATCTGTGTATGGCACACAGTGATGTCTGCTTGAGTGATCGAGGAAGCAACATATCTGCCACAAGTTCTTGGATTCCCTTGGATCCCAGATACAGTTTCTTAAAGTCATGTACAGGACTTGCAGTGAGACCACTACTTTAT
This sequence comes from Ichthyophis bannanicus, assembly GCA_033557465.1. Taxonomy (NCBI): domain Eukaryota; kingdom Metazoa; phylum Chordata; class Amphibia; order Gymnophiona; family Ichthyophiidae; genus Ichthyophis; species Ichthyophis bannanicus. The sequence continues at coordinate 556,728,539 of CM066035.1, forward strand.
GTATTTATTTATTTAACCAGATTTCTATACCGCTTTCTCCTTAAATCAAAGTGGTTTACAATGCATCTACAAAGATTACATACAACAAGGGTGAGGGGGCATGGAGTGGGATGTTGCAATGTAACTTTATACAATGAAGTCATATAGGGGAAGTTGCAACATAACTATATACACAGTGACCTACTTAAACATGAGTTATATACAGTGAGAATGCTAATAGACAATCCAAAGTACACGTTAAAGCTCGTGATATGAAAGTTGGGGGGTTAGGGTAGGCTCAAAAGGGGGAATAGAGGGTGGCTGAGTGTAGAAGGGGGAGCACAATGATGGACTGTTCTGTGTTCAGCTATGGTTATGTAATGTCCCCATATTGTTTGATGTAGAGTGAGGTTTTAAGCATCTTCCAAAGGTCCTTGATATCAGAAGTGGCTCTTAAGTGGTCCGGGGGAGAGTTCCAAAGAGCAGGAGCGGTGAGAGACTTAGCTCTTTCAGATATGGATTGACTAGCTTTGGAGTAGGCGCTGGGGGTTGTGATCATATTCGTGATGCGACGCCTCCTGGGTCTTGTACTAGTGTCAGTGGTGATGTCTTCAGGCTTTGTGTAGAGAGGTTTTGTTTGATTTTAAAGATGTTTAATAGTGCTTTATACTTGATGCGGGAGTTAGTGGGGAGCCAGTGAAGGTGGTTTAAGATAGGGGTGATGTGGTCATGCTTTGAAGATCCTGTTATAATCCAAGCAGCAGTGTTTTGTGCCATCTGTAGGGGGTGTAGAAACAGTTTAGGCAGCCCAAGGTATATGGGGTTGCAGTAATCCAAGATAGGAATAATTAAGGCTTGACAAACATTGCGAAAGTGTTCTTGACTGCGTAATGGTTTGAGTCATCTGATCATCCGTATCTTGAGATAGGCTTTATTGGTAGCTTTGCTGATGTGAGACTGGAGGTTCAGTTTACTGTCTAGAGTGACTCCAAGGTATTTCATTTCAGGTTTAATGGGTGTTTAGGTTAAGCGTGGGAGGGGGTGTGAATCCATTGTTTCTCGTGATAAGAGCTTCTGTCTTGTAGTTTATCTTAAGGTTGTGTTAGCCAGCATGTCATCTCTTCAAGGCAAACTGCTATTTTTGAGTAGTTTGGGTTGTCTGTTTGGAGTGTAGATCATTATATCGTCAGCATGTATGGTATAGCGGATCTTGTGTTTTTTGATGATGGAGCAGATAGGTTGTATGTATAAGTTGAACAAAAATGCAGAAAGGGAGGAATCTTGTGGCACACCCTTTCTCACTGTGAATGGAATGGAGTCGTTGGAGCCACATTTAACCTGAAGTTTCCTATTTGTGAGGTAAGAGGTGAACCATTTCATGGTGGTGGTATGCAGCCCAATATCTTCTAGCCTTCCCAGAAGGATGCTGTGAGACCGTTTCAAATATGGAAGTAATATCGAAAATTAGGAGACATCCCATCTTGATATCAATAGATTCTGATCATGTAGTCGAACAGGAGAATTAGAAGGGTTTTGACACTGGTTTGGTCGAAATTCATGTTGGTGAGAGTCTAATAGTGTGTGAGAATCAATATAATCCTGGAGTTGACATTTGTACTATTTTTTTCAATGATCTTAGGAAGGGGAGGCCGGAGATGGGCTGGTACGCAGCTGAGTCAGATTTGCTTAGGGCAGTGTTCTTGGGTATTGGACGGACAGTTGCAAGCTTTAGGGTGTTTGGCAGGCTGCCTTGAGTAAGGGATTGGTAAACAATGTTGTGGATGAATTGACAAACTTTGCTGATTTAATCCAGGCTACTGGACATGGATCAGTAGGAGCAGTGCGGGTGTTGAGCGCCGAGATAGTTTATCTGCTCCGCAGATGGGATGCTGAATTTTCCGCAGATGTGAGTGTATAATGTGAGTTTAGGGGTATTCAGAGTGTATCGTGGAGGAGATGTGAATTTGGATTGAAGGAAGTCAGCAAAGGCCTCTGGGTGTATCGATTCCTCTTCCTTGAGACAGGTTTCTTTGAGTGTGCAAACTATTTTGAATAATTCTCTGGGTCTGTTTGTGGATTTGAGTATAATGTTGGTGTAATATTCCTTTTTTTGTTAATTGATGACATTGTATACTTTGCTTCTGAGGTTAAGAGTTAGAAAACTCTTTTTTATTATTATATACTATAACCAACCGTAGATACATACACTCGACAACATACAACATACGCGCACACAGAGCGCAAACCATGTACAAAGAACAATGAAAACACAGAGCGCAAACCCTGTACAAAGAACAATGAAAAAACATCAGAGCCATACACTCTACTATGTACATAATGCAATTTGTATCATGCCCACCAGAAGTAACTAGGAGTGCCCCCCCCCTTCCCCCCCAACAACCGCCCTCCCCTCTACACCCCACCAACCATATCCCCCCCCCCCCCAGTCCACACCAAGCTACTGGACTTCTAGAGTGGAAGCTACCGTAGGCTCATCGAGGGCCTCCACTACCGTAGGCTCATCAAGGGCCTCCACCAACGCAGGTTCCCCACTCAGCACCCCCAATTCCTTTCAGCCACTCAAAAGATTCTGCCTCCTAACCGGGTCCCACACCCTAACCCACCGATCCCAAGCTGCCGCCCCCAGACACTTCCCCGTCCGCTTCTCCATGTCCCCCAGGTCTAACATAGCTCGCTCCCATTCACCAATGTCGGGGGTTGTGTTCAGCAACCAGTGGCGCAAGATGCATTGTTTCACCACCAGGAAACCCTTCTCACATAACTGATGTTCCCCACGGGGAATGGGGCAAATCCCGACCCAATACCCAAATAATCCCCACTCAGGGGAAATTTGCACTGAGGAACCCACCCAGTCACTTAATTTAGCCAGTACGGCAGTCCAAAACTGTTGGATACGGGGACAGAACCAGAACCGGTGGGCTAAAGAGCCCGGGGCGCTCCCACATAAAGTACACACATCTGTCTGCGCCAGACCCATCCGCGCCGCCCAGACGTTGGAGACATATGCCCTCCAGAGAAACTTATATTGTATCTCCTGCAACTGAACAGATTCCACCAAACCTTTAATCGCCCCGAAGGCAGCCTGCAAACATTCCACCGTACCCCCTGACATCTGATCATTCTGCCATCGTTGCGCCAAGCAGCGCAGGGACCGCGTATGTTCACGTGACAAACCCCCCGGGACCAAGTGCTCCCATAAAGACCGCACAGTAATTTTACCTTCCAAGGCCTGAAACAACTCCAACATGCCGCCCTGAGACAGCAGCAAATTCTCCCGCCGCTGCAGACCACGCACATAATGTCGGACCTGCAAATAGAAGTAGAAATCCCGGTGGCTTAGCTGGTATCGGGCACACAGAGAGGCATATGAATCAAGATCCGCCACTCCAGCCATAGTCAGGTGTCCAATACAGCGGATACCCCGCTGTGCCCAAGCTCGCGCCACTCGCCCCTCCAGTCCCGGTACAAAGTCAACATTGCCCTGCAGAGGAAGGCAGTCCGTCACCTTCCACGACATTCCTCTGTGTTGACACACCGCCCTCCACGCCTGCCGCAGCATGCGCAGAGTCTCAGAGTGCCTCCAACCCCCGGAGAGGTCTCGCTGGGGGGAATGCAACAGCGTGGTGCGATGCTGCGAGCCCGCCAAGTCATCCAATAAACTGATAGGCAACACCTCCTCGGTCCCACAGATCACATCCCGAAGGGCGCGCATCATATAAACCAAATTGTGGGCGCGGATCGACGCCAACCCTACGCCCCCCTGCTCTACCGGCCCCAACAAAGTCGCAAAGGCGATACGCGCTCTCTTCCCCCGCCAAAGGAACTTAGTTAAGTGGCGCCGTAGAATCTCTAAGTCCACAGAGCGGACCCAGATGGGGAGGTTCCGCAACACATAGAGCCAGCGCGGTAGCTCAACCATGTTAAAGAGCGCCACTCGGCCCTTCAGGGACAAGGGCAGATCGCGCCATTTCCGCAGTTTCCCAATAGTGCTGTCCATCAGAGGCTGAATATTGACCCGATATAATTGGGACAACACCCCAGGAATCTGGAGACCCAAATATCGAAATTGCCCCTCGGCCCAGACCAGGGGAAACTCGCCGTGCCATCCCCGCCGGACTTGCCCCCCCACATCTAGAGCCAACGACTTCGTCGTATTAATCTTAAGGCCCGAGAAGCTACCAAACCGCTCAATCAGCTTGAGAGCTGCCAGAAGTGAGCGCTGTGGGTCGGTAAGACACAACAACATGTCGTCAGCAAACGCGCTAACAGTCAGCCCCCCCTGCCGCCAGTGCATGCCCTGCACGTCCTCCATCTGTCTCAACATCAATAAAAGTGGTTCTAACTGGAGCACAAAAAGTAAAGGCGAGAGGGGACAACCCTGCCGGGTGCCTCTATGCAAAGGAAAAGAGTCCGACCTCTCACTGCCCACCGTCACATATGCTAGAGGCGCAGTGTACAGGGCCTGCACCCAGCTAGTAAAAGTGCCCCCTAACCTGAACCTACGCAGCGTTTCGAACATGTACGCCCAGGAAACTCTGTCGAAAGCTTTTTCCGCATCTAGGCTGACCAAGAGCAGCGGAGCTCCCTGCCGCGCATATTTCTCCATTCCCCACAAAATCTTATTGATATTACGAACCGCTTCTCTGCCTCGCACAAAACCCGCCTGGTGGTCCCCCACCAGTTGCGGTAACAGGAGCTGCAACCGATCGGCCAAAACAGATGCCAGGATTTTCATGTCAACGTTAATCAAAGAAATTGGCCGATAGGCCGCGGGGTCGAAAGGGTCCTTCCCAGGCTTGGGAATAAGAGAAATGGAGGCCGTCCGCATGTCCCTGGGGAAACTCCCCACCTCGACAGCCTCCGCGAACAGGGCAGCCAAGGTCGGAGTCACCTGAGTCTCTAAGATCTTGTAGAACTCTGAACTAAACCCGTCAGGGCCCGGCGCCTTATGCGGCTTCCCCCGGCGAATAACCCGCTGAATCTCCCCCCCGGAAATAGGTTTGTGCAACTCCTCGAGCTCCTGGGCAGAAAGCTGTGGAAACGAGACTCCATCCAAGAATGCCCGCTCCTGAGAACGACACTCCCCCTCGGGGGTGTACAAAGTCTCATAGAACTGCCGAAAGACCGCAGCCACTCGCCGGGACTCACTCTGAAGCTGCCCCTCCGGATCCCGAATAACAGTGATGGCCCGCACGCCCCCCTTTTCTTTCACAAGGCGCGCCAAGAGTCTACCCGAACGATTGCCAAAGCGGAATAGGTGATGTCTGTAATAATGCATAGTATGTACCGCTCGATCCTGAAGCAAGGTGTTCAACGTTTTCTGGGCGTTCAAGTATACGTCCAAGGGGGCCCCGCGTGCCGCCGCTGCCGTCTCCGCCTTCAAACGGGCCAGCTCCCGGGTCAGGCCCAGAATCTCCGCATCTAATTGACGCCGCTCCCGAGCCAGATAGGCTATTATGTGCCCTCGCAAAACCGCCTTCCCGGCTTCCCATAGCACCGCCACCGATGTACAACTGGCCTCATTAAACTCCAGAAACTCCCGCCATTGTTGTTCCAAATAACTTTTAAACGCTGGATCACGCCACTTATGCCGAGGGAACGACCAGCGACCGCTGCTGATACCCGAGCTTTGCCAATCCATCCACACCATGGCATGATCCGAAACTAAAACAGGCCCTATTTCGGCCTTGATGACCCTTCCAAAAACTCTATCGGAGACTAAGATGTAGTCCAAGCGAGACCAAGTCTGATGGGCGCGTGACAGATGCGTGTAATCCCTTTCTCCCTCGTGAAGGACACGCCAAACATCTACCAAGTTCCCCTGTTGGCAAAGGTAGCTCACCCCCTTTCGTGACCAGCCTGAAGTCTCGTTGGGATTTGACTTGTCCAAAGCCGGATCGTGAGGGCAATTAAAATCACCGGCTAGAACAACTGGTAACTGCGGATTCGCCTCCACCCTGCGCAGCAGCCTCTGGAAAAAGGTATGATCATATACATTAGGGGCGTAAACAGATACCAAAAGCATCGTTGTCCCAGCCAGGGTCACATGAAGGATTAGAAACCGGCCCTCGGGATCCTCCTCCACCCCCAGCAATTCCACGGGGACCCCTTTACGAATCAGAATCGCCACCCCCCTCTTTTTCACAGAGGCAGAAGCTGCATAAACCTGCGCTACCCAATCTCTCTTTAATTTAACATGCTCTGCAGCCGTTAAATGAGTTTCCTGCAGCAGAGCCACATGGGCTTTCGCCTTCTTCAAGGCCTGCAGCACTTTGGTACGCTTGACCGGGTATTAAGCCCTCCCACATTCCAGGAAACAATACGTAGGTGTTGACTCATTGAGTTAGGGAGTAGTCGACCCACCATTGCAGACCACTGTCAGAGAGCACGGAAAAAAGCTGAAACCAACTCTTCCCTAGCCAGCATCCCAGGAGCCGCCCAGCCTCAGCCCCCAGTCCACCTCCCCAGTGTGGGATACACCTAGAGGATTCCTTTCCCCCACCCAGTCCATTGCAATAGCACATATTCGCTACCCCCTCCCCACCCCCCCCTCACTCCCTCCCACCCCCCCCGTCCCCCCTCACTACCCCCATACTCTACCCTCGAAAGTGAAACAGTACCCCCAAACCCAAAGAGAATAGCAATTCCACCCCCACCCCGATTAACCGGGGCACACTTCCTTATCAGACACTGCAGGGCCGCCCCAGCTTCCTGCCCCCCCATAATACCCACAGACAAACCCTAAAGCAATACAGAATGGATTGCAAACAATTCCCCTCCCCTTCGGCCACCTAAAGGAGCCCTCTCAAGGGACGGACAATTCAATTAAGCATTGCAATAAGCAGTAAAACTGAACAATAAGCAGGGAAGCAAAGAAACAAATAAACAAAATCCCCCGCCCCATATGGCCCAACACACTGAAAACACCCCCAAACCTTTATGCAATAACCCAACTATGTGCAAAGTTCCACAAGAGCCAATATGTCTCTCCCGTGAACCACCAGGCAAGGCAGCCCGCAGCCCGGGCAGTCTCCCACCGCTGCGTATCCACTCTCCGGCCTCCCCGTCAGACTTCTGCGAGTAGGGTGACCGGCCACGCTTACGTAGCGACGCTCTGCCTCTCCACAGTGAACTCCAGGCCCGCTACAAATGTCTTGGCAGCTCCCGGCGAGTCAAACACGTGCTGCCGCCCCAGATGCGTCACCCGGAGCACTGCCGGGAAAGCCAAGGTGAAACGCACATTTTTCTGGAAAAGTTCTGCACAGAGCGGGGAAAAGGCCTTGCGCTTTGCCGCCACCAAAGCTGAATAGTCCTGGAAAATTAAAAGTTTATGGTTCTCCAGAGTCAGGGCGCGCTTCTTCCGGTAAGCCTGCATTAAATGTATTTTGTGCTGAAAGTTCAGCAGTTTCAAGATCACCACTCTCGGTTTGCTGCCCCCCTCCGCTCTAGCTCCCAGCCGGTGGGCGCGCTCCACCTTCAGCTCCCCAACCAGCTCCTCCAAGCCCAGTTCCTTCGGGAGCCACTGTTCAATTAGGGGAATCAGCATTTGATCGGTAGTGGACTCCGGTATCCCCACCAACCTGAGGTTGTTGCGGCGGGAGCGATTCTCCAGGTCGTCAACTTTCTGCAGCAAAGTTTCAAGTTTCGCGGCCTGTGCCTCGTGTTCCTTCGCACGCCGCCCATCCTCCTCTTCCATAAGAGTCACTCGGTGCTCTACCTCGTCAACGCGGCGTTCCACTTCCACCATCGCAGCCCCCATCGAATCAAGCTTTGCCATAAGCAAGTCAAATTTAGGGTCTAGGAGCTTGACGACTTCACGTGCTAGGTCCTCCGAAGTGGAGCCCACGCTGTCTGCACTCGGGGATGCCGGTTGGGTCACAGGCGGCATGGCGGTACCTGACTTGCTTCCTTTCTCCCGGTCTTTTCGGGCTGGCAATGGCATGGCGTGGAGACCTGGCACAGACCCTCTGGTGCAATGATCTCCTCTAGCTACACTCGGGAAATCACCGACGGGGGAGGACAAAAATAGGGGTTTTCAACGTTAAAGCCTAAGGCGGCCCCGGAGCGAGCAGAGAACCGTCCTCACTCGCTCATGTGTCAACCGGAAGTCCTTCTGAGGTTAAGAGTTAAGTGAAGCAACCTGTATCTGAAGGCAGAAGCTAAATAAAACCTGACCTTTCCATAGAGATGTGCATGGGGATGGAGTGTAGGTTGGGTCTAATACGTAAGTATGTGTTAAAATATGATAATATACAGACATGTCCTTGCCAGTCTAGTTTATGTACAATTACACCTGGATTCAGGTGCAACAGTACACCCTTATTCTATAAAGTAAAATACATGCTGCTTATTTGTTTTTGTTAAGTCCAGACACATGGGTTATGCACACCTACCAGCAGATGGAGACTGAGATACACTGACCTTCAAGTCTGCCTATAAGAAGGCTGTGCCTAGAACCTCCTCTTCAGTAGTTCAGTCTCCAGCAGATGATAGTGAGCATAGCCTAGGTGCTTTGAATGAAGTTGGAAGAAACATGGTGCCTAGCTGGCTGAGGGCCTTAGGGGGTGCAGAACCACTGGAGCTACTAGGAATGATGGCATGGAGAGCCCCACGGGGGTTCCCCCTTTTTCTCGGAGTTTTGTTGTTCCACCTGGCTTTTGCTGGGGTTTTTGCCAGGCATTTTTACTGAGGCAGAGTCAACCGGGGGGGGGGGGGGGGGTGGTGTCCTTGGCCCGAGAGGCCTCCTCTGGCCTCAGGGGTAGGTTTGTCCCTCCTGTTGCCAAGCATCCTCGCTGGGATCCAGTTTTGATTAATGAGGTAGACTTGGAAGGGTCTGTGGTCTCCCTGGAGGACCTGCCTGTGGAGGATGGGGAGATCCCTGTTGGGGGAGGATCTGTCTGATCCAGATTTTTCACAGAGATGAGCTCCCCTCCGATCATGCATACCCTGGTGGCCTTACGGATAAGTGAGGAGCCCTAGTCCGGTCAGCCGGAGATGTGTGATCCTTTATTGCAGGGGTTGTAGAAACCTACTAGCTCCTTTCTTTTCCATCAGGCGGTTAAGGACATGATTGCCACCAAGTAGAAATCTCCGAATGCAGGCCTGAGTGTAGGGTAGAAAATGGAAAGACTTTACCCCATCCCTGCTGAGGAGGAGAAGCTGCTCTTTTCTTGAGTGGATGCCCTTGTGATGTCCATCACCAGGAAAATAACCATCCTGGTGGAGGGAGATGCAGCATTGAAGGATCCACCAGATCGATGCCTGGAGGCCCTGTTCAAACAGTCCTTTGAGATCTCAGCGCTAGTGCTCCAGGCATCGGTTTGTGGGGCATATGTGGCCTAGGCATGTCTGAGATGGTCAAGCAGGACCCAGAGAAGCTGGCTTGGACATGAGTATAGGTGAGGTTACCCGCTTGTAGATGAGTCCAGTGATTCTGGCTGATCTCCTCTATAATTTACTGTGCCTCTGCAAAGAATATGGCCATTGTGGGGGAGGTGTAGCAGTTGAGGCTCTGCAATTGGTCCACTGATGTTGCTTCCAAAACACAGCTCAGTAAGCTTCCTTTTGTAAGACAATTGCTCTTTGGTTAAAAGCCTGGGGGACTCTAAGATATCTCAGCTCTTGGAGTACAGACCCAAGGGCCCTGGCAGAGGAAACCCCCATGTGGGGTTGAGGGCACAATGTTTGAAAGTTCTGGTTCCCCAAGGTGGGCAGCTCTTTCATGGAGGTTGCCAGGGAGGTAGAGAAGGCCCCTGCACTGAATTAGAGCCCCTAAACCCTCCCAATGAGGGTTTGGGGGTCCTAGCAGGGGTGCAGTCTGTAGACAGGCATCTGCAACAGTTTTACCCCTGCCTGGACCCAACTCACTTCAGACAAGTGATGTTGGTCATTCAAGAGGATTATGCACTGTTCATGCCACCCAGCTAGCTACCTGCCTAATGATTGAATCGCCAACTATAACTGCTGTCTAACCCTTCCCTCATGGGCACATGATCCTGGAGAAACCTCGGTGTGAGAGCGTTTTACATCACCTGGAGCACAGGTCCTAGCTACAGGATCACTTCCTGTCACACCAGGGTGATGCTTTCCTGTCGTGTGACCTTTCTCCTCCATGGCAACAGCAGGGCTGTTGGAGTGGCCTAGTGGTTGGGGCAAGGTACTTCAGGCCGGAAGGTTGGGGGTTCAAATCCCACTAGAGGACAGCAACCTTGGGCCGGAAGGACTGGGGTTTCTAGTCCCACAGGTGCTCCTTGTGGTCTTGGGCAAGCCACTTAACCCTCCATTGCCCATGTTCCCTGTAAAATAGTTATCTCCAAGTTATAATGCCCTGTTCAATGTAATTTCAGGTTGTTCAATGTAAACCGCACTGATGCAGAATAGCGCGGTATATAAGAAAATGTAAATAAATAAATAAATAAGGCTGCCAGACTGGATGTGGGACTTCAGTACTACATCCCTGTAGTTCTCGTTTATATACCTCTGTCTGCCTTTTCCTCCAAGTCTGCTACTTTAGTCTCCAGAGATCAGACTCGTTCCTTGAGAGCAAAGTGCTCCTTGCACCTGGTACACATGCAAGACCCCTCACCAACTGGGAGAAAATTATACCTGTGACACTCAATGCAAAAGACGGGAAAGCCTCCATCTCGCTGCCGGACTACTGTCTGCATCGTCATTTTAAGGTTTTGATTAGTTATTTAATTGTACTTTGGTTTGCTGGGGATACTAATACAACTGTACCTAATATGTTTAATGGACTTTGTTCACCTCAAGATTAATTAAGAACCTGAGATTAATCAATGTATTCCTGATGAGGATAACCAGCTGCACCTGAAAGTGAATATGGGCACTTCCTTCCCTTTAATAAGTTTAAGAACATATAAAGCTAAGACTATCCCTGGGGTGAGAGGGAGGGAAGGAAGACTTAATAAAAGCTGGCTTGCTACACTACCCTGACCTGTGCTTCTAAGGTAGTCTTACTAATTGCTTGGGTGATTCACACTGCCCTTGGTTTGATAGAGAGGGCCTTTCAGATTGCCCCTTTGATCTGTCACTTCTCTTTAACACCTAGTTTAAGACAACTTCACAGATCTTTTGCCTCCTAACTGTGAGGCCTCTTTGTAAAAGTCACTAAAAACAAGTTTATTTCTTTCTACTCAAGATTATTTATTCTACTTATATGCTAAGCTGTACTCTGATTTGATTTAAATGAAAAGCTGTCTGGTGTTACTAAGACCTGACTGACTCAGCAATAACACTGAATTCTAAAATACAGATTTATCAGCATTAACCCAAAGAATTCCCTTTTCCCACAAGATTTAGAGCAGGGGTCTCAAACTCAAATTGCTTTGAGGGCCAAATGAGGACTTGTAACCCATGGGCCACACTCAGTAGCACTTTTTTTTAATACAGGTGAGTTTTGCCATTAAACTGGGCTCTCCGATTTGCTAGAAGACACGCCTTCAATCAGCTGGGTCATAATCGCTGTCGGAGCACTCCGCCCCCTGCATGCATGGCGTTAATGTTAAACAGTGGTGTGAGGAAAATTTTTATCATCCCAAAATGTGTCGCGGCTGCACAAAATTCTCTCGCGGGCTGTGTGTTTGAGACCCCTGATTTAGAGTATATTTCAGAAGATAAATACTTAGAAGTGCAGATCTATTTCCAGCTGTAACCGTCCCTTTTGGTAGTCCTTCAAGACTCAAATCGGCAAGGGGCCATCAAGTGCTCACTGGTGGTAGCAGAGACACTTCTGCGATGGGCAGAATGTCACCTGACCTTTCTTTGGCAGCCCATATAGCATGCAAGTGTACTACTTGAGTCACAACTCACTGGACCCAGGGGAGTGGACATTATTGGACTTGGCCTTCCGGTTCACAGTGAATCACTGGAGGACGTCGGTAATGGATCTCATGGTAGCTATTGCCAACACCAAGGTGAACTGTTTTTTCAGCAGGTGCCAAGAGCACATGTCCGAGGGGATAGACACTTTGGTTAAACCTTGGCCTAACATCGTAGGATTTCCTCCCTGGCTGTTGATCGGTCATGTCTTACATGTGGCATTGCACCCAGCCATGGTGATGCTAATTGCTCCAAATTGGCTGCAGAGCCCATGCTATGTGGATCTAGTGTGCCTCCTGGTGGCAGATTACCTTCTGCTCCTGGGGCGAACAGCCTGCTATGCCAGGGCCCCGTTCTGATGCCAGAGGCACATATATTCTCACTTATGGCATGGCTCTTGAGAAGGCACATTTGAGCCACGGGGGTTATTCCTTGAAGGTGGTGGACACCTTGCTACAGGCAAGGCGCAGGTCCATGTCTCTCACATATGTGCGGATATGGTGCATCTTTGAAAGTTGGTGTAAGGACCGAGGAATCTGTTCCCTGGGAGCCTCTCTTCTGAAATTCTAGCAGTTTTGCAAGTGGAGCTAGAAAAAGGGCCTGGCTTTGAATTTCTTGAAGGTGTAAGTTGTGGCTTTGGGATCAGCCCTAGCTTTGCATGTGGATGTGGTCCATTTCCTTAGAGGAGTTGAGCATATCTGGCTGCCCTCTTGTCTGGTGTTTCCTGCTTAGGATCTGAATTTTGGTTTTCTCAGCATTATTGGAGGCACCCTTTGAGTCCTTGCAGAGGGTCACTGTGAAGGATTTGTTCAGTGTGCTGGGTTTCTGAGTTGCAAGCGTTTTCCTGTCAGTAGTCCTGTTTGATCATGTCCAAGGAAAAGGTGGTCCTTTGTCCTGCTCCTTTTGTTTTGCTGAAGGTGGTGTCACCTTTCCATATTAAACAAGTAGTCATGTTTGCTGGTTTTCCAGGAGGCTCCGGAGTCCCGATTCTCGGGTCCTCCATTTGCTCGATGTTCATGGTTCTTTCAAGCATTACCCAAACATTACGTGGCGTTTCAGGTACTCTGATCATCTTTGTCCTGTTCGGAGGTCTAAGGGAGAGGCAGTCTCGAAGGCCTCAACTTTGCACTGGAGTAGAGGCCATTGTTTCAGCCTATTTGGTGCAGGGCAGAGCGGTTCCGGCAGGATTGTGGGTGCATTCAACCCAGGTTCAGACTTTGTGTTGGGTGGAGTTTGGACTTGTTCCGCCTCACGACATCTGTAAGGTGGTGACTTGTCTTCCTTTCCGCTTCTTTATGCGTTGTCATTGGCTTGATGTGTAGACACCCCAGGATGCGGTCTTTGTAGCAAGTGTTGCAGACAGGAGTTTTGGATCCCACCTGTCATTAGCACTGCTTTTAGTATGTCCCATGCATCTGGACTGGAGGGACGAATAGGAAGGTAAAACTAGACCTTATCTTCCATTTTTCTTCACTGGAGTCCCTCCAGTCCAGTGGTATTGGCCTTATGCCTGCTTGAAGAATTGTGGTATTGCAGCTGAGGGTACCCCATAGTTTCTGATAATAAAGGATGGCTTGCTGTATTCCTGCTGTTCTGCTTCTGATTGCTTTCCTTTCCTATTGGGAAGTTTATGGTTCCCATGGTGTGGTGGTTGGATATTTAAAATAAAAAACCTGAAGAGGAGGTTTTAGGCATAGGTGTCTTTTAGGCCAACTTGAGTTCAGTGTATCTGTCTTCATCTGCTGGTAGGAGAATACTATGCGACTGGACTGAAGGGACTCCAGGAAAGAAAATTAGCAGGTAAGGTCTAATTTCACCATATGTTACTTTATAGAGTTGTCCCTAAATATGGGCTTGATGAGTTATAAAATTACCCTTTAAATATATTTAGACAAACTTTTTAACAACCCCTCTTAACAGTAAAAGGGAAAAATTAGAAATACTATCCCAGAATATAAAGGAAATGAATTTATGTAAGTGAATAAGCATTCCTATTTTAATATTTTAAGTCTATCACTAGCAGGATATATAAAATTAGATATGAAATAACTAATGTTATAATAAACTAATACAAAGAATATCAATACTAGTATAGCTTTATGTATGTACTAGTGCTTCCTGAAGTTTGTTTATAACAAATTGCATCTAGCTGTGCTAGTGTAAAAATGAAGAAGATATGGACAATGGCCCTGTCTAAGGGGTATGTTTACTAAGCAGTCTTAATGTCACCGGGCGCACATTATCGGGCGATAAGGTGCGCTGAAGGCGGAGGAAGGCTCCCCAGGGGTGGAGAGAGAAGGTCAATGGGTGGAGAGTGAGAGGGGAGAGGCTCCCTGCACACTAATGCTGTGGATTCCGGGGCTGAAAACTAACGCCAGTGAAACCCTGGCGTTAGAGCAGATTTAAAGGGAAGAGAAACCATTTCCGTCAGCAATGTACAGCAAAGCCAGGGAAACCTACAAAATGTGATAAGTGTGATACATGTGCACGGAACAAAAGGGCAAATAAACATTGAAAATGACCTGAACAAAATTTTAAAAAAACATAACCAAGTTGGCCAATAGTGATATTAATGGGAAACAGCAAAAAACACTACCGAGAAAGCTCCAAAAAAAAAAAAAATTAAGTTTGGAAGGGTCTATGCTCTGTCCCCATACAAGGTGAATGATCCCACAGTGAAATAGCCCTGATCAGGGTTTCCCCTTGTTATTGGACAGGTTTCCTAGGGCGTGCACATGTTCCGCAACAGCAGGGTGGGCATGTCGGAACGGGCAACTGGACAGATGCTGGAAAAGGGGATACAGAGGGCTGCAGGCGGCACATGCTGTGGTGCAGCTGGGCCACAGTGCGGACTAGGGTAATGCCTAGGTGGCCCATAGGAATGCTGAAACAGTAGAGCAGCCAGACAGCAACTGATGAGGGCCCAACATGGGCACGAGTGTGTCCCACAGTGTCACAGGGGATAGTACCCAGCAGGTAGCCCCAAAGGGCACAGAACATTGGCAGGTGGTGCTGGGGGGAAGCATGGATGTCTATGCAGGCACCCCTACCCCAGATCCCACACCATAGGCAGCTGCCTACCGGCACACTGGATGGCCTGAGACTGCACACCACCAGCAGAAGGGCCTGTCAGCATGGTGACAGAGGTACCGGTGGTGGAGGGGGCAGTGGCAGCTGCCCACAGCAGACCATGGCCTAGCCCTGTTTAGGTGGGTGCCGTGCACTGCAACAGACAGGCTCTGTCTGACGAACAATCATGGTATCCCCAGGGACTGAACTGTCCCTGTGGCAACAGTGTGGTGCAGTACATACAGCCAGTGTATTCAGGAGCAGAAGGTCACAGGCTCAAGTCCAAGCCCTGGCTCCTGCCAACCCAGTCCCCATATTTTACCCACTACTAAACCGTGGTAATAAAGAGGGAACGTTTATTGCACATAATATAAACATGCCTCAAACGCCTATATGTTACCCTACAGAGCACAGACACCATAAACATGCATGAGTCGCCCACATGCAGTCGTGGAGGGCCAAACACCATTCAGGTTCCATGCTGTCTAATAAAGATGCCTGTGCTGCATTTCTATGCGCTGCCCCCATGGTATGCAGATGCATATTCATTAGGGACAGCATGAAAACCCGAACAGTGTTTGGCCCACCAGGACTGGAATTGGGAACCTCTGCAGCGGCCAACAGTGGCAGAAACACCCGCACCCACAGGCTCCATTGTCCAAAGCCTCCTGGAAAGGCAGGATGTTGGGCCCTGTGTGCATCTCCCAATACTAGCATTTGCATACCGTAGCAATGCCGCACTAAACCTGGGAATAAGTTACACATATATCAAACGGTTGCTATGATTAATGGCAGATAGCAATTCCTAAGTTCAGCACAATCTGCTGATTGAGCTGCATCATAGCAACCTTTCTGATGTCTGTGGAGTGTGTTTCAGTTCTGGTGTCCGACAGTGTTTACCACCCCGGGGAGTGACCCCAACAGTATTGCATACCATAGCCATGCCTGCACTGTGCCCAGGAATGGTGTGGTGGCCAGGGCTGCCAAAAGCCTTGATATGTGCACAATGCTGGCATAGGTGTGGGAGTGTGTGTGTCTGTCTATCCAGTGTGTAGGGGCTGCCAACATCTTATGCAGCCCTCACTGCTTGCACTGTTTCCTGTGTTAGCCTGCCAATGTGCATAATGAGGAGCAAGGTACTGTAGGTATAGCCCGGACAGGGCAGCCTGGGCAGGATGCATCTGCAAAGGGCAGTGGCTCAGACATTGTAGTGCCCAG
This sequence comes from Ichthyophis bannanicus, assembly GCA_033557465.1. Lineage (NCBI taxonomy): Eukaryota > Metazoa > Chordata > Amphibia > Gymnophiona > Ichthyophiidae > Ichthyophis > Ichthyophis bannanicus. The sequence goes on from CM066035.1 coordinate 556,744,664, forward strand.
CCACCACCTGCACGGACAGGGTGGCCACAGCATGTCCTGCTGGGAGGTCACTCTTACCCTGACGGAGCAGTGACCACGGCATGGCTAGGTTCCCCCATAGTGCTCTATAGTATTTCTCTCAAGTGATATATATATATATATATATGGGTTCTCTTTTTGGGGGCCCAATCACTGACCTATCTGCTTGGTGGGTGTGCTCATATCCCAGTTTTGGGTGCACACATCTTCTCTAGGAACATGCACCATGGACTAGCTAGCAGACTGTCTGCAGTTAGTATGTGTATGGTTGGAACACCTTGCAGGGTGCAGCGGCTGGAGACTCACTGTGCTCGCTGCTGAAGAATGTCAGACAGTGGTGGGGGGCAGCTGAGCATTCCCAGGCCTACTGTCTGTCTGCTATTGCCTTATGGATGCGTACAGATTTGCATTGACCACCCTGTAGGGTGTCTGTTCCCCAGCAGGACTGGGGTTGATGGTCCCCTCTACTACCACCATTGCAGGGATGTAGAATGTGGATCTGTTGGTGGGAGATCCTGATCTCCAGGAACAAGCAGGAAAGCACAGTTACTTACCTGTAACAGGTGATCTCTGGGAACAGCAGGAATAAGTCTTCACATATATGGGTATTGTCGGTACAGACGGAGCCTGCGTGGGAACGCTCCCCAGCATCCAGAAAGAAAGCTTTTGGGAGCATCCCACAGCGCCTGCGCGCTGCCTTCCCACCTTTCCCAACCGCCTCTCTCCAGTTCAAGTTTTAAGCTGAGACAACGAGAGAGAGAGAGAGAGGGGAAAGGAAAGATAGATAGAGAGATACAACTCCTAGGGAAGGTGGGTGGGTTGTGAAGACTTATTCCTGCTGTTCCCAGAGATCACCTGTTACAGGTAAGTAACTGTGCTATCTCCAGGAACAAGCAGGAATGAGTCTTCACATATGGGGACTCCCCAGCTAGAGATGCCAGGGAGATCTCCAAGGTTGTGAGTCCCTGAGAAGGGCTCTAACTGCCCCCATGGATCTTGAGCATCCAATCAGGGATGGGGGGTAGGAGTTGATTAGGTATGGAACAGGTGTTTTGAGAACAGCCTGACCAAACAAGGCATCCCGGTGGGAGTCCTTTTCCAAGCAGTAATGGGTTGTAAAGGTATGAACCGAGGCCCAGGTGGCCGCTCGACAGATTTGGTCGATGGACACAGAGTTCAGATGAGCCATAGAGGCTGCCATGGCCCTCACATTGTGAGCTGTGACATGGCCCTCCAGAGAAAGGTTCTTACTCTGCTAGGTGAAAGAAATACACTGAGCAATCCAATTGGACAGAGTTCTCTTAGAGACTGGAAGTCCCAAATGAGAGGGATCAAAAGCAACAAAGAGTTGAGTGGACTTTCTATGTTGCTGTGTCCTTTGTAAGTAAAAAGCGAGCGCTCTCTTACAATCCAGGGTATGGAGATTCCTCTCTGCACTTGATGCATGAGGTCCTGGAAAAAAGACAGGTAAATACACCTCCTGGTTCAGATGAAAAGGTGAGACCACTTTAGGCATAAAGTGTGGATTAGTCCTGAGGACTACCTTGTCATGATGGAACCTTGTATAAGGAGGATTAGCCACCAAGGCCTGCAGCTCACTGATGCGGCGAGCTGAGGTGACTGCAATGAGAAAAGTAACCTTCCAGGAAAGAAATTTCAAGGAGGTAGTGGCTAAGGGTTCAAAGGGCAGCTTCATAAGCTGGCCAAGAACCAAATTCAAGTCCCATGCCACTGGAGGTGGTCTAATGGGAGGTTTAGTTAAAAGAAGGCCTCTCATGAATCTTGCAATAAGAGGATGAGAGGAAATAGGCTGTCCATTGAGAGGCTTAAGGGATGCTGCAATAGCACTCAAATGGACTCTTACTGAATTCGTTTTAAGGCCTGCTTGGGATAAATGCAGCAAATACTCTAGTAAAGAATTCAGAGGTATTGCAAGGGGGTTAAGACCCTTCTGTGCACACCAAATGGTAAACCTTTTCCATTTAAAAGCATAGGAACGTCTAGTGGAAGGCTTTCTGGAAGCATGAAGGATATCCTTCACCTGCTGAGAAAAATGCAAATCTTGAAGGTCTAGGCCTTCAGCAACCAGGCTCTGAGATGAAGAGACTGGGGATTTGGGTGCCACAATGTTCCCTCCTCCTGGGACAAGAGGTCTGGAGCAGATCCCAAGCCCAGGGAGGGAGCTTGAAAGAGATGCAGAAGTAGAGGGTACCACACCTGGCGTGGCCAATGTGGTGCTATGAGGATCATAGACCCCTTGTCTCTCTGAAGTTTGAAGAGTGTCTTGGGAATTAGGGGGATGGATGGAAAGGCATAGAGGAAGTCTTGCCCCCAATGGAGGAGGAAGACATCCCTGGCCTGAACTCCCTGACACGGAATCCTGGAACAGAACCGGGGAAGTTTGGCATTCCACGGACTTGCAAAACAGGTCTATGTCCGGGGTTCCCCAAATTCGGAAGATCCTGACTATCTGGTCCCCATGGAGGGACCATTCGTGTGGAAGCAGAACTCGACTGAGTCTGTCTGCCCAAGAGTTTTGAACCCCTGGAAGATACACTGCCACGAGATGAATTTGATGCTCTCTGGCGAAGGCCCACAATCTCAAAGCTTCATTGCAAAATGACAGAGAGCCAGTCCCGCCCTGCTTGTTCACGTAGAACATGGCTACTTGGTTGTCCGTGTGGATGAGGACTGTCTTGTAGCTGAGCAGGGTGTGGAAGACTCTGAGAGCTAGAAGAATTGCTCTGAGCTCCAAGAGGTTGATATGTAGAGATGTCTCTTGTGGATGGCACCCTTGGAGAGGCATCTGTTGTAAGGGTTGCTTGGGGTAGCGACTGTTGAAAGGGGGACCCCAGCAACAGATTTTGAGTGGACTTCCACCACTGGAGAGACCAGAAGAGGCGACTGGAGGTTGCTATTTTGTCTGACAGGCACCCTGATGCCTGGGTCCATTGGGTGGACAGAGTGCACTGAGCTGCCCTCATGTGAAGGCGAGAGTAAGGAACCACATGCACGGTGGATGCCATGTGGCCTAACAGTTGTAACATTTCTCGAGCAGTTAAATGGGACTTTAACTGAATTTGTGAGGCTAACTGCACCAAGCGTAGGCAACGGGCCTGGGGAGATAGGCCCTTGCAGTTGTGGTATCCAGCAAGGCCCCTATGAACTCTAAAGACTGAGTAAGGGTGAGATGGGATTTTGGGACGTTTATTACAAGTCCCAGATACTGAAGAACACGCCTTGTGCAGGCTAGGGAAGTTTGGGCCTCTGACTGGGACGGAGCTCAGATGAGCCAGTCGTCCAGATATGGGAATACAAATATTCCTAGAGTGCGTAGAAATGCAGCTACTACTGCCATGCATTTTGTGAACACTCTTGGAGCAGAGGCCAGACCGAAAGGAAGCACTCTGTATTGGTAGTGCTTTCCTTGATAAAGGAACCGAAGGAACCTTCTGTGTGTTGGATGGATGAGGATATGGGTGTACGCATCCTTGAGATCTAGAGAACAAAGCCAATCCTGACTCTGAAGGTATGGAAGGAGAGCACCGAGAGAAATCATCTTGAATTTCTCCTTGCATAGAAACTTGTTCAATTCTCTGAGATCTAATATGGGTCTGTAGTCCCCTGTTTTCTTTGGGATAAGAAAATAGGGGGAGTAGAACCCTGAGTCCTGTTGAAGAAGGGGTACTTCTATTGCCCTTTGGGCAAGAAGGGTAGCAATCTCCTGACCCAGAATGTCAAGGAGAGATGTTGGAGAATTGAACTGTCTCACCATGATGTAAGGAGGAAGGTTTAAGAAATGAAGCTTGTACCCCTCCCTTATGATGGAGAGGGTCCATTGCTCTGCCGTGACCTGTTACCATCTGGGAGCAAAGTGGGCTAACCTTCCTGGAATGGTGAGAGGCTCTGGTTCTTCTAGAGCCAGAAAGGCTAAGTTCTCTAGATGTAAGTCAAAGGCCCTGAGGAGGCTGAGGCTGTTGGGCCGTAGCAGTCCTTGCAGCCTTAGGCTTGGCTTGTTTAGGTTGTTGCTGACGCTTTGCAGCAAAACGACCTGCAGAAGATGCCTGCTGATCATAAACAGGATAATATTTCCCCTTTTTGGGAAAGAAAGCCTTTTTGAACAACCTTTTTCTAACAGGAGCAGAAGTAGACTTTGAAAGTCTATCTAAGGCAGAATTCTCAGCATCCATCTGAGTGGCCTTTGCTTGCCAATCCTTGCCAAAAAGGTTTTCACCTGTACAAGGAAGATTTCCTAATCCATCCTGGACCCAGGGTTCCAAATCAGAAGCTTGTAACCAAGCAACTCTGCGTGCACCTATGGCAATAGCCGAGGCTCTGCTGGCACACTCAAAAGAGTCAAAGGCTGCACAGTTGGAAAATTTGGAAACATCCTGGGCATGTTTAAGCCAGGTGAGAAACTCCTCCCTTTCATCTTCTGAGATAAAAGGAGATAAAGTTTGCAGATGATCTGTAACTTCCTTTAGAAACATCCCCATATAGAGACTATAGGAGTTGATTCTGGCAGCAAGCATATTGGCCTGGAAAGTTCTCCGGCCAAAAGCATCCAAGGTTCTGCATTCTCTTCCTGGAGGATTAGATGAGTGTCTTTTTGCACTCTTTATCTTCTTCATAGCAGACTCCACCACAATAGAGTGGTGAGGAAGCTGAGTCTTATGAAAGCCAGGACAAGGAGGAACACGGTACATGGTGTCCAACCTACGAGAATGAGGGGCGATAGTGAGAGGTGTCTCCCATATGCCCAACATGTGATCATAAAGGATCTCATGAATTGGTAAAGTAGCTGCCTCTTTAGGAGCCTTAGGATATTGTAAAATATCCAATTTCTTGGCTCTAGGCTCTGATTCAGGGGCCACTGAAATGGAGAGACCCCTGGCCACTTCCCTAATGAAGTCTTGAAAAGACAAGTCTTCTGGAGGAGACATTCTTTTTGGAGAGTCTTCTGGAGGAGACATTCTTTTTGGAGAAGAGGGCTCCTGAGGAAGGAGTACCGATGCTTCGACAGAAGCCTCTGATTCATTAGAGTCTTCGGAGGAATCGAAGTATCGCCTGTCTGGATGCTCCTGCAGAGCCCGATACGCGTACCGAGTGGTATCGACATCGGGAGTGATCAGTACCGATGGGCATCACAGAACAGGGTACTGCTGCAGTCGACACCGAAGCCAATGTCGATGCAATCGGTACCGGCACCGGAACTGATATCGGTGCCGGAACCGGTACCGACAACGGAGTTTGTTGCGGTACCGGAGGCATCGCAGCTTGTATGAATGCCATAATGGCACGCTGCATGGTCAGAATATTCTGATCCATCGACGCAACGAATGTCTGGATGTCGGTACCAGTGGAAACCACCGGTACCCCAGAACATGGCAACAGGTGATCGGTCGAGGCCGAGCCATCGATGTCAACCTGTGACCCCATAGATAAAGCTTTGGAAGCTGGAGTTTCCCGCCGGGGTAATTTTACCGGTGCGGGATCCTCGAGAGCAAGCCCAGAGGCATCTCGATACTTAGAGGGAGATCTACCCTTCGAGGACCGGCTGGACTTATGTTTGGTTACCTGAGATCCATGGGAGGAAGAAGAAGCCCTGGAAGATGTCGATGCCACCGAAGCTGCATCAGAGGGAAACAGGGTACTGAGCTTGGCTGCTCGATTCTGTCGACCTCTTTTAGACATCATGGAACAGGACTCACAATCGGTGATGGAGTGATCAGGACCCAAACATTTTAGACACCAGTCATGGGTGTTGGTGATAGAGTACCGCTGCACTTCGTGCACTTTTTAAACCCGGAAGCGGGCTTTTCCATAAGGAAAATTTTTCTAGGCCTAAGGCCCAAAAGGAAAAAATGCACAGAAGTGGGAAACGGTAGTTTTTTTTTTTTAAAGAAGAAAGAAGAAAAGACCGGCGGTACCGGTCCAACGTCGAAGAAGGTAGATGCGCAACCAAAGAAATAAAGAAATATAAAGAACTTCTTCAGCGGTGACAGGAACATGACCTGCTGGCTCCGCGGAAAAGAAGAACTGGAGAGAGGCGGTTGGGAAAGGCGGGAAGGCAGCGCGCAGGCGCTGTGGGATGCTCCCAAAAGCTTTCTTTCTGGACGCTGGGGAGCATTCCTGTGCAGGCTCCGTCGGTACCGATGATACCCATATGTGAAGACTTATTCCTGCTGTTCCCAGAGATCACCTGTTACAGGTAAGTAACTGTGCTTTCCCCACCCTGAGCCCCAGAGAGCAGGTTGGGTGGTTCTACATAATCCACCTATGGGTCCAAACACTGCCGCTTGCCCGCCCACCCGGCGTCCGTCACTTGAATCATGTGACCATGGCACCCACACAGGATATGCACTATTCTGGGTGCATCATAGTCCACAAGGGCTAGATGTGATTGGGAAATACAGATGGACACAGGTGTGTCTACAAGGACTACCTATCACACACTGGCACTGATGGGGACCTGCAGCATAGGCTATCTCAGCTAAGCTGGGCGCCCCACCTCACCCTCAGGGTGAGCACAGTACCCGCACAATGTGATGGTCTGTAGCTATTCTGTGCCAGTAACACACGCGGTCAGTACCCCCTACCAGGCCAAGGTGCTCTGGGGGTGCATACCCCATCTTGTGATCATCTGTAGACTGCTGATTTGCATGTTCAGTGCATCTTGGGTACGGGTGGTTAACCCTATCCTGGTAACCACAGCAGACAGTTTGTGTGGTGACCTGCAGTCCTTCTGTAGCCAGCCAGGGGTTTGTCAGTAGCTATAGAGCTGTAGCCCACTGGTTATTTCACTGCCTGTAGAGCCAGAGGTCATGGGTTCAAACCCACAGTTGGGTTATTTGAAAGGGCTGTCCACAGCATTGTCTATTTTTAATGTACATTAGTGCTGCCAGCAAAAACACCCTCACAGTATTGTAACCATAAGGTGCCTCATAAGGCGCCCTATAAAGCGCCTTATAAGGTGTCCTATTGGGGACATTATAGGGTGCCTTGGCGGACAGTGCACTTTATAATGTGCCCTATGGAGTGCCTTATGCGGCACCTTAGGTTGCACTACCGTGAGGGTGTGTTTGCTGGCAGCACTAATTAAAATAAATGTATAATACAGTCAAACCTCGGTTTTCGTATGCCCCAGTTTTCGTTAGCTTCGGTTTTCAATGATTTTTTTAATTGCTATGTTGTCTCGGTTCTCGTACGTCCACTCGGTTTTCGTAGAATTTGAAATGGTCCGGTGACGTCATCGGGCTCCACGGCGGGGCTGTAGAAGAGCTCCATTACAAAGCCTTGTGCTTCCCTAGCAGCGATCAGGCAGCGGAGCAATGAAGGGGCCGCAGAAACCAACGGAGGATTCATAAATTGAAGATTGTGGCAGCGGAGAGGGGAACCGCGTGATAGTGCAGATGACAAGGCAACGGAGTGCTGGGGAGAGCGTCGGAGAACAAACGTGCACCAGGAGCCACGTAAGAGAACCGGCGGGGAGCGGGACTGCCTAGCAGACAGCCTTGTGAATAGGCGAAGTGAGTCGGGGGACTGCTGCGGGGAGTAGCGAGAGCAAGAACAAGACAGGAAGATCGGAGGGGAAAAAAGGAGCAGTGAAACCCGAGTGGCATCCAGCAGCGAAGGGGAAGAAAGAGAAAGCTCATACCAGGAAGTAGCAGGAAACCACCCTCGGCACAGAATAAGGTACTGTAGGTTAAGCAAAAATAATTAAAAAAAAGAAGAAATATAAAAACATCTGGTACCAGTTAGCCAGCTCAAAGCCCTGTGGGATCCAGCCTTAAAGCAGCCACTACCCAAAGGAATACAACCTAACCTATTCTCTATAAAATGTATTTTTTGTGAATATTTTTGGGTGTCTGGAACGGATTAATTGGATTTACATTATTTCTTATGGGAAATATTGCTTCGGTTTTCATACGTTTCGGTTTTAGTCAGACTTTTTTGAACGGATTAATCATGAAAACCGAGGTTTTGACTGTACCTCAAAAAGCACTACTTAAATGTAAAGGGTGATGCCTCAGCCAGCCTTATTCATTAGGCACACTGGGGGATTAAACTCATGACCCCTGTACCATCAGTCAGTGTATTGACCATTGTGCTGCACCTCTGTTTCTGTGTTTGCATATCTGCGCGCCTACTTAAGATTACCGCACGTTAACGGGCTTAGCTGCTTCTCGCACGATAATGTGCGCAGCGCACATTATCGTGTGATAATCCTGTTTTGCTACTTTAAGACCGAAACGCCAACTCCTTTTATGGCAGCTTGCACACTAGCGCTGGGCGCACGTTAAGACTGCTTAGTAAACATACCCCTAAGAGTATGGAATAAAGAGGGAGTACAAGTCTGAAAACCAAGTTTGGTCAAAGGCACAGTTCAAATAACTTGTTAGATTCACTGATAAGGTCTTAGACTATTCACTAAAGGACTGAAATTCACTGGTCATCTCTGGAGGGGATGGATGTGATATTAATGGGTAAGTGGGGAAGAAATAGCAATTGTGCATAATATTATCAACGACCTGAGTATTTAGCCAATGTAGTTAGTTTATTAATCCAAGCTTCAATTTACATAGTATTAAGAGATCTCATGACTGTTCAAGTGCCTCCTAAGATGGTGTCCAATAGCTCTTAGTGCACCAATTCCTCACCTGGTTGATCTGGTAGCCATTAATGACATAGGAACAGTAATAGGTACACATACAGGGTTTCTTATGGACATGAAAAAGCCATTGAGTGAGATACTGTAATAATTACCATAGCATGCATTTCTATTGTATATGAAAGAGTCTGAACACATCTATACGAAGGAGACAAGGTGGTCAGAAAAATGAGTAAATACCACTAGGTGGTAGAAGGGTATTGATGGATAGGGATATAGTTTAAGGGGGGGGGGGAGGGTCTTTTTCAGGGTAAACAAGGCTTTGCCAGTGTCATTCCATATTGGTCATGTTTGACCCTATTTCATTACTTGGCCCTGATCCATTCAAAATCATAGACCCATCTGGCACCCTTCACGCGTAATTTGAATCGGTGATCAACTGAGTGTCCAAAGTGGGATTATGCACCCAATAACATCTTTAAAGCTCAAACCTCAGCAGCCTGAGCTGACATGATTTTGGCTGGCACAGTGGTTAAGGGAGAACTAGCAGAGGCACTGCAGCACAAGCTGCAGAATTATATTTGGGTTTAGCACGTCCATCTGTCACCCCCAATCCAGGTGGGCAACTGGAGCTGGGCATTTTTGGGGAGATACATGATGGTATGGAATACTAGCACCTTTTTTCCATTGTCTGCTAAAATTGATTCATGGTCCTTATGTGTTAATGAAAGAGCTCTGTAAGAGTACTGGCACCCCCCCCCCCCCCCGAAAAAATACGCTGAACTAGAGTATTAGCTTTCTCTATAGCTACAGTACTTCCCATGTCCCATACCAGGGTACAATACCATCCTAGTATTTAGCACATTGGTATGTACCACTCTCTACAACTGTTGCCTCTAACAGGTCCCTCCATTTATCATTGCTCCATCTCTAGATTTAAAATATTAGATGCACCGTGTTAAGTGTTTGATGTGGATCTATTTTCTGAGAATGTATCCCAAAGCAAGTGGTTCAGAGCAGGGTTTTCTGTCATTTACTATGAGGAGGCAAGTTCACTAAGGGCCTGGGTATGTTTCAATGCCTAAACTGCATTCCCACAAGCTTGCTTACAAGGGGTCTATTTTAACTTGGCTTGATCCACCATCCAGGACCCTAGTGCTACTACATGACTGAAGCTATCTTTTCCCGCCCTCTACAATAGGATATAAGTATATGCTTTTCTGGTCGGTTGTCTCAGGACAGAAGACAAAACTGCTGCTCTCGACATTTGAATTAATTTTGACATTTGGGATCCAATTTAGATTTTTTTATTATATTTAGTAAGAGCAACTAGCAGGCATAACAACTCTGCATATGCTGGTATATGACCCCATGCATACTCAAAAGCACCTACAGTAACCAGGCCCTCAGTGTGTGTTCATGAGAGATCCAAAAGAAATTTCACACGCTCTAGACAGAGCAATTGCCCTACTCTCACTTTGAAACGGCTGACCCAGCAATTGCACTTTTCACTGGGCCACTTGAACCTTGCTAGAAGTGAAGTTTAACAGGATCCAAGAGCACTTGCTAGAAGTGAAGTTTAACAGGATCCAAGTGGCCTCCCTGATCTCCTGCACAGAAGGTCTTATTAGCAAAATGTCATCGGCATAGTGGTGACGATCACATTGATTTAAGTTTGCGTGCATTCACTACCCAATGATAAATGGTAGGAGAGTGGGACGAACCCTGGGGTACTCTGGAAATCTTCCTATTTGCATCTCTCCTGTGTCCAGCATTTCCTATCTTTCTTTCCTCACCCCTATGATCCAGTTTCATCTTCCTCCACACCCCCACATGGTCCAGTATCTCTCCCTCCTGCCCTTACTCAGCATTGTTTGATATCTTTCCTCGTCTCTCCTCCTTCCTCTTCCTATCACCCACACTGTTTAGCATCACCCCTTGCCCCCTACTATGGTCTACCTTCTCTCAAACCTCCATTGTCTCTGCCATGACATTGTCAGCAGTAAAAGTAAAAAGAATAACATGCCACAGAGCCTTCGTGCCAAGCCCTCTGCAAGTCTCTGATACACACTTCCTGTTGGCATTGAGGAGGGACCCAGCAGAGACTTGCAGAGTGCTTGGGTGTGAGGGCTTTGCAGTGCGTGCCCTTTCTTTTTACTGGTTATGCCTTCATAGCAAGAACAACAGTGGTTTGAGAGGATAGAAAAGGGTGAGGGTGGCGGGAGGACAGCACTTCATGCCAATGGCTAGGCCCTGCAGTGTTTGGAGATCAATATCTTCACCTAGGTCCCCTCCTCCAACTATAGCCATAGCCAACATTTTATGAAATGATCTTCTCACATTTAATAACAGTGGACCTCTGAGGCACCTTCACTCGGAACTAGCTCTGTCCACATAAGATAAGTGGCTGATTCATTTTAGGAAGCAATGTTAAATTTGTTTTTATGACTGAAGAGTTTCAGCTGAGATTTTAAAATAAAAATGTATAAAAAGGTTTGTTTAAAAAAAAATGAGTAAAGGCACATTCGTTGAAGGGCTTTCATGACTACAGAAGTCTGAGGGCTTCCTGATTATAGTGAAGTAGACACATAAAATACAGAGGGGTTTTTTCTTCACTCTAATTTTCAAACCAAATGAAAAAGATGCATCACAAGTGCAAACAAACCAGTGCATATGGATAGACAGACAGATGGGCCCTCTCCAACAGGTGCTATTGGTTGGCTGAAACCCACTTAAAAGGAAAAAAGAAGGGGAAGATCTCACATGCAATGGGGATCGTCCCCTTTTTTCCTTTTAAGTGGGTTTCAGCCAACCAATAGCACCTGTTGGAGAGAGCCCATCTGTCTGTCTGTCTATCCATATGCACTGGTTTGTTTGCACTTGTGATGCATCTTTTTCATTTGGTTTGAAAATTAGAGTGAAGAAAAAACCCCTCTGTATTTTATGTATCTCTTTTTCTAATTGAGTCATAAGCTGAAATTCCCTCCTTTTCTGTGACCTAGCATAAAACACATCAGCAGAGAGCTTTACCCCTTCCCTTTTATAATGTCTTCTGAATCACTAGCATAAGAGCATGCTTGTCTTTGTAGTTATGGAAACATACAACAGTTTTTATTTAGATATATATATTCTTTATGCTGCAATAACAACCCATTCCATGTGTACAACATATTAAAATACAGTTTTTAATTAAAACACAGCTGGCATAAATCATCCACAATATAATTACAACCCCCCCACCACCCATCATCTAAAGCTTCTCAAAATAATCCCTTCTTCAGAGCATATCCAAATGCCTTCAAATCATTACTGCTTTTCAAAGTGTGGGTGTCGGGACTGAAAAAGCTTTCTCAATGCAATTTTGTATTAGAACTTCCATATCTGGCACTACTTCTTATCGGTTGTATAGCACTAGAAGTACATGTAAGACACAGTCTCTGCTCAGTAAAGCTCACGATCTATGCAAAACAGACAACTACAACAGGGCAGCTTATAAAATAGACAAAAGGTTGATATAGTGTATCTGGACTTTCAGAAAGCCTTTGACAAGGTCCCTCATCAGAGACTTTTGGCAAAACTAAAGAGTCGTGGGATAGGAGGCAGTGTACTATTGTGGATCAGGAACTGGTTAAAAGAAAGAAAGCAGAGGGTAGGGCTAAATGGCCAATTTTCCCAATGGAGAAAGGTGAATAGTGGAGTACCCCAGGGATCTGTGCTGGGTCCGCTGCTTTTTGACATATTCATAAATGACCTGGAAAGTGGAATAACAAGTGAGGTTATAAAATTTGCAGATGACACAAAACTATTTAAAGTTGTTAAAACCCAAGAGGATCTTGATAAATTGGAAGATTGGGCATCAAAATGGCAGATGAAATTTAATGTGGACAAGTGCAAAGTTATGCACCTAGGGAAGAACAACCCAAACTATGTTTACATAATGCAAGGTTCCACATTAGGAACCACCACCCAGGAAAAAGATTTAGGCGTCATTGTGGATAACATGTTAAAACCCTCAGCCCAGTGTGCAGCGGCAGCCAAGAGAGCAAATAGAATGCTAGGTATGATAAGGAAAGGAATGGAAAATAAAACAAAATATAGGATAATGCCTCTATATCGTTCCATGGTGAGACCGCACCTTGAATATTCTGTGCAATTCTGGTCGCCGTATCTTAAAAAGGATATAGCGTTATTAGAAAAGGTTCAGAGAAGAGCCACCAAAATGGTAAAGGGGATGGAAGGATACTCCTATGAAAAAAGGCTAAAAAGGTTAGGGCTCTTTAACCTGGAAAACAGACGGCTGAGGGGAGATATGATAGAAGTCTATAAATTAATGAACGGAGTGGAACGGGTAAACATAGATCAATTGTTTACATTATCAGAATATAGAAAGACTAGGGGACATGCAATGAAGCTACAGGGTAAACTATTTAAGACTAATAAAAGAAAATATTTTTTTCACTCAACGTGTAATCAAACTCTGGAATTTGTTACCGGAGGATGTAGTAAAGGCTGTTAGTGTAGCTGGGTTTAAAAAAGGTTTGGACAAGTTCCTGGAGGAAAGGTCCATAAACCATTATTAAGAAGAGACCTAGGATATCAATGCTTGACCCAGTAAAAGCATTGTGGAACCTGTGTCTTTTGGGGAAACTGCTAGGTACTTATGACCTAGATTGGCCACTGTTGGAAACAGGATACTGGGCTTGATGGACCTTGGTCTGACCCAGTATGGCATATCTTATTTATTTATTTTATTTATTTACATTCTCTTATATACTGTGCTATTCTGCATCAGTGCAGTTTACATTGAACAAACTGAAATTACATTGAACAGGGCATTATAACTTGGAGATAACTATTTTACAGGGAACATGGGCTATGGAGGGTTAAGTGGCTTGCCCAAGACCACAAGGAGCACCTGTGAGACTAGAAACCCCAGTCCTTCCAGCCCAAGGTTGCTGTCCTCTAGTGGGATTTGAACCACTGACCTTCCGGCCTGAAGTACCTTGCCCCAACCACTAGGCCACTCCTCCACTCCTTATGTTCTTATGTGGCTGGTACCAAGATAAGGAAAGGAACTACAGTATAAGGACAGAGCAGGCCAGGCGTTCATACTAAAGGAGGGAAAAGAGAGGAGACAATCAGCTATATAAATAGATAATATACATACCAAACAGTTGACTTTTTCATAATCATTGTGATTGTATAGCTTTGGCTCCATCACATGTATGCATTACATGCAGCCACATCGCTACCCCTGGGATGGCCACCTGCAGGGATCATCACCCTTCCTTCCTTGCTCCATGTTACTGGTATGAACAACTCTTCTCCAGTTATATGCACCATTGTCTGGAGAGCTGTATGGTGGTTGGGAGGCTGGGACAGCTGTAAGACCAACATAGCTGGTATTGGGGCTTCCCCATGGCACAGTTATACTTTATTCTGACATGCTACAACTGCATTGGTGATGTCACTTGTGGTACATCGGTGCTGCAACCCCTTACCACACTCTCATCTACCACCATCCTTCCTTCAGCCATCCATCAGCCTCTGCCAGCTATGTATAGTTATGTCTTCTCCTGCCAGCTGCTACACCATGACTCACACAGGAACCTTTTCCTCATTTCGATGTCTTTACTCATGCCTCTCCTGTGACTGATCTGCACGTCACCGCTCCTACTCCGTCACTCTGTCATCCTTTTGATGTACACATCGTGATGATTCTGACTCCACAGGGGGACATGTCTTCTCCACCCTATACCACAAACTGACAGTACTGCATTTTACGTGGGCACCCCTCATTGAATCAGTACAGCTGCCTCCCACATGCCCATCCCACTTACTGACTGGTACAATGCCCCAGTATCTATCAGGTCCATAAGCTCCCACCTGTCCTTCCATCCATCACCTTGACATTGACTTTTGCTGGGGCTCCCTTATCCAGTGTTGATTGCTGTTTTCAGGTGTTAAGGTGCATGATAAGCGGGCCCTTGTGCCCTTACCACCAGAATGCCTACTACCTGCTCTGAGCCTTTATGCACACACACACCCTTAACGTTGCTGTTATCATTTGATATCCCCTTCTCCCTTAATGCTCTTTAGTAAACATACCCCAAAGTTTTTAATATAAAGTATGATATCCAAACGTGGGGTGTTTTTTTTCTTTTTTTTTTAGCATTTCTGGGAGGGATATTGTTGAGATAATTATGATTGAATTTAATTATCAAAATCTTGGGGGGAGGGGCCGAGTCTAAAAGCTAATTGTGAGAGGGCACAAGGCTAGGGTGTCTAAAAACCTTGCACCAGCCCTGAATGAGGAGGAGAAAGGGGAAGAAAGAAAGAGGGAGGTGAATGCTGCATGGCAGAGGGAGGGAGAGAAAGAGAGGGATGCTTTTGGGTAGAAAGGAGGGAGAGAAAGAGATGGGGAGGCTAGGAAGGGGATGCGAACTGAGCAGTATGGCTACTGGCGAGTAGGAGGGAGAGAAAAAGAGGGATCTTGGGCAGGGGGTAGGACAGAGAAAGAAAGCTGGGCGAGGGTTGGAGTTGCCACTGCCACTGAAATACTGTTTTGACCCAAACCTAGTGACTGCATATTAGATATTATTAAAATAGGTAATGCACTTATTTTATAAAAAGAAAAAACTCAAAATGTCATATAAAGTCAGATGGGGAGGACTAATTTGGAATATAGTTGTCAGGCATAGAACGATTTGGTCCTTGCACAATCTCCCTTCCCTCCCAAACTGGAACATAAGAACTGCCAGGCAAGCTCAGACCGATAGTCCCTTAAATTTTGCTTCTGTTGAAGTCTGCAGTGATAAAATACTTAGAAATTCTTGGGTCAATATTCAGTCGGGGCGGTCACCACATTTTTTCCAAACGCCAGTCATGACATTAAACCCCCCCCCCCCCCCCAAAAAAAACATATATTCAGCATTGCTACACCAATAGACAGTGGCGCTGAATGTAAGTATAAAGGCACGTATGTGGAAATTGGAGTTGAGATGTCGAGGTCAGGAGCTACTCCATTCCGATTGTATTTAAAAACTGCTCTGCTAAACATAGAACTGTTTCTAAATAGATATAAGGAAGTATAGGAATACACATGCATCGGGGGGAACCATTTTACAAAGTTACATGTGAGGAAAATTGACAGAGGAAGAAGCCTAGCAACTTTACATGTGTAAATGTCACAATTTCAGAATTCTCACCTATAAATGTTGGCACTTCCATATGCATGTGAGCCATTTTGCAAACTTAAAAGTGCAGATGCTGCTACTTAATTACAGAGGGTGCTATACTTATTTCAATTTGGAGGGCTATTAAGAAGGCTAACTCTTGTAAAGGATTGGCTAAACAGCACTTTTTTTTTTTTTTAAACTACACATGCCAGGGAGCAGGTGTAATTTTTGACATGGTTGGTCTTACTTGTGCATTTGCTATGTGAAATGGGGAATACATATGTATTTTTGTCCTGCCCAGGTCACGATCCCCCAAGATACCCCCTCACGTCACACCCCTGCTCATTCACCTCCACTGGCTTCCTGTCAAGTCTCGTATCCATTTCAAGGTCCTGACCATCCTTCACCGTGTTCTTTATTCCCACTCCCCCCAGTACCTCGCTGACCTCATTCATTTTCATTCCTCAGCTCGCTTCCTATGGTCTATGCACCTCAACCGCCTTCATCTTCCTTCTCCTGCTCACGCTCACCTACAGTCCACCCGTTCCTCTGCTTTCTTTTTCCTTGGCCCTGCACTATGGAACTCTCTCCCCACCTCTATCCGGCTTGAACAGTCATTTACCACCTTCAGAATCAAACTCAAAACCCATCTCTTTGCCCTTGCCTTTGACCTCCCTGACCCTTCTGTGTAGCCCATTCCCCCTCTCTTCCCTCTTCTACTCTCCCCCTGCCTGTCTCGTTGACTGACTCTGTTGATTTGCTTTCCTGTTTTTATTGTAACTTCCTTTCCCTTTTCACAAATATGATTTCTTTATGTTATTGTATCATGTGAACCGCTCTGATGTTTACTGAAGGGCGGTATATTAAGCTCAATAAACATAAACATAAACAACACACATGTAAATTGGCCCCTTTTTAATTAGCCATTTATAGGCACATTTGATTTACACAGGTAAATGCCTGATTATACATGTGTTAAGGCTTCTAAAATAGCTCCCATAATATGGTGACCACTGGCAACTATATGCCTTGGGGTGATGTTCAATGACTAAATATATAGCTATAAGAACATAAACATAAAATAGAAAAGCAGCTGTGAAGTGAACCCCATAACTAAATGTATAGTAGCTGAATATTGCTTCTCTACGCAGTTAGGCTTGACTGATCCTGCTCTTCCCAGACATTACACAGAACCAAAGCTGTTAAAGTGATTTTCACTGGCAGCCTCTATATAGTGCCTTTGAGGAATTGTACATTTACCGCCTGCTGGTAAACCTATAACTCCTTTTCAATGTTTGCAGGTCCCTGCTAGTAAGTAAACAAATTCATAACATCTTTCCTGTGCTACGGTAGTTTTTTTTTTTTTTTTTAAACTTTTATTTTCATTTTGCAACAAACAAAAGAAACAACACACCAAAAGAGACAAAACAGGTATACAATAAGGAAAAGGAAACCCATTACCCCCCACCCCGATGCTTCTTCTCTACCCGATTATATCAGCATGTGAGCGCTTCCAATTAACAGTGATTATACATCAAACGATCAAAAGAGTATCTACAATACAGCATGATCATGGGACAGAGATACATACAAAGTTAGACAGTCAGATGAGAGCATTTAGCAAAATGTACATAGTCAATGAGCAGCTTCCATTGAGACCAATGAGAAGGAGTCTGAACGGAGGAAGCGAACAGACGAGGTATTTGTTCATATTTACTGTAAATACAGGCATGATTCCACCATTCATTGGGGCTCAGACGGGAGCTAATTTTCCAGTATTACTTAATTAGGGAAATAGCAATGCCAAGCATAAAGTTCGAAAGGAGATAAGCCATTTTTGGGAGAGAGGGGATCCCCGCAATTGGGCGAAGTCCCACTATCCTCCAAGAAAGGGGGCTCCTGAGAGTGCGAGATAGACTAAATACGACCCCAGACCCGACGCCAGTAATACTGTAGTGCGGGATATTCATGCATAACATGAGGCAATGAACCAATGGCCGCAGGACATGTCCAGCAACCATTGCCCTGAGTAGTATTCCATTAGTCTAATCTGTGAAAAGTGTAAAAACACCGGTGGGCTAGAAAGAAGAGGGCCTGAGTGAGTGAGGCGGATCGGGAACCCGTGTCCCTCTACTCCAGATAAGGCTCCATTGCTCCGAGGTCAAAGTCACATGCAATTCTCTCTCCCATACTTTCTGCGCTATAGGGGTATCTCTAGTTATAGCATTACATAAGGTTTAGTAAAATTGGATGCTACACCCGGTAAACTACCGAGAGATCGGAAAGTCTCCAATCAACCCTATGTAGGGAATGCCGATGGCGGGAGTACTCTAGCGCTCCGAAGGCGATGCTGAAGTTGCACTGACCAGAGTCGGGAGTCTAAAGATTGCATAAGAGTATTAAAGGCACCTAAAGTGTCTAAAAGCATTGGTAGATAGTAAGAGTCTGATGGGAGAGTCATACCAGGGAAAAAGGTAAGAGGAATCGGTTTGCAAAGGCCCGCTTCTAAATCTAGCCACACAGGTCCACTCGGTACTGGATCTTCCAACCAACGAACACCTTGTTTGAGAAGAAAAGACTAAGGGAACACTTGAGTAAAATCGCCACCAAGTATTAATGGAGCATTGGCAGAGGCCAAGGCCAACTGCGCCATACTTGCATAGTAAGCAGGGTTGTCCACATTCGGGGCATAATGCAAATACACGTGAATTCACTATCTCCAACCTCAAGGTATACACGGGCCCATCTACCCTCCTTGTCAGCGCTAATATCAGGTACAGTAGCATGCAAAGACTTCTCAACCAGAATGGTTATCCCGTACCATTTGGAAACGGTGGGAGAAGAGGCAGCTACCCTGTGAGGCTTAGCATTGAGTTTCAGTGTTTCAGCAGAGTTTAAATGCGTTTCCTGAAGAAACACTAAATCAACATGCACATGACTAAGATAGCTAAGGATTTTCTTTCCTTTGAGTGGACCATTAATGCCTTTGACGGTGAATGATAAGATTTTAAATAAGGCCATTCAGAAAAGTTAAAAATTCTGAGCATGATAGCACACATAATTTCACTATATCCCTCAAACTGACTGTATCTGGCTGTACACATGACATAGGAAAAATAAGCTAATATAATACAATGAAGCGCCCCACATTAACAAAGAAAACCGCAGTACGGTAGAGGAGAAGCAAAACCCAAAATTACTGGCGACCATGTGTCTGCGGGGAGAAACCCCAGAGAAGGCCTAAATTGAAAAAACACATAACCTGTAGGACTGTGCGTGCTCCGAATCCGACCGAGGCACACATCATGAAGGGATAGGAGACCAAAAAAACAAAAGTCATATAGAGAAAGAAAGAAAGTCCAGGCTATTTCTGTGCTTGGCTATGACCGCCGCATCGGGCCCTTCAAAATGGCGGATAGAGCCGGCAGATAAGAGTCCAAGATTTGGGATTAGCGCATCTGCTCTGCTTCTTTGGAGTCTAAAAATGTTGATAGTAGATCAGGATCTTCGAACGTCCTGGTTTGGTTGTGGAGAGTCACTCAGAGCTTCGCTGGATACAACAGGCCAAAGCGAGCCTGTAGCTGTTGAAGTCGAGGGCGAAAAGCAAGGAGTTTCTTCCGACGGTCAACGGTAGGCTTTGCCAAATCAGGAAAGAAGGAGACCTTACGACCTTCAAATTCCAAATGATGATTCGCTCGGGCAGCATGTAAAATTTGTTCCACTTGTTGATATCGTAGCAAGCTAAAGATAATAGGCCGGGGGGTCGTGCGGTTGAGCGCCATGTGGGCAGGAACACGGTGTGCGCGATCGATTTCCAGTTCTCTGTGAAAAGTGATCTTCAGCAAGGAGGGAAGAGTTTTGAGCAAGAATTCTCTTATATCTCCTGCTTCCACCCCCTCCGGCATTCCGAGGAGCCTCACATTATTGCGACGGGCTCGATTATTGCTATCTTCTAACTCCTTTTGAAGATTCTGTATCTGGCGCTCAGCCTTGTCCAGTTTGCCCAAGCGCACCTCGTGCGAGTCGAGGACCCCCGCCATGTTGTCCTGCCGTAATGAAAGACTTTCAAGTCGGTCCTGGAGCACTCCAAAGTCTTCTCGCATGGCTCGAAGCGCTTCTCCATTGGACTGCACCAATTCCTTCACGCCGCGTATTTCCTCCAAAATCTCCAGGTGCATTTCGGGTTATTCACGAAATGGGACCATCTTCTGTGGGGAGGACACCTCTGTTTTGGAGCGTTTTCCGTGAGAAGAAGAAGGAGACCCGAAGTCCAAGCGCGCTGGTCTATGGGCTGCCATCCCCCCCCGAGGTGCCCCGGTCAGCTCGGAGCGAAATAGTAAATTTGTATAGGTATTAAGTCAGGATTCTAAGTAGGCCTCTCGGGAGCTTCAACGCAAAGCGTCCTACCCGCTGGACATCAGGCTCCGCCCCCCCGTGCTACGGTAGTTTTGTTTCCTATGCAGGAACTCATCATGAACCCAAGTTGGTAACGTTGTGATGGTATCATTGACTTTTCAAGAAGCGGTAGCATAATTTTCTGCAGTGAGCAGATCCTGTAGATGGGCTATGGCATCAAAATGACGTTGAGTCAGTTGTTTCCTGAATCTTTCTATCCTCCTGTCTTGATATTTTTAAAACGAATAATGTGGCTAGAACTGATGCTATGTCTTCTTTTACATTTTCCTTTGCTATGTACATCATCCTCTTTTTTTATTTTCTCTGATTCATGCTTTAAAAATGTATTCCATTATGAAATCTCCACGGCTTGGTTTGTAACAAGTATATGCAAAGGGGAAGTGGGGGAGGTGGAAACATTTTAAGACACAAAAAACACACCACGCGACATTTTTAATAATCTAAGAAAAACCCTGTGACATACTTGGTGCAGTTTTAAACTCATTTCCTATGAAACACCAAAAGAGGTGTCATTCATAAATGTTTTGCACAGAAAAAAAAGGTCAGGAACTTTACTGGTTAGTACATATTGCTGGAGGTGCAGCAACTATTGAGCATTTACGTATATATTGCTACAGGACAAACACAGTGCTCTACAGACAGAGGAGTATGTTTACTAAACCGTCTTAATGTGCACCCAGCGATAATGTGCAGAATGCCATAAAAGGAGTGGGCGTTCAGGTCTTAAGGTAGCATTTCGAAGGCAACTACCAAAAGAGCTTTTTCAATTTATGCTCCGACAGCCTGGAATGACCTTCCCGCTGGTATTCGATCCATATCCAGCCTCATCTCCTTCAGAAAGGCAAGGGGGGAGGGGGGAGGGGGGGCGGGGGGGAAGGGGCAGGAGGGGAGGGGAGGGGAGGGGAGGAAGGGGGAGGAGGGGAGGAGGGGAGGAGAGGGGGGAGGGGAGGGGAGGAGGGGGGAGGAAGGGGGAGGAGGGGAGGGGAGGAGAGGGGGGAGGAGAGGGAGGAGGGGGGAGAGGGAGGAGGGGGGAGGGGGAGGGAGGGAGGGGGGTGTT
This sequence comes from Ichthyophis bannanicus, assembly GCA_033557465.1. Classification (NCBI taxonomy): domain Eukaryota; kingdom Metazoa; phylum Chordata; class Amphibia; order Gymnophiona; family Ichthyophiidae; genus Ichthyophis; species Ichthyophis bannanicus. The sequence continues at coordinate 556,765,944 of CM066035.1, forward strand.
TGGACCCACAGACAGATTATGTACCACAACCCAACCCAACCTAACCTAACCTCTGAGGTTCAGGTTGGGAAACATGATCTCCCATCAACAGATCCACATTCTACCTCCCTGCAATGGTGGCAGTAGAGGGGACCATCAACCCCAGTCCTGCTGGGGAACAGGCACCCTACAGGGTAGTCAATGCAGATCTGTACTCATCCATAAGGCAAGGTAGACAGACAGTAGGCCTGGAAATGCTCAGCTGCCCCCCACCACCATCTGACATTCTCCAGCAGCAAGCACAGTGAGTCTCCAGCCACTGCACCTTGCAGTGTTCCAGCCATACACACACTAACTGCACACAGTTTGCTAGCTAGTCCATAGTGCATGTACCCAAAACTGGGATGTCAACATACACACCAAGCAGATAAGTCAGTGATTGGGCCCCAAAAAAAATAGAACCCATAAATATCACTTGAAAGAAATATTATATAGCACTATGGGGGAACCTAGCCATGCCATGGTCACTGCTCAGTCAGGGTGAGAGTGACCACCCAGCAGGACATGCTGTGCCCACCCTGTCCATGCAGGTGGTGGCCGGGCACTACAATGTCCCAGCTATTGCCCTATGCCCTGTGCAGATGCATCCTGCCCAGGCCACCCTGTCCGGGCCATACCCACAGTACCTTGCTCCTCATTATGCACATTGGCAGGCTAACACTGGAAACAGTGCAAGCAGTGTGGGCTCAGTAAGTTGGCAGCCACCACACACTGGATAGACAGACACACACTCCCACACCTATGCCAGCATTGTGCAACTATAGAAGCTTTTGGCAGCCCTGGCCACCACACCAGTCCTGGGCACAGTGCAGGCATGGCTATGGTACGCAATACTGTTGGGGTCACTCCCCGGGGTGGTAAACACTGTCAGAAACCAGGACTGAAACACACCCCACAGACATCAGAAAGGTTGCTATGATGCAGCTTGTCAGATGGCTGCCTAGGTGAGAATGTTCACAGTCTTGGCAAGTGCATATAATCAATATGATTTGCAAGGGATTGTGGGCAATGCAGTCCATTCACACCAGACACAGCTGCTCACAATAATTAGTTGTGCTTGAGGGTAAAGCCAATAAGATATTTATTTATGGGGTTATTTCTCCCAACACAGATATGCTTGGTAGCACATAAAATAGGATACTTGCTTTCAGTGTTAAACTTGGAAAAACAAAATCAGGAAAACAACATTTGAACTTGTCAGGCAATCAAAGCAAAAGAAATAAGACCTGATTGGTAACAAACTGGTCTTTTCTGTAGGCTTTAGCTAATATTTTCTTAGCAGTGTATCAAACAACAAACAATATCCACAAAGAAGAGAAAAACTGTTCTTTTCAGGTTAACTTCTTATATCTTCCCACTAGATTCAGAAGTGATTCCCTCAGAGCTCACAAGCAATTAGGTAAGGCTCAATTGCTAGCAGTTACCCAGCTGAAACCCCTTAGTTGGCTTGCTTTCTACTGCGTGGCTAAAAATCCTACTCAGAAGCTTTTCTGAGTAGATTAAAGAACAAGTTTGTATTTCTTTGTGATAGTTGCTGTACTTTGTAACAGAAAATTACCAAAGGAGTTTAGACAGAGAGCAATCCATGTAAACACATCCTTCATCTGCAATCACTCCCCCTTCTTCAACAATCATGGGTTCAATATCCTGGATTGGCACAGATGAATTTCTCAATGGAGCACTTTCAGGAGAATACTTGTTTCCCTGCTGTCTTTCAAGGTTATAGCTAGGGCATAGATCAGTGTTCATACCTGAGCTCCCATTGCTGTTAGAGTTCCTCTCTATATAGCCTGGCCAGTATGTAGTCCAGTTCTTATGTCCAGCCTTCCAATCCAGATCCCTGGACACTGGATCTCTCTTCACATACCTTCTGGCACGGGTCTTAGGGTCCCTTCCACGTGCAGCCGTCTCCCTCACAGGTACCGTCTGGAGATTCCTAGCTCTGCAGCACCATTCCTCTGGCTTTCCCCAGTCCAATGGTGTATGCTGGCCCTTGGAATGCCTCCCAGTATACGTACTGCTCCAGACTCCTCTAGACCTCCCAAAGGCTTTTCTCTTCTTTCTTCCAAAGGGTTTCTTGCCCTCTCTGTCCGTCCGGTTTGGCTTCTGCTTCTGATGCTCCTCCAGATGAAACTGAGGATGAGGATATCCAAGTTGATCATGAAGATGATGATGATGATTCTCTGTAGAATAAACTCTACCTTTATTCTGCTTAGATGAGTGCTCCTCCCTAACACAGCGCAGCTGTGCTGAATCAGGCCCTGCCCTTTGAGATGAGTGCTTAGGGATAACCTCATAGCCGTCCTGATTGAACACACGTTTCCCCACTTCAGCTCCTCTAATGGCTGTTGGAAACCTGGTGCATTCTGGGACTGGTAGTCTTTTATGGGAAATTCTGTTTTCTTATTTCTACCAGAACTGACAGGTTGCTTGTTCAGAGTCACTTCACCTTTTCTATAGCTCCTTCCTGAGCTATGATAAGCTTCCTTATCACAAGCTCAATCAACAAATTGTGCTGAACTTAGGAATTGCTATCTGCCATTAATCATAGCAACCTTTTGATATATGTGTAACGTATTCCCAGGTTTAGGGCGGCATTGCTAAGGTATGCAAGTGCTAGTATTGGGAGATGCTGCACGCAGGGCCCAACATCCTGCCTCTCCATGAGGCTTTGGATAATGGAGCCTGTGGGTGCGGGTGTTTCTGCCCCTGTTGGCTGCTGCTCTAGGGCAGAGGTTCCCAACTCCCGTCCTGGTGGGCCAAACACTGTTCTGGTTTTCATGCTGTCCCTAATGAATATGCATGAGATACATTTGAATACCATGGGGGCGGCGCATAGAAATGCAGCACAGGCATCTTTATTAGAGACAGCATGAAACCTGAATGGTTTTTGGCCCTCCAGGACTGCATTTGGGGAAACTCTGCTCTAGGTATTGCACATGTTTATGGTGTCTGTGCTCTGTAGGGTAAAATATAGGCGCTTTAGGCATGTTTGTTATCTGCAATAAAGGTTCCGTCTTTATTACCACGGTTTAGTACTAGGTAAAATATGGGGACTGGGTTGGCAGGAGCCATGGCTGCGACTTGAACCTGTGACCTTCTGCTCCTGAATACACTGGCTGTGTGTACTGCACCACACTGTTGCCACAGGGACAGTTCTGTCCCTGCGGATACCATGACTGTTCGTCAAAGAGACCTGTCTGTTGCAGTGCACGGCACCCACCTAAACAGGGTTAGGCCATGGTCTGCTGTGGGCAGATGCCACTGCCCCCTCCACCACCAGTACCCCTCCGCCACCATGCTGACATGCCCTTCTGCTGGTGGTGCGCAGTCTCAGGCCATGCAGTGTGCCAGTAGGCGGCTGCCTATGGTGCGGGTTCTGGGGTAGGGGTGCCTGCATAGATGTCCACGCTTCCCCCCCAGCACTGCCAGTCAATGTTCTGTGCCCTTGGGGGTACCTGCTGGGTACTATCCCCTGTAACACTGTGGGAAACACACTCATGCCCATGTTGGGCCCTCATCAGTTGCTGTCTGGCTGCTCTACTGTTTCAGCATTCCTATGGGCCAGCTCGGCATCACCCTAGTCCGCACTGTGGCCCAGCTGCACCACAGCATGTGCCGCCTGCAGCCCTCTGTATCCCCTTTTCCAGCATATGTCCAATTGCCCATTCCGACATGCCCACCCTGCTGTTGAGGAACATGTGCACCCCATAGGAAACCTGTCCAATAACAAGGGAAAACCCTGATCAACGCTATTTCACTTTGGGATCATTCACCTTGTATGGGGACAGAGCATAGACCCTTCCAAAATTAATATTTTTTTTTGGAGCTTTCTCGGTAGTGTTTTTTGCTGTTTCCCATTAATATCACTATTGGCCAGCTTGGTTATGTTTTTTTCCATTTTGTTCAGGTCATTTTCAATGTTTATTTGCCCTTTTGTTCCGTGCACATGTATCACACTTATCACTTTTTGTAGGTTTCCCTGGCTTTGCTGTACATTGCTGATGGAAATGGTTTCTCTTCCCTTTAACTCTGCTCTAACGCGAGGGTTTCACTGGCGTTAGTTTTCAGCCCCGGATTCCACAGCGTTAGTGTACAGGGAGCCTCTCCCCTCCCACTCTCCACCCATTGACCCTCTCTCTCCGCCACTGGGGAGCCTTCCTCCGCCCTCCGGGAGCCTTTCTCCACCCTCAGCGCTCGTTTGCGCCGCTGCGCGCGTTATCGCGTGCTAAGGTACCTCTGCACCTGATAAAGCGCCATTATTGCGTGATAAGGTACCTTATCGCGTGATAATGTTGCAGCAGCTGAAATAGCGCCCTTTAGTAAACAGTGCAGCTTACATTTTCTTAGATGAATAGACACATAGGACAGAAGGAGGTCAAGGACAGATGTGCACAGTGGTGCATAGGGAGGGGGCATGGCCCCAGGTACCAGCCTAAGTGGGCATTTGAGGAGAACTTGGTATTACTGAAAATACAAGCATGAGGCCTCTGACTCATGTGCTTGCTCAAGGCCTTGTCATGTTCTTACCCCTCAGAAACAGGAAGTGTGTGACTGGCTCAATCGTCATGCTTAATTTTGTTTTCCGTTCTGCTGGGTCCTGAAATCTGCAGGGGTGGGGGGGGGGGGGCAGCAGTGGCAAAAAGACCTATGGATTGGGTGGGGGTGGGGACTGGAAGATGAGGCTGGATGGATGGGGGAGGTAATAAAAATGGATTATACTGGATGGATTGGGCCAGGAATGAGAGAAGGGGCATGATGGAACCACATGGGAGAGGCCATGGAGGGTGGGTTAGTAAGGAGATGAGGGAGAGGAGGATGTACATAAAGCTGTGGAGGTGGTGAAAGAAGGTAACCGGAGACTGAGTGGGGATAAGAGACTGATAAAAAGGACTGACAGCAGGGAAGGAATGACTGACATGGAAGAAGCTGGGGCTGGTGGGGGGATAAGAGGCAGTAGAAGGTAGATGAGGGCTGGGGAAGGGTGTCAGTACAGAGGGTGGAAAAGGTGAGTCAGTGAAACATTAAAGGGAATAAAACTGAGGAAGGAGTGAGTGATGGGGAAATGGAGGAATTGCAAGTGGGTAAAAGGGGCTAGAAAAAGGATAGGGAAGTAGACAGGTAGATGAAAGGTAAAAGAGTGATACTGAGGACTAGAGGATGAGAAGGAGTGAACAAAGAAGCAGAAAAGAGAAAAAATGGAGGAAAGAGCTAAAAGGACAAGAACAATGGCAGAGGCAGATGTAGGAGAGAAATGGAAGAGAGGAGAAAAGAGAGAAAATGCAAATGGACAGCAGACCCTGGAAAGAGAGTTAGGAGAAGACAGACAGAGGAAAGGAGAAACTGGGGCCAATTAGAAAAAAATAAATGTACAGTCAACAAAACTAAAAAGACAGATTTTATTCTGAATTTAGTAACTGAAATATGTGCATTTTGGGAAATGTGCCTCTGATGTCTTTGTAATTTGCTCAGTATGAGAGGAAATGTATTCTTATTTCTATTTATCTAGTGTTGCAGTGCATATGTGCAGAATCTGGCTTCATGGTGATTTCAGTTCAGTCTTGGCATATTTCTAATTCTAATATGTGGTCCCTTGTTCTGTATTAGGTGGAGATCTGTCTATATTTTGTTTGTGTGACCAAGATGAGTGATTCTGCTAGTGTGTAATTTATGGGTAGGAATCTGTAACAGTCATGCTTATTCTATTTTCTCAGTAGATGTATTGGTGCTCTAGATCAGTGCTTCTCAACTTTTTTTGTACCGTGACCCCTTTTACCATTGGTCAACTTGTGGTGACCCCCAGTGATAAAATCAAATGCGTCTCTCTTCCTTTACCGTTAACGCAAGTGGTAAACAACTTCCTTTGGAGGCGGAACAATGCTGCATGGAACCCGTCGAGAGACTGGACGGCTCTGCAACAGTTTCACAGGTGCAGCCGCGGTTCCCTAAGAGGCAGGGAGCCACGGCTGCATTAGAAGGGAGGCAGTGAGTTTGCCGCTGCCAAGAAGTGGACTCGGCAGCAACTTGTGTGTTTGTTTTTTTTTTGTTTTTTTTTTAACGGCGGGGTGAAGCGACCCCTGCTAAATCCTGTGGCGACCTCCGTGGGGGTCACGACCCACAGGTTGAGAACTGCTGCTCTAGATCCTGATATAATATTTATAGTGCTGCCTTTCATATGTAGTGTTGCTGCTATTTGAGTCCTAGCAATCCTGTTATGGTATGGCTGGTTTGTTAAAGGCTCTGAGTACTCTTTTTGCAGGGTTTTATATTACTTTATAATATATCTAGCAGTTGGCAATGAAGTTGTTTTGCTGTTCCTGAGGTGACACTAAATTTTTTTTTTTTTTTTTTATTTATCAAATTTTACAATACAATCCAGAAATCACAATCTGAATAAGAATCAGAATAATTAATAAAGAAACATAAATCTCAAGATCTATCCAAAGAAAAAATGAACAGTCATGATGGCAATAAACAATCAACTGGTATAGCCCACAAAAGAAAACCCCCACCATAAGATCCAAGAATAAAAGAAATAAACTAGGAAAATCACCTTCTAAGGAGAATTCATCATAGGAGTACTGATGTTATTACATGGCAGCCAGTATGGTAGCTTCCCCGGCCCCTCCCCCCTCCTTACTCAAAAGAAACTGCAATAGTTGCTTAGACTCAAAAAAAAAAACTGCTTCAATGGAAAACTAAACCATACATTTACAAGGGTATCACAACTTAAATTGCGTGCCCAAGGCAAGCGTCCTCTGGCGCAAGGCCAAGAACGCTCTCCTCCTCTTTTGCATTTCCCTAGCCAAATCAGGAAATATAAGAATTTTTGAGCCCAAGAACTGGGATGCAGAAATTCTACGAAAATACAATTTAAGCACAGTGTTGCGATCTGACTCGAAGGCAAAATTAACCAATAAAGTGGCCCTGCTGGTAACCACCTCTAGTGAGCTCTCTAAAAACTCAGAAGGATCCATTTGAGGAGGGCCAGACTCTGCAGAAGAATTCCGCTGAACTCCAGCCTCCAAAGCCGATATAGACACATACTGAGCTCTCACTATTGGTGGCAATAACTCAGCAGGCATCTGAAGTACTTCAATAAAGAACTTACAGACCAGGTCCAAGGGTGCCATCAAAGGGGGATCGAGGAAAGTTCAAAAATCTAAGATTATTCCTTTGAAGCTGATTATCCAAATACTCAGCTGTCCTCGCTTGAACTAAATGATCCTAAGCAAAGACAACTCCACGGGACTCAAGGTCCTCCACCTTCAATTCCAATTGAGTAATTCTTGTAGACTGCACCGCAGCCTCCGTAGTCGTCAAAGCACACTGAGATTTTACTGCAGCCGATTCCTGAGAAAAAAAACAATAATAGGGAGTAGAGATTGCTGGAGAGCCGATATAGCTTCCCATAAGCTATCTAAAGTCACTCGCGCTGGTTTTTCTACCTTCTTAGGGAACCGGAACGCCAAAGTACTGGTAGAGCTGGATGCCGACTGTTCCAAGCACTGGTCTCCACCACCAGGAAGAATGGCCAGGCGATCTCCCTCAACAACATCGACACCAGCTCCAGCAACCGCTGCCGTTGACTTCCTCATCAGAGGTGAACCCCCAGCAGCCAGGACAGCTCCCTGACCCGGAGATACCCCTCCCAGCTGCTCACCTCTGAGACGGCTTCTGGACTGAGCTGGAGGCGCCTGTAGGGGCTCAAAACAACCCCCTCCATGCTCAGATCCATTGAATCGCTCAATGGGTCCGCTGAAGCCATGGCACTGGAAGAAGTGCAGAACCCGGCAATGGACATCTGCACCAACCTATCCGACGGGGTCGAGGCCGCAGAGGGATTCTGTGCTCGCTGTTTTCTCTTCATCCCCATAGGTAAGCAGTGCAGTGGCCGGCGTAGAGCACTCCACCTCAGCGTCTCACTCCTCCGCCATCTTGGATCCAAATTAAAAGGACACTAAAATTTAATATTAACATTTAAATGAATATTTTAAGAGCATGACATCCAATTATGTGTCTTTACAGGATCTTTCTTGGAGGAGCTAGGAAGGTCATGATTATTGCTTTAATAATAATCAAAATCTTGGATGGGGCTTTGTGAGCCTGGGCTCTGTTTCTTTTAAGTTCCTATTAAAGCCTCAGTCCCCTACTCTTTTCTCTCCCACATCTCTAGTTCCCTCTTTGCATTCTGCTGTCTGTGTTCCCAGCTGACAGCAGGCAAATGGAGTCTGTGGCATCACAGGCCGTTTGCTTCTATAACCTGTTCTTCCTTTCATTTTTCTCTCTCCAGGTGTGCAGTAGAAATGGTCAGATCAAACAGCATGCTATGCAAACTCCAAACGGCAGACATGCTGTTTGGGACTGATGGTCAGTGATGCATCTTTACTGTAACCCTTGAGAAAGCGTAGTGCAAAACGCTGAGTCGATGAAATGTTTGGCGTCGGGGGGGGGGGGGGGGGCGTATGAATGGAAATCTGTATGATCCGAATCAAGATTTTGAACTATGCTATGGAGACCATTCAGTTAAGTTGTATTAATGGCACTATAGAATAAGAAGGGTGGATTATTTATGCTGTTTGCCACTATAGAATAAGAAGGGTGGATTAAAAGGGCTGAAAAATATTTATAAAGATTAATATAAATGATGTTAAAGTTTTTTTGGCCGCTGATGTGATGTAGAGGGCAAAGACATGTTTTGTGCTGTCTGCCTGACCTGTGTAATCTGAAGCCTTTTTTCTCCTTTTAAATCTGTGATAAGGGAGTTTATGTATATGACTTTAATACCCGGCCTATGCTTAGTTGAGTAGAGTGATTTTTTTTTTGTTTTGTTAGACTGAATCTATTTCACTCTGGAATTGAGGATTTTGAATTGTGGCAGGATGTGCGCAGCGAAGGGAGGACAGAGCAGGAGTAGTGACGTGCAGATCAGGCCCAAGAGAGGGGTGTGTGAAGAGCCAAAATGAGGGAAAGAGTACCTGTGTAGGCCATGGTGTAGCAGCTTGCATGAGAAGACATGACTGCACACAGCCGACAGAAGCGGATGGATGAACTGAAGGAAGAATGGCAGCACAGGAGAGGGTGGTATGGGCTGGCAGCACTGATATGCTGTAGGTGCCATCCCCAATGTATTTATACTGTGTGGGAAAATGTGTGTCAGTGCCACATGGAAAGCCTGATACCAGATATGTGGGTCTCACGCCTCTCCCAGCCTCACAACCACCATACAACACCCAGGCAAATGTGCAGATAGCAACTGGACAGGTTTCATCCAATCTGAGCAAATGGGGCACATATGGACATGAGGTGATACCTGCAGGTGGCTTATCAGAGGTGTAGGATGTGTCTGCATGTACTGCAAAGATGTGATGGAGCCAAAGCTGTACAGTCATAATGTCATATATGACTCATGTCTCACATATAGGTTGCAGCTGTAGGCATGTAACCGCCTGTTAGTATACCACTGTATCAGTGCAGTCACTTCGGGGTACATCTTACTGATGAATTGGTAATTTATTTTATTTATTATTTATTTATTTTATTACAGTTTCTTATATACCGCGCTATTCGGTATCAGCGCGGTTTACATCATAACATAACTACCATAACGACAAGTTGTCAGGTTTTACATTGAACAGGGATACAAACTTGGATAACAGGGTAAACTATGTACATAAGCTATTTACACAGCAAGGATAGGTAAAAATCAGAAAATGAGTATGAGGGCATTTCTAGAGGGGTCTAGCGTGGGCCATTTATTGAGAGGGGTATCTAGGTTTAATTGCTGGCTGGGAAGTATTGGAGGAAGAGGTGGGTTTTGAGTGCCTTCCTGAACTGATATAGATTGGTTATGGCCCTAATGTCAGGGGGTAGTGCATTCCAGCATCTGGGGATATATAAACTGCACGCCCTGTTTGTGGTTGTCTTGTTGCATTTTGCCGATGCCTTTGGTGTGATTAGCAGGTTGACAGCTGTTGCTCTTCTGGATCTGTTGGGGGGTACAATGTGGATAAGATGTGTGAATGAGGCGGAGGAAATACCTTTGATTGCCTTGAAAGTTAATAGAAGTGTTTTGAAGGTGATTCTCCCATGAATAGGTAGCCAGTGTAGCTGTTTGAGAATGGGAGTCACGTAATGTCAGATGATAAACAGGGACCGTATAGACCTGCAGTCAGCTGAGCCACTGGTGGGTTAAGTGACCTGCTCAAGGTCATGAGGAGGTGTTATCAGTACATGAAAGTTGAGACAGACATAAAATGTAACAGTAACACATTCCGAAGTGTCACATAGAGAGTGCTAGTGGATGTCAAACCCTGGTATTTTGGTTCCCCAGCCATTGCCATGACCATTACACCACACATCCAAGCAAGTGTCTGACATCCAGCTATGGATGGTGGAGCCTGTCTGTGTGGCTGATGGCTGTTTGGACTCTTGCTGGCTGATTAATTGGGGATTGCACATGCTGGTGCTATACCTGCACTGTAGGCTAAAGGTTACCCACAGGGATATGCAAGACAAGTTCCACAGCCAGGTCTTGAACCTGTGACCCTCTGCTCATATACACACTGGCTTTGTGTGTTGCACTACAGGACTGCCATATGGATTCAATACTTCCTGTGTGGAGCTGTGGTCATTGACAGGATGAATGCAGGCATGAGTAGGGGTCTTCCTATGTCTGCAGTGATCTGTGCATGCCCTGCGCCATACCTGTCTGATAAGGTGTGTTTGGTGGGTGTTGGAAGGGATGTGTTCAGTCTGCATATCACCATGGCTCTGTATGCTTCTGGCAGCAGACACTGCACCCGCTGCCAACACCCTCACATCATGCTGACATGGCAGCATGCTGTCAGTGGGGGTGGGGTGCAGTCCTTACCCGTCCACCATGTGGCTTAGGCATGCACCTAGGACGCCAGTTCTGGATGGAGGCATAGGCACAGATGGGCAGCCACGCTGCCCCCCCCCCCCCCCCGAACAACTGCCACCAGTGTATCCCCATCCCTATTGGCTGCAGATACATCTCAGGGGGAGGCAGACAGCCACAGCAGTGGTATTTCCCTGGGCGGCTGCTTTTTGCAGCACCCTGTACAGCCATAGCTGCTGGTGCTACCCACCTCTTCCTCTGGAGCTAGCATAAGTGGCAGCATGTTTGTGTGCCTCCAGTCACTGTGGCATACATAGTAACATAATATATGATGGCAGATAAAGACCAGCATGGTCCATCTAGTCTGCCCAGCAAGGCGGCAAGAGTAGGTGCACTTGCTGCTCCGTGCAGGTTACCCCTCCCCATGCCTTTGTTTAGGGTTGTACCCACTGCTCCGTGTAGGTCACCCCTATTTGTTCAGATATAAGAGATAGTTATGCTTATTTTGATTTTATTGTGTTGCTGTAAAGGGATCCACTGTCTGTCCCACGCCATTTTGAATTCTGTCACTGTATTTGCCCCTACCACTTCCATCAGGAGGGCATTCCAAGCATCCACCACCCTTTTCAGTCAAAACGTATTCCCTGACATTGCCTTTCAGTTTACCCCCTTGCAGTTTCATGTTATGGCCTCTAGTTTTACAGCTCCCCTGTCCTTGGAAGAGGTTTGTTTGCCCATTAATACTCTTTTAAGTATTTAAAGGTCTGAATCATATCTCCCTGTCCCCCTCCTCTCCTCCAGAGTGGCAGACATTATAACCTGGGCAGCTGCCTGGTCTGCCTTGCACACCAGCAACCTCCACTGCATGGCCCACATTCCACCCCCTTTGTACCATCAACATACTTGGGCACTATGGTGTTGCTGCTAATGGAGCACTACTATCACTATTTTGGGCTCACTTGTCTGTGGATCACATTGCAGACATTTTAAATAGACTCTCTCCCCTCAAAATACTCCCTTTCCGTGAGGTTTTACTTGATGTTATGTTCCCCAGCATTAAAGGGTGCTAACGCAACAGGCATTAAGGGAGCACCCACTGTTAATGCCCACTCTCCTCCTACTGTTCCCTTAACGCTGCAGGAGCCTTTAATGCAGCTTTTTTGCTGGCATTAATGGCACACTTGCTCCCTTAACGCCCATTAGTAAACATACTCCTTAGGATGTTGAAATTGTGCTGGAGCTTGGAGAGGACAAGTACTATGCCCCCTTGACGATGTGATCAAGGGCAGTGATGTAATTGGTAACCCTGGGATGTGAGATGATTCAATAGGGCTGAATCTGCTTCATGTGTCCAGGTTTCAGTTATACATAGAATGTCCAAATCATTGTTTGTGACGAGGTCTCTGATTAGCTGGATCTTTTTCTTGATTGAATGAGCATTTATTAATGCGCAACTGAGAGTAGGCACAGAGTAAGAGGGGGAAGGGTACATGCTTGCTGGATGTGGAAGGGTAGGAATGGGGGTGGAGGGCTTTTCTTGGTTGGGTATGGGCATATAAGACAGAGCTCCCAGGATCATCCCCATGATATCTAGCTCCCTCTTCCCTCACTCTTTCTCCAAGCGTCCATGTTGTCCCATTACTGCTGGTGCCATGCTACTGTCGACTCCACCATGGCTATAATCCCCACAGCATCATGCTCCCTCTTAACACTCACTCTCCAGGCAGACATGTCACCCCATTACCACCAGTGCTGCACTGCTGCTGACTCCACCCCTGTCATATTCCAGTGCACCATCCGATGGGTGCCTGCATGCCTCCTTGGTCCATCAGCTGCTAAAGATCAAGTCTCCTAGAGCAGAGGTGTCCAAACCTGTCCTGGAGGGCCACAATCCTGCCAGGTTTTGGGATAGCCCTAATGAATATGCATGAGATATATATGCATTAGAGATATCCTGCCAACCTGACTGGTTTGTGGCCCTCCAGGGCTGGATTTGGAGACCCCTGCTTTACACCTCTGTCATTTAAGATGGTGAGTGGGCAAGGTGCAGATGTCCTAGACATCAAAAGGGTAGCTAGAATGTGTCACATTCATCCTCGATTCTCACCACCACCAAAAAGATGTCTAATGGACAATATTTTGGTGGTGGTGAGAAGTGAGGAGGAATGTGACAAATTCTATCTAACCTTTTTGATGTCTTGGACATCTGCACCTTGCCCACTCACAATCTTAAATGACAGAGGTGTAAGGCAGGGGTCTCCAAATCCAGTCCTGGAGGGCCACAAACCAATCAGGTTGGCAGGCTATCTCTAATGCATATATATCTCATGCATATTCATTAGGGCTATCCCAAAACCTGGCAGGATTGTGGCCCTCCAGGACAGGTTTGGACACCTCTGTCCTAGAGACTTTCAGGACTAGAATAGCTACTGTTTTCCCCAGCATCGCTTTCATGAAGCGAGGTCCAGATGGGTGAAACTAGTTTTTTTTATATAAAAAACAGGCATGGTCCCCTTGATAAGAAATCTCATTACTGTTTTAGTTGTTTACCTTAAGGTGGAGGTGAGGGGGACACTATAAAAATGAGGACAGGACAATAAAGTGTAAAATGAAAACAATAGAGAAAAGTGGTGGAAAATAGGAAAGGGGAACTAGAAGGGTTTGAGCAAAGAGAGAAGGGCTGTATGAGAGACGGCATTTTATACTGAAAGTTGAGAGGCAAAAAGGATAGAGGAGAGAAGGAAAATTGTGGGAAATGAGGAGGAAACAAATGAAAAAGATATTGGAGAGAGTAAAGTAACAAAAAAAAAAAGAAAGACTAGGAACATATTTTAGGGGCATGTTTACTAAAGTGCAGTAGCTGGGAGCACAGGGTTTGGCGTAGGGCTAATGCACATTTTGGCCGTGTGGTAGCCGGGAGCATGTTGCCAAAATCTGACTGCACAAATGGGGTTAGAGTGGGCTAGGAGTGGAGAGTGGGTAGTAGCAGCCTTGCATTGATGGCGCTGTCACGCTAGTGGTGCGTCTGGGCTTGAAAGGCACCGCTAGCGCAGATGCAACAACTGCCAGTTTCTGCCCAGGCGGTAGTTGCACCCACTTTGCTAGCATATTGCCAACGTGCAGCATGGGTGCGAATTTCAAATTATTTAAAGCCCTGAACAATCCCACACATATACCATCATTGCTGGATGGCAATGTTTAGAAGTGAACCAGGCACTTGCCTAGAGCACTGGTATCAGAGGGGCAGCCATGGCAACAGAACATGGTAGACCGATCATCACAAAACCAGGGCATGCAGGAGAGTGGGGACACATCTACATGCAGAGCAACAACATCTGTCTGGAACTTAGAAGGTCATGTCTGCATATGCCCTGGATAGATGTGGCAGGGCTTCTGGTGGGATGAGCTGCAGAGGAGTTGGGAGGTAGGGCCCATGCTCAGTAACGGGCCATATAGCCAGGGTTGGAGATGGTGGAGCACAGTTGAGAGAAGGGCATGCAAAGGAGATACTGCAACAATTGGCAAAATGAACATTTTGCACCAATATGTGCTACGAGATCACTATCTCCACTGCATGGGGAGCCATATAGTGGTGCATATGTGTATCTGGGGGGCTATGTTGGTGCCATGGGTCCTATTTCTGTGGGTAGATGGCCCCTGACCCTGACCATAGGGAGAACATGTTTCTACCACTGAACATGGGCTAGTATGGTTGCAGCTCCGTGATCAGTGTTCCCTCCCCTGGCCCCTTGCCTAGGGGAAGAGGATTCCACACCCCTGGGAAGCTTGTAGTTTACCAAGGGCCAGTGGCCCTTCATTTCCCTAAGAGCTGGTGTGCTTTGGCTGAGAATTGCTTGGGGTTGCTTTTCTCCAGGAGGGTCCTGTGGTCTGTGTCCAGAGCTTTCCCAGTGGTGGGAGCATAAGGGCTCCTTTTGTGGACTGCCTCCTATTCCCCCAGCAGAGGTTAGGTCATGTAGTGGGCCAAGGGGTTCCATGTGGATACAGTGGACCCCATGTGGTGGGTGGTAGGATGCCCCAGCCATCTATCCTCCACATCTGTGTGGTCACTGGGTTGAGCATAAAAATCTGCAGGTTCTGGTGTCCCCCTTCTCCCACATGGGAGCAGTATGCCTCATTAGTAAGAGTAACCTGTCAACTGCAAACTAGGTAATCGGGCACCCTGGATGCCTCAGGGTGAGAAAGGTTCATATGCCCATTCCACATGGTGGACAATACTGAAATCCCACCTACACCCATATGGGGTCCCTGCTCAGTCGGGTGCTGCATTTCCATCCTATCTCCCACAGAAAGAGCCACGGCATGGTCTCTATTCATGTGTTTGCTTTCATGATTTGCATGCCATGCCCCCACATACTTTGATCCATTGCTCTGAGCTGTGCAGCAGGATGTGCCTATTTCCAGGTCAGCCCTCTTTATCCTTCATGGTCCACATACTATGTGCTCTGTTAGTGAGGCAGGGGCCAAGTATTGCTATCTGACCTCTCTTCAGGGATTTGATAGCCTACTGCTGGCCGTAACATTGCACTAGCAAGTGCAGGGTGCATGTAGCGTGTGCCATTGCATTGTGCATGTGATCCACCCAGGGCCGGATTTACGTATACGCCATGTACGCCATGGCGTAGGGCCCACAACCGGCAGGGGCCCCCAAAAAATAGAACCAGGTTTTTTTTTTCAACTCGATTAAAAAAAAAAACCTGGTGGCTGCCGCCGCGGGGCCCCCTCTGCTGCCGCGGGGGCCCCGTCTACAAGCTGGGCTGGGCTGGGCTGGGCTGGTCTGGTCTGGTCGGGTCTCGTCTCCCTCCCTCCCTCCCGGCTGCGAGAGACGCGAAGATAGAGCGTCTCCTCGCGTCTGTGTTAAGCCCGCAGGGGCTGATGGGATTTCCCATCAGCCCCTGCGGGCTTAACACAGACGCGAGGAGACGCTCTCCCTTCGCGTCTCTCGCAGCCTGCAGCGAGGGAGGGAGAGAGACCCGACCGGACCCGACCAGCTTGTAGACGGGGCCCCCGCGGCAGCAGAGGGGGCCCCGCGGCGGCAGCCACCAGGTTTTTTTTTTAATTAAATTTTACTTTAGGCCGGGGGGGGGGGGTAGGAGTCCTACCCCCCCCCCCCCGGCCTAAAGTAAAATTTAAATTAAAAAAAAAACCTGGTGGCTGCCGCCGCGGGGCCCCCTCTGCTGCCGCGGGGGCCCCGTCTACAAGCTGGTCGGGTCGGGTCCGGTCGGGTCTCTCTCCCTCCCCTCCCTCGCTGCAGGCTGCGAGAGACGCGAAGATGCGTCTCTCGCAGCCTGCAGCCTGCAGCGAGGGAGGGAGAGAGACCCGACCGGACCCGACCCGACCGGACCCGACCAGCTTGTAGACGGGGCCCCCGCGGCGGCAGCCACCAGGTTTTTTTTTTAAATTAAATTTTACTTTAGGCCGGGGGGGGGGTAGGACTGGTAATGGGCTATGGGGGGGGGTAGGACTGGTAATGGGCTATTGGGGGGGCTGGGGCTGGAAATGGACTGGGGGGGGTAGGGCTGGTAATGGGCTATTGGGGGGCTGGGGCTGGAAATGGGCTGGGCTGGGGGGGGTTAAGGCTAGAGGTGGGCTGATGGGGTTAGGACTGGTAATGGACATAGGGCTGTTGGGTGGGGCTTATAACTGGCAATGGGCTTTGGGGGGGTTAAGACTGGTAATGGGCTGTGGGCTGATGGGGGCTGTCTGGTAATGGGCTATGGGGGGGGGGCTAGGACTGGAAATGGGCTGGGGGGTTAAGACTGGAGGTGGGCTGATGGGGTTAGGACTGGTAATGGGCTGTGGGCTGATGGGGGGGGGTAGGACTGGCAATGGGCTATGGGGGGCTGACTGGAAATGGGTTGATGGGGTTAGGACTAGAAGTGGGCTGATGGGGGGTTAGGACTGGTAATGGGTTATAGGGGGGGCTTAAACTGAAAATGGGGTGATGGGGGGTTAAGGACTGAAAATGGGGTGATGGGGGGTTAAGGACTGTAAGTGGGGTGATGGGGGGGCTAGGACTGGAAATGGGCTGATGGATGGCTAGGACTGGAAATGGGCTGATGCAGGGACTAGAAGGGAATGGATGCTGGGTGAGGCTGGAACTAGAAGGGAGCTGATGTTGGGGGAGGATTAGAATGGGATGGGGCTGGAAGAGTAAAATGGAGAAGGGAAAAATATTTTGTGTGGGAGGGATAAAAAATCTACAATTGGCCGGGTATTGGGAGAGTAAGTGGGGATTGAGGATGGAGGGGTAAAATTTGAGTGGATGAAATAGGAATGAGGAAAGAGCAAAAGGAGAAAGATTAGTATGTTAAAGCAGATGGAAAAAAATCTAGAAGAGAGAAGAAAGGACAAATGGACAGCAGACGATGGAGAGTTAGCAGAAGACACGAAGAAACCAGAAGAAAGTGGCTGGAGCAATTGCAGCTGAAAAAATGCACAAAAGGTAGAAAAATATCTCTTTATTTTGAATTTATTAATTGGAATATGTCAGCTCTGGTAAATGTGCATCATTAACATCTGTGCTTTGTTTAGTACAAGAGCAAATTAATGTATTGTTTTATTTCTACAGTGTTGTACATTCCAAGTTAGGCTTTTGGGATTCCCAGTTTAATTATTGTCTTCCTATTTCTAAATTGTGATTACTTGTTTGGTGATGGTCTATGTTCTGCATGTGTAACTGAGCTGAGGTGTTCTGTTTATATAATTCCTATTTGACATTGCCACTTGTTCTCTTTCCCCAGTAGGTCATGTATTGTTGTTCTCTGAAATGTATTGGTTTAATATTTGCAGTGTTGCCTTTTGATTGGTAGAGTATGGTGCTTTGTGAGTCCTGGTAGTGCTGTTAGGATACGGCGGGTTTACTATGGGCAGTGTTTGTAGTAGTTCCTAATGTGTCTGGCAGTTGGCACTGGATTATAGTAATGTAGAAATCTTTTAGTCTTTCTTTATCCATACACTCATTAAGAGGCATGTTTACTAAAAGTTAGTATATGGTAACATTATGCAAATATTTATGCAAATGAGGCCCCTTATGCAAATGAGGTCCGCACCCCCCTTGGGCCGCCCCTGCTGGGGGCCCACAATTTTTGTTGGCGTAGGGCCTCACTCAAGGTAAATCCGGCCCTGGATCCACCACAAGTTTACTATTACCACGCTAGTCATGCGCCTAGCGCAACAGTACTTCCTTACTGCCACTGCACCCCCTGCATCTGCCATAGCAGCTACACCCCTGCATGTTTGTCCCACCCTGCCTGGAGCATTTTAGTAAATTACCTCTTAGAGTGAAAGGAGAACCAGAAAAATGAGTCAGGAGAAGAAAGTCAAGATAAATACAAGAGCAGAGACTCAAAAGGTAATAAGGGGAGAAAAAGGTCAAGATGACAAAGGTAGAAAAAATGTGTACTTTTATTTAATTATCAGAATATGTGAAATTGTCTTCTATATTTTATAATTAATAATTTGGAAAATATCACACGCCTCTCTATCTATATTCTAAACTTTGCTGGACCAAACTTAACCCCCTCCCCCTTCATAAAAACAAAGGGGAGATATTCAGCGGCTAGCGCTTGTAAAATGGCGAACTGTCACCACTGAACTCTGAACCCAGATATTCAATGCCAGGTCCATATCCGGTCACCTGCATTGACTATCCGGGTTGGCCGGATAGAGGTTAAGCTATCTGGCTACTGATGATATTCAGCCGCTGGCTGATTAGTTAAAGTAACTAATTAAATCTTTGTTCAAATCAAACAGCTTATGCAAAACTTATGGAATCGTGAAGTAATTCTTTTTCTTTGAAAAACACACAACATGACAGTGGGTAAAAGGTCTCAGACTCACAGCGGCGTTAAACCTTAACAGCTCGTTTCGGTTTAATACGCCTATTAGCATCAATGACCTTTATTAAAAACAGTGCCACTGTATGTAAAGTAAAGTCCCCCCAGGAAAAGTTAGCTAAGCTTGCATCTCTCCAACGATGTGATAACACAAACAAATTAACAAAATAAACAAGTGACACTTAGCCGCCTTCCAGCTGGGGACTACTCCAGAGTGTGTTTTTCAAAGTTTTGCATAAGCTGTTTGATTTGAACGAAGATTTAATTAGTTACATCAGTAAACGTTCAGAAAGTGACCTAGAGGACGAGTGATTAGCTAAAGTGACAAAAGTTAGATGAGCCTCTCAGGTGCCTAACTTTTACCACTTTGGGATAACCAGCTAGCAGCTGAATCTCTCCACTATCAGGTTATCCCTGGGGCACTGCCTCCGCTTTGCCACTGGAACACCCCAACGCTAGCCGGCCAGTATCGGGGTATTTACTATTGACTATCCCGCTGAGACCCGTATCCCTCTGCAAATCGCTTAAATAGCTTTGAAAATTCCCCCCCCAGCCTTGTTTGCACTATGGTACTATAAATCTTTATTCATAATTACACCAGCTTTTCCCTCTATTTTTAATCCCCCTTTTCTTCACTTCCCCTAGCCCTCGTAGAGATGATCCTGACATTTTTCTGAACGATTTACACTGGCACTCTCTTGCTATAGATCTTTTTAACTTGTATATTGCTTTTAGTTCCTGTCATTGCCATAGCTGTTAATTCAAGAAGTTAGTTCTGCCAGTTGAATTTGATATTACCTACAGTTTGTCTACCAAATGAGAACCTTCCTTCTTTTTGTATGTTTGGTATCCATTTTTCAGAAGGGATTGAAAAATTACAAGTTAAAATAAAACCAGAGAAGGCTAAATATTATTTTGTGGGACTCCTTTCATTTGCAGAGTGATACAACACACAGATCTTTCCAAACTTATACCACGAATGTGTTGCGAGAAAAACTCGCTCATTGGCACAGTACATATCACTTTTTGGGATGGGTCACCCTCAGCATCTCTGGGAAAGGCACACATGACAGGAGGACCACGTTAGAGAAGCACTAGGCTGCTGGCATTAACTGCTATGTTCTCCTGCTTTCAGCTGGGATTGGATCACTGTGGGTGGGGCCAGGGGCCAGAGGTGATGGGTGTGAAGGGGTGCAAATATAAGCCTTGATTCCTGGGCACTGGAGACCCACTGTACACTACTGGCGGGATAATGAATATGGATCTTGAAGTAGTGTTAGCAGGGGCGGCCAAGGGTGATGCGGGGCCATGTGTAGAGACTCATTGCAGGGCCTCATTTGCATACATATTTGCATATCATCTGAGCTTCATTTGCATAAATGGATTTTATTTTATTTTAAAATGTATATGTTGCTGATCTAAAATTTTGTATCAAATTCAAAGAGCACACTCCATATATAACACACTCATTCAACTGTATCAAGCTATAGTATAAATCTTCATATCCATATTTCTTTGCGTTATTGCATTATTTAAGACTTGTAACAAGGGAGGTCTCAGAACCGGCGGGCAATTTTACCAGTGCATAGAACTTCTATACACCATGTCCAGTTGCATCAACAACCAACCCTCTTACTTTTTCAACAAATATTTGAGAACAGAACATATCTAAATAACCACTTAGCTTCCTTGTACAAACACAAACTGATGCGGTCTATTCCATTCCCCAAAGCCACACACCGGTGCCCTTTAAGCGTTTCGCAAGAAAAGCTTCATCGGGGGGATTTTTCACACTGTCAAACAAAGAAACATATAACAATCATTAAAAGCTGAAAAGACTATCCCGGATATTGCCATGCCACTAACTAATAACATTCAGCTACCATAACCATCATGCCGCTTTACTCTTCAACATCTCAACCACTTTTCACCCCGGTTGATTCAACGTCCAAAATACGCCACGCATGCGGACTAAGAAACCAAGCTCTCATTTCAAATACTCCACTTCCTGACGTCACAAGGAGTCCCTATCGAGGGACGCCCTTGCTCACAACCCTTACACACAAACACCCCATTGATTTGCATATTTAAACCATGAGGAGCCACCGTCTGAAGATGAAAAATCCATCGTTGTTCACACACTACTAAAGAGTGTTCTCTGGACTTGCCTGCACTGCCCACTATCACTTGATCGATTAAAAAAAAAAAGATCTGTGAAGATATGCCCCAAATCTAAACAATGTTGTACCAATGGGGCTCAACCACTCTTGGCAGAATGGCTATGAAAGACCTAGATAAGATTCTCAAGAGCAGAGATGTTTCTCTCCATACAAAGATTCGACTTGTTCAAGCCATGGTATTTTCAATAACATCATATGGATGTGAAAGCTGGACAGTGAAAAAGATAGACAGGAAGAAAATTGATGCCTTTGAATTATGGTGCTGGCGGCGAATACTGTGTATACCATGGACTGCCCGAAGAACAAACCAGTCGGTACTAGAAGAGATCAAACCTAAGCTTTCTTTAGAAGCTCAGATGACAAGACTTCGACTTTCATACTTCGGACACATCATGCGAAGAGAGAGATCATTAGAGAAAGACATCATGCTTGGCAAGATAGAAGGTCAACGCAAAAGAGGAAGGCCAGCAATGAGATGGATTGCTACAATAACAGCAGCTACGGGTACCAGTCTGTCAACAATGAGCCGCCTGACTGAAGACCGAACACAATTTAGGATAGCTATCCAGAGGGTCGCCATGAGTCGACTCCGACTCGACGGCACTTAACAACAACAACAACAACCAATGGGGCTCAACCACTTTACAATTTAATCTGCTTTTGTGTTCCAGCACACATTTTCGAAATTGTCTGGTAGTCTTACCAATATAAAGCAACTCACAGGGACATAGAATCCCATAAACAACATAGGAGGATCCACAGGATGTTTGTTTCCTTAATTTGATATCTTTGCCATGGTATTCAAAATTAACAATATCACACGATACCGAACAAATCGAACATCCTCCACAGCAACTGTGTCCCCCTTTTACACAAACAACTGCTGGTAATGAACGTAACACCGAGGGACTTAGGGGTATGTTTACTAAACTGCGGTAATCGTGAATAACGCGCGTTATGTAACGTTAACGATCGTAAGCGCATCATAACGCGTGTTATGACGCGCTTACGATCGTTAACGTTACATAACGCGCGTTAACCGTAGTTAACGATCGTAAACTCCCGCAGAGCGGTAAAACACCGCAGAAGGTGGAGAGAGGGCGGAGAGAAGGGGTCAATGGGCGGAGAGTGGGCGGGGAGAGGCTCCCTTCACACTAACGCGCTGATCTGAAGAGCTCAATTCCAACGCGAATGAAAACCTGCTGTTAAATGCACATTACAGGGGAGAGAAACCATTTCAGTGTCAGCAATGTACAGCCCAGGCAGGGAAACCTAAAAAAAGTGATAAGTGTGATACATGTGCACAGAACAAAAGGGCACAGAAACACTGAAAATAACCCCAACAAACTGGAAAAAGACCATAACCAAGCTGGCCAATAGTGGTAGCAATGAGAAACATCAACCCCTCCCCGCCAGAGTAAGCTCCATAGAACAGATATAAATCATGGAAGGGTCTATACTCCGCCCCCATACAAGGTGAATGAGCCCACAGTGATATAGCGCTGCTCAGGTTTTTCCTCACCATCGGACAGGGTTCGTATGGCGTGCACATGTCCCGCAACATCAGGGCGAGCATGTCGGAATGGCAACTGGACAGATGCCAGAGAAGGGGATACAGAGGGCAGCAGGCGGCACATGCTGTGGTGCAGCTGGGCCACAGTGCGGACTAGGGCGATGCCTAGGTGGCCCATACGAATGCTGAAGCAGCAGAGCAGCCAGACAGCAACTGCTGAAGGCCCAACATGGGCACGACTGCGTTTCCCACAGTGTCACAGGGGATAGTACCCAGCAGCTACCCCCAAGGGCACGGAACATTGGCAGGCGGTGCTGGGGGGAAGCGTGGACACCTATGCAGGCACCCCTACCCCAGAACCCGCACCATAGGCAGCCGCCTACCTGCACATTGGATGGTCTGAGACTGCGCACCACCAGCAGAAGGGAATGTCAGCATGGTGGCTGAGGGATACTGGTGGTGGAGGGGGCAGTGGCAGCTGCCCAGAGCAGACCGTGGCCTAGCCCTGTGTAAGTGGGTGCCATGTACTGCAACAGACGGGCCCTGTCTGACGAACAGTCATGGTATCACCAAGGAATGTACTGATTCTGTGACAACAAGGTGGTGCAGTGCACAAAACCAGTGTATTCAGAAGCAGAGGGTCACAGGTTCAAGTCCCAGCTGTGGTTCCTGCCAACCCAGTCCCCATATTTTACCCACTACTACAATGTGCTAATACAGACAGCACCTTTATTGCAGATGACGTACACATGCCCAAGACACCTACATTTTACCCTACAGAGCACAGACACCATAAACATGCACATTACCTAGAGCAGAGCCTCCCAACTGCAGTCTTGGAGGGCCAAACACCATCCCGGTTCCATGCTGCCTCTGGTAAAGATGCCTGTGCTGCATTTCTATGTGCCACCCCCATGGTATGCAGATGTATCTCATGCATATTCATGAGGGACAGCATGAAAACCCGAACAGTGTTTGGCACCGCAGGACTGGAGTTGGGAACCTCTGCCGTAAAGCAGCAGCCAACAGGGGCAGACACACCCGCACCCGCAGGCCCCAATATCCAAAGCCTCCTGGAGAGGCAGGACTTTGGGCTCTGCGTGCATCTCCCAATACTAGCACTTGCATACCTTAGTAATGCCACCCTAAACCGGGGAATATGGTACACATCTATCAAAAGGTTGCTATGAGTACTGGCAGATAGCAATTCCTAGGTTAAGTACACTTTTCTGAGTGAGCTGCATCATAGCAACCTTTCTGATGTCTGTGGAGTGTGCTACAGGTCTTGTGTCTGACGGTGTTTACCAACCTGGGGAGTGACTCCTACAGTATTGCGTACCATAGCCATGCCTGCACTGTGCCCAGGACTTGTGTGGTGGCCTGGGCTGCCCAACACCTCTATAGTTGCACAATGCTGGCATAGGTGTGGGTAGTTTGTGTCTCTCTATCCAATGTGTGGTGGCTGCCAACACCCTCCACAGCCCACACTGCTAGCACTGTTGCCAGTATTGGCCTGCCAATGTGCATAATGAGGAGCAAGGTACCGTGGGAATAGCCTGGATAGGGTGGCCTGGCCTGGATGCATCTGCACACGGCATAGGGCAATGGCTCGGACATTGTAGTGCCTGGCCACCACCTGCATGGACAGGGTGGCCATAGCATGTCCTGCTGGGAGGTCACTCTCACCCTGACTGAGCAGTGACCATGGCATGGCTAGGTTCCCCCATAGTGCTATATAGCATTTCTCTCATGTGATATTTATGGGTTTCCTTTTGGGGCCCAATCACTGAATTTATTTGTTTATTTTTATTTAGTAACACTTATATACCGCTACTTCCAGCGATCAGAAGCGGTTTGGGATTTGTCAAAAATCAAGACAGAGAAGTTGGAGCATATATACAATAGTTCAGAGGTAAATCACAGCACACAGAATATGGTCTCGAGATTGGCCTAGACATATTTACATAATTTTTCAAAAGGGATTCTACTTAAACATATTTACATTTTTACATATAACTGTTCACTTCATCCTTTATCTCTTTGGGATTTACTACTGGTTGTAGTGACAGTGGACTGCTTGCTTATCTGCTTGGTGTGTATGCTGACATCCCCGTTCTGGGTACATGCATCTCCTCCAGGACCATGCACTATGGACTAGCTGGCGGACTGTCTGCAGCTAGTATGTGTCTTGCTGGAACACCTTGCAGGGTGCAGTGGCTGGAGGCTTGCTGCTGGAGAATGTCAGATAATGGTGGGGGGCAGCTGAGCATTTCCAGGCCTGCTGTCTGTCTGCTATTGTGTTATGGATGTGTACCGCTCTGTCTATTCCCCAGCAGGACTGGGGTTGCTGGTCCCCTCTACTGCTGCCATTGCAGGGAGGTAGACTGTGGATCTATTGGTGGGTGATCCTGTTTCCCACCCTGAGCCCCAGAGGGTGGGTTGTGTGGTGGTACATAATCTGCCTATGGGTCCATACACCCCACCCTTCACCTACAGCAGGTAACGATGGCACCAACACAGGATATGCACTATTCTGGGTGCAGCATCGCCCATAGGGACTAGACATGACCGAGACATACAGCAGGACACAGATGTATTCTAGGTGTGTCTAATTGAACTACCTATCACACACTGCTGGGGACCTGCAGCATGGCATATTTCAGCCATGAAAGGTGCTATGGACCTGATGCTGGGCGCCCCACCTCAACCTCAGGGTGGGCACTGTACCCACACAATGTGACTGTCTGTGGCTACTCTGTGGCAGTGCCACACACAGTCTGTGCCCCCTACAAGGCCGAGGTGCTGTGGGGGTGCATACCCGATCTTGTGCCCATCTCTCGACTGCTGATTTGCATGTGCAGTGCATCATGGGTACGGGTGGGTTACCCCTATCCTGGTAACCACAGCAGATAGACAGTTTGTGTGGTGACGTGCAGTCCTACAGCCAGCCAGGGCTTTGTTCACATCCTTATAAGGTATCCTATAGGGGACATTATAGGGTGCCTTGGCGGACAGTACACTTTATAATGTGCCCTATGGAGTGCCTTATGGGGTGCCTTATGCGGCACCTTAGGTTATGCCACCGTGAGGGTGTGTTTGCTGGCAGCACTAATTAAAATACACGTCACATGCCTCAACAATCGCTACTTAAATGTAAAGGGTGCTGTCTCAGCCAGCCTTATACATTAGGTCCACTGGGGAATCAAACCCATGACCCCTGTACCATCAGTCAGTGTTATAACCATTGTGCTACAGCTCTGTTGCTGTGCTTGTATGCCTGCGCGCCTTCTTAAGATTAACGCGCGGTAACGTGCCCTGTAGCGCTCATTCATTTATGGCGCCTTGTAACGCGCGTTCTCGGAAACGATGTACCGCCCATGTCCTTATTTGGGGTTTCTGTCTCTACCGCGGCTCCTAACGCGAATCGCACTAACGCAGTTTAGTAAACATGCCCCTTAATTTCTCATGTAAATTCCGATGGCGTTGCCATACACACCTAGGTTTTCCCCTCCAGACCTGGAACCATAGTAATACACTCATATGTTTGTTAATAATTCGCTGAATCTGAGAGCTCAAGGGGGAATATTTTGTGATCAAATTCACATGATCACTTTCTTCATGCAAATGCATCCTATTACCCGAATTTAGAAGAAGCGCTCTGTTATAGAGCCCTTCTATAAGCCCATTTAACAATCCGCGGGGGATACCTCCTATCAACAAAATTAGTCATTAACACATTAGACTGTCTTTTAAAGTCCATGTCATCTGAACAATTTCTATGATACCTTAGAAACTGAGAGAAAGGCAGACCATCACGGAGCCGTACAGGATGTGCACACTCATAGTGGAGTATTTGAAATGAGAGCTTGGTTTGTTAGTCCACATGCGTGGCGTGCTTTAGATGTTGAATCAACCGGGGCGAAGAGTGGTTGAGATGTTGAAGAGTAAAGCGGCATGATGGTTATGGTAGGTGAATGTTATTAGTTAGTGGCATGGCAATATCTGGGATAGTCTTTTCAGCTTTTAATGATTGTTATGTTTCTTTGTTTGACAGCGTGAAAAATCCCCCCGGTGAAGCTTAAAGGGTGCCGGTGTGTGGCGTTGGGGAATGGAATAGACTGCATCAGTTTGTGTTTGTACAAGGAAGCTAAGTGGTTATTTAGATGTGTTCTGTTCTCAAATATTTGTTGAAAAAGTAAGAGAGTTGGTCGTTGATGCAACTGGGCATGGTGTATAGAAGTTCTATGCACTGGTAAAATTGCCTGCCGGTTCTGAGACCCCCCTTGTAACAAGTCTTAAATAATGCAATAACGTAAAGAAATATGGATATGAAGATTTATACTACAGCTTGATACAGTTGAATGAGTGTGTTATATATGGAGTGTGTTCTTTGAATTTGATAGTGATTCCCACTCCAAGAATAGACCAATTGAATATTGATCTAAAATTTTGGGCTGCTTTCAAAAGAGCCCTTCAAAGCCTCTCTCTTTTTTTTTTTTTTTTAATCCCAGCAATGACTTGGGGGCATATTTACTAAACATTAATGTGTTAAGTGCCACTGCGCCCATAGAAATAAATAGGTGCTGCTTTACTTAATGCGCATTCACAAATGTTAATGTGTGCTAACCTTTAGTAAACATGCCTCTTAATGAGTGTTTGAATATCATTTGCATGAACAGTGAAGATGTAGTGCCAACTGACAGGCACATTAGGAAGTACTAAAAACCCTGCTCATTTAGAACCCATAGCAAACACACCATATCACAGCAGTACCAGGACTCGCACAGCGCCAAACCTATCAAAAGGCAACACTGCAAATAGTAAACCAATACATCTCAGAGAATACCAATACATCTCCTACTGGGGAAAGAGAACAAGTGCTATGGGCAGCACTGGCTGCTGTTGCTGACTCAGAGAAAGAAAGATGAAGCTGGGGATGGTGCCACATGATGTGTGAGCTTGCTGCTGCTGCTGCTGACTCAGAGAAAGAAAGATGAAGCTGGGGATGGTGCCACATGATGTGTGAGCTATCTGCTGCTGCTGCTGACTCAGAGAAAGAAAGATGAAGCTGGGGATGGTGCCACATGATGTGTGAGCTTGCTGCTGCTGCTGACTCAGAGAAAGAAAGATGAAGCTGGGGATGGTGCCACATGATGTGTGAGTTATCTGCTGCTGCTGCTGACTCAGAGAAAGAAAGATGAAGCTGGGGATGGTGCCACATGATGTGTGAGCTATCTGCTGCTGGTGCTGAATGTACAGTGTGTTGCGCCAGGTGCTTGAGTCCTCACTTATTCTCCCAGTACCCAGCCAGTATTAAGAATTTGTCTGTCTTCTAGTCTCCATCTAAGTCCCAGTCCCTGCTCACCTCTATCTCCGTGTCTCCAGTACCTACACTCCTGCATCCTACATTCTTTCCCCACAACCACCCAGCTACTTCCTTCTCCAATATTCATTGCCCTGCCATTACTCCTTCTTGCCCCAGCATCTATTCTTATGCCTCTCCCTCTGTATAATCTTGTTTCATCCACACAAAATATCTGTCCCCTATCCTCCTCACTCCCCCGTCTGCCTCTTTCTCCATCCTGATCCCAGAATCTACCCCCAGCCCCATCAGCTCACTTCCAGTCTCAGTCCCTCCAGCATCATCTCCCTTGCAGTCCCAGCCCCCAGCATCATTTCCCTTCCAGTCCCAATCCCCTCACATCCCCCAGCATCAGCCCATTTCCAGGCTAGCCCTCCCCAACATCAGTCCTCTTTCAGTCTCACTCCCTTCCAACATCATCTGTTCTAGTCCCAGACCCCATCCCCCAGCATCAGCCCATTTCCTGTCCTAGTTCCCAGCAGTCCTCTTCCAGTTTCAGCCCACCCTAGCATCATTCCTCCTCCAGTTCCAGTCCCTCCCAGCATCCTGTCCCTTGTACTCCCAGTTCCTCCAACCCCAAACATCAGCCCATTTCCAGTCCTGGTTCCCCAACCATTCTATTCTAGTGCCAGCCCCCCCAGTATCTGTTGTCCTCCAGTCCCAGTCCCTCCCAGCATCTTCTCCTTTCCAGTCCCCCATCCTCCAGCATTAGTCCTACTTCCAGACCTAGCTCCCCAGCAGTCCTCTTAGTGCCGGCCCCCACCCCCAGCATCACTCCTCCAGTCCCAGTCCCTTCCAGCATCATGTCTCTTCCACTCCCAGTCGCCTCATCCCCAAGCATGAGCCCATTTCCAGTCCTACTTCCTCAGCTGTCCTCTTCTAGTGCACCCCTTCCCCCAGCATCAAACTCAGCTCAGCATCACCTCCTCCCCCGCAGCCCTGCCACAGTCTGCATTCTTTGCACAGCTATGGGAATGATTTTTTTTTTGCTCCCGCAGTTGTGCTAAGTTGCATCCACTGGCATCGCGGAGTTCATAGAAGTAAAACTGGGGCACTTCCTGTCTTTTGCAGAAGGCAGGAAGTGCCCCAGTTTCACTTCTAGGAACTCCGTGGGTCAGCAGCTACAATTTAGCACAGCCGCTGGAGCAAAGAAAACCATTCCCACGACTGTGCTGTGAGGCTCCTCTGGGAGCAGAGTCATGTGCAGATGACAAGCCCGCTCAGCCTAGGGTTAGCTCTGAGTGTTAGGTCATCATTTCCTCTCCCTTCGTCTTCCCTTTCATTTCAGCTAATAGATGGAAAAGCTTGGTATCATCTTGGGATGTGCATTTCTTTGAAACAAAATGAGAAAAGTCAATAATATTTCCCATTTCATTTTCTATCATTGTAAACTAAAACAAAATGGGACATGGTGAAATTTCATCACTTTCCAGGTTTTATTGACAGTGTGCACCATCACTTAATATGTGCACCCTATTGAGCCATAGTGCGCCCTATTCATGTGCAAATAATGTATACTATTACATAATAGTGCACACTGTGGCTCAATAGGGTGCACTATTAAGCGATAATGCATAATATTAATGAAATCTTGGAAGTGATTAAAAAAACACAAGCAACAAAATAAACATTTTTGCACAGCAAACATAAAACAAAACTTTTTTTTTGTCTGCACACCCTTAGTATTGCCCCCCACTGATGTTATCTGATGTGATATTTAAAGCAACAGAGTTACAGGGCTTACAAGAGGGGAAGGCACTGTGTGTTGAACTGGAACGAGGGAATGGTGCATCCATTTTCATTTGTGTGATATACAGATGTCCTTCACAAGCAGAAGTACACAGAGATTTAATTAATGATGTTCATAGTATTGCTATGAAAGGAGAAGTGCTTCTGATAAACGATTTCCATGCCAGGCGTTGATTGGGACATCCCTGCTGCAGTTCATCTAGAAATATTTTGTAGCCACTCTCTCCATTTTGGTGCAGAGGGTTGCTATCAAAATGGTCAATGGTCTCCGTTATAAACCATATGCGGACAGACTTAAAGATCTCAATATATATACTTTAGAGGAAAAGTGGGATAGAGGAAATATGATAGAGGCATTTAAAGTCCTGAGTGTCATAAATGCACAAGAAGAGAACCTGCTTCAATTGAAAGTAAGCACTGCAATGAGGGGACATAGGATGAGGGTGGCAGGGGATAGACTCAGGAGTAATGTGCAGAAATATTTCTTTACGGAAAGAGTGGTAGATGCGTGGAATAGTTCCCCAGTGGAGGTAGTAGAGATGAGGACAGTATCTGAATTCAAGAAAGCATGTTCAGAAGATGTCTAAAGGAAAAAAAGGGACTACAGACTATAGCACTGGCTTGGAAACCAAACAACCAGGGTTTGATTCCCACTAGCACTTTGTGGCCTTAAGCAAGTCATATTTTCTGCCATCATGTTTCTAAGGTAATCCTGGATTCTCTATAGGGAAAACGTTTCTTACAACTAGTAATGGAACCAATACGGGTAAGAAGTCCAACTGGATCTGTTGCTTATGAATGGGAAGAGTGTTTCTGATGTTATATTGAATTAGATCATCTTGCATATAGTGATCACCGAATGGTGTGCTTCAGTATTAGGACAAGGGCTGAGAGAGTTCATTTATCTTTATTGTCGTGCTTGATGTGCCACCCCTTTACACAGGTACCAGGACAGTTTACAATAATAATGATAGATGCATAGGAAGTAGGAAAAGAACTCCATTATTGACAGGAAAGGCAGACTCAATCATACAGGATGAGAGAGAACAAGGAAAGAGAGGTAGAGGACAGTGAGGCCTAAGTACTGGGGGGAGGGGGTCAAAGGCTAGTTGAAATAGCTGAGTTTTGAGTATACTATTGAATTTAGAGAAGGATAGTTCCAATCTAATCTAAATTATACTTCTATACTGCTACACTCCTAATTACTCGGATCAGTGTGGTTTACAATAAGAGAGAGCCGTAAATACATTTTAATATAAAATCAGGAAGAAATACCCAAAGTGAATTTTAGGAAAAGAATAACCAAGTTTCTAATTTCTTTCTAAATGGCATAATTCCATAGGTAGCCTAGACCATAGTTCAGCTGCTTTGTAAAGCAAAATAATAGTAAACCTCTTCTTACTATTAATTCCCTTATTTGATGGAAAGAGAAGGGTTTGAGCCTCCTGCAACCATTTGGACATCAACAACAGAAGAAAGAGATCCGAGAAACGAACTGGTACTAGATCATAAAAAATCTTTGAATAACAACATATAAAACTTAAAAACAAACCCATCCAGATATTCCAAACCAGTGTAATCTATTAAGTAAGTGAGTAATCGACAAATATTTAGAGACACCAAAAATTAACCTAGCTGCCATACTTTGACATAATTGTAATCTTTTCATCTGTTGTTGGGAACAATTTATCAAGACTAAGGGGTATGTTTACTAAACCGTCCTAAAGTGCGCTCTGCGACGTTATCGCGCGATAAGGTACCTTATCGCGTGATAATGTTGCATCTTGCGGCGCACAGGTATGTTATCGCGCGATAATGCGTGCCGCACCGCGGCGAAAACAAGCAATGAAGGTGGGCAAAGGCTCCCGGAGGGCGGAGGAAGGCTCCCCAGGGGTGGAGAGAAGGGGTCAATGGGTGGAGAGTGGGAGGGGAGAGGCTCCCCGCACACTAACGCTGTGAAATCCGAGGCAAAAAAATATCGCCAGAGAAACCCTCGCCTTACAGCCGATTTAAAGGGAAAAAAAACCATTTCCGTCTGCAATGTACAGCAAAACCAGGGAAACCTACAAAAAGTGATAAGTGTGATACATGTGCACAGAACAAAAGGGCAAAGAAACAGTGAAAATGACCTCAACAAAATGGAAAAAAACCATAACCAAGCTGGCCAATAGTGACATCAATGGGCAACATCAAAAAACACTCCCAAAAAACCTCCAAAAAAAAGAAAAGAATTTTGGAAGGGTCTACGCTCCGTCCCCATACAAGGTGAATGAGCCCACAGTGAAATTGTCCAGAGCAGGGTTTCCGACCCCATTGGCCAGGTTTCCTATCTCCAGGGACTGCACTGTCTCTGTGGCCACAGTGTGGTGCAGTGAACACAGCCAGTGTGTTCAGGAGCAGAAGGTCACCGGTTCAAGTCCCAGCTGGGGCTCCTGCCAATCCAGTCCCCATATTTTAATCACTACTAAACCATGAAAGTACACACAAACCTTTATTGCAGAGAACATAAGCATGGTTCAAACGCCTATATTTTACCCTACAGAGCACAGACACCAGAAACATGGACATTACCTAGAGCACATTCCCCCAAATGCCCCCGCACCCCCCCCCCCCCCCCTCCCTCCTGCGCCCCCCCCCCCCCCCCGTGGGCACTGGAGGGGGAGGCCCCTTTACACCCTCCCTAACACCCCTGGAGCAGGAGTTGGCAGAGCAGCTAGGGCCAATATACCTCTATGGACTGCCAGAGGCACTGGACACTGCCCATCCCCAGGCAGGTAGGTACCCAAATCACACCTTGCTGCTCCCAACCCATTGAGTACCTGCCCTTTGGATGTGCATCAGGCTTCTTATTAACACCTTCTCATACCTGCTCCCCTGGATCATCTCCCACCCTCTGCCTTTGGCTCATTAGTGTGCTGTCCCCCATTCCACCCCTTTTACTCTGTGTTTTGCTGCCCTCAAAACACATGTTTCATTTGCATCATCCCTTTTTATATCTGCCCTGCACATGTGGCTACATGTCTGCTACAAGCCCCCTCTCAGACCTGTACGTGTTATGTCTGTGTCTAATCTAAGCACTGCTGAGCAGGGATGGTCCTTCTGTGGGATAATGCACACCAGGGGTCCTCAAACATTCTAAACAGGGGGCCAGTTCACTGTCCCTCAGACCATTGGAGGCCCGGAATATAGTTATTTCACCGTGGGATCATTCACCTTGTATGGGGACAGAGCATGGCCCCTTCCAAAATTGATATTTTTTTTTTTTTAGCTTTCTCGGTAGTGTTTTTTGATGTTTCCCATTGATATCACTACTGCCCAGCTAGGTTATGTTTTTTTTCCAGTTTGTTCAGGTAATTTTCAATGTTTATCTGCCCTTTTGTTCTGTGCACATGTATCACACTTATCACCTTTTGTAGGTTTCCCTGGCTTTGCTGTACATTGCTGACAGAAATGGTTTCTCTTCCCTTTAAATCTACTCTAACGCCAGGGTTTCACTGGCGTTAGCTTTCAGCCCCGAAATCCACAGCGTTAGTGTGCAGGGAGCCTCTTCCCTCCCACTCTCCACCCATTGACCCCTTCTCTCCGCCCCTGGGGAGCCTTCCTCCGCCCTCAGGGAGCCTTTACTCCGCCTTCAGCGCTCGTTTGCACCGCAGAGCGCGTTAGCGCGCGATAATGTACCTTATCGCATGGTAAAGCACCATTATCGCGCGATAAGGCGCCTTATCACGTGCTAACGTGTCAGAGCGCACATTAAGACGGCTTAGTAAACATACCCCTAAATTACTATAATCTAAAAAAGCTAACACTGTACTCTGTAATAAAATATGAAAATATTGTGGAGCAAAAAAAGGATGAAGCTGTTTCAGTTGTCTAATCTCAAAAAAAAGATTTTGAAATAATTGAATTAACATGCGCTTCCAAAGTTAAAACTTCATCCAGCAGTATCCCTAAAATTTGATAGAGAGTCTGAGTCGGAGGGAAGGGCATTCCAGAGTGCTGAGCCAAGGAAGAATGCAGAGTTGTGGGTGGACTCAAGGCGGGCTTGTGCAAGTGCAAAGAGTTGGAGTGAACAGAACGGAGAGCATGGTGTGGGGCATGGAGATGGAGAAGCTCAGAGAGGCAAATGGGTGCCAGTGTGCAGAGTCTTATGAACCATGATGAGCAATTTATATTGTATCCAAAATTTAAGGGGGAGCCAATGAAGTTGAATGAGTAGGGGGGTGATCGGATCATGTGAATGGCCGCATTCTGGAGACGATGTATTTGATGTTGTGGAGACCTGAGAGCACCACATTGCAAAACTCAATTTGTGAGATGACCAAGGAAAGAAGAAGGGTTGTGAGAGAAGAAGGGATCAGGAATGGGTGGACAGCTCAAATTCTGTGAAGAGAACAAAAGGAGTGTTGATTGAGATAAGAGAGGTGAACCCGAAAAGTGAGAGAGGAGTTGAGTGATGCCCAGATACTGAAGAGAGGAGACCATGGGAATAGGGGTGCCAAGGAGCATGGGGGCCAACGAGGGGAGAGAACCACTAGTGGAAAACCAGATAGCAGCAGCCTTACTAGGGTTAAGGTGCAAAAGGTTGGAGGGCAACCAAGAAACAACCTGTGAAAGACTAGGGGTAACAGGTCAGGGATGGAAGGACTAGTGTGATGCTATAGAATGATGTTGGTGTAATAATGCGCTGATATGCTGTTCTGCTGGATAAGGAGTGTCAGGAGGCTAGGAAAATATTGAAAAGCAGTGGGGCCAAAACCGATCTTTGGGGAACACCACAGGGAAGAGGAATGTATGGAGAAGAGGAGTTGTTAGCAAGGGCTGAGGAAGATCTGGAGGAGAGAAACAAGTGAAACCAGTGGTGTACAGACCCTTGAACCCCAAAATCGTGAAGACTAGAAAGGAGGGTGGAGTGGTCAACAAGGTCAAAGGCTGAAGAGAGATCCAGGGAAACAGCTAGGGAAATGTCACCGGGATCATGGGAAGACTGCAGTTCATTAAGAAAGAAGAAAAGGATGGTCTTGGTGCTGTGCCCAGGGCAAAAACTGGATTGGTGGGCATTGGTGGAATCAAGGAGAGTGGAGAACTAAGAAAGAAACAACTTTTCAAGGAGCTTGGAAAGAAAAGACAGTTTTGAGACAGGTCTATAATGTGCTGGGATCAAAGGGTCTAGAGAGGGCTTCTTGAGAATGGGGCAAATAAAGTCCTGTTTCTAAGGAGCAGGGGAAGTGCTGGAAGATAGGCTAGTGTTAAAGATAGAAAGTGCTGGGGGGAGGAGGGTCAGGGAGGGCTCAGACAGCCTTTGGGAAGGAATGGGTTCAGAGGGACAGGTGGTTTTGTAGGAAGAGGATAGTACTTTGAGAGCTCGGCAGAGGAGACAGGACAGAAGGTGGACCAGATGCGTGAAAGGGATGTATTAGAGTCAGGAGATGGTGGGGGACATAGGGAGAGGAGGGAGGGACAGGCGGTGAAAGTGGAGCAAAGGGTTAGGATCTTGTCACAGAAATAGTGAGTTGAGTGGGATCAGGCATGGACAGGGCTACAAGGGAAAATGGGGTAGAAGTGGAAAGGAATCACAGGGCAGAATACAGCTGGTGGGAGGAGTTGGCAGAAGATAAGATCTGTGTAGTATGACATCTTGGTCTCATTGATAAGGGGGTGCTAATAGTGATGGCATTGCGGAAACATTTCTTCTGCCACAGCCATTTTGTCACAGCAGAGGTTGGCAGCGGTGGAGGTGAAACCCAGGATAGAACCAGGGATGATGAGGTTTGGGAGGATTACTGGTGGAGCCAGCAAGTGCCAGTTGGTTGAGAGCAGTGGCAAGTGTTGAGTTCCATGCGAGAACCTGGGTGTCAGAGGAGAGGGAGGCGAAGTCATGACGGAGAAATGTCTCAGAGGGTGGAAACCGGTCCAGGGTAGTGGGTGTGATATGCGGAGAGGGGCAGGTCAGGTGGGTGGATCTGGATTGCGGGAAGATGGAACAAGGGATGGCCGAGGTTACTTGCAGAGAAAAGAGAATGCAGAGATGGTCAGTTCAGGGAAGCGGAAAGATGGCAAGAGAAAAAGGAGTGGAAGAGTTATCAGAGGATGTCAAATCAGATCAAAAATGACTTCAGGCAAACTAACTTTGTTAAGGTGGGGCAATACCTCAAGAAGTCTGTAGCAGGATGAGAACAGCTGGGGGATTTGGAAAAACAGTGAGCAAAACTGAAAGGGGATATGTTAGAGGCACCAAACCTTTTTGTTAGGAATGTAAATAAATGTAAAAGGAAAATGAGGCCACTATGATTCTCAAAAGAAATAACTGAAAAGGTGAGGAAAAAGAAGGTGGCCTTCATAATATAAAAGAGATCACAGAAAGAGGAAGACAAGCATCAATATTTGGAAAAGCTAAGAGAAGCTAGGAAAGTAAAGATACAAATCTAAGAAAGAAAAAAAATAGCCAGTGAAGTGAACTGTGGGAACAATACATTTTTCAGATATGCTAGCGAGAGGAGGAAATGCAAAAGTGATATTTCAGAATAAAGGGTGAAGGAAAGGAATATGTAGAAGATGAGGATAAAGTGGAATTGTTTAACAAATATTTCTGTTCTAGCTATGAAGGACCTAGAGGAGATTCTGAAGAGCAGAAAGAGATTTCTCTACACAAGGATTTGACTTCTCCAAGCCATGGTATTTTCAATAATGTCATACGGATACGAAGGTTGGACAGTAAAAAAAGATTCACTGAAAGAAAATTGATGCCTTTGAATTATGGTGCTGGTGAAGAAAACAGGGTATACCATGGACTGCCGAAAAAACAAACCAGTCGGTACTAGAGATAAAACCCTTTCTTTAGAAGCTCACATGGCAAGATTTCAACTTTCATATTTTGGACACATCATGCAAAGAGAGATCATTAGAAAAAGACATCATGCTTGGCAACATTGAAGGTCAACGCAAAAGAGAGGCCAGCAATGTGATGACTCAATACAATAAAAGTTGATAAAGTGGCATCCATAAGCTACAATTAACTACCTGCAGTTTAGGACAATTATCCAGAGAATCGCCATGAGTCGTCACCAACTCGATGGCACTTAACAACAACCACCAGGTAGAAAAGGCGATGTCAAAAGCCAGTAGGAGGCTTGGGTGCAGAGAGAGTGGAATGGCCAACAGGAAAAAGGAGGTGATAGGTCTGACCAAAGACTTATACAGAAGCACTAATTTAGAGTATTGTGTGCAATTCTGGAGCCCCACACTTTCAAAAGGGTATAAACAGAATGGAGTCTGTACAAAAAGCGGCTACCAAAATGGTCAGTGGTTTAGGTCATAAGGCATGTGGGAACAGACTTAAATATCCTGTACTCTCATACAGCTTTGGGATTGCGGACTGGCCTCTTAAAGATCTTGAAAAATTGGATTTGCGAACAAGAAAACTCCTCCATGCCCATGAAGTAATTTACAAGAATCAATGTATGCCAAGACTGTACATTCCTAGAGCTGAAGGAGGGCTAGGCCTCATAGAGATTGATTACACCTACAGAGCTCCTATCATAGGTCTCCATGCCTACCTAACAGCATCACCGGATCCAAAACACAAAAAATGCTGAAATATGAAAGTAAACATCCAGCATCTGTCTTTATCATCAAATCTGGACAAACGTTCTGATGACTAGACAGAATGAGTGAGAATCCACAAGCACAAACAGGAAAGGAAACAATAGAATTTGCAAAACAAGAGAAAAAAACTCTTCAAATTAGATCAGCAAATAAGGAAAAACAAGTGGCAAATGCACAAATACAGTAGGAAATACAAAATGTTGCTCCAGGAATCCTTTGTCGATCAAGAACGGGCTCATGAATGGTTAAGGAGAGGTGAACTGAAACCGAAGGATGAGAGATTGATAGCTGCATCCCAGGACAGTGGATTATGGATGAAATAGTTTACAGTAAGCATTGAAAAAAATGGCAAAACAGACACATGTTGATTCTGTAAGAAAGACCTAGAAAGAGTGACTCATTTCATAGCTGGTTGTGAAGTTTTGATGGTAGAAATTTTCTATACAGAAAGGCACAACAAAGTAGCATGTCTAATACATTGGAAACTCTCTGTAAGCACTACAACATCACTGTGCCTGAAAAGCACTGGGATTATGGCCCTAACAGAATTACAGAAATGAAAAGGTTATGATCGCCTGGAACATTCCCATTCTGATGGATGAGAAACTGGATGTGAGGAGTGGTAAAGGAGAAAAACATCAGAATAGCATTGATAATAGAGGTATCATGGAAACATAGGCCTGCCGCAGGCAACAAAGCAAAAATGCCACTGGCCTCCCTAGGTGGAATTGGTAGCTTGGCGCAAGGGAGGTGGGCATGGCCAGGGTTTCTGCTTGGGGTGGCAGAACCACTTGGGCTGACCCTGTGAACAGTGATATTTGGACTCCTCTACTGGATATGCAGATAAATCTTACAGTTCTCTGCTGCTGTGGAGAGTGCAGAGTCTGTGGCAGCTCTTGCATGGTTGACTCGCCATGACTTCTGGAGTCTTCTGCTGGGAAGGATATGCAGATGAGTCTTCCGGTCTTCCAATGTCTGTTCCAAATGATTATTCTGTAAATTACGTGGGAAGGTGCAAGATCCTGAAGTCCCAAGAAATGCAGTCAGAGATCAAGAAAATAGGATAGAAAGATACAAAAATAGTTTCCATCATGGGGAGCCATAGGCTTATTAAAGAAGAATTTCCAAGCATATCTTGACAAGCTACCCATACATGTTACATCTTACAAACTCCAGAAGGAAGCTTTCTTTGGCACAATGCAAATGTTACACTGAGCATTAGCAGTAAATTTGAGAGACTGAGATTGTACTCCACATACCCTGGCTTAGAAGTGAGGTTCATGACTGTCATGGTATGTGCAAACCTAATCCATTTGGAGAAACTGCCCTGGTAGAAAAGGCAATGTCAAAAGCCAGTGGGATGCTTGGGTGCAGAGGGAGAGGAATAGCCAATAGGAAGAAGGAGCTGATAGGTCTCACAAAGACTTCTCAGAGGCACTAATTTAAAGAATTGTGTGCAATTCTGGAGCCCATTCCTTCAAAAAGGAATAAACAAAATGCAGTTGGTGTAAAAGGTGGCTACTAGATGAAATTTAATGTGGACAAGTGCAAAGTTATGGACCTAGGCAAGAACAACCCAAGCTATGGTTACATGATACAAGGTTCCACATTAGTTCCACATTCCACCCAGGAAAAAGATTTAGGTTCCACATTCCACCCAGGAAAAAGATTTAGGCGTCATCGTGGATAACACATTGAAACTCTCCACCCAGTGTGCAGCAGCGGTCAAGAAGGCAAACAGATGCTAGGAATCATAAGGAAAGGAATGGAGAAGAAAACAAAAGATATTATAATGCTTCTATATAGTTCCATGCTGCGACCACACCTTGAATATTGTGTGCAATTCTGGTCATCTTATCTTAAAAAGGATATAGCGGAATTAGAAAAGGTACAGAGAACCATCAAAATGGTAAAGGGGAATGAATGATACCTCTATGAGGAGAGACTTAAAAGGTTAAGGCTCTTCAACCTGGAAAAGAGACAGCTGAGGGGAGATATGTTAGAGGTCTATAAATTAATGGATGGAGTGGAACGGGTAAACGTAGATTGATTGTTTATGTCATCAGAATATAAAAAGACTAGGGGACATGCAATGCAGCTAGCTACAATGTAACCCATTTAAGACAAATAAGAGAAGATATTTTTCAC
Organism: Ichthyophis bannanicus; assembly: GCA_033557465.1. Classification (NCBI taxonomy): domain Eukaryota; kingdom Metazoa; phylum Chordata; class Amphibia; order Gymnophiona; family Ichthyophiidae; genus Ichthyophis; species Ichthyophis bannanicus. The sequence goes on from CM066035.1 coordinate 556,805,254, forward strand.
TCAACCTGTAATCAAACTCTGGAATTTGTTACTGGAGGATGTAGTAAAAGCTGGTAGTGTAGCTGGGTTTAAAAAAGGGTTGGACAAGGTCCATAAGCCATTATTAAAGATGACCTGGGAAATCCATACAAGCTTTGTGGAACCTGTGTCTTTTGGGGAAACTGCTAAGTACTTGTGATCTGGATTGACCACTGTTGGAAACAGGATCCTGGGCTTGATAGATCTTGGTCTAACCCAGTATGGCATTTCTTATGTTCTTATCAAAATGGTCAGTGGTCTTGGTCATAAGGCATATGGGAACAGATTTAAATATCTCAATATGTATAATTTGGAAAAAAGGTGGGAGAGGGGAGATATGATAGAGATGTTTAATATATGCACAGAAGGAGAGCCTCTTGCAGTGGAAAGAAAACTGCAACCAGGAAGCATAGGATGAAGGTGAACGGGGATAAACTGGGAGTAATTTGAGGAAATATTTCTTTAGGTAGTGTGGTAGATGTATGAAATAGTCTCGTAGTGAAGGTGGTAGAAAGGAGGACTTTCTGAATTCAAGAAAGAGATCCTCTGTTGGTCCCATGCTAAGAGGGGGAAAAGAGACAATAGTATGGAACGGGCAACCTGGATAGGCTGAAGGGTCTTTATCTGCCTTTATTTTTCTCTTTTTTTTGTTTCTGTCTCTACAGGTTTGGAATGCCAGAACTATTCTTTGTATGGTGCACCTTCTGCTCCTATTTCCTGAGTTTTGCACTAGATAAAGGATTTATACAATAAGCAATATGTCCTGACATTGCCTTCTGCCATAGAATATTCACCTTGCTATACTGATTGTTTGGATGAGTTTTCTTTTTGTGTTCTGCCTATAACGCTGTGTCTGTGTCTACCTTATCGTCTTGTCTTTCTTACGGAGGTCTCCCCTGCAGAAGTAGCCTAATGGTTAGAGCACTGGCTTAGTAACCAAGAGACCAGCATTTGATTCCCACTAGGAGTCCTTGTTACTTAACCCTGCAGTACCCTGCCAATCTACTTCTGGTCACACTGCCAAAAAAACCAGGAGCTGCTGGGTCGCCAGGAGTCAGCCTTGACTGGAAGGCACACATTGCAATTGCATTTGCATTTTCCGCCAGTCTTAGTAGCAATGAGTGTTAGCGGCAGCGCTCAGGCGATATCTATCGCTCCAGGTCGGTGAGTGGGGAGGGGCGTGCCTAATTACGTCACGCGGAGACGGGGAGAAGCTGGCAGTCGGTTTCCCACCCAAAGGCATTGTCATAGAACTGCTTCAGCGACGCGGCACATCAAATCCCAGAACAAAAGAGCAGCATGGATCGGAGCGTGCCAGCAAAGTTCGCCGTCAGGAAGGATGGGCCCTAGAGAGCAAGGGACTTAGGAGGATGAGAGGAGCCGGAGTGCTTTCTGGGGTCCAGCCAGCCTGCCATCTCTCTCCGATTGTGGATGACTGACCTGACTCTTCTCGGGCTGTGCATCGGAATCTGGCTTTTGCTCGCGGAAATGTAAAAAGGAAACTTAAGAATAATAAAGCTGGAGGTCAAACAGGTGTATGCGAAGGTGGGATGTGAGCGGCCCATCGGGACAGGAGGCTTGTCTGTCTGGCTCTGTCCGAGGAGGATCGCGGCAGCGGGGCGTCCGAAAGCCGTGGAACAATCGTGAATAGAAGCCGAACGCCAGCCCTTTGTGCTCGCAACGCTGCACCGGCGTCGGGCTGGCGCATGGAGATGGGCGGCCGACAGCGCTTCCCGGACCCGCTGCTGTCCGATTTCCCCCTCCCGTCGGGCCTGGCCTCCGAGATGCTGGAAGTGGCCGAGGAGGCGTTCCGAGCGGGCGACTTCCAACTCGCAGCCGAGATCTACGGCTCGCAGCCCGAGCGGACGCTGTGCCTGCGGCGGGCCGAAGCGCTGGCCAGGGCCGGCCGCCTGGCCGAGGCCCTGGACGCTTACACGTCGGCCGCAGCGCTGGGGGCGCTGCGGCCCGAGGAGCTGCGGCCGCTGGTGGAGAGCATCGCGCTGGGCATCCGGCAGCCTGCGGGGGAGGCCCCGCGGGAGCGGCCCGGAGACTCCGATCTCTTCGACTGTCCGTGCTGCGGGCGCTTGCTGCTGGAGCCCATCACTTCGCCTTGCGGACACACTTACTGTAAGAGATGCCTGGACCGGCGAGGGCTCGGAGAGTGCCTGTGCTGCAGAGACCAGAGCAGGAGCGCCGCCGCCGCCCCCTCCAGAGTGAACGTGCTGCTCGGCAGTCTGCTGGAGAAATGGTTCGCGACGGAGAGCAAAGTGCGCAAACTGTGCAGCGAGGGCGAACTTTTGCGTGAACAGCAAGACCTGACCGCGGCCCTGGGCAAATATAACCAAGCCATTGAACTGGGTAAGTGTGATCTGTTTTGGCTCCTTTGAATATCATCTTTGTTTAGCCAGATATGCACTGCGCTGTACCCTTACTAAAACTTTCATGGTAAACCTCTGTGGCCTTTCAAGTAAAGAGGCTATTCTATGAAGCAGGAAAAAAACCCCAAATTCTTTCCGTTATTATAGGTGGGAAATACCGTATTGTTATATTGGAGGGTTGGATGCTGTTCTGTAGACTTGTTTAGAAAATCAATGCAAAGATGTATATGACAGGACGACACATGGAACCAGCTTCTGAGACTGCCTGAGCAATGGAGCTGTCAGCCTGTGATAGCCTAGCAAGGGGCTATTTCTATCCAGCTGCGTTGTTTTCTTTTAGTAAATTGTGTTTTTGGTATTCCCATGGTATTTTCATTCTCATGTCTCTTTTCAAGTTACAAATCAAGCTTGGCTGTATTAAGAAAAGTCTCGTCCTCTTAAGTTCATTTTGAACTGTTGCTTCCTAAAGATGTTCAAAGTAAGGAAAAAGATCAGAAATTGTAAGTGTGCCTTGAACTTCGACATAAAATGGAATTACAGGAAAGTACTAGCAGAAAGCAGTGTGTGCTATTTAGTTAATACACGAATTAACCGTTGTCACAGTCGATATCAGGCTGTCCAGAGCAGTGTACATAAAGTATAACAGCAAATATCTGCCAGGGTGCATTTGAGTCAGTTCATGAAAGTTATGCATGGCGTGGCATTTGCTTATAAGAAGTTCTTTAGCAGCTGCATAGGTGGCCTGCATAGCTGGGAACTGTTCCAAGTTGCATCCCCTGGCACACGGTTTTATGATCCTTTCCCACCCCCCATGAAAGACTTCTCCAGAACAGGCAGAAACAAAAACAAGTTAGATGCTACCTAAATAGGTATTCCTTCAGGGTGTAGTTGCTACTAGGGTCAGTGTAAAGGTATTGGTTGCTCTAGGTGAACCTTTGGCCTTACACTCCCCCCTCCCTCGAGATTTTGATAATTACACTGAACAATCATGATCATCCCAACACTACTGCCGTCACAACAATCCTATAATAATGTGTATAGTTGGACATCATATGTTTATATATTAAGCTTTTGCTTTGTATGTATGTGTGTACTTGCTCTCTCTCTGTAGGTAAAAGAAGTGCTGATAGCTTAGATCCTGGTACACAAACTCCAGATATTTTGCTTTGGCTGCTGTTGCTGCTCTTTGCCATCTTTCAGATGCTGCTGCTCTAGGCATCTGCCTAGTTTTGCATAGTAGTTGAGCCTGCCCTGATTTGCCGCATGATTAAAGCAGTATGTTTAGCATGATAGTTGGAGACTATATGGTCTTGGGTGCTCCTTTGATGCTGGTCTCCCACCTTTTAAGATATATCTCCCTTGACTGGCACTGCTGCACCCCTGAAAAGCAAACCATGCTTGCATACTTTCAAACCTGTCTGTTAACTTGAGCTGTCTGAAGCCACATTATTCATGTACCAGTGCAAGGGTATGGAGGATGGGCCAGCGAGATGCAGTCTTCTTGGAACAGTAAAATGACCTGGGATATTCTACATTGCAGCTAACCATTTTTATTGCTGGAAGTAAGGTAAGATCAGAGAGAGAGGAAATAAGAGACAGAATTCTCTCCACATCCCCTAGGGCGTACAAATTGGTAACATTCCCAAGTATGTTGACATGTGATGCTAAAACCCTTTCGTCTTTTTTGCAGTTTGAGGTCAAATTTCACGAGCACCTGATGTATGGGCAAGAATGTAGATGTCATGTGTTTTCAAATGATTCCTAAATTTATAACCAGTGACTGGAAAAATAGCTTGGAAACATTTGGATTGGTTAATGTGTGCACTTTCAAATGCTATAGTGAATCTGCATTTAAGCAAATAGACAAATAGACTTTCAGCCTAATTTTCTAAAGGTTTTCTATCTATGACTAGATCTTTCTCGCTACATTTCACTACAAATATCTAGATATAGAAAGGCGGGGCCACCTTTCAGCACTTACTTTAGATGCTGTGGTCCTGTGAGAAAAGTATACTGCTTGGCTGTTAAAGCCATATTGAGCTCTGGGAGAGTCTGAACACCCTGTTGCACTTTAAACTAGAGGGCTTAAATTAGATTCATTGTGGATGGGTGAAGAAAGCTTCTGGGTAAGTAAATGGAAATTAGACTTACCTGCTAATTGTGGTTCCTTGAGGAATTCCAGTCCAGTCCCGCACCTCTCACAGCAGCTTGGAGACTGAGCACATCATCTGTTGACAAAGCAGACTCACAGGAGCAACAAATAAGTCATAAAACGAGTAACAATAATCGCTATCTAAATAACCTAGATTCCCCTCACCACCTGGGGCGCCTGAATAATGCCATGAATCCTGGAGCATAAGACCGACAGCTCTCCCAGTCGGTCCCAATGCTGACCCTCCTGCTACGTCCCGGGCCTCTGGCCCCTACTTCCTCGAGAACCAGCCTCAGGCCGGGCACTATATGCAGAAAGTCTTAAACACACTCCGGGGAGGGATCCGGGACTGGACTGGAGTTCCTCAAGGAACCACAATTAGCAGGTAAGTCTAATTTCCATTTCCTTATTGTCCCTCCAGTCCCACACATCTGGGATGTAACAGAGCAGTTAAACTAACAGGAGGGACCTGCCGAACTGGCCTGAAGCATCACCGTTCCGAAATATCCCCCGCTGCACTGTTCCCTCTAAGCTGTGCGCGTGTGCGCGCGCACACACCTCGCCGAGCGAGCGCACATACTTTACAACAGAGCGCACAAAAATTACGGTTCTGATTCTGATAGAAAGCAACACAGATGTCTTAAAATTTAAAAGTTGTGATTGTAATTACTAGAAATTTTCCGCTTCATTTAGTAATCGTCTATTTTCATTTAATTTGATTAAAATCAATGTGGTGTACATACTGTATTCTGATGTGTAGTCAAATTTTAAAGTATATTTTATTTATTTATTTAGCTGTATTTATATCCCGCTTTTCACCGGGTCAAAGCGGTGACCCGGTGAACTCAGTGTCGTTATGTGGCGCACAAAAATTTAACCTTCCTTCAAAAGCTGCACAGCTGGGGGGGCGGAGCCTGATGTCCAGCGGGTTAGACGCTTCGCGCTGAAGCTCCCGAGAGGCCTACATAGAATCCTGACTTAATACCTACATAAACTCAATTTTTTGCTCCGAACTCGCCGGGGTACCTCGGGGGGGATGGCGGCCCATAAACCAGCGCGCTTGGACTTCGGGTCTCCTTCTTCTTCACACGGAAAACGCTCCAAAACAGAGGTGTCTTCCCCACAGAAGATGGTTCCACTTCGGGAAAACCCCGAAATGCATCAGGAGCTCTTAGAGGAAATACGCGGAGTGAAGGAACTGGTGCAGTCCAACGGAGAAGCGCTTCGAGCCATGCGAGAAGACTTCGGTGTGCTCCAGGACAGACTTGAAAGCCTTTCATTACGGCAGGACAACATGGCGGGGGTCCTCGACTCGCACGCGGTGCGCTTGGTCAAGCTGGACAAGGCTGAGCGCCAGATACAGAATCTTCAAAAAGAATTAGAAGATAGCAATAATCGAGCCCGTCGCAACAATGTGAGGCTCCTTGGAATACCGGAGGGGGCGGAAGCAGGAGATATCAGAGAATTCCTGCTCAAAACTCTTCCCTCCTTGTTGAAGATCACATTTCATAGAGACCTGGAAATTGATCGAGCACATCGTGTTCCTACCCATATGGCGCTCAACCGAATGACCCCCCGGCCTATTATCTTTCGATTACTACGATATCAACAAGTGGAACAAATTCTAAATGCTGCCCGGGCGAATCGTCATCTGGAGTTTGAAAGCCATAAAGTCTCCTTCTTCCCTGATTTGGCAAAGCCCACAGTTGACCGTCGGAAGAGACTCCTTGCTTTTCGCCCTCGACTTCAACAGTTACAGGCTCGCTTTGGCCTGTTGTATCCAGCGAAGCTCCGAGTGACTCTCCACAACCAAACTAGGACATTCGAAGATCCTGATCTACTATCAACATTTCTAGACTCCAAAGAAGCAGAGCAGATGCGTTAACTTAACAACTTGGACTTCTTATCTGCCGGCTCTGTCCGCCATTTTGAAGGGCCCGACGCGGTGGTCATCGCCAAGTACAGAGACTGCCTGGACTTTTCTTTCCGTCTTTATATGACTTACTTGGTCTTCTATCCCTCCATGATGTGTGCCTCGGTTGGATTCGGAGCACGCACAGTTATACAGGTTATATGTTTTCAATTTCGGCCTTCTCTGGGGTTTCTCCCCGCAGACACATGGTCGCCAGTAATTTTTGGGGTTCTGCTTCTTCTCTACTACCGCGCTGCGGTTCTTATTTTTTAATGTGGGGCGCTTCATTGTATTACATTAGCTTATTTTCTATCATGTCATGTGTACAGCCAGATACAGTTACTATGAGGGACATTGTGAACCTAGGTGCGCTATCATGTTCTCTTTCAGAATTTTTAACCTTGCTCAATGGCCTTATGTAAGATCTTATCACTTAACGTAAAAGGCATCAATAGTCCAATCAAAAGAAAGAAAATTCTTAGCTATCTTAATCATGAGCATGCTGATTTAGTGTTTCTTCAGGAAACGCATCTAAATTCCGCTGAAACACTGAAACTCAATGCTAAACCTTACCTGGTGGCTGCCTATTCTCCCGCCGTTTCCAAACGGTGTGGGGTGGCCATTCTGGTTAAGAAGTCTTTGCAAGCTACTGTAATAGATACTAGCTCTGATAAGGAGGGTAGATGGACCCGTGCACATCTTAAGGTTGGAGATAGTGAATTCACGTGTATTTGTATTTATGCCCCCAATGTGGATAACCCTGCTTACTATGCCAGTATTGCGCAGTTGGCACAGGCCTCTGCCAATACTCCATTAATACTCGGTGGCGATTTCAATCAAGTGTTAGACCCTTTGATAGATAGACAACCGCCTAGAACGAGTAATCCCCCCAAGAGTCTTGCTACCCTTATAGCTCTGATGCAAGACCTTGCGCTAGTAGATATATGGAGGCTGCTTCACCCCTCTGACTTAGAGTATACCTTTTTTTCTGCCCCCCATCACTCACAATCTAGAATAGATTTTTTTCTCATTTCCAAAGCACTGATTTCTCAAGTGGACACGGCTAGGACTCATCCTCTCCATATTTCTGACCATGCTGCCATATCCTTTTCATTGCATGTCACTTCGCGAGATGATCATCCCCGTGCTTGGTTTTTTGATAGATCCCTACTGGATCAAAAAGATTTTCAGGTTGACATCAAGGCCGCTATCCAAGATTATTTTCATTTTAACTCACCCCATGATACAGCGAGCTGGGCTTGGTGGGAGGGTTTTAAGGCATCTATCCGGGCTACTATAACCAGTTATCAAATTCGACAGGGGAAACAAAGAAAGCAACACTTACTGATTCTAGAGCAACAGATACAAGCTGGGGAGCGTCTCCTTACGTCCCGTACTGACCCATGTATTTTACTCCGTTTACAACGCCTCCGCTTTCAATACAATCAGCTTTTATATACTGCTGCTGCTAAAAATATTGAATCACAACAAGGGTTGTATTACCGGGAAAATAACCGTGCTGGCAAATTATTAGCGAATGCCCTGAAAGGTAAAAAAGAAGCCAAGCGTGTTACCGCTCTCCGTAATCCGTCGGGGGGGGGGGCCTGGTCACTAAAGATACAGAAATTTTAGAACTCTTTCGTGATTTTTATACTCGGCTTTATCAATCTGAATGTGATTTTGAGCCAGAAGTATTTGAACGATTGCTCTCAGGGGTACAACGACCGACCCTATCTGACGAAGATAGAGAGGCCATGGACAAACCATTCACTTTATCAGAAATTCATTCCGCTCTCAAGAGATGTGCCACAGGTTGCGCTGCCGGCCCGGACGGTCTCCCTGCTGAATTCTACAAAACCTTTAACGCTGACTTAGCTCCAGTTTTGAAACTTTATTTTCTGCTCTGGCCGAGGAGGGATCTCCTTCTGGGTCCTTTTCTATGGCAAATGTAGTAGTTTTTGAGAAAGAGGGGAGAGATCCGCAACTAACAGCCAATTATCGTCCAATTTCCCTCCTAAATGCGGACTATAAAATATTTGCCACCATTCTTTCCACCCGACTCTCTGATAGGATGTCTACTTTGATACACCCAGATCAATGCGGTTTCATACCCGGTAGATCAACCGCTGACAATGCTCGGACTCTATGTCATGTACTGACTACCGCAGTTAATCTTGATCGACCATTTGTCGGCCTCTCACTTGATGCTGAGAAGGCCTTTGATCGCTTAGAATGGCCTTTCCTGTTTGCAACTCTCCGCTGGTATGGATTCGGAGAAGGTTTTCTCCGTTGTCTCCACGCCATGTACGCACAGCCTACAGCCAGTATCTGTGCTAATGCTTTAAAGTCTCAGCCATTTCCCCTTCAACGCGGTACTCGTCAGGGATGCCCACTGTCTCCACTTCTTTTCGATCTTGCACTCGAACCCTTAGCTTTACTAATCCGGCAATCGGAGGAGATTCATGGAGTCCCCTTCTCTCATAGAGAAATTAAAATTTCAGCATATGCTGATGACCTTATGCTCTTTGTCTCTTTAGACTCGGTGCCGGCTGTCCTAGAGCAAATCGGTAAATATTCACAACTTTCGGGGTATAAGATAAATTGGACCAAATCGGTAGCCTTCCCATTAAACTCTCTGATTCATCAAGCAGATATGCAATCCTTTCCCTTTTTATGGCAACCTCGCATGGTCAAATACCTTGGGGTCCACTATTGCTCTCCTTTGGAAGATGCTATCTCCTTTAATGCCAAAGACTTAACCTCTAAAGTCCGGGCGCTTACTCACCGTTGGACTCCTTTAACACTTACCTGGTGGGGTCGCCTAGAAATCATAAAAATGATGATTGTTCCTAAAGTGAATTACATTTTAGAAATGTTGCCCTGTCTCCTACCTCGACGTACATATAAAGATTTAGAGGGCCTTCTGACTAGATACTTATGGCAAAACAAGACACCTAAGATAGCGAAGCATAAGTTGCAAGCTGATAAGGAAAATGGGGGTGTCCGATTCCCTGATTTCCTGAAATATCACCACTCTTTTCTTCTCAAACAAGGCGCTCGTTGGCTGGAAGATCTAGCACCGAGTAGACCTGTGTGGCTAGATATAGAGGAGAACCTTTGCAAACCGTTTCCTCTTACTTCTCTCCCTGGTATGACTCTCCCATCAGATTCCCACTATCCACCAATGCTTTTAGACACTTTAGGTGCCTTTAATACTCTTATTCAATCTTTAGACTCCCGATTCTGTCCGCTAGACAGACTCTCGCTCTGGTACAATACTCGATTTCAAATACAAAATAAACCGATGGCGTGGAGCCCCTGGTACACTAGGGGCATTTGGACCCCTACCCAGTTGTTCCATGATGGTCGCTGGAAAACTTTTAGTGAATTGCAAATTGAATTTGGTCTCCCAGCGAAACACTACTTTCAGTTGGTGCAACTGCAGCATTGTCTTCGGAGTGCTAAGGTGCTCCCGCCATCGGAATCCCCTACCCAAGACTTGTCGGAGACTATCCGATCTATCGGGAGCTCACCGGGTGTAGCATCTAACTTTTACAAAACCTTAAGTACTGCTGTAAATAGAGGTACCCCTATAGCACAGAAAGCATGGGAGCGGGAACTGCATGTAACTTTGACCCCGGAGCAATGGAGCATTGTCTGGAGTAGAGTGACACGGGTCTCCAGATCCGCCTCACTCACTCAGACACTCTTCTTTCTAGCCCACCGGTGTTTCTATACTCCTGACAGATTAGCCAAATGGAACACCTCCCAGGGCAATAAATGCTGGACATGCCATGCGGCCATTGGTTCACTAACTCATGTTATGTATGAATGTCCCGCACTACAGTATTACTGGCGTCGGGTCTGGGGTCGTATCCAATCTATTTTGCACTTTCAAGAGCCCCTGTCTTGGAGGATAGTGGGACTCCGCTCAGCTGCGGGGATCCCCTCTCTTCCAAAATCGGCTTACTTCCTTTTAGACTTCATGTTGGGCATTGCTATTTCCCTAATTACGAAATACTGGAAGAATAGCTCCCATCTGAGCCCCAATGAATGGTGGAATCATGTCTGTCTCTACAGTAAATATGAACAAATACCTCGTATCTTTGCTTCTTCCGTTCAGACCCCCCATCATCTGTCTAAATGGAAGATGCTCAATGACTATGTTCACACCGCTAAATGCTCTCATCTGACTGTTTAAATTTGTATAAATCTCTGTCACATGATCATTCTGTATCGCAGATGCTATTTATTTTCGTTTTGATGTACAATCACTGTTGTTTGGAAGCGCTCACATGCTGATACTGTCGACTCAGAGAAGAAGCAGGGGGGTGGGGGGTAATAGGGTTTGCTTTTCCTTATTGTATACTTGTTTTGTCTCCTTTGGTGTGTTGTTTCTTTTGTTTGTTGCAAAATGAAAATAAAAGTTTTAAAAAAAAAAAAAAGCTGCACAGCTGATATTTTATGTGCACATGGTCTACAGAAAATTAGAGGGAACATTGCCCCGCTGCCTGGACATCCAGGCGATAGTGCTTTGCAAAGGTGTGAAGCGAAGACCAAGTTGCCGTTCTACAAATCTCCACTGGCGGCACAGCCATACTCTGCCCACGAGGCGGCCTGGGCTCTCGTAGCCCCTCTGGCACCACCCTACCCTTCAGGATGTACGCTCAAGCAATGGCTTCTCTGAAATCTCTCCTCTGTACAACCCCCCAAAAAGAACGAACAAATGATTAGATTTTCTATAATGGCACTGTCTTCTTCAAATATTGCTGCAGCACCCTTTTGACACGGAGCAGGTGTAAACTGGGATTGTCTGCACCCATTTCTGCGCTTGTCAGCGCCGATAGAGAGACTGACTGGTTCACATGAAATGTCAAAACCACTTTGGGCAGGAAGGAGGGAACTGGTCGAAGAACCACCTTCTCCCTAGAAAAGGACAAGAGCTCCTGGCAAGACAAAGCCTGAAGCTCTGAAATCCTGTGCATCGAGAAAATCGCCACCAGAAAAACAGTCTTCAAAGTTAAATCCTTCAATGATGCCCAACTCAACTGCTCAAAAGGCTCCCCAGCAAGTGCCGTTAACACCAGATTGAGGTCCCATGGTGGTACCACCAACCTCCTCGAGGGGCGAAGGTGGCCCACCATCCTTAGAAATCTCTGCACATCAGGGTGACTGCCTAACACCATCCATTGGACCTCCTCCTGATTAACAGGAAATCAGTGCCAGGTGAACCCTCAAAGAACTAGCGGCCAAGCCCTTTGTCAGAGCCAGCCTGCAAGAATGCTAGGATGTCCGTAATAGATGCCATGGATGGGCGAGATTGTCTTTCCATGCGTCATACTCGGATGTAAGCTAGGCAGGTAGATCTCCTTCAGGCTTTCAGCAAGGTGGCTATTACCGGGCCCGAATACCCTTTCTTGCTTATGGCGAGGCTGAAGAAGAATTGAGCCACCCGAGGCATGCGTACTGGCCCTTGTGTCAGGAGATCCTCTCAAGCCAGAAGCTGCCAGGTTCTGTCTGCTGAATCCCCACGAGGCTGGCGTACAATAGGCGCCTTGGCCAATCCGAAGCGATCAGAATGACATACCCCCAGTGAGCCTCTATTCACTGCACGACCCGGCCTATGAGTGCCCACAGAGGAAACACATAGAGAAGGACGTCCTCGGGCCATCTTTGTACTAGAGCATCCAGGCCCTCCGACATCCTCTCTCTTTTTCTGCTGAAAAAAACGGTTCGCCTTGGCTGACTCGAATGTTATTTATTTATTTATTTATTTATTTAGCAAACATTTATATACCGCTGCTTCCAGCGATCAGCAGCGGTCTGATTACACAAGGAGAACATAAGGAGGACTGTCAATCAGTACAGTAAAATTTGGGTGTGTACAGGTTGATCAGGAGGGTAGGCACATCACACGAGGGGTTTGTTAAGTATATGAGTACTAATTACATATATACATATATACATTATACATAAACGAGCAGGAGTATATAAATATGTTCTGGACTTAGACCCCTTAGGTTAATTCAAATTATGATGACTCTGGAAAAGATGAGTCTTGAGGTTTTTCCTGAAGACAGTTAGGTCTTTGCAATCTCGTAACTCTGGCGGCAGATGATTCCAGAGTGTAGGTGCTGCGTATGAGAACGCTCTATTACTAGTATTGGTTTTAACAGTTCTTATATCAGCTGGAATGAGGAGGGTGTTGGAGTTGAAGGTTCTTCTGCTTCTGTTGGGTGGTTGTGAGCATATCAAAGTGGAGAGGAAGGATGGAGCAATGTTATGTAGGAGCTTGAAAGTGGTCGTGAGTGATTTGTATTTTATACGAGTCGTGATGGGGAGCCAGTGGAGCTCAATCAATACCGGGGTGATGTGATCAGCAAAGCCTTTTTTCGTGATGACCCTAGCGGCTACATTCTGCGCCATTTGCAGAATGTTCAGAGTTTTCTTTGGGAGACCCTGCAGGATGGCGTTGCAGTAGTCGAAATGTGGCATGATGAGTGCCTGGGCAATGGTCCTGAAGTCCTGAGGTTCGATAATGCTCCTTAGCGGTTGGAGGACCCTAAGCTTGTGAAAAACGGCTTTGTTTGTTTTGCGGAGGTGTTTCTCCATTTTTAGATTACTATCGAACGTTACTCCCAGATATTTTATTTCCTCCTTCGTTTGGTAAGTATTGTTACATAAGGTAATTGTTGCGGGGGGATCGAAGTTTGGCTTTCTGGAGATGTACATTACCTCTGTTTTTTTGTGGTTGATCGTCATGTTACTTTGGAGTAACCAGGCTTGCATCTCACTTAGGCACTCTTCGAGTTGGGTGTAGTTTGGGTTGGCAGTGTCGAGTTGAGTGTACAGCATAATATCGTCTGCATAGACGTGGTATTTGATATTATGATGTTGGAAGATTTTGCAAAGTGGTTGCATGTAAATATTGAACAGGAGTGCTGAGAGAGCCGAACCCTGTGGTATACCCTGTGTTTGCGTGAATGCTTCTGCCTTTTCTCCGTTGAACTGGACCTGTTGCATTCTGTTTGATATGTACGAGGAGAACCATTTTAGAGGGGTTCCTGTTATTCCAATGGATTTAAGCCTGTTTAAGAGGGTGCCATGGTGAACTGTATCGAATGCTGCAGATATGTCTATGAATATGAGTAGAAACATTTTCTTTTTGTCTTCTAAACCCTTGAGGAGGTTGTCAAGCAGCGCTAGGAGTAGTGTTTCAACGCCGTGATATCGTCTGAATCCATATTGTTGTTTATCCAGTGTTTCGTTGTCATCCAAATGGTCTTGCAGTTGTAGTAACACGGCCTTTTCAATGATTTTGGCCAGGAACGATATGCTCGATATTGGTCGATAGGAAGCAGGGTCTTCTCTATTGCTTGTTTTGTTTTTTAAGACAGGTCTTATGATAGACTTCTTTAGTTGTGTGGGCATGATTCCTTGTTGCAGTGATAGGTTTACTATGTGCGAGACAAGTTGAGTGATGTCCTGTTTCACTGCCTTGATCCAAGTGGCTGGGCAGGGATCTAGTGGGGAGGTGGTGGTGTTGATGCTTGTGATTATGTTAGTTATTTGTTTGTCATCAAGTTTGTGAAATGTGTTCCATATCATGTCTTGACTGTCGGTGGTTGCCATGGTTGGATTTGGCACTGGGAGGGTTGGGCCCAGGTATTGCGTGGGAGTTGAAGCCGTGAGTTTGCTTGCATAGTGGTTTGCCAAAGTTTGAGGCTTGATTACGTTGTCAGCATGGTCAACCAGTGTTGTTTTTGTTAGAGATTTGACCAGTTCGAATAATTCGCGGGGCTTATTGATGGCTTTGTTCAGTAAATTTGTATGATGAGTTCTTTTTGCGGAGTTAATCTCTTCTTTGTATTTGGCGAGGAGGGTCAGGTATTCTGTCTTGTGTACAATGGATTTTGTTTGTCTCCACTTCCTCTCTGATTTACGGAGTGCCCTTTTCATTCCGGTCAGTGTAGCTGTGTACCAAGGTTCCGATCGAGGTTTAGTTGAGTCTGTAGTGGTTTTCCATGTAGGGTTTGATGTTTTTTGTATACCTTCGTTCCATCTGCTGGTTAGAACCTCAAGGTCCGTACATTCCAAATCTAAGTGGGAGGCAATGGAGCCTATGAGATTTTCCTTGTTGAATTTGTTGAAACTCCTCTGCGTGTGTGTTGTCCTCCTGGATTTTGCATTTTTGGGTGGGGAGGGCAGTTTTACTTTGAGATCTACTTGGTGGTGGTCTGACCATGGTACTGGAGTTATGTTGCCATTAGGTCTATGACCAGTGTGCCCCATCGGCATACCACCTGCCCGAACACTTCCTGGATGAGGCTCCCACTCGCTAGGGTCCATGTGCACTCGGCTTAGGAAGTCCACCATCACATTGTCGACCCCCGCGAAATGTGCTGTTGATAATGCCTGGAACTGACATTCCGCCCAACTGAACAGCAGCTCTGTTTCGTCTTCCTAGGCTACACTGCCCGCGCCTACCTGGTGGTTCATGTAGGGCACCATGATCGCATTGTCCAAGAAGACACAGACTGCCTTTCCTTGCAACCAAGGCCCAAAGCTTTGGAGCGCCAGGGCCAATGCCCACATCTCCAAGTGGTTGATCGACCAATTGGCCTCTTGTGGGCTCCATTGACCCTACGCAAAGCGCCCCTCTTAATGAGCCTACTAGACTGGCATTGGTCATCAGCAGTTTCCAGCTCAGCGATTCGAGGGGCATGCTCCCCTCTAGGCTCCCTGGGTGAAGCCAGCACTGGAGAGCCCTCTTCGTCTTCTGCAGACAGGGGAGTAACGTGGATAAGGGCTGTGTCTGGTGCAATCAGCAGTGGAGCAGGGCTCTCTGCAACAGCTGCATGTGTGTTCTCACCCACAGGACAAGTTCGAGCATGGCTGCCAGTGTCCCCAGGACCTGCAGATAATGCCAGGCCAGTGACGCTGCCATCTTCAGAAATTGGCGTACCAGATGCCGCAGCCCCTGCGCACGGTGCTTTGGAAGGAAAACCTTCCTCACCTTGGTGTCAAAGCATGCTCTCAAATACTCCGGCTCCTGGGATGGTACTAACTGGCTCTTAATCTTGTTGACTATCCAACTGAGACTTTGAAGCAACTGCACCACCCGCTTTATCGCTCTTTCACTTTTATCCCTGGACTTCACCCTGATCAGCCAGTCGTCGAGGTCCGGGTGTACGAGAACTCCTTCCTTGTGGAGCGCCATTGCCGCCACCACCACCATGACCTTGGTGAATGTGCGAGGGGTTGTTGCCAGGCCAAATGGCAAAGCCCAAAACTGGAAGTAGCCCATCGGCACCACAAAGCGGAGAAATTGCTGATGCTCTGGCCGGATGGGAAAGTGCAGATACGGCTCCGTGAGATCAAGGGATGTCAGAAATTCCCTGCTTCTCACTGCTACTATGATGGATCGTAGCATTTCCATATGGAAATGTGAGACCCGCAAACAATGGTTTACTCCCTTGAGATCGAGAATCGGGTGATAGGAGCCCTCCTTTTTGGGCACCACAAAGTAAATGGAGTACTGACCGCAACTGTACTGGGTTTGGGGCACTGGCACCACTGCTCTCAACTGCAGGAGAGACGTCAAGGTGTCTCTCACCACCTCCACTTTGCCTGGTGCCTTGCAGGGCGACTGAATGAAGGAATGACCTACTGGACGAGCCCATTCAAGAGCATAGCCCTCCAAAATAAGCTCCAGGACCCACTGGTCCAATGTGATCTGGACCCAGGTGGGGTAGAAACCCTGCAACAGACCTCCCACAGGTTGCACCACCCTGGGCCGCCCTCACTTTATTGTGCTTTCTGGGGCCCTGAGGTCAAGGTGGTGCTGAACTCCCAGTCCACTCTTCAAAACCCTTAAAACCCCTGTCCCCTAGAAGGGAATCTGCCCCTCTGGTACGGAGTAAAGCAGGACGTCCAAAGCACTTGAAGTCTCGTGGCTACCCTTTACCTGCTGACGAAGCACAGCTCTGGTTCGGCTTATCCTTTGGCAAGCGACCTCTCTTGGACTCGCCTAAGTCCTTAACCAACTTGTCCAGATCTTCTCCAAGCAGAAGTTTCCCTTTGAAGGAGAACTTGCTAAGGTGGGCTTTAGAAGAACTGTCCGCTGTCCAGATTTGCAGCCACAGGTGCCGTGCCGCTACTATGGAGGCCATGCTTTTAGATAGTCCTCTGAGATCGTAGTGGGTGTCAGCCAGGTAGGCCGCCCCCTACTCTATATGGCTGCCTCCCCTGAGAGGTGTGGAGGCCCCTGGCCCAGGCAACAGCCTATAAGCCTAGGGCTGCACTTGTTAGTCCTTTAATTAAAGAGTTTTCTTCCTCATCCAGCACCGGGGCTGCTGGGATCTGTAGTTGTGGTGTTTAGAAAAAAAACACTAGTGTGGAGACCGAGGGTTTACAAAGCAAAACACAGGAATTTATTTCTTTTTCTAAAGAGCATTAAGGCTCAACGCAAAACAAACAGGATTCTTTTCTCCAAACAATAATCCATAGGCGTTTATACTAAACTAAACAATGAAACTGTTTTATGTAGCTTTTTAACATGTGTCGCTGTTTTTCAAATCATTCAGCAATCAAGCAAGGCTTCTCTTCTCTTCAAACCCAAAAGAAATATCCTTTCGTCAGCAACAGGGTTTTTTTAGCATTCCTGGCTAAACACATTTCTCCCTGTTTCCACACTGCCTTCTAGGACATTCAGGTTATAGGCTTTTCCCTTCTTTTATCCAAGAACTTTTTATTCTGCCTTCTGGCACAGAGAACAATCCATTACTGAATCTTCAGACCCCTCATCAGATTCATAATAGTCTATCTGCATTTCCTCAGGACCTGTGTCCAGTAAATCCTGGCTTTAAGCCAACATGAAAAACTTCAGGCTTAATATTCTCTAAAAGTTCCAGAACCTTTCTCCACTGAGGCTTTTCCCTATGCACAGGGTTTCCACCAGGAACGTGGAGATTCTTTCCTTGCATCAAATGACACAATGCCTCTAACTGGCTTACGGCACTTTTGGCTACCCTTTTATTCACGCACCTTTTTGGAAGTTGCAGCTATTTAGCTGGTTCAGGAACGGTTGGCACTGCAGCCTGACCCTTATCAGCACTTCTCTCTGGCACAGCTCTCCTAGTTTTAAAACCATTTGCAGTTTCCCTGCAATCCTGGCTTTCCTTCTGACTAGGGCTTTCACCGCTAAGATTCCCTCGGAAGTCTCCACCGCTCTCCTCCACGGTGAACTCTCTGGGCCTTTCTCTGGTGCTTCTCTCCCCACTGAATTCTCCAGTGTTCTCCCTGGTCAGCTCTCTCGAGTGCTGGTTTCCTGTATCTTTCCTTCCAGCGTGCTGCTTCCCTGTGTCCCCCTTTCCAGGGTGCTGCTGCGTGTGCTGCCTCGTCCTGGTACTCCTGTTCCTGTTGCCCTCTCTCTGGCTGTTCTCTCTGTCCGCCCTCTCCTCCAATATTTCCCTGGGTTTATAAGAGTGTCTCTGAACTACCGTGCACTCCCCTTCACCCAGGTGTCCCTCATTAATTTCCAAGCCTTCCCTTGGATTAGCAGAGCTTGGGTGTGTCCTGTCCTCAGTAGCTGCGTGTTTTTTTTCTCTGCTTGCAGTTTGAGAGCTACTGATTCCTTGCCTGTCTCTTTCTTTAAAGGTAAATGTCTGATTTTCTTCCCATTCCATAGACTCAACCATACTCTCCTCATCACAGAGGTCTGTCATAGTCTTCTCCGACTGTTGAACCCACTGTGACCAACGGAGACAGGCTCTAGCCACCCATGCCCCGCAGATGGAGGCCTGTAGAGAAGGGCCTTGATATCAAAGGCATGTTTCAACAGTGTGTCTAACTTCCTGTCCTGTCCTGTTCATACTTGAGGGCTGCACCGCCCTCCACCGGAATTGTCATCTTGGTGACTGCCGACACAGCCGCATCCACACCCGCTCCTGTTCTGGCAGTGGATACAGACATGCCATAGTGCGCACCCCTCTGAGGCCCGCCTCTGGCAGATCCCATTCATCCTGGATCATCTGCCTTACTACTCTATGCACCGTAAAAACCCTTTGTGACTTCCGGACCACCTGCAGCAGAGGATTCCCCAGCTCTTCCTCTGCTGCTGGTAGGTTAACGGGCATATTAAGGACCTTAAAGGACTCTCCGATGAGCACTGGTAACTCTTCCTGATGGAAGAGTCGCACAATTCGCGACTGATCTTCCTGCTCTGGTATCTCACCTTCCTCCAACTCTTCACCCTGCCTATTGAGCTCCATGTCCATGTCTTCGCCATCCAGCTCTTCCGACAAAGGAGACTGGTCTTGTCAATCCCCTGTGGACCTAGACCTCTTAGGAGTTGTTACATCTGCTTCGCTCTCTGTCATATCCACTCTCCTCTTAGTGCCGCGCTCCGGAATGGGGGCATATTCCACCTCTCCCTCCCTTGCTGGCATAAGCAAAACACCTTGTGCAGAAGTAAGACAAACTCTGGTGAGAAATTCCCCGGGATCCTCACTGCTCCTAGGCTCTGCGCTGTAGAGGGTGCTGGAGTAGCCGCCGGACCCGACGCTGGCTCCACTGCCGCCTGCCCAGGTCCGTCGAAGCCTTGGTCATCCTGAGACCGGAATGGAGTCCCTTCCTGCATTGACTGAGTGTGCAGATCCTGCTGTACAGATGTGGCCTCCTGCATACAGCCTAGGCAAATGCCGGTCTCTGCTACCGCTCCTCAGTGGGTGCCGCAGACTAGGCATTGCGGTCTGTCCGGCATGGTGCGATCCCTTCTAGCCTCCTTCACCTGCCTGACCCCAGGTTCCCAGTTCACTCCAACCAAGTAAATACCTCAAAGTAAATAAGAAATAAAGAAATAAAATTAAATTAACCAGGCTAGCTTGCACTAACCCCTTCCTAAAATGAAAGTGAAAGCTTAACCCACCAGCCCCCCTGTCTCCCCTCCTTTCACACAACAGTGGAGGAAAAGAAGATTGCTGCCAAACGTTCCCTCTCGGCAGAGAATGCAATGCCGGTAGTGGGATGCCTTCTGCGCTGGGCCGCTGAAATAAAAAAAAGACATTCTTTCCTTCCTGTGCACCACAGCTCTCCCAGACACGCAGCTATAGGCCACGCCCCAACACGGGGATCTCGACTACCTCCTCTATGACTCACCACTCCACTGTCCGGGGCCCCGGACTGCTCAACTCGAGCACCTGGGTCCTGCTTACCTCCAGGAGAGCTAGTTTCAGTGCTTGGGACAACTGTAGGCCCAAGAGGAGACTTCCCTCATGCTCAGGCAACCCTCTCTGGCTTTGGCACAGCGGGAGCTGCCCGGGGGCTGACTTCTGGCTCTGCTCGCTCTCTCTCTGCGTGGCAGCTCCTCACCCAGGGTCGGGTTCGGGAGCTGCCTGCTGTCTGCCCCCCCAAAAAAAGCTGTCGCCCCTCAACAACCCCCCCCCCCCACCCGAAACACCTGGGTGGGGGAGGAAGGATCTTCTGGGCTTCACTGCTTCCTTTTCTACTTCTTCTGTTTTTCTTGTTTTCTTTTTAAATTAATAAGAGGCTCGAGAACTCAAAATACAAATCAAACAATAACCTAACAAATGCTAAGTCCTTATTTGCTCCTACAGGAGCCCGTACCCTGGCTCACCACCTCTCCCAGCTGCTTGGAGACTGAAAATACTGGGGCTGGTGGGTGGTGCCAGCTGTATAAATACAAGGGGTCATTGAAAGATGACATGCTCAGTCTCCAAGCTGCTGTGAGAGGTGCACTACCCAGAGGTGCGGGACTGGACTGGAGGGATAATAAGGAAAAGCCCTTGGGTAAGTAAAATATTAAATCCCTCTGTAGAAATGGGGAAAAGGGGTAACATCTGAAAGCAGAATGTATTAATGCTTATTGTATGGGAAATAAGATTCTGGAGGCTTTAATGAAAGAGGCTGATTTGGATTTAGTGGCAGTCACTGAGACATGGTTCATGAAGAACCATGACTGGGTATAATGTATAGTCATATGACGACAGAAAAAGACCACATGGCCTATCTAGTCTGTCCTTCCATAACAACTACAACAGACCCCTTTTTACCTTTAAAGATCCTCTGTGTTTGTCCCATGCTTTTTTGAATTCAGTTACTGTCCTCATCTCTACCACCTCCACTGGGAGACTATTCCACGGATCCACTACTCTTTCCGTAAAGAAATATTTCCACATATCACTCCTGAATCTATCTCCCTTCACCCTCATCCCATGTCCCCTCGTAGCAGAACTTGCTTTCAATTGAAAGAGGCTCTCTCCCTGAACATTTATGCCACGGAGGTATTTAAACATCTCAATCATATCACCTCTATCCCGCCTTTCCTCTAAGGTTACATATTAAGATCCTTAAGTCTGTCCTCATATGCTTTATAATGAAGACCACTAATCATTTTAGTAGCCACCCTCTGCACCGACTCCATCCTGTTCACATCCTTTTGAAGGTGCGGTCTCCAGAATTGCACACTATACTCCAAATGAGGTCGCACCAAAGACTTATACAGAGGCATTATCACCTCCTTTTTTCTGCTAGCCATTCCTCTCCGTATGCACCCAAGCATCCTTCTAGCTTTTGCCGTCGCCTTTTCTACCTGTTTAGCTACTTTAAGATCATCAGACACAACCACGCCTAGGTCCCGCTCTTCTTTAGTGGACAAAAGTACTTCACCCCCTATACTATATTGCTCCCTTGAATTGCTGCAGCCCAAATGCATTACTTTACATTTTTTAACATTAAATCCCAGCTGCCAAATTCTAGACCATTCTTCAAGCTTAGCTAGATCCCTGCTCATGTTATCTACCCCTTCCTGGGTGTCTACTCTATTGCAGATTTTGGTATCATCCGCAAAGGGGCAAACCTTACCTGAAAGCCCTTCCGCTATATCACTAACAAAGATGTTAAAAAGAATCGGACCAAGGACAGATCCCTGGGGCACACCACTGATAACATCCTTCTCCTCAGAGTGAGCTCCATTTACTTGTACTCTTTGTCGCCTCCCACCCAACCAATTTCTAACCCAAGCAGTAACTTTAGGGTCCATCCGTAGGGTGCTCATTTTGTTTATAAGTCACCTGTGAGGAACAGTGTCAGAGGCTTTACTGAAATCTAAATACACCACATCTAGGGCTCTCCCTCAGTCCAACTCCCTGGTCACCCAGTCAAAGAAATCAATCAGATTTGTCTGACAAGACCTGCCTCTGGTGAATCCATGCTGCCTTGGATCCTGTAATCCGCTGGACTCCAGAAACCTCACTATTTTCTCTTTCAGCAGCGTTTCCAATAATTTACTCACCACTGAAGTTAAACTAACCGGCCTGTAGTTTTCAACCACATCCTTACTTCCGCTTTTGTGTAAAGGCACCACATGAGCCTCTCTCCAGTCCTTTGGTACCACTCCCGACTCCAACGAGGCATTGAAAAGGTCAGTCAGTGGAGCTGCTAGAACGTCCCCAAGTTCCCTCAGTATTCTCGGGTGTATCCCATCCGGTCCCATCGCTTTGTCTACTTTAAGTTGAGATAGTTTCTCACGAACACAGTCTTTTGAAAATTGTTCAAGATGTCCTTTGCTTCTGTTCCTGTTTGTGGGTGTTTTCTGAGGTCCTGCTCCTGGTTCTTCATCTGTGAACACAGAACAAAAATATTTGTTAAGCAATTCCGCTTTATCCTTATCAGCTTCTACATATTCCTCCCCTGCACCCTTGAGTCTGACAATACCACTCTTGCCCTTCCTCTTCTCACTAATATATCTGAAAAATGTATTGTCCTCCCATTTTATTGCATTGGCTGTTTCTTCCTGCTTTTGAATCTTTGCCTTCTTGACTTCTTTGCTAGCTTCTCTAAGTTTTTCCAAATACAGATGCCTGTCTTCCTCTCTCTGTGATCTCTTGTATTTCATGAAGGCCTCCCTCTTTTTCTTCACTTTTTCAGCTACTTCTTTCGAAAACCATAGCGGTCTCCTTTTCCTTTTACCTTTATTTACCATTTTAACAAAAAGGTTGGTTGCCCTTAAAATATCCCCTTTCAGTTTTTCCCACTGTTTTTCTACATCCCTCAGCTGTTCCCATCCAACTAACGACTCCCTGAGGTATTGGCCCATCTTCAGAAAGTTAGTCTTCCTAAAGTCTAAGATCCTCGCCTTTGAATGGATTCTAACAGCCCTAGTCCTAATACTGAACCACACCATCTGGTGATCACTGGATGCAAAATGATCTCCCACTACAACATCAGAAACACTTTCACCATTGGTAAGCACCAAGTCCAGTATGGCCCCTTCACGTGTGGGGTCTGTTACCAATTGCCTGAATAGTTCTCCCTGTAGAGAATCCAGGATCTCCTTACTTCTAGATGATACTGCAGCAGGAATGTGCCAATCAACATCTGGCTTATTGAAATCTCCTATCAGTAGCACTTCCCCTTTCCTAGCAATGCTGCACATGTCTTCAATTAACTCTCTGTCCACCTCTTCCTCTTGTGAGGGAGGTCTGTATATCACACCAATGTAAATAGATTTCTCTTTCCCTCTTTCTAGTTTAACCCACAATGCCTCCCCTCTCCCTTTTAAGCTCTGTAATTCCAAAGCTTTAATAGTAGTTTTTACATATAGTGCCAGTCCTTCTCCCCTACTTCCTACCCTGTCCTTTCTGAATAAAGTATAGCCAGGTATAGTTACATCCCAATCATGGTTTTCTGTGAACCATGTTTCTGTAACTGCCACTAAATCCAAGTTAGCCACTCCCACCAAAGCTTCAACATCAGGGATCTTATTTCCCATGCTATGGGCATTTATAAACACTGCTTTCCATATGTTACCCCTGTTACCCATTTCCATAAAGTTATTTAATGTATCACCTACCTGGGGGCTTTCACTTACCTGGGGGCTTTCTTCACCCATCCCCAACGAATCTAGTTTAAAGCCCTCTTCAGTAGATTAGCCAGTCTACCAGGCTATAATGTATTCAGGAAGGACAGGTTAGGAAGAAAGGGAGGAGGAGTGGTATATGTAAACAAAATTAATATTAAAGTTACAGAATTTCAGGGCTTAAGAGAGAAGGAGGAGGCACTGTGGGTTAAACTGATAAGAGGGAATACAACAACTCCTTTCCTAATCTAGGAGCCTCACTTTTGAGTGAACTATCTCAGCCCTTGCCCCACATCATCTGGTGATTATTTGATGCAAGATGATCACCCACTATAATATCAGAAACACTATCCCCATTCATAAGCACCAAGTCCAGTATGGCCCCTTCACATATGGGTTCTATTAACAGTTGTCAAAATAGTTCTCCCGGTAGAGAATCCAAGATCCCATTACTTCTAGATGGCACTGCAACAGGGATGTCCCAGTCAACATCCAGCATATTGAAATCGCCTATCAGGAGCATGTCTCCTTTCATATTAATATTGCGAATTTCATTAATTAAATCTCTGTCTACTTCTTCTATCTGTGAAGGAGGTCTGTATATCACACCAGTGCAAATGGGTGTTAGCTGGTTGGGAACAGCTGGGAGATGTGGAAAAGCAGTGGGCAAAACTAAAAGGGGATATTTTAAGGGCAGTAAACCTTTTTGTTAGGAAAATAAATAAGAGGCCTATTCCATGTTGGATGTTCCAGCCTTTCTGCATCTGGTCAGAACTGGACACACAGATGTAAATGGGATTCTGATCCCGCAGGGCACGTCTAGTTCCCACGGGAACAGAATCCCATCTAAGCCTATATGTGCAGGCCTGGACCTGATTCCGGGTGGCCTGCATGTACAGGCACCTTCCCAGCTAACTCAGTCAGGGCTCCTGAATGGAGCCATGGCACTGTGGCTCCATTCAGGAGCCACGATCCCCGGCTGCCGATGACTGGCTTCATTCCCTGCAACCTGACCCCCGATCTGGCCTCTAAGGCCAGGGTCAGGCTGCGGGGAATCTTCTGTGGCCCACCCACCCTTTGACATGCCCTGGGTCTGCCATACACTCTCGTCTAGGGGAACGTATTCCACCTCAGTGATGGAATAAGTTCCCTGTCTACTCTGCCTGCCCCAGACGTACAGGGCTGACATCAGAATCGGCCTTGTACGACCAGGGCCCACTGCCCACCTTGTCAATGGATATCCATCCCCACTATTTGTGGTTCAGAATAGTGACTTGTGTTGATAGTTGGGTTGAGTAATTGTTTGGGAGCAAAGATGAGATTGATTATGCCTCCTCCCTTGTGGGTAGGGCTGTTGACGATTTGTTTGAGGTCTACGGAGTCCATTGCATCTAAGAATGCAGCTGATTTTCTAGGTAATTCATGATAATTCTGCTACAAAGTTAAGGTGTAAATAATCCATACTGAGAAGATAGAAGCAAATTCTGTGGGTTCATTTTACCTCTGGGGTTTTCACCATCAAACGCATATGCAGGTAGGTAACTTTGCTTCAATTATTGTTCTGCTGGGATTTACCTCTATCTCATGTGGGGTTGAATAATGATACCAAGGCATGTAGTTTCTCTCTTCGCCACAGGGACTGTCTCGAGTCTGTACATGAAAGCATGTGCACGGAACAATGTAAATGTCTTTGCCTGTAGTCAGGTGGGCAACCCACTTCCATGAATAAAATGCTCTTCTGCCTGTGGAAATGGCTTTGGGTATTTGCTCTTGTAGTAAATGTTGTGACTGAATTCATCAGACACCCAAAACCACTGCATCAGTGACCTTATGAGGAGGATTATTAAAGGATAATTGAAAACACCCGGAAACTCGGGATTTTGAAGTTTTAAAATGATCAGATGCATTGGAACTGACAAAGAACTTAACAAAGATGTAGGCTTTTTAACTAATTATGAGCCAAATTATTCTACTGCCTGTTTTCTTCTGATCATCTTCGCCCGCCCCTCCCCCATTTCAGCTGTCATTGGAAAGCTTTTAGTGATTCATTTATATTTTTTTTGATAATGTAAGGATCAGTATTCAGAAGCACTTACCCAGGTAGCAGCAACTGCTCTCCGAATAAGTGCCGCTGGTGGGGGCTGTCAAGAAAGGTTCAGTGGCACTATCCAGATAATGCTGCTGAATTCAGATTACTTCTGCATTGGGTAATTCTGGGGCGGCCTATGGGTAGAGCAGCGAATTAGCCAGATAGTGGCAATTGTTCAATCCACAGTTGGAGTGGAGGAGTAGCCTAGTGGTTAGAACAGTCAGCCTGGTAATAAGACATGGGGTTCAAATCCCACCGGCACTCCTTGTGATCTTGGGCAAGTCGCTTAACCCTCCACTGCCTCGGGTACAAACTTAGGGGCCAATGCAGAAGCCCTATGCCAGTGTTTAAAACTTGCACCATGAAACCCTGCACTAGAACTTTAACGCTGACATTTTGCACAGCACGGAAATTAACAGCGCGCAAAATGTCAGCTTTATACGCGGAGAGCAAGGCAAATATATGCGCAGAGGTGTCTGCATTAGCAGCTGCACAGGTTTTTGGCATGCTGTCCCAAGAAAGGGTGATCTGAGGTGAAGTTTGACATCGGATAAGGCCCCCAATGCCATTGGCACAGCATGGGGGGGGAGCTGGTGTCCCCTGGACACCAAACCAAACCCCATCAACCAGAAGCAGAATCATTGGTGGCCCATGGGCCCTGATCCAATCCCCTTCACCTCGCTGAAATCCATTCAACATCCCACTCCCAGTACATTTTGTAGAATGAGGGGTAGGAGCAATGCCTACATGTTCTTATCTCCCTGCTGCCATTTTGAAAAATGGCAGCACCTAACCCTGCGTGGTGCATCTGAAAAATTCATCACCTAGTGGGGGAGACCCATTCTGCCAAATAAGGAAGCATGCCCCTAGTGCAACCTGGTATGCACAGCATGGGCTCGGTCAGTCTGCTGAGCCTGCACTGTTCAGCCCAGGATCCCCCATGGGAAAGGGGGAGTCACTCTGCCAAATAAGGAACTTTGTTCTTTATTTGGCAGACTTGGCCTTCCCCCCACCCTGAGAGATGCATTCCCGGGATACACTGTATTGGGGTCAGGTGCTGCCATTTTGAAAAATGGCAGCCGGGGGGGGGGGGGGGCGGGAGTTTAGGAACGTGTAGGCATCACTCCTGCCCGTGTTCTACAAAAAGGTACTGTAGTGGGGGAGAGTTATTGGAAGCCCATAGGCCACCAATGAGTTTTTAGTGAGGTGGGGGGTTTAGATTGGGGCCCACAGGCTACCAATGAGGTTTCTGAGAGGGGAGGGAAGGATGTGATCAGGGTCCACAGAGCTACCAATGGTTTTGCTTCTGGTCAGGGGTGTCCGTATCTGGGGAGACACTGCCTCCCCCCCCCCCCCCAACAGTGCTGTGCCAATTGTCACTGAGGACCTTCCCCAGTGCCTGGATCATCTGAGGTAAAGTATCAGATTTCACCTCGGATGATTCTTTTGCTCCCAGCTGGATCTTTACACCTGCCTGAAGCTGGCATAAAGATCCAGCATTAAAAGTAATGCAAAAAACTGTGCCAAGTTTCACACAGTTTTTTACATTGGGTGCTAAGGCTTTCTGCATCAGTGCCGTGGATCATAAGCCCTCCAGGAGCAGGAAAGAAAGTATCGATTGTACCTGCTTATAATTCACCTTGAACCGCTCCTGGAAAGGTGTGAACTAAATAACAAAAGTAATATTTAGATAAATATCGCCACTGTCTGTATAATGCCATTGGTCACTCTATTATGTACATGTTCAGCACTGGCCATTTTCTGGATACCAATGCTAAATATTCAGACATTTTTGAAGTGCTGCAGCCAGTGTTTAAAAAACACACCAACCGCAATGGCTGTATTTTTGCCTCGCTATATGGCAGGTGGCATTTTGGCCTGGCTAAGGGTATTCCGCCAGTGAACGGATTAAGTTATCCAAGTTGCTGGCCTAATTTTAAATGGACAAGTTATCCATTTAAAGTTTTATGCTTGAATATTCAGCCACCTATTATAAATTCATAGGGTGGTTGGATATATGCTTAATTTTATATGCATAATTATGCTACTACCAATACTACTTCTACTGAGCATTTGGGGCCTTCCTGATGAATACCTACCGTCACACATTACTCCCGAAGGAATTCTGCGCAACCGCGCAGCACAGACACAGAATTCCCCACCTGCACAGAATCCTACACCTGCTATATAGAATTCTGCACAGGCACCAGCATCAGCGAGCAGTGAGGCAGGCTCGGAGCATGAAAGTTTGAGCACCCGAGCCTGCCTCGCTGTTTGCTGCAGCATAGCCGTGGGAGCATTTCCTTTTGCTCCTGCAGTTGTGCTACACTTCCGACCCCGGCATCGCTATGTTTCAAAAAGGTCATCAGTAGCACTTCCTCTCCCTAGCGAAAACAGGAAGCGCTTTTGTTGACCTTTTTTAAAATGGGTGGTAATGCCGGCGTTGGAAGGAGTGAAGGGAAATGCCCCTGCGGATGTGTTTAATAATGCCATGATCGGGTAGAGGAGGTGAGTGGCTGGTGGCAGGAGATGGTCTGATAGGCGGGAGAGGACTGATGGTATGTCGGGATCTTCCTAGAAGTTAAAGGTAGAGAAAAGGGGGGGCAGGGAAGGCTTGGGTGTTGGGGAGAGACCTGTGATTTACAACTGGGGAAATTCTGCACAAAAATGTACTAATGAAACATGCAGAATTTTAAAACACCATTTGCAGAAAATTTTCTAAATTTTGCACAGCATTTTGAATTCTTTTGCGCAGAATCTCCCCAGGTGTAACACATTTAAATGTTAAACACTGTACAGATATTCAATGTGCTGCGATTTTTGAAATATTATATGTCTCTTCTGTGAGTTTTCAAGGTAAATTGCAAAGAAATTAATTCAACACATAAACTTATAAACAGGGGCGGACAAGGGGGGTGCGGGGCCATGTGCGGAGACTCGGTGCGGGACCTCATTTGCATAAATATTTGCATAATGTTACCATACACTAACTTTTAATAAACATGTCTCTTAATGAGTGTATGGATAAAGAAAGACTAGAAGATTTCTACATTACTATAATCCAGTGCCAACCGCCAGGCACATTAGGAACTACTACAAATGTTGCCCATTTAGAACCCATCCTAGAAATTACACCCCTGGGAACCAACCCAATGTATCCCATACAAACTTGATTCCCCTATAATATATCACCAAAAATTACCCCAATGTGTAACAGCCCTGCCGATTCTAGATCCAACGAAGCCCTCCAGTGTATATGTATTTTTGTCAGATCGTTCATCATGAGAAGAAATTCTTCCTCTCTCGAGGCGAACCCTCCATTTTAATCAATTTATTACCAGGCCTACCATCCCAATGCCTGAAGAAGAGCTGCAAAGTGATTAGATGGCTTGAAACACCATGGGTGTCGCCTGAACCTCGTTTTTTCTGAGCGGAGTAGTTCACCTCTTTGTCATCTGGCCAAAGGAAGGACTCCAAGGTCTTCGTCTTTGAGTTGGCGGAGCTGGCGTGGACGCAGTGGAGCTGTCTCCGTTCTTCAACAGCTAAGTCCTCTTAAGTTAACGTCCATTGTTGGAGGGGGACTGTTGAGCTGGTATGCTTGTTTTTGTGACCCATAGATCAGGGGTGATTCAATGTCCTTTTTCATAACAATTTTTATGCTGACGACAGCAAGTGCTGGTTTTGTCGGTTTAGGCCGATGGTAGGCCTTGTAATAAATTGATTAAAATGGAGGGTTCGCCTCGAGAGAGGAAGAATTTCTTCTCATGGTGAACGATCCGACAAAAATACATATACACTGGAGGGCTTCGTTGGATCTAGAATCGGCAGGGCTGTTACACATTGGGGTAATTTTTGGTGATATATTATAGGGGAATCAAGTTTGTATGGGATACATTTAGAACCCATAGCAAACCCGCCGTATCCTGACAGCATTACCAGGACTCACAAAGCACCATACCCTACCTATCAAAAGGCAACACTGCAAATATTAAACCAATACATTTCAGAGAATACTGGGGAAAGAGAAAAAGTGGCAATGTCAAATAGGAATTACATAAACAGAATACCTCAGCTCAGTTACACATGCAGAACATAGACCATCACCAAACAAGGAATCACAATTTAGAAACAGGAAGGCAATAATTAAACTGGGAACCCCAAAAGCCAAACTTGGAATGTACAACAACACTGTAGAAATAAAACTATAAATAAATTTCCTCTTGTACCAAACAAAGCGCAGACGTTAATGATGCACATTTCCCAGAGCTTTCATATTCCAGTTAATAAATTCAAAATAAATAGATATCTTTCTACCTTTTGTGCATTTTTTTTCAGTTGCAATTGCTCCAGCCACTTTCTTCTGGTTTCTTCATGTTTTCTGCTCTCTCCATCGTCTGCTGTCCATTTGTCCTTTCTTCCCTCTTCTAGTTTTTTTTTCCATTCTCTCTCTCTACATCTGCTTTAACATACTAATCTTTCTCCTTTTGCTCTTTCCTCATTCCTATTTCATCCACACAAATTTTACCCCTCCATCCTCAATCCCACTTACTCTCCCAATACCCGGCCAATTGTAGATTTTTCATCCCTCCCACACAAAATATTTTTCCCCTCTCCATTTTACTCTCCCAGCCCCATCCCATTCTAATCCTCCCCCAACATCAGCTCCCTTCTAGTTCCAGTCTCACCCAGCATCCATTCCCTTCTAGTCCCTGCATCAGCCTATTTCCAGTCCTAGCCCCCCATCAGCCCATTTCCAGTCCTAGCTCCCCCATCCATTTCCAGTCCGAGTCCCTTCATCAGCTCATTTCCAATCCTAGCCCCCCATCAGCCCATTTCTAGTCATTTCTTAGCCCCACCATCAGCCCATGTCAAATCCTAGCTCCCCTCCACTCAGCCCAATTCCAGTCCAAGCCCCCCCCCCCCATGAGCCTACTTCCAGTTCTAGCCCCTCCATGAGTCCATTTCAATTCAAGCCCCCACCACAGCCCATTTCCAATCTTAGCTCCCCCCAACAGCCCATTTCCAGTCCTATCCTAGCTGCTCCATCAGCCCATTTTCAGTCCTAGCTCCCTTCCCTCACAGCCCATTTCCATTCCAAGCCCCCTCCCCATCAGCTATTTGCAGTTCAATCCTCCCCTTCCACTCAGCCCATTACCAGTCCTAGCAACCCCCAACCCATTACCAGTCCTAGCCCCCCATCAACCCACTTCCAGTCCTAACCCCCATCACCCCATTTTCAGTTTAAGCCCCCCCTATAACCTATTACCAGTCCTAACCCCCCATCAGCCTACTTCCAGTCCTAACCCCATCAGCCCATTTCCCGTCAGCCCCCCATAGCCCATTGCCAGTCCTAACCCCCCCCCATCAGCCCAAAGCCCATTACCTGTCCTCATCACATCAGCCCACCTCAAGTCGTAACCCCTCCCCATCAGCCCATTTCCTGTCCTAGCCCCCCCATCGCCCATTACCAGTCCTAACCCCCCATCACCCCATTTCCAGACAGCCCCATCAGCCCACAGCCCATTACCAGTCTTAACCCCCCCATAGCCCATTACCAGTCCTAACCCCCCATAGCCCATTACCAGTCCTAACCCCCCCCCAACAGCCCACCTCAAGTCCTAACCCCTCCCCATCAGCCCATTTCCTGTCTTAGCCCCCCCCATAGCCCATTACCAGTCCTAACCCCCCCAACAGCCCACAGCCCACCTCAAGTCAAGTCCTAACCCCCTCCAAAGCCCATTACCAGTCTTAACCCCATCATAGCCCATTACCAGTCCTAACCCCCCATCACCCCATTTCCAGACAGCCCCCATCATACCACAGCCCATTTCCAGTATTAACCCCCCATAGCCCATTACCAGTCCTAACCCCCCAACAGCCCACAGCCCACCTCAAGTCAAGTCCTAACCCCCCCATAGCCCATTACCAATCTTAACCCCCCATAGCCCATTACCAGTCCTAACCCCCATCACCCCATTTCCAGACAGCCCCCATCAGCCCACAGCCCATTACCAGTCTAGCCCATTACCAGTCCTAACCCCCCCCAACAGCCCACAGCCCACCTCAAGTCAAGTCCTAACCCCCTCCATAGCCCATTACCAGTCCTAACACCCCCCCCCCATCGGCTCATGGAAAATTAAAAAATAAAAAAAAAGCTGGCTGCTGCTGCTGCCGCCGCAACAACAACAGAATGGAGTGTCCCGCGGGGCCCCCTCTGCCCGGCTGAGCTCTCCCGGCCCGGCTGAGCCCCTCTACGCCGGCTTTCAGATACGCGAAGGGAGAATGTCTCCCTCGCGTCTCTGTTAAGCCCGCAGGGGCTGATGGGAAATTTCCCATCTGCCCCTGCGGGCTTAACAGAGACGCGAGGGAGACACTCTCCCTTCGCGTATCTGAAAGCCTGCGCAGAGGGGCTCAGCCGGGCAGGGAGAGCTCAGTCGGGCAGAGGGGGCCTCGCGGGACACTCCATTCTGCCGCTGCGGCAGCAGCCAGCTTTTTTTTTTTTAAATTTAATTTTTAAAAAAGCAGAATGTTCTTTGCGCGGGGCCCCCTGAAACGCGGGGCCCTGTGCAAAAAACATTCTTGCTCAATGGACGGGCTGGCCCTGCTTATAAATTGAAGAAAATCCATACTGCATTGGTTGAAAGTAATCTCTGAAATACCTGTCTGGCCGGAACTAGGATATTGTCCCCTTACTACATTCCACGAAAAAAAAAAAAAAGAATTCAGTCTTCACTTTAGTAATAGTGACCACAAGCTCCCTTCATTATCAGATACTTTGTGAAGGAACACAAAACCCTGCACTCAAGGGGGAGAGGAGAAGGGGCCGGAAGGAGGCTGGGGACTGGTTTAGGAAGCAGACTAGCTCTTCTTTGATCTGCCCTGTGCTCTGCTTGCTCTAGCCTCACCGCTCATCAGTCTTGTTCCCTATAGCTGCCTGAGAGGAGGGGTCGAGAGCAGAAGCAAAGGGCTGTTAGCTATGGTCTGAGATTCAGGCACTAGGCAATAGAGCTGTTAGGATAGAGTACTGTGCTCATTCAATAGTCTTCCTGCCATTTATTTATTTATCAAAATTTGGTATACCGCAGTTTGACTTTTACATCACAGCAGTTACAAAAAAAATTATGTGATCAGAGCAGTAAAACTTTTATTAAAAAAACAGAAAATCAAAAGACAAACATTGAACATAAAAATAAGTACACTATATATACAAATAAGGGGGGAGGGGTATTTAGCACAATATTTCCAAAGACAGAATTGATCACAGAAAGTTAAATATATTTACATATTGGGAGTTATGCGTCTGGGACACAGGGACGGCGCTACCATTAAATTAGGCGTCCCTTTTCCTCCATGCTGTTGCCGCTGCCCCTTTCTGGGACCTACTGTGATGGGAATCCCAATAAAAAAGCAACGCAGCACTTACTCGGAGCCTCTGAAACCCTGTGTGCTGTTGGTACTGCCTTCTGACCAGCCAGTCCTGCCCTTATGCAAACAGGAAGTCTGTGTCCGAGGGGACGGGATTGCAGCACCAACAGCACACAGCCATTCAGAGGCTCTGGGTAAGTGTTGCTTTGATGTTTTATTGTCATTACCACCTCTGTAGGTCCCAGAGAAGGGGGGGGGGGGCTAGGGGGAGCAGGGGAGGCGGCAGTAATGAGGATTTGCCTAGGACGCCTCATATCCTTACACCGGCACTGCTAGGATGGGGAAGGATTCATTCAAAAGCCTCTTCAAACAGCCATGTCTTAACATCTTTTAAAAAAAAATTTGTGAGATCTCTAGTTGTAGATCTAGCGGGAGTGAATTCGAGAGCATAGGGGCCAAGCAACTAAATGCAGCTCTGCAAGAGGAGAATAATCTTAATTTGTTTTTTGAGGGAATAATACAATAAGGGGGTTATTCTGTCCTGCTATTCCTGCCTTCACCCGGCCATGACTATCTTTTCCCCCAGTTGTGCGGGGAAGGTAGACAGGGGTAGGGAAGGGACAACTAGGGGGCGGAGTCTGGGCGGTCACCAGCCCTGGAAATACAAGGCCGATTCTAATGTCAGCCCTGTACGTCCGGGGCTGGCGATATGTGCGGGGAGGTTATTCCACCTCTAAGGTGGAATAACTTCCCTGGATGTATTTAAATTGTGTGCCCAGGGCACGGATGGTGCAGGGGGAGCCAGGGGACATTCTCCACAGCCTGACCGTGGCCTTAGGAGGCCAGACCGGGGGTCGGGCTGTGGGGAATAGGCAATTTTTGCCGGCACCCGGCATCATGGCTTTTAAATGGAGCCATGCTGCCATGGAAACCGGACACCATGGCGCCGTGGCTCCATTTAAAAACCCTGACTGAGTTAGCCAGGCTTTTCATGTACGTGCAGGCCGGATTGAATCGCATCACTGTTCGAGTGAGGTTATCAAATTTGCAGATGACACAAAACTATTTAAAGTTGTTAAAACCCATGAGGATTGTGGAAAATTGCAAGAGGATCTTGATAAATTGGAAGACTGAGCATCAAAATGGCAGATGAAATTTCATGTGAACAAGTGCAAAGTTATGCACCTAGGGAAGAACAATCCAAACTATCGATGCAAGGTTCCACATTAGGAACCACCACCCAGGAAAAAGATTTAGGCGTCATTGTGGATAACATGTTAAAACCCTCGGCCCAGTGTGCAGCGGCAGCCAAGAGAGCAAATAGAATGCTAGGTATGATAAGGAAAGGAATGGAAAATAAAACAAAGGATATTATAATGCCTCTATATCATTCCATGGTGAGAACGCACCTTGAATATTGTGTACAATTCTGGTCGCCGTATCTTAAAAAGGATATAGCGTTATTAGAAAAGGTTCAGAGAAGAGCCACCAAAATGGTAAAAGGGATGGAAGGATACCCCTATGAAGAAAGGCTAAAAAGGTTAGGGCTCTTTAACCTGGAAAAGAGACGGCTGAGGAGAGATATGATAAAAGTTTATAAATTAATGAATGGAGTGGAACAGGTAAACGTAGATCGATTGTTTACGTTATCAAAATATAGAAAGACTAGGGGACATGCAATGAAGTTACAGGGTAAACTATTTAAGACTAATTAGAGAAAATATTTTTTCACTCAACATGTAATCAAACTCTGGAATTTGTTACCGGAGGATGTAGTAAAGGCTGTTAGTGTAGCTGGGTTTAAAAAAAGTTTGGATAAGTTCCTGGAGGAAAGGTCCATATACCATTATTAAAAAGGGACCCAGGATATCAATGCTTAACACAATACAAGCATTGCGGAACCTGTGTCTTTTGGGGAAACTGCTAGGTACATATGACCTAGATTGGCCACTGTTGGAAACAGGATACTGGGCTTGATGGACCTTGGTCTGACCCAGTATGGCATATCTTATGTTCTTATGAGATTCTGATCCCGAGGGACTAGACGTGCCCTGCGGGATCAGAATCGTGATCCCCTCTGTGCGTCTGGTTCAGATTGGACGCATAGAGGGGATCTACGTTTGGGACGGAATCGAGCCCTAAATGTCTAGGAAGAATCTGAGGGTATGGTTTGGGTAATAAAGAATTTGAACAGAGTTGAGATAAATACAGGGCCCTGGGCAAATGATCCTTTTGCCCATTGGAAAAAAATGTCCCATATCACTCCTCCCATGACAATTCTTTAAAAATGTATAAATGGACAACATGGGGTGGATAGTCAGACCACAGCAGTCAGCGTTTGGTGAAAAATGAAACTGGATATTCAGTACCGGAGCATATCGGCATCCAGCACTGAATATCTATTTTTTGCCAGCAGTTGGTCTTGCTGTTTGGTTCATAGCGGTATTCGGTCTCTAACCGGATAGCAAGATCCACATTCATTTAGGACAGCCATTGACCTTTCCTAACCTTATGTGGTTTGCTAGTCCACTGACAGGATAAGTGCCGATGCTGCCCCGAAGCTAACAGCAGTCTGTGGGGATACTCGGTGGCACTAAGGGGTTAATTCCACGGAATATTGGGCAGAGTGGAATTTATGCAGTGTGCAGGTTCTGCAAACTGCATAAATCCTTTGGAATTTCGACCCCCATCATTTTTAAATGTTAATTTTCCTTTGTATGAATGTGTGTGCTCACTCTTCCTGCTGATAAAGAGAACATTCTGATGGTCCTTTGTGTTCGTGTGGCTGTAGAGATCTATTCTTTTGCTTTGACCTTTGCTGCTCTTTGCTGACCCTCATAAGCAGTCATGCCTAATGGTTGGGCCGGTCCTGACTACCCTCTTCTGTCAACCTCCCATGCTCCCAAATTCATACATCCCTTCACATTTCCAAACACAGATGCACTTCTACACCCACAGTATAGATACTCCTGCAGAGACACCCCACCTGCGCACACACACACCCCAAAAACCCCACCGATCCCCCCCATACACTATCCCCTGAGCATGCACATGGAGAAAAAGGGAATTACGTCATGCCAGACTTTAAATATGCACTTTTCAGCTTGTTTTGCCAAACACAGGAACTGTCTTAACTCTGATTCTGGAAGTTCCTTTTCCTTGCCATTATCAAGGTAGAAAACGACTTCTGAAAACTTGGGCTCTGGCCAAACGTTTGTAACCACCTGTTAAAATCAGGTTTTTTTCCTAACAACTTATTTATTGTTGCTCTTCTTAAATCTATATTTCTTTGCATAATTTTTATGCTTCCTTTGTTTTACTAGTTGCCTTCATTCTCCCTGGCAGTTTCTCTCCCTGGCCTGGGCTCATAGCTCATTGCTGCAGCTGCTGTCTGCCTTGGGATGGCCAGATGCCAAGCCCCAAATTGTAGCTGCCCACACAACCTGGCAGCATTGGATAGAAGCTCTGTTTGCTGAGAGTAGAGATTTTTGTGATGTCATAACCAATATGTGTTAATCACATTCTTTATCTATATCTATCTATCTATGTACGTGAGTGAGTGTGCGTGAAAGAGCTAATTTGCCATATCCAGACTGTTCTCAAATCTTCCGGAGAATTGCCAAGCAAGGGGAACCTTGAAAGAACAATTCAGACTGTGACTTGGCAACATTTTTAATTATCCCAGGACGAAATGTGTTTGCTGGGTACGCTTTTCGAAGAGTGCACAGTACGTGGCAGGCACAGGTTTTTATTTACAGCAGAAGTATCCTTATCTAGGATAGATCATGTAAAACGAACACAGCCTCATTTTTATAGCTTTTGCAGCAAAGCAAAGATAGTAGGCTGGCCAGCTTGTCTGGCTCTCTGGTTCTTAAACCACAGCAGTAGCTTTTTATATCTACGGTGCTGCAATTTATAAATGGTGAAACTGTTTCGTCTTCCACATTTTGACATTTCTAGCGGTCTCCTCATTGCACGCCTCTGAATGCAGTTTCAGAACCTGACAACGCAGTTCTAGTTGGATTCCTTAATTTGCTTCTTTAGCAATTCTTTTGCTTGCTAAGTGTCTTTTTCCTTTTTGTCCTAATTTTCAGTTTGGGTTTTCACAAATACTCCACTGGGACTTGCCCAGACCATACGTGGCCTCTCTGCCAGAAGGTGGAGATAGAATCTCAGACAGACAGCCGTCTTCTATAAATAGTTTGACTGTCTCCTTTACTTCCATTTTTCTTCTGTCTTCAGTAGCATTGAGAATCTAACATTTTGGGGCTAATTTTATAAAGGGGCATGTATTTTATGTGGTAGAATCTGCACCTACATTGGCGCTCTTGTAGCTTCACCTGATGGCATGTACTTTGCTGGTGGGCATGCATATCAGAGAAGTTTGGGCAGAACACAGAAGTACACATGTAGATTAAAATATATTATAATTTAGGTGCCTAGGTGAAAACTATAGGCACGGGTATTTACACCAACTCTAGGGCTGGTGTAAATGCCCTCTGCCACTTATGCTAGTCTACGTCTTCTATATATATAAAGAAGAAAGTTTGTATGTTGTTCTTCATGCATTTGGACACAGTACAAGCAAATGCAAGGCAACTTTTTTATCCATGTTTTATCCAAGTTCTCTGACCTTGTTCTCTGTAAAACCTAACAGTTTGTTGTTATGGTATGTTGTTATATTGTGAACCGCGCTGATTCTGAATAGAGCGGTATATAAGAGCCTGTAATAAATAAAATAATAAATAAATAACTTTTCAGGGACATCCTCTCATCCAGGAAGGTCAGTGACTACTTCTTGGGAAAAAAAAAACATCAGTCCTTTGCGTGCAACTCGTCTACCTTTCTGACCAATGAGATTGCAGCATTCCACGCTATTGGAAAACTACTGAGCAGCACACTTCAAACAAACAGGTAAATAAACTTGCAGACGTCGGTCTTTTGCCTGTAACAGGCCCCGCTATCTAGCTGATGAGATTGCGGCTTTCAGTAGTATCAGAACTACTGAGCAGGTGAGGTGGAGTGGGACAGTTTGTTCTGTTCTTGTTGTACTGTTATATTTTGTATTGTAAACCTCGTAGAATGTGTTACATGTCTGCGGTATATAAGTGTATTAAAATAAATAAAGATCTAATAAGGAGGAGTTAAGATGGATTCCTAGCTGGAGGTGTCAGTGTGAGCTCTCGGCAGTTTCCTTTCTTTCCCTGCTTGCCCTCTTACCTGTGTTTGCTATGCCGGGTAAGAGGAAAGGGAGGTCCAAGTGAGCAGGGCCGCTGCCAGTGTCAGAACCTAAGAGGCATATGAAGTTCGTGAACTACCTGGGATTTGCTTGCCTGGACCCGGCAGAAACTTTGGCTGGTTCATCGCTGCAGGCAGAATGCTGAAGGGGCTTTGTTAAGCCCAGAGGAGAGAGCAGTTCCTCCGCGACCCGGAAGTGGATTCCTTGGAAGGGCTACCACTGTTGAGCAGAGTGCCGGTGTGCTGGCTGCAAGCTGTGGGCTATCGGGACAGCCCTCATTGACCTCCTCGCAGGTAGAGCTGGTTCCTGGACGAGTGAAGGGAGGTCCCGTAACATCACGGGTGTGGTGGTGAAGCCTGCTCAGGTGTCGTCAGAGACCCTGTGGGATGCCTTGAAAGGTCTGGAGGCCTCGACAACAGCTTCTGTATCATCCTTGAAAACTGAGATACAGACACTTACTTGATTTTCCTGTCCAGGTAAAAGAGAAGATGGAGGAGACTGAGAGGTTGATTGTGGGGCAGAAAGAACTGTTGCTGGCTCAGATTAAGGAGAAGGATATTTTGTGTCGCAGGATTGATTTCCTCAAAAATCAATCCAGGAAGAACAATTTGCGATTTTTAAATGTATAGAATTTAAGTTAATTGCAAAACATAAACAAAGAAAATCCAGAAATATAATCAAATAATAATTTACAAAACACAATATTGGCAAAAGCTCACATTATGGGAACCACTGACTTCGAGATAAAGGTAAAGCAGCTATTCCAAGCCTTAGGAGGAGGCAAAACAAACCTACCCATTAACCACCCCCACAGAACCCTGCCACTCGAACAGAAAGTTTTCCAGATGGGAGACTTCTACTAAAGCATATCTATCCCCACAATACATTTGCAGGGAAAACACAAATAAAATGAAGCTCTCAAAGCTAATAGGGCTTCAACCCGAGAAACTGTCTCCACTGGAGATGAGAGCTCCGAGAAACATTGGGAAAAACATTCAAACGCTGTCCACAGAATTTGGTCTCCTTTTTCTTAAAGAAAACCTTAAGGATGCAAAGTTTCTATTATTTATCATTGCATACATTTCACTTCAATATACAACCAAGCGAGGAAATTTAGAAATGAATAAATCAAAAAATATACAGCAATGCCTCCAGATATAAAATATACCTCTTAAGACCACAAAGAAAGGAAATAAAGATCTAAAAAAGGAAAAATTTTAATAGTAAACAAAGCAAAACAACTATAAGATCGAACACCTCCCTCAAAGGACCGCTTCCTACAAATCACAGTGTGCCATTAAAGGTGCCACCTACACATTAGCTCCCTCTCTTGCCACAAGAAAATCATTAAGTTATCTCGATTTATAAAACACAAGCATTGTACCCTCAAATAAACCATATAAGGAAATCGTAAAACAAAAATAAGACCAAGGGCAAAAACCCTTGGTCTTAGTGCCAGGAAATCCTATCATCTCTTCTGCGTTGACCTAGACAAATCAGGAAAAATATGTATCTTTGTACCACAGAACAGCTTATTAATATTGCGTAAATATAAACGCAGAACAGAGTTGTGGTCAAACTGTAGCGCAAAAGTGGCAATAAGTGTGGTCTTTTGTGTGACCACCTCTAGAGAGGACTTAAGAAAGTCCGTGAGGTTTAACCCCTCAGGACTCCCAACTTCACCAGGAGAAGAAAACCCCCTAGTAGAAGATACTGAATCCTTACCAGAGGTGAGAGCATCTCATCCAACATCCCCAACAATTCAGTATCTTTTAGCCATATACACGGGAGTTACCGGGGGAGACCTAGGGACGTTCAAAAAACAAAGGTTATTCCTTCGTATTTGATTGTCCAAATATTTCAACCTCTAATGGATTAAAATTCTGTCCTTCACCAATGATTTTCCCTTGACTTTCAGCTCCAGCACATCCCACCTGTTAGCCAGATTTCCCTGTGCCAGGGACTGATCCACTGCACTCTGAGACACAATAACTAAATCACCCACAAAATGTGTAGAAAATACTTGCAGAAAACCAAGTCTTTGCATGGTATCCCAGAGAGACTCTATAGTCACTGCATCTGCCTGAACATCCTGAAGTTGAAACAAATCCGGAATAACTTCACCCCCTCCCCAAGCGATTTCACTCATAGTCCGCTGCAAAGGTTCCACACCAAGGGCTGAACCCACTTCAAAGAGGGGGGAAGAAACTGCCACAGGAGAGTCTCCAGATAGGACAGCTCCACCATCTCCTTCGGCATGAGAGCCCTCCTGCTCCCCTAGCGACCAATTGCTTCCAGGTCTGGGCGGTGGCGTGCAGTCGGGCTCAGAGAAGACCCATCACTGCTGCTCACATGCTGAACCGCAGGCTGACTCAAGGAGAGAATCCCCAAAGAATCTGCAGGCACCTGAAAGCTCTCCAACAGTGGCTGGGTCTGGGAGCCGTCCGGGAGATCGGCTTTTCCTTTGCGTTTGCCCATTCCATAGGTAAAGTTAACCGCCACCAATGAGAAGAAAGGCAACACCATCCTGCCAGTAACACTAGACCAGTGCCATCTTGGATCGTCAAGCAAAAGGATACGAAGTTTAACAGATTTGGAAACAATGGTCACCAAATGTGTGGAGCGGAAATGAATTATATCAAGGGAGTCCTCTAGGAAAACAGTAATATTCTGAGTGGAAGGTACTATTACATCTAATTCACCCTCAGTGGGATTAACCTCTTTAGCCCAGGATGGCACATAGTATGCTTGTAAAACCTCTATTAAATCAGATATGGACAATAATTCCTTAAAATATTTGTTCAAAAGAATCTCGGGAGATAATAAATGCATCTGAGGGAAATTTTAAAAAACTCAAATTACGGGCACGAAGCAAGTTCTGAAGTGCCTCCACTTTAGCATGCAAAAATAGAGAATCTTTAATACTCATCACATTTACCGCATGAAGTGGTTGCACCTGAGACTCAAGCTTGGCCACTGCCATATCTAAAGAAGAAACCTTTCCATTTAGTTGCTGCAGTGAAACTACCGCCTCCTGAGAAAAGGTACATAAAGATGTAATAGTAGAACTCATTTTATCGTCAATATTTTTAATGGCCTCCCAAACATCTCTCAAGATTATCTTCTCCTCAGGAGCAACAGCCGGGAGACCAGCAGAAGCGCTGGCATCATTAAGCTGTAGAGATTTAGGTAAAGTCACTTCAGAGTTAACACGCCTCGCCTGTTCAGAAGAAATCCCCTGAAAAAGTAGAAGACAAGAGGGTGGGCATGGTGGCGGGGATCTGCCTCCAGAATTTAGGGAGACCTCTTTGGATGAGGATTACGCGATGGATAACAGGACAAGCTGCTTATCCAAGGGACCTACTGTCTTACCTCCAGGTGCAGGGGTTCTCAATACCTTACTTACAGCCTTATTTTTCCCCTTCCCCATGACACAATTAACAAACAGAATTTAAAGAGGCATTGAAATGAGGAGAACAAAATAAGGCCGCTGTGATGCTGAAGGTGCACATGCCCCTTTGTCCATGCTCCTTCGTACCATGCCCCGCAGTCATGGGGAACAGCAGACAAGTTTCTATAGGCTGATAGGGGTCCTTCCTGTGAGCGGCTGTCTCCTCAATGCTAGCCCAAAATTGCAGCACTGGAATCAAGGCTCAGAAACAGTGTCCACTCAATAGCAGTCTCAGGGGTCGATGGAAGGGCCAAAACAAACATCCTCATCCGGTTTGAAGCAGGTTCTCACAATCTGTGATTTTTAAACTTCCCTAAGTGTCCGTTGATTGCTCCTTTGGACATGGTCAGGAAGTATTTGAGGGATAACTTCCCACCTTTGGTCAAGGCTTATTAGACCAAAAGAGTAGCCAGATAAATTTGACCTTCTTCCTTGAATCCTCCTTGGAAGTAGTCACTGAATTTGCCACCTTGTTGGCTACTTTGTATGCAAGTTGGACAGAGACTATGCTTGAAATTATATTTTCATAATATGCATGTCAGATTTCTGGGTTCTAATATACATGTATTTCCTAATTTTTCTAGTTCTACCCAAGCCCATAAAAGAGCCTTCTTGGCGTTAAGGCTTAGGGTTGAGGTTCTTGCCATTGAGTTTGCTTTAAAATTTCTTTGCAGATGTGTTGTATTTGTTGGGGGTAAAAGTTTGGTTTTCATTGATCCCAGTCAGCTGGGTGAATTTTTGACTGCGAGAGAGGGTGCTCAGGGCCCTGTAGAGGCTCCACAGTAATGCTCGTTTCAGTTTCTTCTGTTTGTTTCATGACTGTCTTTGTTGCCTAGGAGGGTTAATATTTATTTTTCTTTGTGCTTTATTTAACTGGTTTTAATATACCGTTTTTCTGCCAGTCAAAAAGGTTTACATCAAACAATGGGGCGTGAACGTAGAACAGAGTATAACCAGGTGATCGAGGGAGCATGCAGGATCATTATAACATTAGAACTTATTATACAATGAACAAGGCGTTAATAAAGAATTTATTATACAGTACATAAGGCGTTAAAGAAAATTCTTAGTGTAAGACAAAACAATATTTTGGATGGCTGATTAAGGAGGGGGGATAGGGGTATGATCTGAGAGAGTGGCGGGTGTTCCTACTAAGAGTCAGTGCCATAGTGCTCTTTAAAGAGGTGTGTCTTGAGGTGTCTTTTGAAGACTTGGTGTGACTGGATGCTCTGCAGTGTAGGGGGTAAGGGTGTTCCAGAGAGTGGGAGCATAGAGTTCAAAGGCTCTTATGCGGGCTCATTGTATGCTCTTATGTACTTGACGTGGCAGATGAAGAAGGTTGAGCGTGCTTTGTCTGCGTGGTCTGTTGGACTTAGGGCATCCGAGCATCTGAAGGTGCTCGGATGTGGTGGTGTTACGTGCCTTGTGGATAATAGTGAGAACTTTGTGTTTGATTCTTGATGCTATGGGAAGCCAATCAAGGGATTTCAATATAGGAGTGATGTGGGTGTGTCTGGAGGCTCCAACAATGGTGCGTGCTGCTGTGTTCTGGGCTAGCTGTAGTGGAGTGGTGGTAGTTTTGGGAAGTCCTTGAAGGATGGAGTTGCAGTAATCGAGTAGGGGGGTGAAGGAAGCCTGGCAAACTGCGCGGAAACTCTCAGGGGGCAGGAGGGAGGCATATGTTGTGGAGGGTTCTGAGCTTGAAGTAAATGTTCTTAGTGGTGTTCTTTATATGTGGTTGGAAGTTCAGTTGGTGATCCAGAATGGCACCGAGGTATTTAACTTGTGACTTGACCTGCAATTTGATGTCTTAAATTTTGATGGAGGTGGGTGGTGTGAAATTTTGGTCCTTGGTAACATGGAGGATCTCAGTCTAGTTGAAGTTAACTCCAAGGTTGTGGTGTTGCAGCCAACAGACTATTTCTTTAAAGTAGGCAGTTAGGTTGGAGTAGTCAGAAGCAGTGGTGTGGAATGGAGTAAATATCATTATATCATCTGCGTACAGTTGGTAGCCAATATTGAACTTCTGAATTGTGGAGCAGAGAGGCCTGATGTAGATGTTAAAGAATAAAGAGGAGAGTGCGGATCCCTGGGGAACTCCTTGAGATAGTAAGGTGCTGAGGTACAGTTTCCAATTCTTATCTGCTGAGTCCATCTGTGCCATTTCCTTGAATTTTGCTTTTTCCTGGCATGTATCTGAATGATATGTATTTTTTGAAATACAGATAAATAAGAAATTCAAAAATAAACTCCCTCATTCA
This sequence comes from Ichthyophis bannanicus, assembly GCA_033557465.1. NCBI lineage: Eukaryota > Metazoa > Chordata > Amphibia > Gymnophiona > Ichthyophiidae > Ichthyophis > Ichthyophis bannanicus. The sequence goes on from CM066035.1 coordinate 556,848,998, forward strand.
CAAACAAATGCAACATAACTTTTCAGGGAACATCTTTTTTCATCCAATAGACCACCAAACTTACAAGCATCAGTCCTCCACCTGCAACAGACCTGCTTTATTTGTCTGATCAATGAGAACACAGCATTCAACAGTAGCAGTCAATGTAATCGTTTTTTGTGAGAAACATCGGTCCTTCACTTGGCAACTTTCTCACTTTTCTGACGAATGAGATAGTGTGGAATGCCACATCAGAAAACTACCGAGCAGCGCATTTCCAACAGACTTGCAAACATCTGTCCCCCGCTTGCAATAGGCCCACTTATTTATCTGACCAATGAGATTGTGGCATTTGATAGTATTGTAGAACTATTGAACAGCACACTTCAAACAAACTCTGAGACAAACAAACATTCAGATTTTATATGTATAAGAAAAAGATACTTCAAAATGCCACCAGAACAAAGAGCCCGTCTAAGCAGAAATACATCATCTGTGAATGGCATGACATCTTCTCAAACAGCAGAGACCAGATTGCACTTAACAATCAGTGTACAGGACAAGCAGCCTCACGAGCAACTGAGACTGCAGCTGAGACTCAGATCGCAGAAATACCTGACTCAGTGATTAGCGAACAGTACAAACAGCTTTCAGACCAGTGGAGATAACAGACCACAGAGAGATCAAACTCAGCAATCACTGTACAAGACTAAACACCTTGCACAGCAGCAGAAAAGCCAACTTGATCTATATGTTGACCAGGTGGTTCAATTTCCCACTTGATCTCTTAATGCTCTGCAACTTACTAGGCTAAGGATGCAGTACCATATTCCCTGGGCAACATTGCCTACCTCTGCTAGTACTTTAGAAAGACACGTAGAAGCCGACTTGTAAATATAAAATAGGTGTAACATAGGTGCTTTTAAAACACATTTTAACTAGGCACCCCCCTTATAAAATTACCTTCCACAAGTGAAGCAGTAGATGGTACAAGTAGAACCTTTGACCCTTACCTGAAGCCATAAAACGTTGTGGTTTATGGTTTTATTACATTTACTATACCACCTTTAGCAAGCAACAGTTTGCTGCACAGACCTACTGCCCCTTTCATTTATTCAGCCATCTGTGCGGCAGACTTAGTAACCGTTCTTTATTTTGGCAGGCTATGCAGTTGCTACATCTGTGAATGAATGGTAGGGGTGAATGCAAGGGGACGAGGTTGAAGGGGAGAGTCTTGGGGTTGGGGGAAGGTCAGCAGGAGAGGGGTGGGGTGGGGAGGGAAGGGATGAATGCATGGGGTACAATGTGTATGTACAAAAGGCACACCCCCACCACTACTTATCCTTTATAACACTACTAGGCATACACAGTGCTGTGCACATACAGATAAGAGACTGTTCCTGCTCCACAGAATTTACAGTCTGCTAAAACAGACAAACAGAACAAACAGAGGACTAGGGAATTCTTAAGGGAATGATTAAAACACACTTGGGTGTGGACAAAACAAAGAGGTCAGGATCCAAAAGAAGCCTCGAAGAGATGAGCCTTTAGCCTGGATTTAAATTGGACCAGAGATGGAGTCTGACGTACCAACTCAGGTAATCTATTCCAGGCACACAATGCAGCAAGGTGGAAAGCACAGTGTGAAGCTTGCAGTTGAAGAGAAGAGCATAGATAAAAGCGATTTGCTTGATGAACGGCTTAGAGTTCGGTCCTCTTGCTTTTTTATTTTTTACCCCATCATGGTGGGTCTGTGAGGAATCGGATCCGAGCCCCTACAGGTCTGATGTAACAGCTTAACCTGTCTCAGCCATGAAGGAATTTGCTATTGGCCTTGAAGACATAGTGGGTAGACTGTTGGGCTTAAATGATAACATATTGGTGCATGGAAACATACAACAGTTTAAAAAATGTATGACCACAGGGCTGTAACTTCCAAGGTCACCTTTGTTTTGCTATCTGGGTAGTGGATGATATGTATGATGTGTACTCGTAGTTAGAACTTTCTCATCCTCCTTTTCTGGGTCCTTCTAACCAGCGGACCAGCTCAGCAGGGGAGAGGCTCAGATAGATAGGATTCCTAACAAAAGTGCAGTTTTGTCACTACTTCCTTGCATCAGAGAAAAATTGCTGATTGGAATATAAAATTAGCAGGAATGCAAAATTAAAATTCTTCTGTTTAAAATTGTGGTCCAATCATGTCAGAAACTGGTTTTGGGCCCTGGATGTGGGAAATATACAGGTGATCAAAGAACGGCTTCGGAAAACCAAAAGGAATGCCAAGAGAATTTGGCAGCTAGAGCCTAATGGTTTTTATCAAGAACTGGTCGTAGAAGGTTAGGATAAAAAGCTTGAACCTAGCCAAATCCGAGTAGCGATGGGTCTAGATCAGATTTTGTAGAATGGATGAAACGTTTGTCATAGTCGAGCAATGATAACTTAAAATTAAAACCATAAAGAGACCTCAGAGGCTGATGATGGACACTGACTGATCACAGTGGCAAAGTTCTCTTTTATTGGGTATTAATGATTTTAGTTCAGACATCATGATTCATCGTTAGAATTATATACCCTTAACCGGGGGAAGACAGATGAGAGGTTTTTTGTTTTTTTTAACTCACTGGTTTAGTCTTGCCCCTTCATAATATCAGAGCTGGCTCAGAGCAGGAATCGGACACCACGAGCTGTTTAGGTATTTTTCCCTCTATTTATACTGTATATCCCACCCTCAATCCCAGCATACCTAGTTTGTTAATTGCATTGATGGTTCTGGGCTGGGAGCCACGCAGTCGTAGGCCATGAACCTTTATATTGAAGTACTCAGCTTAGCATACAGTTATAGTCAAAAAAGCAAACCAAATGCTTGGAATTATTTAGAAAGGAATGGTAAATAAAACGGAGTGTACTATAATGACTCTATGCAGAGCCGGAAGCCCGTGTTGGAAGGGGGTAGAAGCGGCTGATTGGACAAGAGCGAAACCGTGACGCAGCCCCAGAGACGATGGGCAAATTCTGTGTCACAGTTTCAGGGCCATTGCTGGCCCTGGAGAGGGGTGGCAGTGGTGTCAATGGCCAGCACTTTAGTCAACCGCCTTGTTCACTAAATGGTAGTACTGGCCCTGGATCCATGGTGTTATTGCATCTTGAATATTGTGGGCAGTTCTGGTTTCCCCATCTCTATGAAGAAATAGCAGAACTAGGAAAGGTACAGCAAAGGGTGACAACAATGATCAAGGGGATGGAACGGATTCCTTATGAAGAAAGACAGAACAGCTCAGGGCTCTTCAGCTTGGAGAAGAGGTGACTGGAAGGGATCTGGTAGAGATTTATAAAGTTATGGCTGGGGTCAAACAGGTAAATAGAGAATATTTATTTATGCCTTCAAATTGTATTATTATGTGAATTCTTTATTGAGAGACACAGTCTAGGACTGGTTTTAATCCCGTGCTTGGTTCCTATCCAAGAACTTAGGAATCATGCAGGTATCTGCACAAGATATAAGCTTTTCCAAGTAGAGTAGCCTTTTGTAGGATTTGTAAGGTCAAGTCCGGTAAGTCCAAAATTTCTAAAAGTTTAGGAAGTCCCTTATGTATAGCCCTGATAACTTCAACCACAACTGGTATTACAGTAGATTTTTTTTTCTTCCAAAGCTTTTCAACGTCAGTCGGAAGATTTCTATATTTTGTCAATTTCTCTCATTCTTTGTCCACAATTTGGGTATTACCTGGGATTGCCACATCTGTAAACCATATTTCTTTCTTTTCTAAGACATACAGAGCACAGTGCCACAATGCACCTGATATTATAATCTGTTTGTATTAAGTATTACTACTACTACTGAACATTTGTATAGTGCTACAAGACTTATGCAGCATTGCACAGACACATGTAAAAGGCGGTACCTTCTCATCAGAGCTTACAATCTAGTCAAGACAGACAACACAGTAGCTGAGACATAGGATACATCTAGGGGGAATGGTAAGGAAACATGAGGGAGATCAGGTGACTCAAGATCCAAAAGCGGCAGCGAAGAGGTGAGTTTTCATCCTGGATTTGAAAAGGGTCAGAGAAAGCGCCTGATGTACAGACTCAGGTAGTTTGTTCCAGGCATAAGGAGCAGCAAGGTGAAAGCAGCGAAGTCTGGAGTTAGCAATAGAAGAAAAGGGCACAGATAGAAGCGATTTGTCAGAAGAATGGAGTTCCCGAGGAAGGGTGTAGGGAGAGATAAGAGAGGAAAGATAGTGAGGAGCTGCAGAGTGAATGCACTTAAAGGTCAGCAGGAGAAGCTTGAACTGGATGTGGAAACAGTTAGGGAGCCAATGAAGTGAGTTGAGAAGAGGGGTAATATGAGCATGATGAGGCTGGCAGAAGATTAGCCGCTCAGCAGAATGTTGAACAGATTAAAGGGGAGAGAGATGATTCAGAGGGAGACCAGCAAAGGAGTAGGTTACAGTAGTCTAGACGGGAGGTAACTAAGGAGTGGATAAGTGTCTTAGTAGTGTGTTCAGAAGGGAATGGGTGAATTTTGTTGATGTTGTAGAGAAAGAAATGGCAAGTTTTAACTATCAGTTGGATGTGTGTGGAGAAGGAGAGAGGGGAGTCAAAGACGACCACCAGGTTGCAAGCTGAGGAGACAGAGAGGAGGAGAGTTATCCACAGAGACTGAGGAAGGGGAGAGGGGGTTAAGGGGGAAAAATAAGAAGCTCAGTTTTGGCCTTATTCAATTTCAAGACATCCACGCTGCAATATCATAAAGGCAGGCAGAGATCTTGGCCTGGATTGCAGGAGAGATTTCAGGTGCAAAGAGGTAGATCCTGGAGTCATCAGCATAAATATGGTACTGAAACCCATGGGAAGAGATGAGTGCACCAAAGGACTGGGTGTAGAGAGAAAATGAGTAGACCCAAGACAGATCTTTGGGGTACATCAACTGAGAGCAGGATAGCAGTAGAGGAGGATCCACCAGAACAAGCACTGAAAGAGTGATGGGAAAAATAAGAGAACCAGGATAGTACAGAGCCCTTAAAACCAAGTGAGGACAAGGTATCAAAGAGAAGGTTGTGGTCAACAGTGTCAAAAGCAGAAGAAAGGTCAAGAAGGATGAGAATTGAGTAAAGGTCCTTAGATTTTGCCAGGAACAGGTCACTGAAGACTTTGGCAAGAGCCATTTCAGTAGCATGTAAAAGACAAAAGACGGATTGTAGAGGATCCAGAAGGGCTTAAGAGGAGAGAAAGTTGAGGCAATGGCGTGAACTGCACATTCAGATAGTTTAGAAATGAAGGGGAGGAGAGAGATGGGTTGATTAGTGAGAAAGACAGGTAGGGTCTAGTCGGGATTTCTTGAGGAGAGAAGTGACCACAGCATGCTTGAAGGTTGCAGGGAAAGTTGCAGTGGAGACCGATACATTGAGAATATGAGAGATGGAAGGGACTACAGTGGAGGAGATGGAGCTAAGGAGATGGGTGGGAATAGGATCAGAGGAGCAGATAGTGAGGATGAGGAAATAAGGTGTGATTTCCTCCTCAGAGATCATAGAAAAGGAAGAAAGGGTAGCAGAGGTGTGGGGGAAGGTTGGGAGCAAAGAGGGGGAGGAGGGGAAGTAGCTGACCTCATGGGGAATGGGAGTATAATCTTGTGGATTTTGTTGTGGAAGTAGTCAGCCAGGGTCTGGGCAGAAAGAGAGGTAGGAGTTGGAGGCAGAGGTACCTTGAGGAGAGAGTTGAGAGTTGTAAAAAGATGGCAAGGGTCAGAGGCAAGAGAGTTTGTCAGATGGACATAATTGTCTTGTTTAGCAAGTGCTATAGCTGACTGGAAAGAGAGAAGCATTGATTTGAAGTGTAGAAAGTCCGCAAGGGGGTAGGATTTGAGCCAAGCAGCTGGTTCATGATCCGACCAGAGGGGAAGCCATTTTGGACTTAGTCCTTAGTGGAACACCAGATCTGGTGCAAGAGATACGGATGTTGGGGCCACATGGCAATAGTGATCATAGCATAATCGCGTTTGATTTAATTAATGGAGGAGGAATGGTAAGGAAATCCACAGTTCTACCTTTTAACTTTCAAAAGAGAGGCTATGATAAAATGAGGAAAATAGTTAAGAAAAAATTAAAAGGAGCAGTTGCAAAGGTTAAAGACTTACATCAAGCTTGGATGTTGTTTAAAAATACTATCTTGGAAGTCCAGACCAGCTGTATTCCACACTTTAAGAAAAGTGGAAGGAAGTCCAAAAAACTGCCAGCATGGTTTAAAGGTGAAGTCAGATAGGCTGTTGCCAAAAAAGCATCTTTCAGGATATGGAAAATTAGTCAAATGACGAAAACTGGAAACAGCACAAGCATTGGCAAGTTAAATGCAAGGCATTGATAAAGCAGGCAAAGAGAGAATTTGAGAAGAAACTTGCTGTGGAAGCAAAAACATGTAATAAAGACTTTTTCAAGTACATTCGTAGCAAAAAACCTGTGAGAAAGTCAGTTGGACCATTAGATGATAGAGGGGTAAAAGGGGCATTAAGAGGGGACAAGGCTATAGCGGAGAGACTGAATGCATTCTTTGCTTCGGTCTTTACTGAGGAAAATGTAGGGATGTTACCTATGACTGAAGTGGTATTTAAAGGTGATACTGCGGAAGAACTGAAAGAAATATCGATACACCGGGAAGATGTATTATAACTATTTGATAAACTGAAGAGTAGCAAATCACCTGGACAGGATGGTATACATCCAAGGATGTTGAAAGAACTGAAATATGAGATTGCAGACCTGCTATTAGTAATCTGTGAACTATCATTAAAATCATCTGTAATACCTGAAGATTGAAGGATCACCACAGACCGGTGAGCCTGACGTCAGTACCAGGGAAAATGGTAGAAGCCATCATAAAGAACAAAATTACACAGCATGTAGATAGTCATGGCCTAATGGGAGACAGCCAACATGGCTTTAGACAAGGAAGATCTTGTCTTACTAATCTGATCTGTTTTTTTGAAGGTGTGCATAAACAGGTAGACAAAGGTGAGTCGGTTGATATAGTGTATCTGGACTTTCAGAAAGCTTTTGACAAGGTCCCCCATCAGAGACTTTTGGCGAAGCTAAAAAGTCATGGGATAGGAGGCAGTGTACTATTGTGGATCGGGAACTGGTTAAAAGATAGAAAGCAGAGGGTAGGGCTAAATGGCCAATATTCCCAATGGAAAAAGGTGAATAGTGGAGTACCCCAGGGATCTGTACTGGGTCCGCTACTTTTTGACATATTCATAAATGACCTGGAAAAGGGAATAACTAGTGAGGTAATCAAATTTGCAGATGACACAAAACTGTTTAAAGTTGTTAAAACCCAAGAGGATTGTGGAAAACTGCAGGAGGATCTGGATAAATTGGAAGACTGGGCATCCAAATGGCAGATGAAATTTAATGTGGACAAGTGCAAAGTTATGCACCTAGGAAAGAACAACCCACACTATAGTTACAAGATGCAAGGCTCCACATTAGAAACCACCACCCAGGAAAAAGATTTAGGAGTCATCGTGGATAACATGTTAAAACCCTCCGCCCAGTGTGCAGCGGCGGCCAAGAAAGCAAATAGAATGCTAGGTATCATAAGGAAAGGGATGGAGAATAAAACAAAGGATATTATAATGCCTCTGTATCGCTCCATGGTACGACCGCACCTTGAATATTGTGTGCAATTCTGGTCACCGTATCTTAAAAAGGACATAGAGTTATTAGAAAAAGTACAGAGAAGAGCCACCAAATTGGTGAAGGGGATGGAAGGCTACTCCTATGAAGAGAGGCTAAAAAGGTTAGGGCTCTTTAACCTAGAAAAGAGGCGGCTGAGGGGAGATATGATAGAGGTGTATAAATTAATGAATGGAGTGGAACGGATAAACGTGGATAAATTGTTTACGCTATCAGAATATAGAAGGACTAGGGGGCATGTAATGAAGCTACAGGGTAAACTATTTAAGACAAATAGGAGAAAATATTTCTTCTCTCAACGTGTAATCAAACTCTGGAATCTGTTACCGGAGGATGTAGTAAGGGCTGTTAGTATAGCTGGGTTTAAAAAAGGTTTGGACAAGTTCCTGGAGGAAAGGTCCATAAACCACTATTAAAAAGGGACCCAGGATATCAATGCTTGGCCTAGTACAAGCACTGCAGAACCTGTGTCTTTTGGGGAAACTGCTAGGTACGTATGACCTAGATTGGCCACTGTTGGAAACAGGATACTGGGCTTGATGGACCTCGGTCTGACCCAGTATGGCATTTCTTATGTTCTTATGTTCTTATGTTCTTTTTTTTTCAACGGTCTGTTTATTACATTCACAGCAAAAAACAAAAACGGTACAAACAAACCATGTTCTACAATTTTTTGGATAGAGGACTGTCTCCCAGGTGAGGTTGTATCTTATCCACCACCTTGGGAGGATGACAACGACAGACAAAATAAACAAAAACAGTTCAAAGCATTATCCCACGATACACTCCCCATACCACCCCCCGCCCAATACCCCCCCAAGTACTGAATCATAGCAATACAAACTCAGCCAAGGAGCAACACGCACCTGAATTGATTACTGTCCAACCTTAAGCACCTCACTGCGGATTTTAGATCCCAGATTTTGAACATAAGGCATCCAAATCAGCAGAAAGGTGGCCCATCTCCGTGGGTGTCCTTGCGCCCCTCTCTGTTCCATAAGCATAAGTTGGTGTAGGCTATTACGCCACTCCCAAAAAGTGGGAACCGCAGACTCCCTCCAATGGCGAAGAATAGGGCCTTTACCCACCAGACAAGCCTTTCGCACTAAAATTCTCTCCCATCTCCCCTTTAAATGAATTGGGCCCATCTGATCCAACACGACCAGCAGACCCGTCCAGCTAAACCTTTGTTGCAACAAGTCACTAAGATACGCCCCAATTCGCAGCCAATATCGACGAATATGGGAGCAGCCCCACCACATATGACCCAAATCTGCCAGGGAACACGAACATTTAGGACAACCACCCTCAAGTGTAAGATGACTTCTCAGCACTCGCCTCGGAGAAAAGTGAGCCCGAAGAATGCATTTGAATTGTACCTCACGCCATCGGGCCCCCTCCACCAACTGCGCAATCCGACTCAAGGCACCCCGAACAGAACCCGGTGCTATCTCCCGGCCTAATTCCCTTGCCCACAAACTTTCCACCACCGAATAGTCCGGAGGTGGACCAAACAAATCTAATCTCCTCTTTAACTCCGCTATAGTTGGTGGAGACCCTGCCCCCAATGCCAGAAAATCAAGGATGCACGCCGAGTGCTCCACGGTTAATTCCCGACGAGATAATGAACTGACATAATGTGAAAGTTGCGCGTAAGCAAGAAAAGACACTCCCAAATTCAAATCATATTCCGTGCAGAGCACGTTCAGAGATTTACAGCTCCCATCCTGGTCCACCACCTGCCCTAAACGTCGTAGACCTAACCGTTCCCACTGTTGAAAGGGGGCCGAGTCAAAACCCGGCAAAAAACAAGCATTACCTCGTAGGGGTAGCCAACTCGAAACCTCAGGAGAGCTGCCCCAGTATTTGTTCAGCTGCTGCCATGTACGCCGGGTTGCCTGCACCAAAACACTACTCATCAGACGCGCCGGTAAGGCTACTCGCCGCAAATGTAAAACCACTTCCAGAGCCTGTGGGGCTACAAAAGCCTCTTCCAGGGTTCGGGGGGTATAAACCTCTGTATCCCCCAACCAATCCCCGAGATGCCTTGCCTGACAGGCCAGTGCATACTTCCAAAGATCGGGAACCCCAACCCCTCCAGACCTCCAGCCCCCCCGCAACCGGCTCAACGGTATGCGTGCTCGGGACCCCTTCCATAGAAACACCCGGATCTCCCGCTCAATACGCAACAGATCCCATCGCAATAACCACACGGGGAGAGTTTGCAGCCAATAAAGCACTCGCGGAAGTATCACCATCCCCAATGCTGCCACTTGTCCCATGAGGGACAAGGGAAGGGGTGCCCAGGCCTGCAATTGCGCTCGGAGTTTGGTGAAAACTCGTTCGAAGTTTTTTATATATAGCCGCGCCGGTGTCCTAGTCAACAGGATACCCAAATAAAGGAAAGATTCATCCGCCCACCGAAGTGGAAATCTTCCCTGCCAGCTCCCCCTTAACGCACCCCCCACATCCAGAGCCTCGGACTTGTCCATATTAATATGTAATCCCGCAAATTTACCATACAAGGAAAACTCCTCAAGCAAACAGGGCAAGGACTGTTGGGGGCGCGTAAGGTGAACCAGCATATCATCTGCAAAGGCAGCCATCTTAAACCCCTGTGACCCAATACGCACCCCACGTATATCGGATAACTCCTCTATCCTCCGCACGAACGGATCCAAGGTCAACACAAAGAGCAGGGGAGATAATGGACAACCCTGATGCGTACCTCTCTCCAGACAGAATGTATCAGACAGCACCCCATTACAAAGGACAGCGGCTGTAGGACCCGCATAAAGCAACTCCACCATCTTACAAAAGGGGGCTCCCAGTCCATAATAGGGTAAAAGATGTTTCAAGTAATCCCAATGCACCTGATCAAAGGCCTTTTCCGCGTCAAAACTAATTAACAGTGATTGTAACTCCCGTTCACGAACCCACTCCAGAGAAGCCACAATTTTTCGCAAGTTACGTACGGCATACCGCCCCTTTACAAACCCAACCTGCGAGTCATGCACCAGGTCCCCTAGCACAGATGCCAGCCTGTCTGCTAAAACCTTAGCTAACACTTTCAAATCAAAGTTTAATAATGAGATGGGTCGATAGGCGGCCGCCTGGGTGGGGTCTTTCCCTGGTTTCAGTATTAAAGTGATAAATGCATGGTTCATCCCCCAAGCAAAACTCCCCTGACTCACTCTGCGACGGTACATGGCTACCATAGCTGGGGGTACCAGGTCTCCCAACAATTTGTAAAACTCTGCTCCAAACCCATCGGGGCCTGGCGCCTTGTAACAACTGGCCCGCTGGATAACCCCACGTACCTCGTCCTCCGTCACCGGGGCATCAAGCTGAGCCCGCTGGACCGCAGTCACCTGGGGTAAATGGAGCCCTCGTAAGTAGGTCTTCATGTCAGTTAAAGACCCCTCACTCCGTGCATATAGCTGCTGAAAAAAGGATCAAAACAATCGGGCTATATCTTTATTATCCTTATATAAATGTCCCCGTTCGTCCCGCAACGCCGCTATTAGCCGAGACCCCCGGCTGCCTCTCAGGCAGCGCGCCAACAACTTTCCCGACTTATCCCCAAAGCGATATAACTGGTATTTATAATACATATGAGACTTTTTTGCCCTTTGATGAAGAAGCTCATTGAGAGACGTCTGGAGCTCCCAATGTCTCCGTTTATTAGCCACACTAGGGTCCCCCGCACAGCGTCGCCGGGCTCTCACAACTTCCTTCTCTAGTTGAACAATCTGCCTTGCCAACAGTTTCCGTTTTCTCGCGCCATATGCAAGGATATCCCTGCGTAACACCACTTTGGCTGTCTCCCATAGTAACTCCGGGTTATCTTTGTGTTGCTCGTTATTGGCCATAAATGCCTGCCAACACTGAGCAAGGTATAATCGGAAATCGGCATCTCTATACAGCCCGACAGAAAATCGCCATAGTTGGGCCATCGTGGCCGAAGCCCCCCATACGAAATCTATCCAAACTGGGGCATGATCAGACACTTCAGTGGGACCTATCTGTGCATCCCCGACCCGCCCAAACAACCGTTCCAAAACCAGGACATGGTCTAGTCGAGCGCTGGACCCATGGGCCCGTGACTGATGAGTGAAATCTCTCTCTGACGGATGTAACAAGCGCCAAGGGTCTACCATACCGAGACGGCTATATAATCCCCGCAAGATTTTAGTTGTCGGGGCTCGTCCTCGTTCCCTCCCGCTCTCGGACGTGTCCATCCCAATGTCCAGCACTCCATTCAGATCCCCCGCTAAAATCAACGGGACATCCGGCAACTGTTCCACCCTGGAAGCCAATTGGGCGTAAAATTCCCGGTCCACAACATTTGGGCCATACACATTGCCCATTACAATAGGCCTACCATCAAGACAAACCGTACAACAAAAGGTATCTGCCTTCCGGGTCGCTGTATTCCTTCTCCAACTCAAAACGGACTTGTTTACTGATCAAAATGACCACTCCACCCTTCTTTCCTTTGGCCGGGGCCCCCCAACCCTGCCCCCCCCATGCCCTCTACAATTTAGCGTGCTCTTCCGCCGTCTGGTGGGTTTCCTGTAACATAGCAATGTCACACTTTAATCTGGCCAAGGCCTGCAACACTTTATATCTTTTAATAGGGTTACCTACCCCGCAGACATTCCACGAGACAACCTTCAGGTTGGACTGCAATCAAACATAGCATTTGCAACCATCTTGCGGTAAAAATAGAGGCGAACCTTCCCAGCCTGAGGTCCCCCCTTAAATCCTAGAGTGCTCCCGAGATCCATATCTGCAACCCTGCCATGAGTCTTCAGTACCCCTCCCCACCCTCCCCCTCCCCTCCCCACGCCCCCCTCTCTCCCCCATCCCCCCTCCTCCCCTACCCTCTCCCTCCAGAAGCCCTGACCTCTCCCTCCACTCCCCCAACCTCCTCTACCTAGTTAATCACGCTTGATGTGCTCCGGTCCCCCCTCCCCCCCTCTCCACCCCGTCAGACACACTGAATCCTCTGAACCCCACATACTCATACTCTACACCTCACACTCCTTTCCCACATACCCCAGCCGCTCCCCCCCCACATTCATCCTCACCAACGTTTATCCCCTCCCCCCCCCGCCAAACACCCCAAGCCTTAATAAAACCAATACCACCCATAACACACACTGCCTTAACTAGAACACATCCTTAATTATAACACAAGTTAACACAACTCCCGGGGGCCAAACTACCCCCCTCCCTCGGGTATCCGCACAACCAAGAGCACGAGGGGGAGACAGTACTCAGCACATCTCTACCCTCTCGTACGAAACAGGACATCCCAGGAGAGTAAGAAGTCAAATGGCAAGTCAGTCCCGGCCTCTCAGCGAAGGTCAAACGCTCCAGTCCAAAGCCCGCAGCAGCGCCGGCCTTCTCCTTGACAGCTTATGAGAGTGGCTCCAATGAGGTCAGCTACACCAAAAGCGCTGCGAAACTGGTCATGTCGTCACCGCAGAAAAGCAGCACTAGGTTTCAGCCAGGTAATCCAAGGTAGAAAATTCCGCAAACCAGGTTCAGCGTCAGAAGGAGAGAAGCCACATGGCGGCCCTCCGCGGCCCCTGCACGCTCATGGTGGATAGTTGGGTCCTGCCTGCATAAATGATATGGGGTAGGAAAGCGCCAGCGCCTCAAACACTCGGCTGCTTCAAAACAGAGCTAGCGCTGACCCCCCAAATGGCACTCTCCGCACCAATAGCAGACACTGCTTATAAACCTCTAAACGAGGGCCATAGCTTCAAGGAGACTCAACTTTCCCACGCCGCAGCTCCTTTAATAAAGGAGAGACACAGTCCACACCAGACCTCCGAGGAGATCCACCACCTTACTCTGGTGCAGATCCTCCCTCCCCCTTCTTCAAGCCTTCCACATACGGGGTTGCGTCGCTCGCTGACTTGAAGACCCGGTGCACTCCATTCTGAACAATATGTAGCCGAGCCGGGTACTGTACAGAAAACCAGACTTTGGCCTCTATCAGCGTCTGGCACAGGGGTGCATATGCCTTCCGACGTTGACTCAGAGCCACTGAGTAGTCCTGCGCTATGCGCACCCTCATGCCATCTTTCTCAATAGCGCCGATTTTCTTTGCTGCTCTCAGGACGGACTCCTTTTGTGGGTAGTGTGAAAATTTAGCGAGGACTACCCTGGGCCGCTGATCCTTTGTCGGTCTAGCACCAACCCGGTGAACTCGTTCCAGCAGAATTTGCCCACTCTCCTCCGTAGCAGCCATTAAGGATAATGATAAAGCCTCCACAAATGATGTTAAAGCCTTGTCGGAGATCCGTTCCGCAATCCCCAGGAATCTCAAATTATTTCACCTGGAGCGATTCTCCATATCATCGAGTTTAGCTTCATGCGCCTTAAGCGCGGCCTGCACTCTCCCCATCTCTCGCGTTAGGTTTTGTACCTCTTCTTCCGTATGTAGGATTCTGTCCTCTGCAGCCTGCATCCGCGTGCCCAAGGCATCAACGGAGCTTTGCAATGTGTCCATTTTACCGTGGAGAGCATCGAACTGCACCGACAGGGCCCCCGATACCGCCGCCGAGATCTCCTCCACGGAGGCCAAGGCTGCAGCAGCTGCACTTGAGGAGTGCGACTCCGCCATCTTTTGCGGCCCCACGGCCCGGTCGTTTTCCCGCCAAGCAGATTTCACCGCTGACGCCATGGGTATCGCTGTTAACCGCCGTATTATGGCTGCCTCCGCTTTCTTCCAACTTCTGGGAGTAATGTGGGTGTTTCACGCCCCCAAACTATGGCTCAAAACTACCGGTACGGGGGAAGGGGGTCCGGAGCCCAGGCGATCAGCGTCCACCCAGGCTTACCACATCACGTGATCTATCGTAATGCAAATTTTTAAAAAAGGGTTCCAGGGGTGATCCGGGAAACTACAGACTGGTGAGCCTGACGTTGGTACCGGGAAAAATGGTAGAAACCATCATAAAGAACAAAATTACTGAACATGTAGATAGTCATGGCTTAATGGGAGACAGCCAACATGACTTTAGACAAGGAAGATCTTGTCTTACTAATCTGTTATGTTTTTTTGAAGGTGTGAATAAACAGGTAGATAAAGGTGAGTCGGTTGATATAGTGTATCTGGACTTTCAGAAAGCCTTTGACAAGGTCCCTTTTGGGACTTTTGGCAAAACTAAAAAAGTCATGGGATAGGAGGCAGTGTACTATTGTGGATCAGGAACTGGTTAAAAGATAGAAATCAGAGGGTAGGGCTAAATGGCCATTTTCTCCAATGGAAAAAAGGTGAATAGTGGAGTACCCCAGGGATCTGTGCTGGATCTGCTGCTTTTTGACATATTCATAAATGACCTAGAAAAGGGAATAACGAGTGAGGTTATCAAAGTTGCAGATGACAGAAAACTATTTAAAGTTGTTAAAACCCAAGAGGATTGTGGAAAATTGCAAGAGGATCTTGATAAATTGGAAGACTGGGCATCCAAATGGCAGATGAAATTTAATGTGGACAAGTGCAAAGTTATGCACCTAGGAAAGAACAACCCAGACTATGATTACACGATGCAAGGTTCCACATTGGGAACCACCACCCAGGAAAAAGATTTGGGCGTCAACGTGGATAACATGTTAAAACCCTCCACCCAGTGTGCAGTGGCGGCCAAGAGAGCAAATGGAATGCTAGGTATCATAAGGAAAGGAATGGAAAATAAAACAAAGGATATTATAATGCCTCTGTATCATTCCATGGTGCGACCGCACCTTGAATATTGTGTGCAATTCTGGTCGCCGTATCTTAAAAAGGATATAGAGTTATTAGAAAACGTACAGAGAAGAGCCACCAAAATGGTAAAGGGAATGAAAGGATACTCCTATGAAGAGAGGCTAAAAAGGTTAGGGCTCTTCAACCTGGAAAAGAGATGGCTAAGGGGAGATATGATAGAGGTCTATAAAGTAATGAATGGAATGGAACGGGTAAACATAGATTGATTTGTTTACATCATCAGAATATAAAAAGACTAGGGGAGATGCAATGAAGCTACAGGGTGTCATGAAGAAGACCCTTCTGAGCCTATGGAGTTGGTGAGAGAAAAGGATTCCGTTGCAGAATCTGACAGGCAGTCTGAGCACATGGCTCAGTGTTTTCAGAGAGAATGTAAACAAAGAGAGTCACGAGCTGGAAAGACACTCCCACGCTGTGACGTAGTCCCTAGTTCAGGAGATAATGAGATACACCTGTTTAAGGGAGGGGCACAGTTTAGCCCGGAGAAACAGGATGATAAAAAGTGGTCATTAGCTTGGACTAGGGCAGGAGGAGAAGGAGGAGGAGGGGGAGCAGAAAGAAGGAAAATGTCAAGAGGTGAGAACCAAGGTAGCCATAGTCCTAACGCCAGAAAGAAGCAGCACAGGACAGGTGACGTCTGGTAAAGGCAAGAAGGATAAGATATTTCCTGGAAGGCAGGCTTGGGAAAACTCACATGCTCCAGAGAGAGAAACCTGCTGGCATGACAATACTGGTACCTCTAAGGCTGAAGCTACGAGGCTGAGAGACAAACAAACACAAGCTGTGTTTGGGAATCAGTCTGACCTTGCAAAGCTGAGAATTCCTTTCCCTCCAAAGCCGAAAGGTAGGCTTCACAACTTACATAGGTTTGAACCTAGTTATAAAGTATTTCCCTGCAGTTGCCAGAATGTAGCAGACTCTCTAAAAAGAAACTTCAGTATATACAGTAATTCACAGTCCTATCCTTTAGAGTGCTACCGAGAGAAGCCATGTGAGGATAGTGAAGACGTCTGTTTTAAAGTTCAGGATAGCAGCTCACTGACACACCCTGCTATTGCTGACACTGAAGAAATTCAGATTGACTCTGATAGCAGTGAAATAGTGGATAACCAGATGGACTGCACGTTATGTTTTGCTGACCACGTTGAGTCTCTGTGCTGAACACTGGTTTGAGAAGGCTGGTGAAGCAACAGAAAGAAGGGGGAACGATTTCTTTTGCTGAAGGAAGCTGTTATTGTTTGTTTGTACTGAGCACTGCACGCTGTGAGCCTGAAGCTGATAAGGCTGATTTACCTGAGTTCCTGTACATATCCCTCAAGCCAATTGTATGGCAGTTTGTCCTAAGTTATTTACCTGCATTGAAATCCGTTGGAAAGGGGAAAAATAAATTCTTGTCATTGCCTGAAACACTCGACTACAACTCTTCTGTTCTCAAAGGGTAAAAGGGGCTACCATTCCCAGAGGGCCTTGCAGGACCAATGCAGGGTCACACTCTCTGAGTCAGGAATACAAAGGCAGACCAACTCTCAGTGCCCTAGGCGCTGGGCTGGCCACCGAGAGGGTGACAAGGGTAACCTATTTAAAACTAATAAGAGAAAATATTTTTTCACTCAACATGTAATCAAACTCTGGAATTTGTTACCGGAGGATGTAGTAAAAGCTGTTAGCGTAGTTGGGTTTAAAAAAGGTTTGGACAAGTTTCTGGAGGAAAGGTCCATAAAGCATTATTAAAAGGGACCCGGGATATCACTGCTTGACCCAATACAAGCATTGAGGAACCTGTGTCTTTTGAGGAGACTGCTAGGTACTTATGACCTAACTTGGAAAACAGGATACTAGGCTTGATGGACCTTGGTCTGATCCAGTATGGCATATCTTATGTTCTTAACAAAGATAGCAGGTGCAGGAACAAAGATAGCGGGTAGGGGAAGGCATCCAGGGTTGAGGTACAGTATGCCTCACAGGATGTGGCATGGGCGGAGCAAACACATGTAGAGCAGAGGAGTGTGCAGTGTTATAGGAAGTGATTACCTCATCAACAGACTCTGAGGACATAGTGGAGGAAAGAGGTGATGAGACAGTGGAGGAGAGAACTAGTGTGTCAATAGCATGAAGATTTTTAAAGAAGTTGGAGGAGGCAGGGCGAAGTTGAGGCAGTGTGTGATAAAGAATAAAGCTTACCAGGTGATGGTCTAATAAAGGAAGAAGCAAGGTACAGACGTTTGAGGGTAAGCAATTAGAGAAGACTACAAGGTCAAGGCAGTGGCGTTGCTGGTGAGTGGGAGCAAAGCTGGAGGTTGAATGATGAGGTAAGGGAGAGGAGCTTTAAAGCATAAGGGTCAAAGGGGTTATCAACATGAATGTTAAATCCAAGAGAATAAGGGAGGGGGAAGATGAATACAGAAAGAAGGAAAGCCATGAGTCAAAGTCGGAGAGAAAGGTAGAGGTGGACTTGTCAGGGGGTCAATAAATAACAGCTAATTGGAGAAGAAGTGGAGTAAAAGGCCGGATGGAGTGGACTTCAAAGGAGGGAAAGGAGTGAGACTGAGGCAGAAGGAGAGGTTGAAATTGACAGGAAGGAGAGAGTAGACGCCCAACACCACCACCATAGCCAGTAGGACAAGGCGTGTGGAAGAACTGATAGCCCCCATGACAGAAAGCAGAAACTGAAGCTGAGTCCTCTGGGAGGAGCCAGATCTCAGTAAGAGCCAGGAGATGGAGAGCATTAGAGATAAAGGGATCATGAGTAAAGGCAAGTTTATTTGAGATGAAGTGTGCGTTCCACAAGGTACATGAGAAAGGGAGAGAGGAAGGAGAAAGAAGAGGGATATGAATAAGATTTGAGCTGTTGCGTGAGGGTCTATTCTGGGAGTGTGACAAAAGTCTAGGGGGACTAGAGTTGGGGTTGATACCTCTGGATGAGAGAAGGAGGAGTAGTAGAAGAATGCGGGGCAGAGAGAAGGCAGCACGGCAGTAACGAGGGTGAGGCTGTTTTAGAGAGAGAGAGAGAGAGGAGATGGCTGAATGAGAGGGAGAGAGTGGTGAAGCTCAAGAGGTGATGACAGAGTAGAGGACAGGATGGGGGAATTGAGGATGATAAAGGAGAGAGGCTTGAAGGTGTTGGTAGGAGGGGAGACAATTAGGGATTATGAGGAATAAGAAGGGAAAGTGATGAGGAGCCATAGAAGAGAGATGGAGAGAACAGAGGTCAGAAGGATAGGTGGGAGAGAGGTCACAGGGGATTAGGTGCACCTGTGAATAAGTGTGGTAATGAGCAGAAGATGGCTATAAGAGACTGAATGCATGGGGTGGGTAGGTAGAGGGGAGAGAGGGATATGTAGGAGACAGGAATGGAGAAAAAACTGAATGGTCCAGATAGATAAACAGCACACTAACAGAGATTTTAAATGCATTGATGGACACACAGGACTCACAAGGTGACAGGTAAATGTGCCCAAACTGGCAGCTAAGCAGCTTCTCAGTGCTGAGACAGAGAGAAATCAGCACATGTGGGGAACAAAACAGGAAGAGAGGATCTAAGTAAAGCTCAGGGAGATTCAAGCAGGGGGAAGAAAATGGAGACTACGGGATACAGCACCAGGAAGTATTATTATTATTTAATTTATATACCACATCATAAAAACATCTGTGTGGCTTGCATAGAATATTGACAATAATAACTATATTACAAGCAAAAATTAAAAACAATAATTTCTAAATTTCACAGCATATCAAAACCTAAGCAGAGTCAAAACATCTACTGTGTAACAAGTCTACTTGCAATTTAGATCTGCAACTAAAGCCAGAAGGCGCTCCATGAAACTAAAAGGCAGCAGATTTTAAAACAAATCAGAGAAAATTATTTCTTTTCATTCAAAAAAACAAGTCAAGCTGTGGCGTTTGCTGCCAGAGGATATGGTCAAGCCATCTAACATAGGCGGGTTTAAAAGGGGTATGGACAGATTCCTTGAAGAAAAGTTCATAAACAATTATTAGCTAAGTAGACCTCAAAAAGCTGCTATTTATTCTTGGGAGGAGCAGCAAGACATAGAGCTCTTCGTTGTGATATTCAGAGGACTTTCTAGTGTCCTGGACTGACTTTTGGAGATGGGATTTTCAGACAGATGTACTTTAATCTTGCCCAGCATATCTTATATGTTATCCTTAAGCAAAGATCCCTTGTCCCCCCATGAATGGGACATGTCACCAGCTGTGAATGGTTCCTCCTCAGCATCCCCCTCCCCAGCCAGCCTGGAGAGTGGAAGATCCAACCTCGCCGTTGAACTGGGGACTCTCTGAATAGCAGTGTTCAGTAGTTGCTCCCCGAGTCTACTGGGCTGGCCCATTAGTTAATCTTGATAAATGGAATCATTATTTTACTGTTTGAATAGTTCTATAATTGCTTTTCATGTTGAAAGTGTAGAGTATAGTGGTAGATCAACAAAAGAAATTCCTTCTTTGATGTATTTTGAATTGTATATTTTAGACAGTGGAATGAGCAGGGATGTGAAAACGTTTAGAAGACCCCCATAAGAGGACAAAGTACATAAAGAGGATCTGATGCTATCACAAGTCAGAAAGTAGGCAGCTATATTCCTACTACATGCAGTAATAAGACAGGTCCAGATTTGGGGATAGAAATTGGATAGATTTGGAGCCTGCATCAGAACACTTATGAGAAGAGACTTGGAGACCTAAATATGTACACTCTGAAGGAGAGGAGGGACAGGGGAGATATGATTCAGGCCTTTAAATACTTAAGAGAAATAATGAACAAACAAACCTCTTCCAGAGACGGGGAAGCTGTAAATCTGAAAGCGGGTAAACTGAAAGGCAATGTCAGGAATATTTTTCACTGAAAGAGTGGTGGATGCTTGGAATGCCCTCCTGATGGAAGTGGTGGGGACAAACAGTGTCAGAGTTCAAAATGACATGGGACAGACACAGTGGATCCCTTTATAGCAACAGGATAAAATCAAAATAAACATAACCATCTCTTATATCTGAACAAATAGGAGTGACCTACATGGAGCGGTGGGACACCCCTAAACAAAAGCATGGGGAGAGGTGACCTGCACGGAGCGGCAAGTGCACCTACTCTTGCCGCCTTGCTGGGCAGACTAGATGGACCATACTGGTCTTTATCTGCCATCATATACTATGTTACTATGTAAAAAATGGGCAACTGCCTTTGGTGCCAAATTTTGATAGCTGCTGGTGTTTTGCTGCTGTCTCCATATGGGCCTGTAGCCTCTGCTTCAGCAAAACTCAGGGCAGGGCCTGTAAACCAGTGAGTATGGTCAAAGGCCTGGCTATGGGTTGTTGGCTTGCATGGGTTAAGTTAGAAACAGGAGGCCCATGCTGGAGCGGTGACTGGGTCACGGCAAGGCCTGTGCTGAAGTTCTTGCTGTGGATCCAGATAAAAAGGTCAGCGCTGCAGGCCCAGATTACCTCAGGAGGGTAAGGGAAGGCAAGATGCAATGCAGGAAGATAGGGGGAAGGCAGGAATTTCCATCCTCCACTAAGCTTATTCTAGGTTTCAGGGATTGTTCTTGATTTTAGAGCTGTGTCCCGGATCTCCGCCTGTTTGGCAGACTCCTGTCCCCGATTCCAGCAATGTGGACACAGGGGGTGCTCCCATGCTTTTGTCCCACGCCTAGGGTTGCCAACTGGCTCCAGATGCGCCCGACAGGCTTGATCCAGTCCTGGGTTTACCCCATTGCATGCAGGGAGATGTAGTTCTGAATTCCCTATTGCACTCCATAAGAAAAGCAAGACTACATGTCCCTGCATGCAATAGGGTAAACCCAGGACTGGATCAAGCCTGTCGGGCGCATCTGGAGCCAGTTGGCAACCTTACCCACGCCCCCCTCTCTGGGACCTGCAGCAGCACCAATGCTTTTGAAACTTCACTGCAGCGCTTATCATAATTGCCAGTACTGCAGTGATCTTGCTTACACCCCCTCCGATTCCACTGGTCCAGCCGCTTCTGCCCCAAGCAGACAGGAAGCCTGCATCCGAGGCAGCGGAAGCACCGCAGCACTGGAGGTTTTGGTAAGTGCTACGGGGCTGTTTAAAGGCATTGCTGCTGCTTCAGGAACCAGAAGGGAGGGGGGATAGTGGTGGCAGTGGGCTGCTCTGACCATTAGAGCTCGGGGCAACCACCTAGTTTGCTTAATGATAACACCGGCCCTGCCTGTGTTGCAAACATTTTTCAAAATGTGTAGGCCGACACTCCTTTGCATCACAGGGGACAGAGTGTGTGTGGGTGCTTAAGGACCCGTCACCATGCCGACAGCAGTTTGCCCTGCACTGTCTTTGTAGGATGTGGAGGGACCATGGTGATGCTCCCCTCTGCCCCCTCCCCCCCCCCCCCGAGGTCTGCTGCTATCTTCCCAGACATTCATGTGAGGGGGGGGGGGTAGGGGAGATGCTTGACATCTAGGGGGGGAGATGTTGTGCTACAGGCAGTAGGTTAGGGAAGCGAAGGGAGGAGGAGGTAGGACTCCGAGCCACCGGGGCGGAGCACATGGCATAAGGTTTGCCTAGGGTGGCAGATACTCTTGGGCTGACCCCAGTTATGCTTATTTTATAAACAGAATGTATGAGTATGCCTTTAAAAAAGTAACCCCCCCCTTCCCTATCCCGGAAAGTAGATCCTACTTTTATACCAGCTCTCAGGCTTCCGCAAAGGTCCCGGGTTATGTTGCACTTCTGTGCATAGTTTATAGCAAATGTGGTTCAGTCCTAGCTCTCTCCAAATTCCACCCTGGAACATCCAGGCCATTTTATAAGCATCTGTGTTTCCTAATAAATTGCAGGACTTTAAAAATCTTCACATCCTTCCTTGTACGTTTTTCAAATCCTGCTGTCTAAAACATACAAGTGAAAATGCTTCAAGCAGGATTTATGTCATTGATCACGTAACATATTCTACACTTTCAACACGGAAGAACAATTATAGAACTATACAAAAAATCATTAAGGAGGAGAAGGCATAAAGTTTTGATTGCTGAAGCCTTCATGCCTTTTGTCATAACAAACTCATGTTAACTCCATTTGCAAACTGTGCCTCAAGGCTCCTCGTGCAGCCTGCCTCTGTCCAGTCCCGGCAACTGAGCTGATCTGAATACGCTTGAGTGAAGAATCAAGCTGCTTCTTTTGTCTGATGTGAATTTGAAGCAAAGGCCCAGATCTGTGCTTAGGCAACATAAGCAATTGCCTAGCGCACTAAATTTTGAAAGTGCCAAATATTTGGGCCAAAGAGGAATATGCTCCCAATTACCTAAGGGCCAAATCTATGTATGCTGATTCAAAGGGGTGCCATTGTGGCACTATGGCCTAACTTTGCTCCTCTTTACCCTCACCAATCTTTGGGATCTCTGATACCCCCTCTTCTCCCCCAGCTCTCTGGGATCTTCAGTCTAGTCTTGCCTATGGGAGCCAAAATCTTAAATCTGGCCCTGGGTGGGTATGGGGGGAGCAGTCCCCCCCCTCAAAAATTTTTTTGGAAGGTGCTAATGTGGAATTGATCCCCCCCCCTCACTACCCACATGGCTTCCTTATCATTTGTCCCCCAAAGTAAGCAGGCAAACTACATCGATGACCAGAGGTCTACATAACCGAACATGAAACTGATGAAAGAACTCCGGGATAAAGTTATTCTAAGGTTCAGATTGGGGAAGGACGTAAGAAAATGTCACTGGTTTTGAATATCCCTTGAGGCACTGTCAAATGTATCTCTGTAAAGTGGAAAGAGTTTGGCACCACCAAAACACTGCATTAGTCAGGCCGTCCCTCCAAAGCTGGTAGCCATGAGTTTAAAAAACTTCTGCTATCCCAGGGAAGTATGCATCAAAAATTTCAAAATTATCTGCTGAAAAAAATCTGAATTGTAAAACATTAAGCTAAGTAAGTACTTTTTATTTGTCACACTGTAAATGGAATGGTAGGGTTGTGCTTGTAAGTATGAGTATCTGGGTTTGGTATGCCTGAGTGAGTAGGGGATTATCTGCCGGTTTGTAATAGGGAACATGTTTGCTAAAAGGTGAGAGCTTACCATGCATTCAGCCCCAAACAGTGGCGTGGGAGTGGTGCAGGACCCAGGCTAAAACTTGGAGGCATACCTGGCACGTCTCCATGTAGCCAGCGCAGGTTCCACACCACCTCCACACTAAGCAGTTTGCCTTGATTAATGTGGCTGAACTTAGTGCCACCCATGGAGGTGATGGTAAGTGCGCCTGTACTAAGTTCAATGCCAGTTAGCATGAGTTAGAGATGCCTGCATTAACCGCAATGTACATGCAATGTTCCTGTACCGCCCAGTCTTCACCCCTGTCCGCGCTAAGTGGTTAGCGTAGGATTGTTAGTATGGCCGTATTTTGGCACATGGTACCCATTAGCACACTTCAGTAAACATACCCCTTGTGTGCTTGTCCATGGCTGAGTGAGAGTGGGTAAAATATACGGATGGAAGGTAACTTGCAGGTGGAAGCTGTGGATTAAGCGGTGTCTACAAGTGTGTAGTTTTAGTGTGTGCGTGTGTTGTAAATGATTGAGTAGATGAGAGTATCTTTCTAACAGTTTGTAGATATGGATGTGTGGGTGTAGGTGTAAGACTAGAGATTCCATTTATTTTTTGATGTATTTTTCTCCCCTTGTTTGTCTCCCTTCCATTACTTTTCCATCCTAAGGCCTTGATCAGTTGCTGCCCCAAGGTGATTTTCCCACACCTCTCCCATCAGTTATCTCTCCTCACTCTTCCTCATCGAATTCTTCTCTTCCTTATTTGGAGAGTAGTTTCGTTAACTATTTTCATGTGTAAAAACAGCATTTTTCATGCATAAATGGGCTTTTATAAATTAGGTCATGTCTAAAATGCACATGGTACACGCTGGTGCATACTTGTCGAGTAAGCATGCACAGAGGTGCAGTGGAGCATGAGTGGAGTCCGTTTCACACGTCTTCAGATGATACAGAACACCGCCATCCATATTCTCGCATATGCAAACCGTTTCGACCGTGTAATTCCTTTACTCATTCATCATCATTGGTTGCCTATAAAAGCCCGTATACAATATAAAAGTTTGATCCTGACTTTCAATGCTCTATATCAGACTGCCCCTGACTATACTTATCTACCCTGATTATTCCCTATTGTCCAACACTCTCTCTGTTCAGTACACAGTAATAGGCTTTACGTACCGGCACCCAGTAAAGTACACTATGAATCCACAAGACAACGAGCCTTCTTTTCTGTAGCCCCATCACTTTGGAATAGCCTGCCAACTCAACTTTCGACTTCAAGCAACCTTTGCTATTTTCAAAACAGAACTTAAAGCTTATCTCTTGAAGAAATCTTTTGATCTCCCAGATTAGAGGGTCATTAGGTCTTACCTGGGGCTAGGGAACAGCAGCTATAGGTTAGTCACATCTTTCAACTTGTATGCTTGACCACCTCACTCCGATTTCTATGTCTGCTGTATGTTTTCTTTTCTTCTACTTTCTCTGTCCTTTCTCTGGAGTTCTTTTCATACTTTCCGTCTATCTTATTTCATTTTTGTTAACTGCTTTGTGTAACCTGAAAAAGCGTTATAATAAATAAATTAAACCATAACCCATGGATCCATGGAGGCAGGCTGGAAAGTTCGGCAGGTCTGGGTGTAAGTCTGCTTCCTTATTTGCTGACTTCGGACAGTCAATCCAGTCCCACTGCTGCCTTTCTCCTGTGTTCTGTGCATCTCTTTTGGCGCCTACAGTGTGTTGCTGATTTTTCTGCCGCCATCCTCCAGCAGGAGCGCATGGAAGGCTGATAGCTTCTAGCATGTCTTCCTGCTTCTGCTGCGCTTGCTATCTTTTCCATATGGTAGTGACTGGCTTCCTCTTTCGGTCCCTGCCACAAAATTACACAATTTATGTGTAAAATTAGATACACACGTAATTGTGTAATTCGCCGGTGTGTAACTTCTGCAGAAGGTCGCTGTGAAGTCTGATTACTTTAAACGAACTACAGAGGTCTCTGGCTGAGACTAGAGCAAAGGTTGACTGGGCAGCAAGAAAGAAGCTACTATGTGCAAAGAAATATATATGCGGGCATAGGGGAGAAGACTGTGTGGTCAGTTGCTCACTGTCACTAACACAGCCCTACCGTATTACTACTTGGGTGAAAAATAGAAGTATTCATTTTGCATAATTTTTCAGAATTCGTATTTTTCAGCACATAATTTTTTAATTTTTGGGGGCATAATGAGATCAGAGTAGGAATTTCTTGGTTTCGGTGCTAAGCGATATGTGTAGCATAAGATAAACCCAGCATATCACCTTGCTTAACAGCGTTATGTCGTGGAGTTGCTTCGAAACAGTGCGGACAGGGAGGCATTGGAGGATCGCCAATGTAACACCAATTTTTAAAAAGGGTTCCAGGGGTGATCCGGGAAACTACAGACCGGTGAGCCTGACGTCAGTACCGGGAAAAATGGTAGAAACCATCATAAAGAATAAAATTACTCAGCATGTAGATAGTGTGGTACTGCAGAGCCTATTCAAACGGAAAAAAAGGTTTTAAATCCAGAAAAAAGATTCCAACACCAGATGCGACATTACGAGGAGCCAGATAGGGGGAGCAAGAGAGACCTTCCAAGGCCTAGAGAACCGCACCCCAGAGCTGGTGATGTAATGCCGGCCAACAGCCAATCCAGGAAAGGGGGAGTTCCTCTTAGGAAAGGCTGGGAAGTTGAAAAGGAGGAAGTAGGACAAGCAAGAGAAGCAGAGGCAGAAGAAGAGGCAGAGGTAGAGGCAGAAGCTGAAGAGGAAAAGGAGTCTTGGCAAAGAGACTTGAGAGGAAGGAGTTCCTGGCTAGAAGACACAGTGAGTCCGGTGCAGCAGAATACCAGGAGTTCTTGGCAAAGAGACACTGGAAAGAAAGGTACCAGGAGAGAAACAAAAGTCAGAGTTTTATATGAGGAACCGGTACCAGCAGATGCAGGACACTGTGGAAGTTACCAGAGAGATGAGGAAGTCATTGCCATAAGAGGTGACACTCTTCATTCAAGGAGCAAAAGGTGTGGGTGTGAAAGAGTGGTAACTCCACCCGAAGGCCATCTGAACAGTGGGAAGCCTACTACTCGAGTAAGGCTGAATTGCAGCAGGACTAGGCCTCAAGACTCAGCTAACTGGGATAGGCCCAGAGAACAAGGTAAACCATCTTTTTATTCTAATAAGCGTTATAACTTGCTGACACAGGGAGCACAAGGAACAGAGGTGTGCACTCCTTACCAAGCTGTATGTAAGACAAGACACAAGCCTTTATCAAAAGAAAGACTGTTTAATACAAGGCACCAAGACAAAGGAAGATACTTCCATAGCAAGCATTCACATGGCCAAAGCCCAGACCTAGGCCCAGAACACTGGAGGCTAGTGCAAGCGGTATATGAGAAGCCTCAACATATTCCACAAGAATATACTGATACAGAGTCACAGTTATCAGACCCACAGCCTATGCAGGTGGAATTCAATGAGGACCCTCCTGAGATAGCCATGGATTGCAGCTACTGTCAGGCAGGAAGCCTAGAGTCTCTGCCTGAGGTGTAAAGCAGGGCTCAGTAGCAAAGCCTGTGTGTTTTATTCGCATAAGGTCCTGTGAAGTAACAGTAGACAAAGCAATATCTGAATATGTTTTCTTTTCTACCTGAAGCAAGGTTTTCTTTATGTTGATGTAGACTCCACTATTTGAACCATTGTACATTAGGGGAAATAAAAAGCCTTTCTTTCCCTACACTTGGACTTTGTGTTCACTTGAAGTTTTGGTACACGGTAGGTCCTGGGAACAAATACCCAGACCCCGCATACAAGGACCAAACTCAAAGATAGAAAAAAAACTCATGTCCACCCGACCTGCCTTAACCACCCTTGGCCACTAGGGCGGCGGTGCGACAATAGTCACGACCTAATGGGAGACAGCCAACATGGCTTTAGACAAGGAAGATCTTGTCTTACTAATCTGTTATGTTTTTTTGAAGGAGTGAATAAATAGGTGGACAAAGGTGAGTCGGTTGATATTGTGTATCTGGACTTTCAGAAAGCCTTTGACAAGGTCCCTCATCAGAGACTTTTGGCAAAACTAAAGAGTCATGGGATAGGAGGCAGTGTACTATTGTGGATCAGGAACTGGTTAAAAGATAGAAAGCAGAGGGTAGGGCTAAATGGCCAATTTTCCCAATGGAGAAAGGTGAATAGTGGTGTACCACAGGGATCTGTGCTGGGTCCGCTGCTTTTTGACATATTCATAAATGACCTGGAAAGTGGAATAACGAGTGAGGTTATCAAATTTGCAGATGACACAAAACTATTTAAAGTTGTTAAAACCCAAGAGGATTGTGAAAAATTGCAAGAGGATCTTGATAAATTGGAAGACTGGGCATCAAAATGGCAGATGAAATTTAATGTGGACAAGTGCAAGGTTATGCACCTAGGGAAGAACGACCCAAACTATGGTTACACGATGCAAGGTTCCACATTAGGAACCACCACCCAGGAAAAAGATTTAGGCGTCATTGTGGATACCATGTTAAAACCCTCGGCCCAGTGTGCAGCGGCGGCCAAGAGAGCAAATAGAATGCTAGGTATCATAAGGAAAGGAACGGAAAATAAAACAAAAGATATTATAATGCCTCTATATCATTCCATGGTGAGACCGCACCTTGAATATTGTGTGCAATTCTGGTCGCTGTATCTTAAAAAGGATATAGCAATTTTAGAAAAGGTACAGAGAAGAGCCACCAAAATGGTAGAGGGGATGGAAGGATACTCCTATGAAGAAAGGCTAAAAAGGTTAGGGCTCTTTAACCTGGAAAAGAGACGGCTGAGGGGAGATATGATAGAAGTCTATAAATTAATGAACGGAGTGGAACGGGTAAACGTAGATCGATTGTTTACCTTATCAGAATATAGAAAGACTAGGGGACATGCAATGAAGCTACAGGGTAAACTATTTAAGACTAATAAAAGAAAATATTTTTTCACTCAATGTGTACTCAAACTCTGGAATTTGTTACCGGAGGATGTAGTAAAGGCTGTTAGTGTAGCTGGGTTTAAAAAAGGTTTGGACAAGTTCCTGGAGGAAAGGTCCATAAACCATTATTAAGAAGTGACCGAAGATATCAATGCTTGACCCAGTACAAGCATTGTGGAACTTGTGTCTCTTGGGGAAACTGCTAGGTACATGTGACCTAGATTGGCCACTGTTGGAAACAGAATACTGGGCTTGATGGACCTTGGTCTGACCCAGTATGGCATATCTTATGTTCTTATGCATCTGAAGATTGAGAGAAAGATGGATGGTGCAAAGTACAAGCAGATCCCGGAGGTAAACCTGTTCCCGTCTGTTATAGATCTGGGATTGGGGAAGAGATTCATCTTTCAGCAGAATAATGATCCTAAGCACAAAGCAAAAGCAGCAATGGAGTGGCTCAGCAGGAAGACAATGGATGTCCTTGAGAGGGACGTCGAAGGCCAGACCTGCATCCAATCAGAAATCTGTGGCAAGACTTAGACTGCAGCCCTCAGACAATCGCCAGCCAATCCACACTTTTCTGCCAAAGAGTATGGGAAAAACTGCACCATCCCGCTGTGCCAAAGCGTAGACATGTTCTCTAAACGACTCGTGGCCGATATGCTACCAAAACTAAGTACCCTATACTACAAATGTAAATAGTTGTTAGAATGTTACATAGTTCAACGTTGTGATGTATACGGTTATAATATCAGCTGTTCTATGTAAAATCATTGTGTTCAATGTAAACTGTCTTGATAACACTGAAAAGCGGTATATAAGAAATGCCAAATAAAATAAATAATCCCAAAAAGGGCAGCTACCAAATATCGGGTCAAGCACTATGAAGCCTTATGCGTTCAAGACTTTTCAATTTCTCATTCTTAATTACTTTTGAATATTTCTACAGTCGTTCTTTCACACTGAAAGAGTATGTTCTCTGGATCAGTGAAACAAATTCCTACTTTAATGCATTTTGAATTGTATTTTTATTTATTTATGAAAGTTTTATATAATGTGGAAAATGCAGTAAGGTGTGAAGATTGTTAGAAGGCCCTGTATCGATATAATTATTATGTAACAAGTGATTTTTGGGAGCATCTTATCCGCTCATCAGTCCTTTGAGCCCACTGCTTTTTTGTGTTGCTTACTAGAAATATCAAAAGATGTTTGTGTATTGCCTCTCCTTCCTCTTCCACTTCCCAGTACCAATGCAGTTTCTCTGGAGGAATTAGGAAAACTCCTGAAATGAAGTTAGCAGAAAGGCAGGAAAAAGGATGCAATTTAATTTCCAAGTGCATTAGGAGGGGTACAGGGAAGAGTTTGGTTTATTTTTATTATACTGCCTCTCCAGCCTTTTATGGCCCCTCAAAGCTGTTTACAAGGTTTTGGTATAAAAGAAAGATAAAGTTAATGCCTTCAAAATTTACAGTTCTTCCAACTTGTTATAACACTTGGAACAAACTAACATTTCTCTCTTAAATTCAAGTCTAGAGTTTTAGGGATGAATCTGTTGAGATTAGTCATCCGAGTATGGGTGGGCTGAGCAAATAAGTAGTTCTCACATGATTAAAATGTTAATGTTTCTAGCTCAGGATGACCTAATTTGATCCATACAATGTGATCTGTGTAATAAACTGCGTTTGACATTGTGAATGCACAAATCTATGTCATGCCTGTTCAGTGTGGAAATCCTGTCAACTGCATAGGTGTGTTGCCAGGAGAAAGCTGGTTAGGTTTCTGGTAGTTTTATCTACACTTACACAGAGATATGAGGGAGAGGGAAAATGTCTATATTGGGAAATGTTGCAGCCCAGCAGTAAAATGCTCTTAGTTGGAATATTATGTGACTGTACCATTGGTGCTATTTGGGTGACAAAATTCCAGTGTAAATATTTCTTCAGCCCCAGTCGATTTGTAGTGACTAAAGTGCATCACTCAAAATAGTTTGTTCACTTTTCCTCCAGGAACTTGTCTAAACCCTTTTTTAAACCCATCTATGCTAATTTCTTTCCATCATATCCTCTGGCAACAAATTATCGATGTAGAGATTCCAACTTTTGTGCATGAATGGGCACTTCCATGTGTACTCTAGCAGGTCGCTTATCCGAAAATACGTGCATTAGATCAATAGTGTGTGTTTTCAGTGTGGGTGTGCACAGGGATGGAGTTTGAGCAGAGTATGGGTGGAGCATAAATTCATTTTAAAAGTGCTATCAATTCGCTTCACAGCGTGTCCCATAACGCTAGTACTGTTTGTAAGGGTAAGTAACCCTACGTTTAATGCTTTCACCCCACCCATGATTTTGTAAATCTCTATCTCTCTCATCTCTTCAAACACCTCAGACAGACCTTTTCGCCAGCAGCAAAAAGCAAAACTGCTCTTCTGCTGTTCATTTCTACCATCCCCGCGTTGACCGACGAGGGATGTGCTGGTTATAAACTGGATCTGGCTGCTTCGCTTCCTATTTCTGTATTAGCAGGGACCCTCCGCAAGTTTTGAAGAGAGACATGGTACAGTCTTTTGCATAGCATCATATTGGCACAGACAGAACTAGTTCTCTTTCACTGCAGGCTTCAGATATTTCTAGAACTGATAACCCAAAACTAGCCCTCTCTTTTCTGTCCAAATTTCAAATCACTAGCTCTGATAGCATGGAAGTTGAGTGTTGCCTAGTTTCCATTTAGATCTTGATTCCTATACAGAATCTCTTGGTCGCAGCAAGCACGCCCCCTCCATAAGGCATAGACAGGACTGGCCCATCCACTAGGTGAGCTAGATGACTGTCCTGTATGGGCAGCGGTAGCGGCAGCACACATGGGCAGCCGTACCACCTCCCCCAGATGCCGCTGATTCCACCGCTTTTGGAAATACTGCCATTGCTACTGCCCACCTCCCCCTCCTGAGGCAGGAGTGGCAGTAGCTATAGGGGAGGTGGCAGCAGCTGGGGGGTGACATCAGTGGCATCAGCTTGGGGGGGGCGGCAGTTGGGGGGTGGTGGCTGTGGCGTCAGCTGAAGAGGGCAGTGAGGCTGCGGTTTCTACTTACGGCAGCACCTGGTAGTAACGGTTTCTACCTAGGGCAGCACCTGGTAGTAATTGTTTCTGATGATCTTAAGGTGGCTAAACAGATAGAAAAAATGATGGTGAAAGCCAGAAGGATGCTTGAATCCATAGACCAGAGCTCAACAAATCTCAGGCGCCAGGTCGCTATGACAACCAGAAATTTGCACATGGCGCCTGGAATTTTCTTGCCCTTCCTCATTTAAGAATAAAAAAAGAAGCGATCGTGGGGCACAAGACAGCTACAATCACAGCCTTCACCCTCCTGTTCTGCAGGCAGGAGATCAGATCCCCGCAGGCAGAAGAGAAGGGGAAGGCCCCGATTGCAACCCAGAAGTAAGCTGTCTGCCTGCGGTAATCTGATCTTCTGCGGGCAGAAGAAAACCTTAAGGCCCCTTCTGTCTGCCTGTGGGAGATCATATCCCTGTGGGTAGAACGGGAGGGGAACACGGCCAGAAGGCAGCAGGCTGCCCATGGGGATTCCATCTCCCACAGGCAGAAGAGGACAGCGGGAGCCGGGGGGGTCTGTGAAAAAACAGGAAAAAAGGATAGAAAAGAGGGTGGGGCGTGAAGCAGCAAAATGTTAAAGGGCCAGTATCTTTATTTAATTTCTTGATATACTGCTGAGGCTGAAAGATATTAGAGTGGTTTACAAGTGCAGGTGCTGGCTATATTCTCTCGTCCCCAAAGGGCTCACAATCTATATGTGTACCTGAGGCAACAAAGGGTTAAATGGCTTGCCCAGGGTCACAAGGATCACCTATAGGACTAGAGACCGCACTCCCTCCAGCCTGAGATTGTTGTCCCTGAGCAGGAATCAAACCCCTGGCCCTCCGGCCTGAGGTGCAGTAACTTGTCCCAACCACTAAGCCACTATTAGCTTAAAAAAACCCAAAGGAAGTAGGATGGGGGAATGGATAGTGGGGAGGGGGTGTCGGAGGTTAAAGGGACAAATGCATGAGGACAAAAGAGCACAATGCTTATTTGCCAAAAGGTTCATCTCCCTCCCTCCCTCCAGAACACACACACACAGGCACCGCACCTCCACAGACAGACACACACCCCAGTTCTACACTACATACACACAAGCACCCCACCTCCCCACCACACATACAGGCTCCCCAGCTCTGCAACACACACCCACATGTACCACAGCCCTGCACCTCACCCACACAAAGGCACCCACCGCCACATCCCACGCACAGACAGGCACACCACCATTGCACCAAGGTGGCACATGGTGTAGGGATGTTTGTCTCGTGATAATTGAGAACATGAGTCCAACGTGAGAGACATTCGGGGGAGGGGGCATGAGGAGGTCATAAGCGCTGGCTCCTAAGATTTTGACCTGGCTCCTACCACACAAAATTTGTTAAGGCCTGGCATAGGAAGAGGAATTGCCAGCAGAAAGAAAGAGGTGATAGTGCCTCTGTATAATTCTTTGGTGAGACCTCATTTGGAGTATTATGTGCAATTCTGGAGACTGCAGCTTCTAAAGGATGTAAGGAAGATGGAGTTGGTGCAGAGGGTGGCTATCAAAATGGCCAGTGGACTTCGTCATAAGACATATGTGGACAGACTTGAAGATCTCGATATGTATGCTTAGGAGAAAAGGCGGGAGAGAAGAGATATGATAGAGATGTTTAAATACCTGTGACATAAATGCACAGGAGGAGAGCCTCTTTCTATTGAAAGAAAGCTCTGCAATGAGGGGGCATAGTTTGAAGGTGAATAAAGATAGACTCGGAATTAATTTGTGGTAGATGCATGGAATAGTCTCCCAGTGGAGATAGTAGAGGCAAGGGACTGTATCTGAATTCAAGAAAGCATGGGACAAACACAGAAGATCTCTAAGGGAAAGTAAAGGACTGTAAAGCTTAGTAGTTGGTATGCAGTGATAGACTGGGTAAGCTCTATGGCCTTTATCTGCTGTTATGGTTCTATGTTTCACTCTAGGCTTGATTTCTGCAGGATTTGTTCTAGTAGTTATATAATACATTTACAAGGTACCTATGTGTCTATATAAAAAAGACTTAAAATAAGCATCTTCCTGCCCTATTAATCTAGGCGCCCTGTTATAAAATTATCCAGCTGCTTACTCTCTAAACAGGTCTTCTGTTGGCAGATTATTGATGGCTAGAGATCATGAGTCAGAAGTCCAAAAAAGAGCAGTCACTCTCACAGATAAACACAGGGCACAAAAAAGGCAAAGAATCTAAGGCAGTAGGAATAAAACCTTGATTGCCTTCTGTTCCTTGAGAAGAGCAATACTCTCCAGAGCTCTCCCGAAAGGTGATTTTTGCTGAATTTGCTGCCAAATTGTGAGTTCTATTGGTCTGTCTGTTTGTCTCCCCATATTTATTTATCTCTTTGTCCTTATTGGTGAATTCCCTTACCTACTCCATTGTTTGTGCCCACAATTCAGGAACAGCCTACTGGCCAGAGACACTGAGTTTATGCTTGAGGGTTAAGTAACTTACCCAAGAGCACAAAGAGCAGCAGGGGATTTGAACCTGATTTCCCTGCCTCTCAGGCTACTGCTCTAACCATCAGGCTATGCCTCCACATGTAACAGCAAGAAGAGTTTTCATTAGACTAGGACTTCTGAACCCAGTCCTCATGACACAACAATTAAGAAACAAAACTCGACAGTCCAAACCCTTCGCCCAGCACCAAGGAGTACCACAAGGCTCAACTCTCTCAGCGCTACTATTCAATATCTACATACAGCCGATTTGTAGCATCATAAAACAATTCAACATTGACTACAGAATATACGCAGTTGACATCATGATATTCACCCCCATAAACATCAAACACCCGTCCTACTCACAGATCACAGCATGTTTGGAATCAATGTTAGAATGGCTCAACAGTCAAAGCCTTTACATAAACTATATAAAATCTGAACTGATACACATCACAAGAAGTACGATATTCTCATCGCCAGACTCAAGAAAAATTTTCGTCCACACTATAAGCAATAAAAGAGAAGTCTGATACCTTGGGGTCACCTTTGACCAACAACTCAGCTTCCAGCCACACATCAAAAAGACAACCAGATCAGCCTACCACAAACTCAGAATGCTACACAACCTCAAACCACTGCTCACTGACAACGACTTCCAAACTATCTGCCAAGCCATAATAATGCCTATATTGGATTTCTGCAATGCAATCTACCATGGGGGTTGAGCCATTTCAGGATCCCCTGCTGCAAGCCTTTTCTAGTGGAGATTTGGCTTTGCCTAGGGGAGGACAACTGAGACCCCGTGGCCACACCCTTTTAAAACCACCTTTGGATAGGTAGGAACTGATGAAAAAGGGGCATGAAGGAAAATGTTCTGAATCCCTGGTTGGGAAATCGGAGGGGCCCCAGCCAGTTTTGCTGGTTGCGTCACTGCCCATAACACCAAAGGAAAATGCTGCACAGTATCTCGGGAGACTGGTGTTACTGGAGCGACAGCAGCAGCTCCATGGAGTTAGTATTGTAGGAAACCTCTGGTAAGCAGAATGTTAAGTCTTTATTGTCATGGCAACTGGGAAGCCAGGAAATATCCTTGTAATCAATCTGGACACTATTTTCTAAACTTGATTCTTCGGTCTCTCAGTGTTCTAGTGACTTAAACATTTTACTCCGAAAGATGTAATGGAACTCCCTACCACCCAGTCTCCGAAACATTACAGACTTAGCCTCGTTCCGCTCCCAACTCAAAACCCATCTCTTCATAGAACATTTTGGTCAAAATGAAACTACAACTCTCACTGATCCAACATAATTTTCCCCCCTCCTCGCCACTAGGCTCCGATCAAGCAAACTGGTCACTAAATCACCCATCTCTTAACCCCATCCTGTACTGACGGATATTATCGATCAACAGAACTGTAAATATGCTGTATATAAGTTAAAACTATCATGAATCATGTACATTCTTGATTGCCTGTTATTGCACCATTTATTGTTATAATGTTTAATGTATTGGTTGTTTTAATTGTAAACCGCTATGATTACCCGATATAGCGGTATATAAAATACACAAATAAAATAAATAAAAATAATGAAGTAATGTGGGGGATAAACACAGAAGATCCCTATATAGCAAGAGGTGCATTCTTGCTCAAAGCAATACTTAAATGACTTTTACATTTCAAAAAAGGCACAGAATTGGTGTAACCTGCGTGGAACAATAGTTCCAACCTTAAAGTAAAGACAAAGAGTGGGGATGACCTGCACGGAGAAGCAGTTGCAACCCAAATTTGAAGTACTTTACTGGGCAGACTGGATGGGCCATGCTGGTCTTCTTTATCTGCCATCATGTACGAGCACCATGTTACTATGGATGATTTTTGGCCTGGATAAATATGCTGATGCTCTTTCCTTGGAGAAAAACTGAGCAAACTGAAAACATATCTCTAACTAATTAATGTCTTTGATATAAAGGAACTTGAACATGAAGGTGTATTTTAAATATCTAAAAGTAGAGGAAGGAGCCACAATCCAGCGTAAAGTACAGAGAGAAAAGATCAGTAAAGAGTATTTCAGGAGATTAAAGCTAATACTTAAAAGTTCTCTAACATCAAAGCATAAGATGCGAACTGTCAGCCAGCCCGAAATCCCCATACTCTTGTATATGTTTATGCAATTTCTTGATATACTGCCCAGGCTGAAGGGCATCAGAGCCGTTTACAATCACTACAAGCAGGTACTGGATACATTCCCTCATCAGCTCACAATCTATGTGTACCTGTGGCAACAGAGGATTAAGTGGCTTGCCTAAAGGACTAGAAACCTCGGTCCTTCCAGCCTGAGATTGCTGTTCCCAGGTAGGAATTGAACCACTGGCCCTCTGGCCTGAGGTACTTTGTCCTAACCGCTAGGCCAGTCCTCCCTGTATAGCCTCTGAAATATCTGGTAAAACTGTAAGTATGAACATGAAAACTCTACCATGCCCATGAGGTGGTTTATAAGAATCAGTGTAGGCTGAGACTACATCCCTAGAGCCAGAGGAGGAATGGGCCTCAGAGAAACTGATTATGTGTATAGTAAAGTGGCCATCTTAGGCCTCCAGGCCTGCTTTAAAGCATTAACAGACCCTGAATGCACAAAAACGTTGAAGTAGCAATCATGTAAATGCACCTTTCAAACAGCCCTCCTCTCTCATCTCCTCTGATGATTACAAACACAGGTACAAATACACACACACACACATTTATGTATACACATGAAAGCATACAGAGACACACATGTACAGACATAACGTACACAAACATACGTAAATAAATAAATAAATAAAATAGTGGTCAATACTGCCCATCACGAAGGTGGGGCAGGATTATAAAAGAGGGAACTTGGCAAATTCTGGATTATCATGGGTCAAAAGAGTGATGGAGAACCCTGAGAACGGTGGGAGGCAGCCAAGGATAACGATCGGAAACCGCTACCGCGGCTTTGTAAACAAGCCCCTTTGATACTCCACAGGAGGGCGAGAGAAGAGCGTCTTTTCAGTTGTAGAGAGGGGGTGTCTTGAGTTTGCCTTTTAGAAGTGAGTTTAGAGGACACTCTCTGGAACAGATCCAGGAAGGAAGGTGAGGATCCTTATGTCAGAGGATAAGAGCCTCGTCCCATTCTCTTAAATATGTACTGAAGTGATTTTTCTAGTTTAGGAGGGACACAAAGACTTTCTTCAGTTTCCTTGGGGTAGTGAAGAAGAGGACCTCAGATGGAAAACTGGGAGGCCCAAGTCTCATTTCAGTGAGCAGTCAAGAAATTTGAGTTTGGATTTTCTGTGGCGCTTTTTTTAAATGCAGTGATTAATTGCTGAGGATCTCAAACTGTGAGTCTTCACTTTTTTTCTGTACCCTTCTCACCCGTTTTCTACTGTGATACTGTATCATTTTAATTTTTATCAGCAAAATTCTCTGGTTTGGAAAAATAACCTATTCTGGGGAAACTGCAGATGGTAATTTTTGCTGCAACCTATTCAGATGAGCCCCTCTACCGCTGCAGTGAGCGCTTATTTAAAAAAAAAGGGGGGGGGGGATCTTCACACAAGACCAGCTTTGTCAAGATAATACTTTACTTCAGTTGACAGCTGTTTATGCTCGAGTAGATTGCCATGTAAAAATAACATTTTAAACTGTAGACGTGAGCATGGTCTGCTCAGTAAAGCTTGATATAATTGGATCCATAAAGAAGCTTTATCAGAGAGAAAACAGAGCCCCCCCTCCCATACACCTACCTTTCCCTCATGTTTCTGAAATGGCATTTGTCCCCCTTTCCCTTCCACTGACCTAAAATGTCACGTGTACACTTTTTCTCAGCCAACGTGATCGTGAACCTCTTGTTCTGGTCGATGCATGGGCATATTAAAGTGACAGTTGGAGATAAGGTTACCTAGAGACTGTCTTAGGTGGCTATTAGCTACTGAAACAGTCTGTGCCAGAGCTGATGGATTCTTTTTTTTTATCAGACAGGCTATATATTTGCATGTAAACTATTTTATTAAATCGATGTGTTCAGAAGGCTCCAAGTCAACGTGGTGCCCTTCTAACAGAAAATGTATTATAGGCTGATTAAACTTGTCCCGAGGATGCATCAGCCAGTTCGATTTTGAAGATATCCGCAGACAATATGTATGAATGAAGTTTGCTTATGTTGGAGGCTTAATTCATACATGTTTATTGTGAATATCCTGAAACCCTGACTGACTGTGAGGTCTCTAGGAGAGGCTTTGGAAGCTCAGCTTGTGCGACTTTCTCTCTAAATTGCCTAGCTCCTTTGCTTGCTACATTTAGGGGGTTATTTTGGAAGCATTTTCACATCTAAAACGTAGCATTTTCATGGGTAGGTTGGCATATACATGTAAATGACCTTTTAGAACAGGGGCTTTTTAAACAGGGGGATTCTTATCATAGTTAAAATTCCTAGAAGCATGGTGAGGACAGGGAGAGGTGGTGGTTTGGGTGGGTCAACACTATAGACTTGGATTCCCCATTTCACAAAGGGAATCCGCAGCTATACAAAAAATTATAGATGTCGGCATTTACAGCTTTCCTGAGGCATGTATCAGTGCCTGCTGGCAGAGATAGATGTCAGTGTTAAGGTCTGGCCTCCTCCAAACATCCATCCTGACTTTGATCTCCCTCCTGGCATCCCTCTGACCCCTCCAAGTCAGATGTCTACTCTTACCTCCCCCCCCCCCCCCGAAAGCATCAGACCCTCCCTGTCTCCCCCCCCCCCTCCCCCCCAGAGCATCCAATCTTTCCACAAGCAAATTCCTCCAGGCATCAAACTCTCCCATTTCATCTTCCTGAAAACAGTACCCCCCTCCCCCCTCCCGAGGCCTGCCTCCTCAGCAGTCCCCACTATCTCCCATCCCCACTGGGGATCCCTGATGTCTAGTGATGCCCACTCGCTCCTGCTCTTACTGTGCTGGGATCCAAAATGGTGCTGATGATGCCTAGCAGTAATCTCACACTATTGTGGCAGCACTGCAGTATTACCACTAGGGGCCATTGGTACCATTTTGGATCCTGGTGCAGTAAGAGAAGGAGTAAGTGGGCAATGCTCCAGCTTCCACTAGACATAAAGATCTCCAGTAAGGCTGGGAAGAGGGATCGTAGGATGGAGGGGGTGGGAGGGCTGCTATGGGGGAAGCCTTGGGGGTTTGTTGTTGCCAGAGAGGGAATTGGATACTTTGGGAGGGTAGAGAGGGTCAGATGAGCTAGGGGGATCTGATGTGGTGGAGAGATTGGGGGGAGATCAAGATTAGAGGAGTCA
The DNA here is from genome assembly GCA_033557465.1 of Ichthyophis bannanicus. Classification (NCBI taxonomy): domain Eukaryota; kingdom Metazoa; phylum Chordata; class Amphibia; order Gymnophiona; family Ichthyophiidae; genus Ichthyophis; species Ichthyophis bannanicus. The sequence goes on from CM066035.1 coordinate 556,888,348, forward strand.
CTGGGAGGGATATCTAGATTGGATGGGTAGGAGTGGTGTTGACTGTGTGTTGATGCACATTGGGAGCAGTGATTTTCAGAAGTTGCTCCCACACTAATGTGGAGGGTATTTTTACATTTTTCCCTCCATGTGCAGTTCCTTAAAATTGCTGCTCCCGCTAGAGGTGGAGAACTATTCACATACAGTCCTGCACCTATTTTACAAAAGGCTGTATGTTTGACAGAGGCAACAGGAATTCTCCATGTCCTGACCTAGATGTGTGAATCCCCCGTCCATGGCTTATCTAAAATCTGCCTTCACATGACATACCCTATGATCAAAAAGCGCAGGGTTACGGTTGACAAGAGCAAAACAAACAAAATCCAATATAAATTAACCATGTTATTTTGAGAAACTCGCGGAGATGTTAAAATGAACACCATCGGGTGCTGGTTTTCTAACTTCTCAAGTTTCTGAGACAATTTATTCCTTTATTTTTTGGATATTTCTTTATTGATTTGTATTTAGCTCGCTTCTTTTAAGTTGTAGTTCAAGATGAGTTGCTTTCAGGTACAGTGTGTATTTTACTGTCCCCAGAGGGCTTCCAATCTAAGGAGGCCTTGTACAAAAGGCTGCAAACTAGTTAACGCATGGTTTGGCATGTGGTAACTGGCAGCTAAGAATGATCACACTTGTGTATGCCAGCTGATGGCTACTAAAATCTACATGAAGTGGATATGGCGTGCTGGGGAGGAGAAGGGGCAGCTGAGGGGTGGAGTGTGGGCGTTTAGAGCACATCCCACTAGCGTGAGGGCAATTGCTGCACACTGAGTGCCAATGTAACGTTGCACAGAAGATACCTCTGTGGGTGTCATTAGGTACACCCGCGTTAAGTATGCTACGCGATCATCCACTAGGGCACAATCCCAACAGTGCATAATGGTTGCACTTATTGTGTGTTCGTTTTGCTGCTAATCCCGTGATATGTGCACACCTTTAGTAAAAAGGCCCCTAAGTGCGTACAAGAGATAATAGACAGTTAACTAATTTGCCTAAGGTCACAAAGAGCATCAGTGGGATTTGAACCCTGGCTTCCCAGCTCACTGCTCTGACCATTAGGTGACTTCACCATTCTATTGGATATCCTGAACCTGCAGGATCACAAATCGAGCCCTATATGGAATTTTAGTGAGGCCCCAGCAGCAATGAAATTCAAAGGATAGGATCTTTGTGCCACCTGTAGAGCTTTTAAGAAAATATCCTGCAGCTTTGTATGTATAGCAGAAGATGAACATTCTGCTATACGTATAACACTATTCATAGAGCGGGGAGAGTGAGGTTGGGACGTTCCAGGGGTAGGGCGGTAAATTCATATATATTTCACATATAGGAGGTGATATTCCTCCCTTCTACATATAAAGGCACATTTTATAAAGGATGTCCAAGTTCAAGCCTGAACGTCCCTGAAATCAGCAAGCATGTCCAGGTTCGGGCATGATTTCACAAACGTGGACATGCCCAATATGGATGTCCGCAGGGATGCCCAAACACAGACAACATACAGTAGCACTGTTACTCTGAAGGGTACTGAGGATAGCGTAGTGCCAACTTCTCGACATACTCCAGCAGTTTTAGTGCCAAAACGAGCATTTTTCCAATGCCCATTCGTGCCTGGAGCAGGTCTAAGTTTGGACGTGGGCGTAGATGTCTCTGGGGATTCTAAGATTGATCGGGGGCATCTGTGTCCATAGCTCCACTCTGGATATGCCTCTCCCACACCCCCTGCCTATTTAAACATCCCCAGAGATATCTAAAAATACTGTTTCTGAAATCATTCCGTAGACGTGTCCATGATTTGGATGTCCACGTGCATGTTTTTGGAGTTCCAAATCACATCTAAGCGATTTCAAATGGCCCTTATTCAGTTAGCTTGTCTGTAACCAAAGGCAAGTATACATTGGGCTGTCCAAGCCAAACAAATAAGCTATAGGGCAGGACTCAACAAATTTTGTGTGGATTTAGGAGCCAAGCTAAAATCTTATGAGCCAGTACTTGTGACTTCCTTATGCCTTCCTCCCCCTCTCGAGTTCTCACAAGACCAGTGCCAGAGTTCCTATGCTGTGCAGCATCTTTAAACAGAAATACAGATAACAGCTGTAGCTTCAGACATTAAGGGTCCGATATTGAGTTATGCCTGTCATGTGCTGCTATGCCGCATAGCCGTGTGCACTGACCCTTAACCCTGGCTATTCAAATGCCGGAGTCATATGAGGCCCCGGCACAGCCTCCCAGATGCAGTAGATAGACAGGCAGCGTGATATTGCGTGCTGCCCGGTTAGCTGCTGTGGCTAAAAGATAGGTGAGCTTTTTCCTCACCTATCTTTTAGCTGCAGGTCGCTAACCGGACAGCATGCAGTATCACACCTGCCCGGTTATTGACTGTTGCCGTCTCTGCTTCTCCTCGAAACTCCCATGACATGCCTCGATGCTAAGGTACCGAAGAGTTTTAGCAGTTCTGAAAATTTTAAAAAGGGACCATGTCAAAAATGCATGGTTGTCTGTCAGGAATGTGGCCTGGGTGGGATAAAATCTATATGTGTATTCCCCATTTCATTTGGAGGCCAATTCCTATCGGGGCATGTCCGGACATCCAAAATCTGGATGGGTTGGTTGTGCACCCAATTCTACACCCGCGGGAACTAGATGCTTCCGCGGGAGCAGAATCGGGCGCAACGGACTTGGATGAGCAGGATGTGCCCCGATTCAGGCCCACTGTATGTCCAGCCTGCTCTACATACACATCACCCAAGGCTCCTGCATAGACGTGGTGGGAAGAGGAAAATGAATCCAAGAAGTCTTCGAAGGTTAGTGCAAACTTGGAAAAACACCACATACAACATCCAAAGAGCTGAAGGCTGATCTGGAGCAATCTGGAGTGATGGTTTCAACCCACACCATACCCGCACAGTAAACAAAGAAGGACTTCATGGGTGAAGACCAAGGAGGACCCCACTGCTCAAAGACAGACATAAAAAAGCACACCTGATCTTTGCCCAAACCCACCCTGAGAAATTACAATCCTTTTGGGAAAATGTTCTGTGGACAGATGAAACCAAACTTGAGTATTTTGTCAATGGAGACCAGAGATCCGTTTAGAGGCGAAGAAATTAAGCTTATAAGGAAAAAAAACACCCTTCCTACAGTTAAATATGGTGAAGGTTCCATAATGTTATGGGACTGTTTTGCTGCCTCAGGAACTAGAGGCTTGGAAGATATTAAAGGAATCATGCAGTCAGAGAACTTCCAAGGTATTTTGGAACAAAATGTGCTACCTAGTGTCAGAAAGCTAGGTCTGGGTCGAAGGTCATGGGTTCTCCAGCAGGACAATGACCCAAAACATACATGCAAAAGTACAAAAGAATGATTAAAAAGGAACAAATGGACTGTTTTAAACTGGCCAACAATGAGTCCTGATCTCGATCCAATCAAACACCTTTGGAAAGAGCTGAAATCTTCTATTGGTAAAAGGAATCCTAGAAACATTCATGAGCTGGAACAAATCACAGTTGAAGAGTAGGAGAAACTACCAGCAGACAGATGTATGAAACTTATAGATGGCTACAAGAAATGTTTGGAGGCTGTTATCACTGCTAAGAGTTGTGCAACCAAATATTAGTGAAGGGTGCCATTAATCCTGTCTAGGTCATATTTTGTTTTTTTCTCAAAAATTACTGCTTCTAAGTTGCACAGACATCTTTTATTGTTGTATACCTTTGTACATACGATTAAAATATTATGATGGCGTACAGCTGGAATATTTCCAATTATTTCTCAAGATATTGTACACACCATACCTAAAATGCAAGGGTGCCAATAATATTGACCACAACTGTAAACCTGTGCATAATAAACTGAAGCAGTGGCAACCCTATTTTCAACGTATGGTCTTGCCTTAAACAATATTTAGTCAGAATTTCCATTTCTTTTCCAGCTCCCTCTGACCGTCTGTTAACAATGCAACGGGCGGAGTTGTACATGGCTATGGAAGACTACAAGCAAGCCCTTTGTGAGATGGATGCAGCCTGCAGAAACAAGCCACTTTGGCTAGAGGTAGAATAACGTATTAAAGAGCTGTGTATTAATGCAGTGAATTTGCAGAACAGTGATCTTTTCTCCACAGTGAGCTAGTGCCATTTTGAGTATCAGTGCAGCTAAACTGGTGGGCCTAGCATCCTTCCTCCTCGAAGGATGAGGGCATTTGTTTTTTCAGCTCGAGTGCACCGCCTGCTGTTTCCTTTTTACCTTCTTGGCATCTTAATTTAAAAAAAGAATGAGTGAACTGGTCTGGTGGCTCAGGGGGCAAGTGGTGTTTGCTGTCATATGTAAGATGCCCATGTCGAGCCATCTTCTGCTGGGGTAGGGAATTCTGTAAATGCAATATTCACAAAGCCCCTGCGGTGGGAAGAAGTGATGGATTTGGGGCCCACGCTCTGGTGTGTGTTCCTTCCCTCCTCCCCCAGCTGAGTGGTGTCACGGCAGTGATAAAGGCTAGACACATCTTGGTGAGGAAAGGGAATAAAATAAGGTAAAAATGACATCAGGTAGTGTCAAATCTCAGCCATGGTTTCAGGAGAGCTGAAGGAAAATGCTCTTCAAAAAAAAATGTGAAGATTTGCATTTCTCAAGCCATGTAACTCACCTACAGAGAGTCTAAGGGGTATGTTTACTAAACTGTCTTAATGTTACTGGCGTTAGTTGCAGTCTTACTGTGACGAATGCCATATAAGGTAGTGGGCGTTCTGGTCTTAAGATAACATTTCGGGTTATCACGTGATAGAGGGAGCTGTGGCACGTTAACACGCGTTAGCCTTAATTAGGCACGCTGACCTGCAAACACAGCAACAGAGGTGTAGCACAATGGTTAATGCATTGACTGCTGATACAGTGGTCATGAGTTTGATCCCCCAGTGGGCTCAGTTAAAAAAACTATCTGAGGCAATCCCTTTTCCTGCTTGTAACAGTCAGACACATCCCAACAATTTGCACTGCCAGCCAAAAACGCCTCACCCTAGTGTCGCAACCTAATGCACCTTTTAGGGCGCACCATAAGGCACATCTTAAAGCACCACGTCATCCAAGGCAGGTCATAATGTGCCCCAGAGGGTGGCAGGAAAGGTTGGCACCCTCCAAGGCAGCATATAAGGCGCCCCATAAGCTGGCCAAACCTAAGGTGCTGCGAAAGATGCCCCAGGGATGCCAAGGTGACACAGGAGATGGTGCCCAGGGGCACAAAGGTGCCCCAAAGTCACAAGCATGAAATGTATGGCTCAAGCACAGATGTAACCATAACACTGCACAGAGCACCAAAGAAAGGCAAAGAACAAGTGATGGAAGGAAGTAGATGACGGAGCTCATGGACCAGCCAAATCTGCGTGCAGCTCATGTGGCAGCAGGTAAAGTGGACAAACATATCGGGAGCAGCTGTACCGATGTACAGGGTGATGGTAATGTACAGCGCAACAATGACAGTGTGTGGCAGAGGATGGGGATACGTGTCCACCAGAGGAGGTAGAGGTGGCAGGATAAGTGCAATGACAGGAGGACAGAGGAGAGCAGTGCCATGCAGAGCAGACACAGGAGAGGCAAGCATGAAGGGCTGCAGTGCAGAAAGGTGTGCCAGTGCAGGACATGGGGTAGCAGCCTGCACATTAGGGCAGGCGCCACACAGCTGGTACACACACATAGACGGACAGAAGGATGGATGGCAACAGTGATGAGGGTATAATGTGGCGGCAGCACAGATCTGCACAGATATGACTGTTACATGAATGAAACGTAGTTGTGTAGGACAGCCATAAAAAAAGGGGAAGTGAACCCATGACCTCTGCTACTGAAGTCATTGCATTAACCATTGTGCTACATCACTATGGGAGTTATCATACCAATGGCTGGCTACAGAAAGAGTGCACGTCACCATAAAACTGTCTGCTGTGGCTACCAGGATAGGATAGAACCAACAGTACCCATAATGCAATTCACATGCAGAACAGCAGTCTACATCTGCTCACCAGATGGGGTATGCACCTCTACAGCACGTCAGCATGGTAGGGGGGAATGGCCGTGCATGTTACTGGCACAGAGTATCCACAGGCCATGTCAATGTGCATGTTCTGTGCTCACTCTGAGGGTGAGGTGGAGTGCCAGCACCAGGTCCGCAGTACCCGGGTTTGTTGAGGTGAGCTATGCTGCAGGTCTCCATCAGTGCCAGTGTGTTACAGGTATTTGTTGCAGACACCTTTAGGAGGTCTCTGTGTCTGTTTGTAATTGCCAGTCATGTCTGGCCCTTGTGGACCATGATGCACACAACATAGTGTGTATCCACGGTGCTTGCTATGGTCACCTGTTTAGGGAGCAGGGGTGACAGGGGTGTCAGGGCTCACATGGTGACAATGTACTTAGCAAACCACCCTCTCTGGGTCAGGGTGGGGGACATGATCTGCCCCCAACAGACCCGCACTCTCACCCTTTGCAAGGGGGCAGTGGAGGTACATGAGAACAGTCTGTGGGACCAGCAACCCCAGTCCTGGTGGCAAACAGACAACTGCTGAAGATCTGCACTTGGGACAGGGCCACTGGCAGATAGGTAGTGGGCCCAGTCAGCTCAGCTGCCCTCCACTACGATCTGACATTCACCAGCAGAGGGCAGGCAGTGTGCACCTGCTTCACCCTGCAAGGTGGTGCAGCTATACGGATGCTAACTGCAGACAGTCTGCTAGCTAGTACATAGTGCATGTTCCTGGAGGAATTGTGTGCACCCAAAACTGGGATATCAGCACACACACCACGCAGGTAAATCAGTGATTGGGCCCCAGAAAAAAAGAACCCATAAATATCACTTGAGAGAAATACAGTCCAGCACTATGGGGGAACCTAGCCATGCCTTGGTCAGTGCTCAGTCAGGGTGAGAGCGACCTCCCAGCATGACATGCTGTGGCCACTCTCTCCTTGCAGGTGGTGGTCGGGCACTACAATGTCCCAGCCATTGCCCTATACCCTGTGCAAATGCATCCTGCCCATGCCACCCTGTCCGGGCCATACCCACAGTACCTTGCTGCTCATTATGCACATTGGCAGGCTAACACCGTAAACAGTGTAAGCAATGTGGGCTCAGTAAGGTGTAGGCAGCCACAACACACTGGATAGACATACACACACTCCCACACCTATGCCAGCATTGTGCAAATATGGAGGTTTGTGGCAGCCCTGGCCGCCACACCAGTCCTGGGCACAGTGCGGGCATTGCTATGGTACACAATACTGTCAGGGTCACTCCCTGGGAGTGGTAAACACTGTCAGAATCAATAACTGAAACATACTCCATAGATATCAGAAAGGTTGCTGTAATGAATCTCTATCAACAAATTGTGTTTAACTTAGGATTTGTTAGCTGACATTAATCATAGCAACCATTTGATATATGTGGAACGTGTTCCCAAGTTTGGGACGGCATTGCTAAGGTATGCAGGTACCAGTATTGGGAGATGCTGCTCCGCACAGGGCCCAACAGCCTGACTTTCCATGAGGCTTTGGATAGTGGAGCCTGTGGGTGTGGGTGTTTATGCCCCTGTTGGCCGCTGCTCTAGGGCAGAGGTTCCCAACTCCGGTCCTGGTGGGCCAAACACTGTTCAGGTTTTCATGCTGTCCCTAATGAATATGCATGAGATACATTTGCATACAATGGGGGCGGCGCATACAAATGCAGCACAGGCATATTTATTAGGGTCAACATGAAACCTGAATGGTGTTTAGCCCTCCAGGACTGCAGTTGGGAAACTCTGCTCTAGGGATTGCACATGTTTATGGTGTCTGTGCTCTGTAGGGTAAAATATAGGCGTTTCAGGCATGTTTGTTTTATCTGCAATAAAGATTCCGTCTTTATTACCACGGTTTAGTACTGGGTAAAATATGGGGACAGGGTTAGCAGGAGCCACAGCTGGGACTTGAACTTGTGACCTTCTGCTCCTGAACACACTGGCTGTGTGTACTGCACCACACTGTTGCCACAGGGACAGATCATTCCCTGGGGATACCATGACTGTTCGTCAGACAGACCTTGTCTGTTGCATTGCACGGCACCCACCTAAACGGGGCTTGGCCATGGTCTGCTGTGGGCAGATGCCACTGCCCCCTCCTCCACCAGCACCCCTCTGCCACTATGCTGTCATGCCATTATGCCGGTAGTACTGGTGGTGCGCAGTCCCAGGCCATCTAGTATGCCGGTAGGCAGCTGTGTATGGTGTGGGTTCTCTGGTAGGAGTGCCTACATTGACATGCGCGTTTCCACCCCCCCCCCTCGCACCGCCTGCCAATGTTATGTGCCCTCGGGGGTACCTGCTGGGTAATCTCCCCTGTGACATTGTGGGACACACACTCATGCCCATGTTGGACCCTCGTCAGTTGCTGTCTTGTTGCTTTACAGTTTCAGCATTCCTATGTGCCACCTAGGCATCTGCTTAGCCCGCACTGTGCCCCAGCTGGACCACAGCATGTGCTGCCTGCAGCCCCCTCTATCCCATTTACAGCATCAGTACAGTTGCCCTTGCCTACGTGCCCACTCTGCTGTTGCTGCACATGTGCACGCCATAACAAACCCGCCCAATATAAACGACAAAAACCCTGATCACCGCTATTTCAAAGTGGGATCATTCACTTTGTAGGGGGACAGAGCATAGACCCTTCCAAACATGATATCTTCATTTATACGCTTTGTCAGTAGTGTTACTTTATGTTTATCATTAATATCAATATTGGCCAGCTTGGTTATTGGGATTTTAAATATGGTTCTGGTCATTTTATATGTTTATTTGCCTTTTTGGTTCCTGCACATGTATCACAACTATTACTTTTCTGGGTATCCCTGCCTTTGCTGCACATTGCTGACTTAAATGGTTTCTCTTTGCTGCAAATGTGCCTAACACAAGGGTTTCACTGGTGTTAGTGTTCAGACCCGGATTTCACAGTGTTAGTGTGCCTGGAGCCTCTCCCCTCCCACTCTCCGCCCATTGACCCCTTCTCTCCGCCCTCTGGGAAGCCTTACTCCACCCTTCAGACCCGGATTTCACAGCGTTAGTGTGCCTTGCCGCCGCCGCGTTATCACGCGATAAGTGATGTTATTGCGCGATAACGTCACTTATTGCGCGATAATACCACCGCTGCGACTTTAAGACGGTTTAGTAAACATACCCTTAATACTTGATGGTCTTAATTGTCTTTTGTTCCTCTCCATGCGAGCACAGGGCCATTATATGAAAGCACAAGCTCTTTCTGGATTGGGAAGGAGTGAGGAAGCGTTGAAGTTGCTTCTCTATTGTGTTGCCTTAAATCCGAACTGGAGCTTGGCAAAGAAGGAAGCAGAAAAGGTGAGTTCCTACTTCATTCTGCGTGTCTCGATAATGTTCTACTTTGAGCATTATGTGAAGGCGGAGCTGGTTCTTGCCAGGAGTCTGCTAAAAGACATCATTTTGGTAGAGAACATTTTTAATACCACTTTGAAGCCATCATGGTCTGAGCTGTTACCATCCTTTCTGATGAGCCATGCTGGGTAGAAAGCCCTGACTCTAGGCACAATAGGGAACAACAGAGTGCACTTTCTGCCGCTCTCCCTCTGCACGCAATCTCTTCTGGCACTTTAGAGCTAAATTCGGCCACAAAAGTTAAATTATGCAGCACACTTTTAGGGATTCGGTGGCAATTCTGCAGCAAAGTTGCATATCCAATATAAAAAAAATAAGGGCCTGATATTCAAAGGCATTTACACAATTTATAGACCTGCAAACTGTGTAAATACAACTTAGAGTGATATCCTCGATGATCTCCACTATGCGCCCTGATGCTAATTGCCCCAATGCTACACGCACCAGTCGCCAACTGGGCAGCTGCAATATTGCACCGCTGCTCGGTTAGCACCCATGGGTAAAAGATAGGTGCAGCAAAAGCTGGCTGGTCTTTACCCGTGGGAGCTAACCGGGCAGCGGCTCAATATCGCTGTAGTCTGGTTAGCTTCTGTGAGCTTGTGGGCTGTGCAGTCACCCTGGATATTCAGTGCCTGGCCGCATATCACCCCAGTATTGAATATTCGTGGTTAAAGGTCAGTGGCGATAGCTATGCTCCGTAGCAGCACATAGCCGCCCCAGAAGAATATCAGGCTCTAAATTCCTAAATTTGTGACCCATTTTCAGCCAAACTTAGGCGCCTACGTTTCAGCTGAAAATCTATCTTTAATTTAGAAGCTTAAAAGTTATGCTTTTAAATTCAGGTCTGCCATTAATTTTCCTAGATTTATGAACCTCTGTCTGAGCCTCGATGCTAAGCTCCTAAGCCCTAAATCTGTCTGTGTTGCTGCCCTTATGCTCCTAAATGTAGAACCTAAGTGAAATTTTGAGTATAAATTTAAGAACTCAACCCTAGTAGATTTTCAAAGAGGTCAATTTAGGCGCATAACTCTCAAAGTTAGGAGCGTAATTCCTTTGAATATCAAGCTCATTTGCGCCCCATTTTTAAACGGGTTGCTATTTAAGCAGCACAGCGGTCAGCAACAGTGCTGAAGTGTCCGCAGCACTATCTGGCCAGCAGCCGTCTCTGAATATCCAGACTGAGTGCTGCTATCCGGATAGTAGGGTGGGCCTGCTAAGTGCGGTACTGCCCATATCCTGCCCAGGGGCCACCCTTGCACTAACTGAATAACGCTGCGGCAGTCTGTGGGGATATTCAGTGCCACTATCTGGATAGTGCTGCAGAATATCTCGCATAGTGTCCTTTTTTTGGGTAGCCCCCCTCCCCCCATGGGTATCTGGATAAGGGTTTTGAATATTGGACCTAGTGTTTTTAAAACGTTTCTTTTAAAATGATTTTTTAACCTCTTGTTTCTGAATTATTTGTTTTTATTTCATTTTCCAAATCAAATTTCTCCCTTCTTAGTTAAATTTGTTGTTCCTTTCTTTCTCTTGTGTCCTCCTCTCTTCTTCTTTTCCTTTTTACCCCTTAGTCTGTGTCTCCCTTCCGAACTGCATGTACTCGCTCTCCTTTTGCATTCATTCCTCCGCCATCCTATCCACCCCATCTCTCTCCATTCCCTAATCCTACCCGCTAACACCTCCCCCCCTCTCTTTTATACTCTCGCTTCCTTTTTTACCTCCTCCTTTTCTTCATATTTTCCAGCTTCCCCCCAGCCCATTCTCATGTTTTCTCTATTGTTGCACCACCCCATCGCCCCCATTCTCCTGCCACAGCACACCTTTCCCACCACGTCTGTCCTAGCCCACTGATGCAGGCGTCATGGGCCCTGAGGTGCCAGCAGGAACAAGCTGGCAGCTATTTTCCACATCACACCAGCTGCAAACGGCATCAGCGTGAGGGAGGAAGAGAGTTGCAGCCTGGTAGGGAGGGGAGAGGGAGTGTGGTGGGGAAGGGTAGATGATGGGGTCTGGCCCAGGATATGGAAGGTAGCGTGTGCGAGACCGTTATCAGTTTCACGGGGAACAGCAGATTCTGCAGCAGAGGAGGGTTCAGTGGCAAATGCTCTGGTTAAAGGATCTCAGGAAACTAGAGGCCTTAGCATACAGTCACTACAATCAGCTTATAAACATCTGGAAGTAAATTTTATTTGGATTTAGTATACTGTTTTTCTTGGGACCTCGAGGTGAGTTACATTCATGTACTGTAGATGTTTCCCGGTCTCTAGAGGGCTAGCGGTCTAAGGACTAGATTTATGAATGCACATTAATGCAATTTAACACAAGATCCATTATTATTATTGGGGCCTATTATGCACCCAACTTACATTAATGCGCAGACATATTCAGCACATGTTAGTGAATCTGTCCCGAAGTTTGTACCCGAGGAAGAGGAGTGTGAAGTGACTTACCTAAGTTCTCAAGGAGCATGAATAGGATTTGAACTCATGGCTTCCCTATTTCTGAAAGATCAGGCTACATTGTCCACTCCTGAAGTCACCTTGTAACAAAGTTTTGGGTACTTTGTCACTGTATTTGTTTTATTTTTCTCTTGAGGATATACTGCTCAAACTGAATTTGTCAATGCTTATTGCTTTTTTCTTTCCCTGTACCATTCTCTTCAGATAATGTGTGAGATGTTCTTCCCAGCTTTTGAAAATGTGCATGAAAGTTTTGCCGCTCCCTTCCATACTTCGTCATCTTACACCAGGCTGAAACCTGCCTTTTTGAGTGGCGTCAGCGCACCATCTAGCGAAGACAGTTCCAGTGCAGGAGGCTTAAAGGTACAGAGCTGCTGGAGTTTAATCTGTACAGAACTGTGATATAGGAACGTCTTTGGCCTCTCTAGTATTGTTGCAGAAATGTTCTTTAGTTAACTACAAAGCTAAACCTGGAACTCTTGCACTATGTTATGGCCATTATGGTTTGGTTCTAAATAGGTCCTGATTTATCCAAGGTTTTCTCATCATTTTGTTCTTTTGAGAGCAATTTTCTATTCATCATGCCAATAGTACCTTATGACCCAAAAACTCTTAAAGCTGCAGTCTCTTATTGTGCTGTAGCTAAATAATGTAGCACCCTATAGTGAACTAGTAGGAGGCGCTCTCCCCATACTTATCCTTTGGCAAATAGGTGGTAGGAATTCTGCTATCACACACTATCTCTGACAGCTCAGTATAGACCACTGTAAGCATACACCTTGTTCACACGTCCTTCCCCCATCAAAGTGTGGTCTTGCTTCTGAAAGACATGTACAGTGATCTCTGAGATGCTAGCTTCAGGGGTAAAGCCAAGTGGAGATAATGGGCAAAATTGGCAAGATTGTTTGGTACCATCCATAGCTGTGTAGAGTGAAGCATGGGAGTCTAACATGAATGGTTCATATGAACCATGAGCCAAGGACTTGTGATCCTCAATCTCACTTTCTGAACACTAGAGATGCGCATTGGTTTGAAACAACATGGCAAATAACAATAGCAGTATTTTCTATGTTGTTTCATATTGTTTTTACTCCAAACACAACACTCAAAGATCCAAAATTCAGATTTTTGCCTCCTCCCCCCTCCGTGTCATCATACACAGGAAGGCTGGCCTCAAACCAGTAACCATTGAGGTAGAAGGCAGGCATCTTGCAGGAAAAGCTAGCATGTCTCCATGGGGGTTGGCTCTAGCCAACCTGCTTTTTAACTGCTTTCCATCACTTTGCCTCACTCCATTCCCCATTCTCTTATTCCACAATCTTTTCCCTCACTCTCTTTCTCTTATTACCGTACCCTCATCCAGCATATCCTCTATCTCCAGGAACAAATAGGGATGTAGTCTTCACATATGGGTATCGTCGGTACCGACGGAGCCCGCACAGGAACGCTCCCCAGCGTCCAATAGGAACACTTTTGGGAGCACCCCACAGCACATGCGTGCTGCCTTCCCGCCTCTGTACCTCTCTCACTTCAGTTCTTCGTTTTCCGCGGAACCGGCCTTTTATTCTTTGTTTTTTTGTGGTCGCGTCTGCCTTCATTCGACGCTTACTGGTACCGCCGGTTCTTCTTCTTTCTTTTAAAAAAAACCAAAAAAACTTTTTTCTTCAGGGGTCTTCCCCCTGTTTCTGGTGCTAGGCCCTCTTCAGGCATGGAGAAACCAGCTAGTGGTTTCAAAAAGTGCTCAAAGTGTGGCGGTACCATTTCTGTCACCGACACCCATGATTGGTGTCTAAAATGTTTAGGTCCTGAACATTGTCCAACAGAGTGTCTCTTGCATGAGGATGACCAAAAGGAGCCTGCAGAATAGAGCTGCAAAACTCAGTACCCTTTTTGCCACGGATACAATGTCACTTGCATCGACGTCCTCCAGGGCTTCATCTTCCTCCCATGGATCTCAGGTAACTAAACAAGTCTTCTAAGACTGGCCGGTCCTCGAAGGGTAAATCTCCTTCAAAATATCGAGATGCCACTGGTGTTGCCCTCGAGGATACTTCACCGGCAAAACAGCCCTGGTGGGAGTCTTCGGGCTCCAAAGCATTAACGGGGCTCCAGGATGTTCCAGAGGCTTCCACCTCTGCAGAACTACTGGTGCCATGTTCTGGGGTTGTATCCGCTTCCACTGGTACCGACACCCAGGCATCGGCAGGAGTGATGGATAAAAGAATCCTCGCTATTGAACGCAGTCTAGCGTCCCTCTTAGCAGCCTCGGTACCGCTAAGACTGCTACAGACGATTCAACAGGTATCGGTACCGACATCGGTACCGGTACCAACAGGACTGCTTCCCCCCATGCTGAGCCTTGAGTCTATCTCAGATATCAGGGATCGGGAACCGAGACATTTCGGTACTGACTTCGATCGGTATCGATACCATGTGTTGCGGGAGCACCCGGTGCTGAGTGCCTTTGATTCTTACGATTCCGATGATTCTGACGATTCTACCAGTACCAGAGCAAAGATCTGGAGCATTCCCCAACTCCAAAGGAGTGGTTTGAGAGAGACGCAGAAGAAGAGGTTACCACATTTGTCATGGCCAACATGGAGCTGTGAGTATCATACGACCTCTGTCTCTCTGAAGTTTGAATAAAGTTTTGGGAATGAGGGGAATGGGTGGGAAGGCATAGAGGAAGTCCTGACCCCAGTGGAGTAGGAAAGCATCTCTTGCCTGACAGTTGTGAGCCGGGATTCTGGAACAGAATCGGGGAAGTTTGGCATTCTGTGGACTTGCAAAGAGGTCTATATCTGTTGTTCCCCTGATATGAAACACTCGAGCAAGCTGGTATGAGTGAAGGGGCCACTCGTGTGGCAGCAGTATTCGACTGAGTCTGTCTCCCAATCCCCAGTCCCTACATCTCAGGGCCTGGTTACTGAAAGCCTAGAATTCCAGGATATTGCCCTTTCTCAACAAGTAAAGGATATCCTTATGGCTTCCAGAAAACCTTCCACAAGATGTTCCTACGCTTTTAAGTGGAAAAGGTTCTCTGTCTGGTGTTCACAAAAGGAACTTAACCACCTTTTGGTGCCTGTAGAGTCGCTACTAGAGTATCTCCTCCAATTATCAACTTCTGGTCTGAAGACCAATTCAGTGAGAGTCCATCTTAGTGCTATTGCTGCTTTTCATAAACCTTTCGATGGACAACCTATTTCCTCTCATCCACTTGTATCATGAGAGGCCTACTCTTAACAAAACCTCCCATTAAACCACCACCGGGTGCATGGGATCTGAATCTTGTTCTTGGTCAGCTTATGAAACCACCCTTTGAACCTTTAGCCACTTCAGACCTAAAGTTTCTTTCATGGAAAGTCATTTTCCTAATTGTCATCACTTCTGCAAGACGCATTAGTGAACTGCAGGTGTTAGTAGCTGACCCTCCTTATACAAGGTTCCACCATGATAAAGTAGTCCTCAGGACTCATCCTCACTTTATACCAAAGGTGGTTTTGCCTTTCCATTTAAACCAGTCGGTTTATCTTCCTATATTCTTCCCTAGGCCTCATGCCTCTACTGCGGAAATAAGTCTTCACACATTGGATTGTAAAAAAGCCTTGGCTTTTTATCTCCAAAGAACTAAAGCCACATAGAAAGTCTTCTCAGCTTTTTGTGGCTTTTGACTCTAGTCATTTGGGACTTCCAGTTTCCAAAAGAACTCTGTCAAATTGGATTGCAGATTGCATATCCTATACATATCAGAGTAGAGGACTTTCTCTCGAGGGCTATGTCACCGCTCACAATGTGAGGGCAATGGCAGCCTCAACGGCTAACCTTCGTTCTGTGTCTACTGATGACATCTGCAGAGCAGCCACTTGGACTTCGGTACATACCTTCACAGCCCACTATTGCTTAGACAAGGACTCCTGTCGGGTTGCCTCGTTTGGCCAGGCTGTTCTCCAGCATCTCTTCCATACTTAATACAACTCCTACCCACTGTCCATGGTTTGGATGCCAGAGGTCCATGGGAGGAAGCATGACCCATCTCACCTGGGTTCGCAGCTTGCTGGGGTCACCCATTGGCATCTTTCAGCTGGGGAGTCCCCATATCTGAAGACTACATTCCTGCTTGTTCCTGGAGATAGCATAGTTACTCACCTGTAACAGGTGATCTCCAGGAACAGCAGGAATTTAGTCTTCACAATCCACCCATCTCCCCTAGGAGTTGTCTCTATCTATCTCTTTCTCTACTTCTCTCCTTTAGTCTCAGCTATGAACTCAACTGAAGTGAGAAAGGTACAGAAGCGGGAAGGCAGCACACCTGCGCTGTGGGGTGCTCCCAAAAGCTTTCCTATTGGATGCTGGGGAACGTTCCCGTGCAGGCTCCGTCAGTACCGATGATACCCATATGTGAAGACTAAATTCCTGCTGTTCCCGGAGATCACCTGTTACAGGTGAATAACTACGCTATCTCTCCCTTCCAACTCTCATCCAGCATCTTCTCTTTCTTTCTACCCCATCTTTCTCTAGCATCTCTTCTCTCTATCCCCCCGAACCTTCATGCAGCATCTGCTCTCTCTATCCCTCCCTCATCCAGCATCTTCTGCTCTTTCTCTCTCGCATCCATCCTTCATCCAGCATCTTTTAGCTCATTCTCTCTCACATCCATCCTTCATCCAGCATCTTCTAGTTCTCTTTCTCTCTCTATCCCTCCCTCATCCAGCATAGTAGGTGATGGCAGATAAAGACCAGTATGGACCAATCTAGTCTGCTCAGCAATATGACAGGAGTAGGTGCACCCTTACCCATGTCTTTGCTTAGTGGTGCACCCACCAGGAGCAGGTGCACCCCTCCCCATGTCTTCACCCTCCCCATATCTTTGTTTCTTTGTTTGTTTAGGGGTGAACCCACTGCTCCTTCCCCCATCTCTCCATGTAAGACACCCCTATTTGTTGAGAAATTGGATGGTTCAGTTTATTTTGATTTAATCTTGTTGCTGTAAAGTGATCCACAGTGTCTGTCCCAGGCCACTTTGAATTCCGTCACTGTGTTTGTCCCCACCACCTCCATTGGGAGGGCATTCCAAGCATCCACCACCCTTTCAGTAAAAAAGTATTTCCTGACATTGCCTTTCAATTTTCCACCTTGCAGCTTCATGTTATGCCCTATAGTTTTACAGCTTCCCCGTCTCTGGAAGAGGTTTGTTTGTTCATTATTTCTCTTTAAGTATTTAAAGGTCTGAATCATATCTCCCCTATCCCTCCTCTCCTCCAAAGTGTACATATTTAGGTCTTCAAGTCTCTCCTCATAAGGCTTCTGACGCAGGCTCCAAATCATTTTGGTCGCCTTCCTCGGAACAGCTTCCATTCTTTTTACATCCTTTGCAAGATACGGTTGCCAAAACTGAACACAGTATTCCAAGTGAGGCCTCACCAGAGACTTATACAGTGGTACTAGTACCCCTTCCTTTCTGCTGGTAATTCCTCTTCGAATGCAGCCCAACATCCTCCTGGCTTTTGCCAACGCCTTGTCGCACTGTTTTGCCACCTTGAGAGCTACAGAAATAATCACTCCGAGGTCTTTCTCCTGCTCCGTGCACACCAACCTCTCACCCCCTATCGTGTACATTTCCCTTGGATTTCTGATACCCAAGTGCATGACACTGCACTTCTTCGCATTAAATCTTAATTGCCAAGCATCAGACCATTCCTCCAGCTTTTGCAGATCCCTCCTCATGTTAAGCACTCCCTTGGGGGAGTCCACTCTGTTGCAAATTTTCATGCCATTTGCAGAAAGACAGACTTTTCCATTCAGTCCTTCAACAATATCACTCACAAATACATTGAACAGTGCCGGGCCTAGGACCAAACCCTGAGGTACCCCGCTAATCACCTTCCTTTCATCCGAGTGAGCTCCATTTATCATCATCTTCTGTCGTCTGTCAGTCAACCAATTTCTGATCCAGTTTACCACCCTGGGACCCATCCCCAAACTACTGAGTTTATTGATAAGCCTCCTATGAGGGACAGTATCAAAGGCTTTGCTGAAATCCAGTCAAAAAACTCAATGAGATTTGTCTGGCAAGATCGTCCCTCGGTAAAACCATGTTGCCTCGGATCCTGTAACCCGCTGGTTTTGAGAAAGTTCACTGTTCGCTCTTTCAGTAGCGTCTCCATTACTTTTCCCGCCACCGAGGTAAGGCTCACGGGCCTGTAGTTTGACATGTCTTCCCTGTCACCACTTTTATGTAGAGGTACGGCGTCAGCCATTCTGCAGTCCTGAGGAACCTCTCCTGTTTCACATCCATCCTTCATCTAGCATCTTCTAGCTCTCTTTCTCTCTCACATCCATCCTTCGTCCAGCATCTCCTCTCAAGCACTTCCTCTCACTCTTCCTCCTGAGTGTCCAGCTTCTCTTCTTTGTGTCCCTATCCTCTCTCCTGTATTCAGCACTTCCCCTATCTCCCTATTTGTCTCATGCCCAGCATTTCGTCTCTCCCCTTCCTATGTTCTGCACCTCCCCTGTCTTCCTACTTACTCCATCCATCATTTCTCCAGTACTCCTACTTCTGTGTGTCTGTCTCTCCTCCGTGTCCCTATTCCCTCCCATGTCCACTGTCTCCTCCTTCTCCATTCCATTCCAGCGTTGTCTCATCTCTTCCCGATCATCCCGATCCAGCATCTGTCACCCTACACCTCCTTTCCCTCCAAGCAAGCGAATCCACTTTCTTTCCCCCGCTTCTGATTCAGAAGCTCCAGTCCAGTGTTGTCCCTCTCTTCTCCCTCCTGCCTCCTTCACTGCACGCTGCCGCTTCCTGAATGCGCAGCAATGAGAGTGAAACAGAAGCTACAGGACCTTCAGGCTTGCGCACGCCACTAAAGGCCCTGCCAGTTCCACCCTCTCACAGGCAGGAAATGTGCATGAGTTGGGTCGGGACCAGTGGATTCTTTAGCAGCATACCGAGTTTGAAGGTCTCACACTTTCTCTGTATTTTATTGCTGATGTCACGCATCCGGGGAGTAGCAGTGGCGAAGGACGTGGCGGCTTTGGTGCTGTTAGACTGATGGAGCCAAGTGAGGCCACTGCTGTAAGTGCAGGTTGGCAGTTCTTTCTGTGTCCCCAAAACATTACCGCCTGAGGGACCACCGCAATAAAGCGTGCTAGGTTTTGTGCCCGTTAGCTCATCTTTTGTGTGCAATTTTTTGCAGTACCTTGGGCACCCTATGTAAAAACCAGTCCTGCACATGAGTTAATTATGAGCAAAGCCTCGGGTAGATATTGGTGCACGGTTCCTTTGAAACCCATGAGTTGGAAATATTAGCTATTCAACGCAGATGCAGAGAGAGGGCACAGAAGACCAAGAGGCAGAGTGTGTAGGTATTTTGTAACACTGTCACTTTAACACAGTATCTGAGGAGGAGTGAAGTCGGCCCATGTTTATACGGTCAGTGCTAGTGAGGATGTTGTGCCTGTTTCTTCTCTTTACTGCGAGCATGTAGGACCCGCAACTGGTTCTGATATCGTTGAAGAGGAGGTGCTGAAAGGGCAGTATGCTGGAACAAAGAACTCCTGGACTGCTGACAAATATTTGGTATTGCAGAAGTTGCGAATCAGCATTTGGAGTTGTATATACATATATCTGTGTACGTACTGGAAAGCTGTTGTGCACATAAATCGTAGCATTGCAAAAACTGTATGCACAAAATAACATCCCAGTAAATGCATGGATTTATGCACATGCAACTCCGTGTGTCGGTACAATTTTTTTCTGTGCAAATTATAGCTGTTGCATGCACGGTCCCATATGCGCAAGTATCAGGTGTGCTAGCCCATCTTTGCGCACATTTTTTGCCCCCATCCTATTTACTTACTGCATTGGGGTTCAGATTATTATTTTTTTTACACCTGCATCTGAAAACCCTGTGCACACAGCTCTAACACATGGCTTTCTGCATTGGCCTCTGAGGTGGCTGCCTCACCGGTCCTAAAGATAAGGCCGCCCCTCTGTCTAATCTGTTAAATCAAGCGACATTAACAGGAAGTTGTGATTTTGGAGTTGTAATTGGTTGCAAACCTCAACAGGAAATCAAACTAGGTGATTTTGTTTTTTTAGTTTGCTGCCTTGATCTTGAAAAAATGTCCAAAGAGAAAAACGTGATATTTTTTTCCTTATGGCTTTTTAGAAATGGATAGTGAATTAATGGGCTAATGATGGCAGAGTTCACTCTTACTGTGTGCGCTAAATGCATATGGTGGTGTGGTAGTCAGGATTGTGTTAACGAGAAAAAAAGGGAGAATGTTTAGTCTCTGAAAAGCATACTATCGTTTCCGCTCTCTGAGGGTAATTTTCAGAACTGTGTTCAGTCCGCAGTGGTCAGCATTTTAAAAGTGCCTGGCCTCCGTGGACAAAACTGTACCCAGATATTTAGCAGTGGAATTCTGATATCCTCCGGTGCTCAATATCCGGTTTCACGCTATCCGGACAGCGTCCATATTGAGTCGCTCTCTGGATAGCCGAACCACATCAAGTTTACTTAACTTTATGCAACCACTTGTCCAGTTAGCAGGCTGAAAAGCACCACTAACTGGACAAATGCTCGAACCACCCTTGCCCCGTCCCTGGACCGCCCCCCAGCGCTCTCCAGACATTGCCGGGGTGCTTAGATGATGTATTCAGCAGCACTGAACGGTTAGTGCCACTTGCTTGTCCCTCAGCGGGAATTTACTAGGTCCTGCTAGCATGTGGGCACTTCTTCCGTGTGGATTTCATACCATTTCTTAAAGAGAAAAGAGGCGTCCACTTTCTCTTTGAAAATTATCCCCAAAAAGTACTTGCAGAGATTTTTTTTTGCTCCTCCTTATTTTTTTTTATGGGTACTCTTCCCCTGAAAAATGAGATGCAACACCATGCACGCTTGTTGCCTGCCCCCTCCGCCCTGGAAATGCCTCCACCAAAGTGCGGATGACTTTACACATGCTGTGGATCATTGTGCATGCTTTTAACTGCTTACAGGACAGGCAGTTTTCAAATAGTCCTTTTACCTGTGTCGTAGCCATTAGAGATGTGCACAGGGCAAAAATGTTCAGTTCCTTTTTTGGCTCATTTGGCCTTTTTCCCCAATTTTCTTTTTTTTTTTTTTTGTTTCACATTCATTTTCATAAAAATGTTTCAAAGTGCTCTAAAACCTCTTAACGCCTGCTAATCATCTAAACGCATGTTAATTCTTAGGTTATAGTGCATTAAATAAATTTAGCATGCACTTAATTTTTAAGGCACACTCGTGAACCAAGTACCCGCTAATGAATGCACATCACTAGTAGCCACGTACATAGATAAATGACTTTTGAAAAAGTAGCCTTTCTATTCATTGACCCACCCCCTTAAGACACATCTCTCTTTCAACTGTATTTTACAGCTTTTTTTAAACTTAATGTTTATTGCAGTTTTCCATATACACTTTGCCATAAGTCTGTACAACTGGAAGCAACTTTATGTGAAGGAAGAAAATCTAGAAAGATCAGCATCCTATAACTCTGTAAAGTGGCATTGCACCCTATCACTACCATCAAGGCACTGTTAATTATGAAGGACTAATATGGAGAAAGAGGGTGGCGACTGAGGGGATGTCTGCCGTGTCTGACGTCTTCACGGTGTATATCTCGTCTACAGGACTTTGTGTTCAGATTAACCAAAGTCTCATCCCAAGAGCGTGGCCTATTTGGAAGCGTTGGTTCAGCGTTGGTTCAGCACCATACACATGGCCTGCAGTTGGAAGAAACAAAGTCGGCTTTGGGAGCAGTACTCGCCAGCTTGCCAGGATCCAGTTTCAAGAGAAAGCTTGCCAGCAGTTCAGAGTTGCAGAGCTTGGAAACTCTCAGCAAAATTGCTAAGAAAGGTCTGTAGTATATATGTGGAAGAGCCCGTAGAGGGTTTTCATGCCCAATTTCTCTTGTATTGCCCTTAGGCAGGACTTTATTTTGAGGGGGTACTTGGTGGTACTGACTATCTGCCCCTTTTTCATTGTATGCTCACATTGACCCATGGTCCTCATATTTTAATGAAAGAGCCCTGCATATGAGTACGGGCACTTTTTGGCTAGGGAAAATACACTACGTTTAGGGTATTCCAGCAGAATGTCTACAAATGAACGGGGAAAGCCAACAAATAATCTCATGGTTTGCTCCCAAGGTAGAAGACAAATCAATATTTTAATAATAGTTTACATAACTTGTTATATGAGGCTGCAAAAATATGATGGGTTGTAAGTGGCTTCTAGACAAGGTAGTGTTGAAGAAAGGCGAGGTGGTAACGAAGGGGAACTGTTTGAAGCCTGCTGCCAAAGAAGGGAAAGAGTTGCCTTGTCTGTACCAACATATATTTAGTTTAAAAAAAAAAGAGTAGTTGGGTAGATACATTTTTATAAGGATAATTGAAGTCGAAAGATGCAAGCGGTTTGCATTTGTAAGCGTACTTCCTAAGCGATGTATTGTGAATAAATCTGAAGGCCCAATATTCAAAAGGCATTTACATGGTTTACAGCCAACCTACTTTAATATCGGGCCCGAAGTTCCTTGGATGTCAATTCAGTACATTTATTTTATGAAATGAGCTAGCTCTTGTGAAGGGTGTGTTTTCTGAAGTTAGGAGGTTGGGTCCACACTCTGAACATCTGCTGTTGGTTATCAGCTATGTATATAGCCACCTGCTTTGACAGATGGCTGTATTTAGCCTCTCAGGTTCTTGACAGGAATGGGGATGGGGGGGGGGTGTAGGTTTCATTTAGGGCAGAAACGTTAGCCAGCTAGTCCTGTTTTAGCCACCAACTGGTTCGTTTAGCCAGCTAAATCTAGCTAAGTCATATAACGAATTTGGCTGCTCCTTTTTTAGACAACGGATATGTGGGTTGTGGGGAAGGGAAAGGCTGTATCAAAAGGGTGTTACATTGTGGTCACATGTATACAGAGCACTGTAATACACTGTACACGGGCTTACTGAATAATTTAGTTTGGAGACTCCAGTTGGTTCAAAATATGGCAGCCAGAGTGGTATCTAGCAATAGGCAAATAGAAGCATCCCATCTAGAATGCAGGGTGTTTTCTGTGCAGAGTGTCCTTCACATCATGGAGATTTTATAAATCATTTGAGAGGCAGTGGGCATATGCAGATTTAGAGGAAGCATGTTCAGGGGAGGAGTTGAATGCAAATGAAATCACATATGAAGTGTCATTTTAGAAAGAGTGTCCAAGTGCAATCTGGGATGTCCAGGGCAGAAGATGTAGTAAAACACCAGGGACATCTGTTTCAGCCTGATTTTAGAAACACAGATGCCCCCTCGACGTGGATGCCCATGCCAGTGTCCATAGAAATGTCCCCGCTATGAAACCATGGGGTTGGGTCATCCATCTCAAGCAAGGGTGCATATGGGGACATCCAAAGGCATGGCCCCCATTCCCCATCAGTGTTAGTTGACAAATTGTAAAACAAAGGGGATACGAGCGCACCTCCTTCACCACACGCTCCAGACGTTTGCCTGACAAAGCGAACACTTTTCAGACGCCTTTTCGTGCCTGGAGCAGGTAAAACCTTTGATGTGGCTTGCAACATCCAGGCCATTCCTGAAATCAAGCAGGGATGTCCAAATTCTTGGGAACACCCCACCCACACTTCCACCATGTCCTCGTTCTCATGGATGTCCTCGCACTGGGGACACCCACAGACCCAGTTTCTAAAATGGCTCTGGGGATGTGTCTGTGCTTTGGACATCTCCACATCCGTTTTCAGATGTCCAAGGCATGAATAGGGCTTCTAAAATAACCCCCATGATGTACTGTGGAAGTTATTCTATAAGCACTTCCATATTTAAATAGTGACATTTTCACGGGTAGTTTGGAAAACAAGTATAAATGCAATTTCAGAATGCCACTATTTACAAGTGATTTCAAGGGGGCATGATGGAAGCGTAATTTGGGAGTGGGTTGGGTGGTCTAAAAATCTGCTTGTTTTTTTCGCATTTTATAAAGGTAGGGCAGCAGTTCCCAAACTGGGGGTCGCAACCCCAGTAGGGTCACAAAATTCTCATTTGGGGTCACAGCCGCATGCAGAGCTTTGGGGGAAGATAAAGAAGACCTTCATCAATAATTTGCCACTGCTGCCTTCAATCAACCTCCCCTACCCCCTGTATCAGCAAGCACTCACATAACATAAGATATGCCATACTGGGTCAGACCAAGGTCCATCAAGCCCAGTATCCTGTTTCCAACAGTGGCCAATCTAGGTCATACGTACCTAGTAGTTTCCCCAAAAGACACAGGTTCTGCAGTGCTTGTAC
Organism: Ichthyophis bannanicus; assembly: GCA_033557465.1. Classification (NCBI taxonomy): domain Eukaryota; kingdom Metazoa; phylum Chordata; class Amphibia; order Gymnophiona; family Ichthyophiidae; genus Ichthyophis; species Ichthyophis bannanicus. The sequence continues at coordinate 556,912,576 of CM066035.1, forward strand.
TGGGTCAAGCATTAATATCCTGGGTCCCTTCTTAATAATGGTTTATGGACCTTTCCTCCAGGAACTTGTCAAAACCTTTTTTAAACCCAGCTACACTAACAGCCTTTACTACATCCTCCGGTAACAAATTCCAGAGTTTGATTACACGTTGAGTGAAAAAATATTTTCTTTTATTAGTCTTAAATAGTTTACCCTATAACAGATAAGAAGAGCAGGGACCTCAAGCTGTAGTCCCTGCATACACAGACGTCTTAGCCTCAGTCGTGTCCCACCCCCTCTCAGACCTCCTGTTTCTATGGGGCAGGACGCAGCTGAGGCTGAACCTTTTGCACATGCACAGCCTCCAGCTCAAGGTCTCCGCACGTCATATCTATACTTCGAGCGCAGATGCAGGTTCCAGGGGAGAGAGGAGTGGGGTGATTCAGTTGGGTGCAGGAGGAAGCGGAAGACTGATGCTGGATCAGAGGTGGAGGAGGTTGGCTGACGGCAGTAGTGTGAGCGTTTGCTGCTGCAGGTTCGGAAGATACGGGGGCACAATGCAGTCAGCCGCAGCCTGGCTAAGATAGGGCAGGATTTGGGGAAGATGTTGGACTGCGGAAAAGGGGGAGGGAATATTGGAGGCTGGACCACCAGGGGAAGGGGAAATAGGAAGGAAGCTGGATATGATTGAGGTTGGAATAGTTTGAATGGCAGGGAAATATTTGACATGGGGGTGGTACAGGGGCAGGCAGACAAAGGAGATGCTGAATATGGGGGAGGGGGAACTAGGGAGACAGAAGAGATGCTGGACATGGGAGGGAGGGAAACAGAAGATGTTTGACATTGGGGGGTACTGAGGAGGGGGGAGAGAGGAGCTTCTGGACGGGGGGCACAAGTACTGGCGAGACTGACAGGAAATGCTGACATTAGGGGTGGGGCTAGGGAGACAGAAAGGAGATACTGGGCATGAGAGGGAGAGAGACAGATCTATATTTTATTCTGGATATAATTGGCAATCAGTGCAAGCTGTGAAGTAGAGGTGTGATATGGTCGAAATAGTGTGTCTTATGAATTATGCGCGCTGCTAGATTTTGCACTACCTGCAGTTGTTGGATGGTTTCTTTTTGGGCAGACCTTGTAGTATGCTGTTGCACTAATCTAAGTGGGGCATAATGAGAGACCATGTTTGGAGACTGATCTAGTATGATTCCCAGATATTTAACTTCATGACTATAACTATCTGGGAATCATACTAGATCAGTCTCTAAACATGGAATCTCATATAAAAGCCATCACAAAAACCATATACTTCAAACAACGAATGGTGCAACACCTCATACCCTTACTGTTATGCCCCACTTAGATTACTGAAACAGCAAGGACTTGCAATCATTCCGAAATGAACTCAAAACCCACCCATTAATCGAATATTGTGGTGCCTCCTCTGACAGGCAACACCATATAACCTAAATAACCATTCCTATCTATTACAACACGTAGACAAGTGAGACCCTTACCCATCTTGTCTACCCCAACCCCCCGCCCCAGCTCACCCAAATTGTACATAGTTAATGTATTATAGTTATGTTATAAATTTTGTTACTTATATAAGTTGATCATTGTTCAATGTAAAGTTCATTGTTATGTTATATGTAAACTGCCACTAATCTCTGGAAGAGGTGGTATATAAAAGCTTTTACATAAATAGGGATAGAGAAGAGGTGCTGGACATGTGTGGGAAGGATGAGGGAGACAGATAGGAGATACTGAACGTGGGAGAGAGAAAGAGACCCTGCATGGGGATGGTGATAGGGGAGATGCGGGACATAGGGAGGAGAAACAGGGGAGAGTTAATGAAAGAGTGGGCAATAAGAGACTCGAGAAGGAGAGAGTTGAATGACAGAAAGTGATGAAAAGCTGTGGGTAAGTACAGCGAAAAGCAGGAGAAGGAAGAAAACTGGAAAGAAGAGATCAGTATTAAAGATTGATATACGTGATGAAGTGAAGATAGGAGGAGAGAGAAGAAATGGCAAATAGACAGGTGACACTGGAAGCAAGAGTTAAGAGAAGGCAGAGAAAAGCAGAAACCAGACCATGGACCAACACAATTAGAAAAATAAAATGGCCAGAAAACAAGGTAAAAAAATAGTTTTATTTTCTATTTAGTGATTGGAATATGTGAGCTTTTGGAATGCACATCTGTTAGGACCGGTATTAGATATGGCTGGGGCCCAGCGTGAGGCAAAAATTTGGGAGGGGACCTCAAAATCCACTATCCGGCTGTGCTTTCTTCAGCTTCAGACACACACACTGCCCATGGGCACTTAGCTCCCACAATAGTGCTGCCAGGCAATGAGCCCCCACGTAAATACAAATAGACACACACAGCAAGACATTCAAACCCTCCCCCCCCCACACACACACATGCTACCCCCAGACGCTTAACCCCCAGCACACACTGCCCTCGGAGACGATGAGCCCCCCACATTGCATATGTTTAAGAAGCTGTGTCATAACTTCCAAGCCTGTGTCAGATGAGTTGAGTACATCATATAATTATTTTAAAAAGCATAGATTTACTTATCTGTATGTTTATATTTAGGTTATTTTAGTGATAATTTTATTTGATTACTATCTGGGATCATGGGAATTTTCAGCTGCTAAAATGGGGTCACACCGGAAAAACATTTGGGAAGCACTGGTCTAGTTCTTCTGATTTTAGATTTTAACTGATAAACACTGAATGAACACCCCAGTGCAAAAGAATTAAAATGAGTATGTGTTGGATAAATACCAGAAAAAGACCTCTTACTCAATACTTTTTCACCCCTTTCCTGGCTTCTCTTAGTGACACAAACATACATGTTTGATTCTACTGGAAATGTCCCCAGCAACAATACTTGTGGTGCAAAAATACAGATAAAAACAGAATCTTTTTGTAATTTAAAAAATAATTACCTGGAAAATAAACACCGAAATTTAATAATTTATCAAAAGCTAAGAATGGAAGCCCTACCAGTGCCGTACCTAGCCCTGTGCGAGCGGTGAACTGCGGGCCTTGGCTCCCCCCCCCATGCTGCCTGCTGTTGTCCTGCTTCCGCCACTTTTTTACCTCAGAAGCAGCGGCACCAGCAACAGCGGAGCAGGCCTGACTTCAAATTAAAAAAAAAAAACGAACAAGCAGGTCTTTCTGACTCCACGCTTGTAGGCAGGTCTGGTCCCTCCCTCCTCTGATGCAACCTACATCAGAGAAGGGAGGTAGGGACCAGACCTGCCTACAAGCATGGAGTTGAAGGACTGCGTGGGTTGATTTTTTTGTCGTTATTTTTGTATTTTTTTTTTTAAATTTGAAATCGGGTCTGCCTCACTGCTGCCACTCCCTCCGAGAAAACCAAAAGTGGCAACAGCAGGGAAAGGGCAGGCAGCTGGCTGAACATGGTGGTATGGGTGAGATTGGGGGGTGGGGGGCCCAGATGTGCAGAAAGTAGCACAGGGTGCAATTATGACTAGGTACAGCCCTGAGCCTACAAATGTAAATTTCTATGTCAGGACCGGCACCTGCTCTAGGATACAAATAGATTTTTCAAAAGTGCTTGCTTGAGCTAGGGCTTTAAATGAGGGATCAAAAAAGTTGTTCTTAATGCCTGTTTTTAGGTGCATAGCACCTGTTGTTGAGGATCTACTCTGCTGGTGGTTGTTTGTTTTTGTATGTCTGTATGTATAGAGGTCTCTGTACTTGCGCAAAGATCCCTATGGGTTCGATTAAGACAGATAGGAAGGCAGCAAATGAAGAAGTCTTGGCCTGGAGACCTAGCTGGTGTAATCGGGCAGAAGTGAAGGGCAAAGCCGCAGGAAGAGGTCCGCAGTCTCCCACGGGAGGAGTATATAAGAACATAAGATATGCCATACTGTGTCAGACCAAGGTCCATCAAGCCCAGTATCCTGTTTCCAACAGTGGCCAATCTAGGTCATACGTACCTAGCAGTTTCCCCAAAAGACACAGGTTCCACAATGCTTGTACTGGATCAAGCATTGATATCCTGAGTCCCTTCTTAATAATGGTTTATGGACCTTTCCTCCAGGAACTTGTCCAAACCTTTTTTAAACCCAGCTACACTAACAGCCTTTACTACATCCTCCGGTACCAAATTCCAGAGTTTGATTACACGTTGAGTGAAAAAATATTTTCTTTTATTAGTCTTAAATAGTTACCCTGCAGCTTCATTGCATGTCCCCTAGTCTTTCTATATTCTGATAATGTAAACAATTGATCTACGTTTACCCGTTCCACTCCGTTCGTTAATGTATAGACTTCTATCATATCTCCCCTCAGCCGTCTCTTTTCCAGGTTAAAAAGCCCTAACCTTTTTAGCCTTTCTTCATAGGAGTATCCTTCCATCCCCTTTACCATTTTGGTGGCTCTTCTATGAACCATTTCTAAAATCGCTATATCCTTTTTAAGATACGGCGACCAGAATTGCACACAATATTCAAGGTGCGGTCTCACCATGGAACGGTATAAGGCATTATAATTTAATTTAATTTAATTTAATTAGCAGGTTTTTATATACCGCAACTTCCATAGATCAGCTGCGGTTTACAAAGAACAACAATGAACAAGCAAGACTGTTTTACAAGGAACGGCAGTAAACATCATGCTGTTTTTAAATATAACAGTGTTAACAATAATAACAATTTCGGTAATAACAATAATGGGTTCAATTTATCAGAACAGGTTGATAGTTGAGAACTATATACATTGAACATGTTTAGAACTAAAATACAGTTTTAAATAGAATCTCTGGTTATTTTACAAGGTATTAGTACACATTCCAGGTCGAGGGTCAATTATCATTGCTGGTGCGGCTATCCCTTTTCATGTTGTGTTGGTGAGTTTGATACGGAAGCATAATGTGTTGAGAATAGGTATGTTTTGAGTTTTTTCCTAAACTCTATGATTTGGGGTAATGATCTTAGTTCAGCTGGGATGTTGTTCCACAGTATGGGGGCGGCATGGGAGAAAGCTTTCTTGTTCGTTGATTTTTTGGCTTTTATAAATTCCTTTGGTGTTATTAACTTATTTAATTGGTCTCGTCTTTGAAGGTTGTGACTGAGTTCCTTGGTGATTAGGTTATTTACAGTACAGGGTGCCGTATTATTTAGGGCTTTGTATGTGGTTAACAGGGTTTTGTACTGTATGCGGCATTGGAATGGGAGCCAGTGTAGGGATTCTAAGATAGGCGTAATATGTTGGAAGGGAACTGTTTTTATGATGGTCTTGGCTGCTGCATTTTGTGCTAGTTGTAGTTTTTTTAAGTTTTGATTTGTTACGCCTAATAAGGTTAGGTTTGCAAAGTCAAAGTGGGGGGTTATGATAGCTTGTATTATGCGTTGGAAATCCTGTAGGTGCAATAGGGGGCGGAGTTGCTTTAATATTTTAAGTTTGAAATAAACTTTCTTTGTTATAATATCCTTATTATAATATCCTTTGTTTTATTTTCCATTCCTTTCCTTATGATACCTAGCATTCTATTTGCTCTCTTGGCTGCCGCTGCACACTGGGCCGAGGGTTTTAACATGTTATCCACAATGACGCCTAAATCTTTTTCCTGGGTGGTGGTTCCTAATGTGGAACCTTGCATCGTGTAACCATAGTTTGGGTTGTTCTTCCCTAGGTGCATAACTTTGCACTTGTCCACATTAAATTTAATCTGCCATTTTGATGCCCAGTCTAATTTATCAAGATCCTCTTGCAATTTTCCACAATCCTCTTGGGCTTTAACAACTTTAAATAGTTTTGTGTCATCTGCAAATTTGATAACCTCACTCGTTATTCCACTTTCCAGGTCATTTATGAATATGTCAAAAAGCAGCGGACCCAGCACAGATCCCTGGGGTACACACTATTCACCTTTCTCCATTGGGAAAATTGGCCATTTAGCCCAACCCTCTGCTTTCTATCTTTTAACCAGTTCTTGATCCACAGTGGTACACTGCCTCCTATCCCATGACTCTTTAGTTTTGCCAAAGGTCTCTGAGGGACCTTGTCAAAGGCTTTCTGAAAGTCCAGATACACTATATCAACCGACTCACCTTTGTCCACCTGTTTATTCACACTTTCAAAAAAACATAACAGATTAGTAAGACAAGATCTTCCTTGTCTAAAGCCATGTTGGCAGTCTCCCATTAGGCCATGACTATCTACATGCTCAGTAATTTTATTCTTTATGATGGTTTCTACCATTTTTCCCGGTACTGACGTCAGGCTCACCGGTCTGTAGTTTCCCAGATCACCCCTGGAACCCTTTTTAAAAATTGGCGTTACATTGGCGATCCTCCAATCTTCAGGTATTAGAGATGATTTTAATGATAGTTCACAGATTACTAATAGCAGGTCTGCAATCTCATATTTCAGTTCTTTCAACACCCTTGGATGTATACCATCCGGCCCAGGTGATTTGCTACTCTTCAGTTTATCTAATAGTTGTAAGACATCTTCCCGATGTATCGATATTTCCTTCAATTCTTCCGCACCTTTAAATACCAGTTCAGTCATGGGTAACATCCCTACATCTTCCTCACTAAAGACCGAAGCAAAGAATTCATTCAGTCTCTCTGCTATCGCCTTGTCGCCTCTTAGTGCCCCTTTAACTCCTCTATCATCTAATGGACCAACTGACTCTCTCACAGGTTTTTTGCTGCGAATGTACTTGAAAAAATCTTTATTTCGCGTTTTTGCTTCCACAGCAAGCTTCTCAAATTCTCCCTTTGCCTGCTTTAGCAATGCCTTGCATTTGATTTGCCAGTGCTTGTGCAGTTTCCAGGTTTCGTTGTTTGGCTCTTTTTTCCATTTCCTGAAAGATGCTTTTTTGGCAACAACAGCCTCTCTGACCTCACCTTTAAACCATGCTGGCAGTTTTTTGGACTTCCTTCCACTTTTCTTAAAGCGTGGAATACAGCTGGTCTTGGCTGCCAAGATAGTATTTTTCAACAACACCCAAGCTTGATGTAAGTCTTTAACCTTTGCAACTGCTCCTTTTAGTTTTTTCTTAACTATTTTCCTCATTTTATCATAGTCTCCCTTTCAAAAGTTAAAAGGTAGTACTGTAGATTTCCGTACTATCCCTCCTCCACTAATTAAATCAAAGGCGATCATGCTATGATCACTATTGCCAAGTGGCCCCAACACCCTTATCTCTTGCACTAGATCTGGTGTTCCACTAAGGACCAGGTCTAATATGGCTTCCCCTCTTGTTGGTTCAGGAACCAGCTGCTCCAAGAAGCAGTCATTTATGTCATCTAGGAACTTTATCTCCCTAGCATGTCCTGCCGTGACACTGACCCAGTCGATACCGGGGTAATTGAAATCACCCATTATTATTACTGCACTTTAACATTTGTTAGCTTCCTTGATTTCTTTGAGCATTTCATCATCCATTTGTTCATTCTGGCCCGGTGGTCGATAGTACACCCCCACTGCCATCGGCTTCCCCTTTTTACATGGAATTTCAATCCATAGAGATTCTACAGTAAATTTTGTTTCCTGCAAAACTTTATTCCTTTCTGACTCAATGCCCTCTCTAACATAGAGCGCAACCCCTCCACCAATTTGATCAGCTCTATCATTACGATATAGTTTGTACCCAGGTATCACAGTGTCCCACTGGTTGTCCTCCTTCCACCATGTCTCTGATATTCCAATCATATCTAACCTCTCATTTAGTGCTATATATTCTAACTCTCCCATCTTATTTTTTAGACTTCTAGCATTTGCATACAAGTATTTTAGAGACTGTATTTTATTCATATTAATTTGGCTATTGGTAGACATGGGTAATTTGGGATCTTTAAGCTCTGTCTGCTCCATACTTGAGGGCATTTGGGCTACTTTACTCTTTTTTGGAACCTTTCTGCTTTTGGTAGTATCCTTCAAGGATACATTCTTCTGAACCATCCGCTCTTGGGCGACTGTCGGCTTTCCCCTATTATCTAGTTTAAAAGCTGCTCTATCTCCTTTTTAAAGGTTAATGCCAGCAGCCTGGTTCCATCCCGGTTAAGGTGAAGCCCATCCCTTTGGAAGAGCCCCTCCTTTCTGCAGAATGTTCCCCAGTTCCTAACAAATTCAAACCCCTCATCTCTGCACCATTGTCTCATCCACACATTGAGACTCCGGAGCTCTGCCTGCCTTTTGGGTCCTGTATGTGGAACGGGAAGCATTTCGGAGAACGCTACCCTGGAAGTTCTAGATTTCAACTTCCTACCTAAAAGCCTAAATTTAGCCTCCAGAACCTCCCTACCACATTTTCCTATGTCATTGGTACCGACATGTACCAAGACAACAGACTCCTCCCCAGCACTATCTAAGACCTTATCTAGGTGGCGCGTGAGGTCTGCTACCTTCGCACCAGTCAGGCAGGTTACCAGGCGATCCTCATGTCCACCAGCCACCCAGCTATCTACATGCCTAATGATCGAATCACCAACTATAACGGCTGTCCTAACCCTTCCCTCATGGGCACCTGGCCCTGGAGAAACTTCCTTGGTGCGAGAGGGTTTTACATCACCTGGAGGACAGGTCCTAGTTACAGGATCACTTCCTGCCACACCAGGGTGATGCTCTCCTGTCACGTGACCTCTCTCCTCCATGGCAGCAGAGATGCTGCCAGACTGGAGGTGGGACCTCAGGACTATATCCCTGTAGGTCTCGTCTATGTACCTCTCTGTCTGTCTTATGTCTTCCAAGTCTGCTACTCTAGCCTCTAGAGAACGGACTCGTTCCCTGTGAGCAAAGAACTCCTTGCACCTAGTGCACACGTAAGACCTCTCACCAACTGGGAGAAAATCATACATGTGACACTCAATGCAAAAGACTGGAAAGCCCCCATCTCGCTGCTGGACTGCTGTCTGCATCTTAGTTTTAAGTTTTTGTTTAGATCTTTAAGTTCTTTACTTACTAAGGGTTGCCAATAAAACTGTACCTAATACGTTTAATATACCTTGTTCACCTGAAGCTTAATTAATCTCAGGTCCTTAGTGTATGACTGATTTGGGTAACGAGCTTCACCTGAGAGCACCTCCTGTCTGTTAAAATGTGTAAGTACCTATAAAGCTACGATTATCCCAGGGGTAGGTGGATGTGGGGAGGGAGGGAGGGAAATAACACTTATTAAAAGAGGGCTGCTACACAGTACCCTGTCCTGTGCTGCTGAGGTAAGCTATATTCTTATTTGATTTAAATTATAGCTCTTTGCTTCTGCTAGGCTCTAACTTACTATGAAATTTAAACTACAAGCTCTCTGCTGGCTTCTAAATTTAACCAGAAAGCTTTTTTCTATGTTTGAAATTTAAACTAAAAGTACTTTGCTGATGCTAGTCCCTGAGTGACTATTAAATTTAAACTACAAGCTCTCTGCTGGGTTCTAAATTTAACCAGAAAGCTCTCTTCTGTGTTTTAAATTTAAACTAAAAGTACTTTGCTGATGCTAGGCCCTGAATGACTATTAAATTTAAACTACAAGCTCTCTGCTGGGTATGAAATTTAACCAGAAAGCTCTCTTCTGTGTTTTAAATGTAAACTTAAACTGCTGCTACTAGGCCCTGACTGATTTAACAAAAAGTAGTGGGTTCACAGATTAATTAGCTTTAATAAAAAGAATTCCTTTCAGAAAATTCCCAGAAGTATATACTCACAGTTGCAGATCTCTCTCCAGAAGTAACAGTCCCCTTTTCTAGTCTTTCTGTGAATGGTGTAGTATCTACTCCATTCCCATTTGTGTATTACTCAATTACAGGTGGTCGTTCTCCAGGATTTTCTTTATTAAAAACAGAACAGAATTATTTGTTTAGTATTTTCACTTTTTCAATGTCATTTTCCACAAATCCGTTGTAAGCACTTTTGAGTCCTGCAATTCCACCTCTGATCTTCCTCTTCTTCCGAATATACCTGGAAAAGGTTTTATCACCATGCTTTAGATTTATGCCCAGTTTTCAGACGTCTCTTTGCCCATTTTATGATGTCCAAAGCATGAATAGGGCTTGTTTATTTTCTCTTCTAAAATGAAATTGAATAAAAATGGCATGTATAGTGTTTGCAAAATGGTCTGGCTATGTGTGCAAGTGCTGGCACTTCCACATGGAAGTTGCGGAATCATCACTTCCATGGAGATGTTCAGTCAGTTGGTTACGATTAATTTTCCCACCTATACCTTTGTAAAATACCTCCTCCAGCTGTACATAGCAGCAAATCCATGTGTACTCCCGCATGCCCTTAGATATTTTACGAAGGGCTCCATGTTTGACAGAGCCTTTTAGAGAACGCTGCTGGAACTGAGCATGTCTTGATTTCCGCATCTCAGCTGCAGTCTCAACATGCTGTGTACACTGGGCCTTTTATGCACTAACATGTGTGCCTGTTTTATAGCAGACACTAATGTCCGCGGCTTCAGTGTAGGCAGGCTTTGCGCTCATATTTTATAAAGACATATAGTGGTCTGTTGACTAAAGTACATTAGGCTTTGGCAGCTAACATGGCACAGTTAGCTGCAAAAGCCATGAGGTATCTGGGGGAGAGGGCGTGCAAAGCATTATCTCCAGGAACAAGCAGGAATGAGTCTTCAAATATGGGTACGTCGGCACTGACGGAGTCTGCGTGGGAACGCTCCCCAGCGTCCAATTAGAACGCTTTTGGGAGCATCCCACCACGCCTGCGTGCTGCCTTCCCACCTTTCCCGCCTTTCCCAACTGCCTCTCCTCAGTTTTCGTTTTTCCGTGGAGCCGGCAGGACGTACTCCTGTCACCGCAGAAAATTCTTCCTTTATTTTTGTTTTTTCTTGTGGTCGCGTCTGCCTTCCCTCGACGCACCGGTACAGCCAGTGTTTTCTTCTTCTTTCTCCTACAAATGTTTTCTTTTGTAGGGAATTCTTTTCCCTCTTTAGTGCCTGACGTTTTTTTCGGCCTGCTAGGCCTCTCCACTTTCCTTCATGGAAACGCCAGCCACTATCCCTAAAACATGTTTCAACTGTGGCGGTACCAAATTAGTTTTAGACACCCATAACTGGTGCCTTCCATGTTTGGGTCCTGACCACTATCCGCTGGAGTGTCCCTTCTGCAGTAGTATTTCCAGAAGAAGTCTTCAGCATCGAGCTCAACTCGATACGCGGTTCCCATCAGACCTGAGGGTACCAGCTACAACTTCTTTTTCACAGGATCAGGTAAAGACTAGCCAGTCCTCGGGTGGTAGATCTCATGTTCACTATCGAGATGCCTCTGGCCTTGTCCCCGAGGACAAATTGGCTTTAAAACCCCGGCGGGAGTCTTCGGCCTCCAAAGCATTAACGGGGTTTCAGGTTGTTCCCGGGGTTTTTACCTCTGCGAACATACCTGAGCCATGCTCGGTGGTGGTATCCGCTTTGAGCGGTGCCGGTACCCCGGCATCGGCAATGGTGTTGGATGAAACATTCCACACCGATGATCGCAGTCTAGCGCTCTCGGTATCTTCGGTGCCCATAGAGCTGCTACAGACCGATCTTCCAGCATCGGTATCGATCCCGCTACCAGTTCTGGTATCCACGTCGGTACCCTCCTGGTCTGCTTCGATAGACTCGCTGCTTTCGATGCAGAGTCTAGAATTGATCTCTAGCCTGGACGATTGGGTACCGACTCGTCTCGGTATCGACCTCGGGCAGTGCCAAAGACATTGTCCCAGAGATAAAAGTCTGCCGCTCTCGGTACCTTTGGTACCATTAGAGTCACCTCAGACTGATCTTCCGATATCGGTACCCGCTGCGATACCTCTGCCGGTACAGCGTTCTACGTCCGCATCGGTACCGGTGCCTTCCATGCTTACTTCCACAAGCTCGCTTCCTTTGGTACCGAGTTTGGAATCCATCCCTGGCATGGATAGTTTTCCACCGATTTGTCGCGGCACCGGCCTCAAGCGGTACCGACGACTATCCTTTCAGGACAATCCGATGCTCCACCCTTTCGGGTCTTGTACTTCAATGGATCAATCCATTAGTTCCAAGACTAGATCTTCAACAGATCTAACCTTTACTCCTCATGATAGAGGATCCCTTTCTGGGGAAATTTCTTTTCAAGCATTCCTGCTTGATATGGCAAGGTTACTTGCCATTTCTATACCTGATCAAGATCCTGCACCAGGGGATTCAGAGCTTCTGCATATCCCTGAGAATCCAAAGGAGGTCATCATGCTTCCTTTGCATCAAACCTTACAGCATCTTTTACTTAGAATGTGGGAAACTCCCTTAAAGGTATCCCCACCTTCAAGGGCCACTGACTCTCTGTACAAGGTGCCCCCTTCTCCAGGTTTTCAAAAGACTCAACTTCCACATCATTCTATTGTGGAATCAGCAATGAGGCATGTTAAAAGTGCAAAAAGGCACTCTTCTTATCCGCCAGGTCGTGAGTCTAGAACTTTAGATGCCTTTGGACGTAAAAGCTTCCAGACATCCATGTTTTCAACAAGAATTCTCTCGTATATTTTCTGTTTGGGACTATCTCTTGAAGAGGTCACAAACAGTTTGCTGTTTTTGACTCTTTTTCTTCAAGATCACAAAAGAGCAGACTACTCTATCTCCAGGAACAAGCAGGAATGAGTCTTCACATATGGGTATCGTCGGTACCGAAGGAGCCTGCGCGGGAACGCTCCCCAGCGTCCAGTAAGAAAGCTTTTGGGAGCATCCCACAGCGCCTGCGCGCTGTCTTCCCGCCTTTCCCAACCGCCTCTCTCCAGTTCTTTTTTTCTGCGGAGCCAGCAGGTCGTGTTCCTGTCACCGCAGAAGAAGTTCTTTATTTTTTTCTTTATTTTTCTGTGTCACATCTGCCTTCTTCGACGTCAGACCGGTACTGCCGGTCTTTTCTTTTCGTTCTTAAAAAAAAAACAAAAAAACCTTTTCTTTCTTCAACTGTGCATTTTCAGTTTGGGCCTTAGGCCTGAACATTTTTCTCCTCATGGAGAAGCCCGCTTCCGGGTTCAAAAAGTGCACGAAATGTGGCAGTACTATTTCTGTCACCGACACCCATGATTGGTGTCTAAAATGTTTGGGTCCTGACCATTCCATCACGGATTGTGTGTCCTGTACCATGATGTCTAAAAGAGGTCGGCAGAACCGAGCAGCCAAGCTCAGTACCCTGTTTCCCTCTGATGCAGCCTCGGTGGCATCGACGTCTTCCAGGTCTGCTTCTTCCTCCCATGGATCTCAGGTAACCAAACATAAATCTAGCCAGTCCTCGAAGGGCAAATCTCCCTCTAAGCATCGAGATGCCTCCGGGCTTGTCCTCGAGGATTCCGCACCGGCAAAATTACCCCAGCGGGAAGTTCCGGCTTCCAAAGCATTGTCTATGGGGTCACAGGTTGACATCGATGGCTTAGCCTCGACCGATCACCTGTTGCTGTGTTCTGGGGTACCGGTGGCCTCCACTGGTACCGACATCGAGACTCTGGTGGCGTCGATGGATCAGAAGATTCTGTCCATGCAACGCACCCTAACGGCATTTATGCAGACTTCGACGCCTCCGGTACCGCAACAATCTCCGTTGCCAGTACCGACTCCGGCACCGGCATCGTTCCCGGTGCCGGTACCGATTGCATCGACATCGGCTTCGGTGTCGACTGCAACGGTACCCTGTCCTATGATGCCCATCGGTACCGAACCGGTACCGCTTACTCCCGATGTCGATCCCACTCAGTATGCGTATCGGGCTTTACAGGAGCATCCAGACAGGCGATACTTCGATTCCTCCGAAGACTCTGATGAGTCGGAGGCTTCTGTCGAGGCACTGGTACTTCTTCCTCAGGAGTCTGCTTCTCCAAAACGAAGAATGTCTCCTCCAGAAGACTTGTCTTTCCAAGACTTCATTAGAGAAGTGGCTAGGGGCCTCTCCATTACAGTGGCCCCTGAGTCAGAGCCTAGAGCCAAGCAATTAGATATTTTGCAATATCCTAAGGCTCCTAAAGAAGCAGCTACCTTACCTATTCATGAGATTCTCTATGATCTCATGTTGAGCATGTGGGAGACTCCTCTTACCACCTCTCCTCATTCTTGTAGGGTAGACACCATGTACCGTGTCCCTCCTTGTCCTGGCTTTCATAAGTCTCAGCTTCCTCACCACTCTATTGTGGTAGAGTTTGCCATGAGGAAAATAAAGAGTGCAAAGAGACACTCATCTAATCCTCCAGGACGTGAATGCAGGACCCTTGATGCTTTTGGCCGAAGGGTTTTTCAAGCTAATATGCTTGCTGCCAGAATCAACTCCTATAGTCTGTATATGGGGATGTTTCTAAAAGAAGTCACAGATCATCTGCAGACTTTAGCCCCTTTTATTTCAGAAGATAAAAGGCAGGAATTTCTCACTTGGCTTAAACATGCCCAAGATGTTTCCAAATTTTCCAACCGTGCAGCCTTTGACTCTTTTGAGTGTGTAAGCAGAGCCTCGGCTATTGCCATAGGTGCACGCAGAATTGCTTGGTTACAAGCCTCTGATTTGGAACTCTGGGTCCAAGATGAACTGGGAAATCTTCCTTGTACAGGTGAAAACCTTTTTGGCAGGGATTGGCAAGCAAAGGCTACTCAGATGGATGCTGAGAACTCTGCTTTGGATCGACTTTCAAAGTCTACCTCTGCTCCTGTTAAGAAAAGATTGTTCAAAAAGATACCTTTTTCTAAAAAGAGAAGATATTATCCTGCTTATGGTCAGCAGGCATCTTCTGCAGGTCGTTTTGCTGCAAAAGTGTCAGCAACCACCTAAACAGGCCAAGTCAAAGGCTGCCAGGCCTCCCACGGCCCAGCAGCCTCAGCCTCCTCAGGGCCTTTGACTTGCAACTAGAAAATTTAGTCTTTCTAGCTCTGGAAGAACCAGAGCCCCTCACCATTCCAGGAAGGTGGAAGCAAATCACAGCAGAGCAATGGACCCTCTCCATTATAAGGGAAGGGTACAAGCTTCATTTCTTAAACCTTCCTCCCCACACCATGGTGAAACAGTTCAATTCTCCAACATCTCTCCTCAACCTTCTGGGTCAGGAGATTGCTACCCTTCTTGCCCAAGGGGCAATAGAAGAAGTACCTCTTCTTCAACAGGGCTCAGGTTTCTACTCCCCTTATTTTCTTATTACAAAGAAAACAGGGGGCCACAGACCCATATTAGATCTCAGAGAATTGAACAAGTTTCTATTCAAAGAGAAATTCAAGATGATTTCTCTCAGTACTCTGCTGCCATTCCTTCAGAGTCAGGACTGGCTTTGTTCTCTAGATCTCAAGGATGCGTACACCCATGTCCTCATCCATCCAACACACAGAAGGTTCCTTCGGTTCCTTTTTCAAGGAAAGCACTACCAATACAGGGTGCTCCCTTTCGGTCTGGCCTCTGCACCAAGGGTGTTCACGAAATGCATGGTAATAGTAGCTTCATTTCTACGCACTCTAGGAATATTCGTTTTCCCATATCTGGACGACTGGCTCATTCGAGCTCCATCCCAGTCAGAGGCCCAGATTTGTCTAACCTGCACAATGCGTGTCCTTCAGTATTTGGGACTGGTAATAAATATCCCAAAATCTCATCTCACCCCTACTCAATCTCTGGAGTTTATAGGGGCCTTGCTGGATACCACAACTGCAAGGGCCTATCTTCCTCAGGCCCGTTGCCTACGCTTGGTGCAGTTAGCCTCCCAGATGCAGTTAAAGTCCCATTTAACTGCTCGAGAAATGTTACAACTATTAGGCCACATGGCATCCACCGTGCATGTGGTTCCATATGCTCGCCTTCACATGAGGGCAGCTCAATGGACTTTGTCCACCCAATGGACTCAGGCATCAGGTTGCCTATCAGACAAAATAGCAAACTCCAGTCGCCTATTTTGGTCTCTCAAGTGGTGGAAGTCCCCTCCAAATCTGTTGTTGGGGTCCCCTTTTCAGCAGTCGCTACCCCAAGCAACTCTGACAACAGATGCTTCTCCAATGGGTTGGGGAGCTCATCTGCAGGATCTCTCCACCCAGGGCATCTGGTCTCCACAGTAGACTTCTCTGCATATCAATCTCTTGGAACTCAGAGCAATATTCTTAGCTCTCAGAGTGTTCCATTCCCTGCTCAGCTACAGGACAGTCCTCATCCATACGGACAACCAAGTAGCCATGTTCTATGTAAACAAGCAGGGCGGGACTGGCTCTCTGTCGCTTTGCAACGAAGCTTTGCGACTGTGGGCCTTCGCCAGAGAGCATCACATCCATCTTCTGGCAGTATATCTTACAGGCGTTCAAAACTCTTGGGCGGACAGACTCAGTCGAGTTCTGCTTCCACACGAGTGGTCCCTCCACATGGACCAGGTAGCCAGGATTTTTCGAATTTGGGGAACCCCGGACATAGACCTCTTTGCAAGTCCGTGGAATGCCAAACTTCCCTGGTTCTGTTCCAGAATTCCGTGTCAGGGAGTTCAGGCCAAGGATGCCTTCCTCCTTCACTGGGGTCAAGACTTCCTTTATGCCTTTCCACCAATTCCCCTAATTCCCAAAACACTATTCAAGCTTCAGAGAGATTGAGGGACCATGATCCTCATAGCACCACATTGGCCACGCCAAGTGTGGTACCCTCTACTTCTGCATCTCTCTCAAGCTCCTTCCCTGGACTTGGGCTCGTCACCAGACCTTCTGTCCCAGGAAGAGGGAACGTTGTGGCACCCAAACCCCCAGTCGCTCCATCTCAGGGCTTGGTTGCTGAGGGCCTAGACCTTCAAGATTTTCATCTCTCTCAGCAAGTCAGAGATGTTATTCATGCCTCTAGAAAGCCTTCTACTAGACGTTCCTATGCTTTCAAATGGAAAAGATTTACCATTTGTTGTTCAGGGAAGGGTCTAAACCCTCTTGCAATACCTCTGAATTCTCTACTAGAGTATCTCCTGCATCTATCCCATGCAGGTCTGAAAACAAATTCAGTAAGAGTCCATTTGAGTGCTATTGCAGCGTCCCTCAAGCCTCTCAATGGACAACCTATTTCCTCTCATCCTCTTATAGCAAGATTCATGAAAGGCCTTCTTTTAACTAAACCTCCCATTAGACCACCTCCAGTGGCATGGGACTTAAACCTGGTTCTTGGCCAGCTTATGAAGCCACCCTTTGAACCTTTAGCCACCACCTCCTTGAAATTTCTTTCTTGGAAAGTTGTTTTTCTCATTGCAGTCACCTCAGCACGCCGCATCAGTGAGTTGCAAGCTTTGGTGGCTAATCCACCTTATACAAGGTTCCATCGTGATAAGGTAGTCCTCAGGACCAATCCACACTTTATGCCTAAAGTGGTCTCGCCTTTTCATCTGAACCAAGAGGTATATTTACCTGTCTTTTTTCCAGGACCTCATGCATCAAGTGCAGAGAGGAATCTTCATACCTTGGATTGTAAGAGAGCTCTCGCTTTTTACTTACAAAGAACACAGCAACATAGAAAGTCTTCTCAACTCTTTGTTGCTTTTGATCCTTCTCATTTAGGACTTCCAGTCTCTAAGAGAACACTGTCCAACTGGATTGCTCAGTGTATTTCTTTCGCCTACCAGAGTAGGAACATATCTCCAGGAACAAGCAGGAAGACGTCATCACATATGGGTACGTCGGTACCGACGGAGCCCGCGCGGGAAAGCTCCCCAGCTTTTCAGATTAAAAGCTTTTGGGGCCTCCCACTGCACATGCGCGCTGCCTTCCCGCCTTCCTGACCAGCTCTCGTCAGTGTTTCTTTTTTTCCGCGGAGCCAGCAGGTCGTGTTCCTGTCACCGCTGAAGAAATTGTTAATTTTATTGTTTTCTTTAGACCGCGTACCTGCCTTCCCCATTCTGAAACCGGTACTGCCGGTCTCTCTTTCTTTCTTTAAAAAAAAAAAAATATATATATTACTTTTCTTCAGCACAGCTTGGTACTTTGTTAGGCCTTCAGGCCTACACAAATTCTCCTCATGGAGAAGCCAGTTCCTGGTTTTAAAAAGTGTACCAAGTGCAGTGCTGTCATTCCTCTTACAGACACCCATGAATGGTGTCTTAAATGTTTAGGACCTGACCATTCCATACCGGACTGCCCATCCTGCTCCCAGATGTCGAAACGTGGATTGCAGAACCGGGCCAACAAGTTCCATGTGCTGTTTCCTTCAGAAGCATCACAGTCATCCAGGTCTTCCTCTCCGGATGGATCTCAGGTAACCAAAACTCCAGTGGGCAAATCCTCTAAAAGCAAATCTCTTTCTAAAGATCGAGAGGCTCTCAATTCTGAGTTCGAGGATTCTGCCCAGGCCAAAAAACCCCGGCGGGAGGCTCCGGCCTCCAAAGCAATCATGGGGTCACAGGTTGACATCGATGGCGCGGCCTCGACAGATCACCTGTTGTACTGCTCTGGGGTACCGGCCCATACCGGTACCGACATCCAGGCAGCAGTGGCGTCTATGGGCAATACTGTCCAAGTCATGTAGCAGGCCATTCTGGCTTTTATTAATGCTGCTACGCCCTCGGTACCGCAGCCAGCGGTACCGGGTCCGGTTCCGGTAATGGCTTCCATACCGGAACCGAGGCCATCGTCTTCCAAACGCAGATCGGTTCCGCATGCCGGATCCGGGCTTTTGCCCGGTACCGATCCCATACCCGGTACGCCCAATGTCGATACCGAACGGTATGCGTATCGTGCGTTGGAAGCACATAGAGGATACTCTGCTTCTTCAGAGGATTTTAACTCCTCTGATGATTCTGATGAGTTCTCCCTTGATCTTCCTGAGGAGCCTTCTTCTCCTAACAGGAGAATGTCTCCACCAGAGAATTTGTCCTTTCAGGACTTCATCATAGAAATGGCTAAAGGTCTTTCTATTGCTTCATCCTCTGAAAAGGAACCCAGATCAAAGAAACTGGATATTTTAGGATACTCTAAGTCTCCTAAAGAGGCAGTCACCCTGCCTATCCATGAAATCCTTCACGAACACTTGATGGACTTATGGGAGGCTCCTCTAACATTGTCTCCTTCTTCTCGCAGGTTGGACACCATGTACCGTGTCCCCCCTTCTCCTGGTTTCCAAAAAACCCAGTTGCCTCACCATTCTATTGTGGTGAAGTCTGCAATGAAGAAGATAAAGAGTACCAAAAGGCACTCTTCTACTCCTCCAGGGCGAGAATGTAAGACTCTAGACTCTTTTGGCAGGAAAATTTTCCAGGCTACTATGCTTATAGCCAGGATTAATTCCTATAGTCTTTACATGGGCATGTTTCTCAGTGAAATCGCTCTAAAAGTTCGGCATTTTGTCCCCTTTATCCCTGAGGATAAGAGGGAGCAGTTCATTTCCTTAGTGAAACACCTTTTGGATATTTCAAAGTTCTCCAACAGGGCAGCTTTTGATTCCTTTGAGGGTGCTGGTAGGGCTTCGGGCATTGCTATAGCAGCCCGACGTCTTGCTTGGCTCCAGGCTTCTGATCTAGAACCTTGGGTCCTAGATGGCTTACGAAATCTGCCCTGTACAGGTGAGAACTTATTTGGTGAGGAGTGGCAAATTAAGGCCACTCAAATGGATGCAGAAAATGCCACCTTGGATAGACTTTCTAAGTCTACCTCCACTCCTGCCAAGAAGAAGTCTTTTAAGAGGCCTTATTACAAGAAGTCCAGATTTTCTACAAATACTGGCCAACAATCCTCTCAGCCTCGTTTTGCTGCTAAACGTCAGCAACCTAAACAGGCAAGGTCAAAGCCTGCGGCGTCTGCTACGCCTCAGCAGGCTCCACCCCCTCAGGGGTTTTGACTTGCCCCTAGAGAACTTAACTTTTCTGGCTCTAGAACAACCAGAGCCCCTCACCATACCCGGAAGGTTAGCTCACTTTGCTCCCAGATGGGAGCAAATTACATCAGAGCAATGGACCCTCTCTATCATCAGAGAGGGTTACAAACTCCATTTTTCCGACCTTCCTCCTTATACTATGGTGAGGCAGTTCAATTCTCCCCCATCTCTCCTGGCCCTCTTGGGTCAGGAAGTCTCCTCCCTCCTTGCCCAGGGGGCAATAGAGGAGGTCCCTCTTCTTCAACAGGGGACGGGATTCTACTCCCCTTATTTTCTAATACCAAAGAAGACAGAGGGCTTCAGACCAATCCTGGATCTGAGAGAATTGAACAAATTTCTTTTCAAGGAGAAATTCAAAATGCTTTCTCTGGGCATTCTCCTTCCATACCTTCAGAGTCAGGATTGGCTTTGTTCTCTAGATCTAAAGGATGCGTATACACACATACTCATCCACCCATCCCACAGAAAATACCTTCGATTTCTGTTTCAGGGAAAACATTTCCAGTACAGAGTACTCCCCTTCGGTCTAGCCTCTGCTCCAAGAGTGTTCACCAAATGCATGGCAGTCGTAGCTGCCTTTCTAAGAGGCCTGGGAATTTTCATATTCCCATACCTGGACGACTGGCTCATCCGAGCTCCCTCTCAGTCCCAGGCCCAAATTTCCCTGGACCGCACAAGGCGTCTTCTGCAGTATCTAGGACTGGTAGTAAACCTTCCCAAGTCTCAACTAATCCCTACTCAGTCTCTCGAGTTCATAGGGGCCCAGTTAGACACCATCACTGCAAGGGCCTACCTGCCTCAGATCAGGGCCCAACGCCTGCTGAGTTTGGCCTCCCAAGCTCAGTCCAGCAGTCATTTGACAGCCCGGGAAATGCTGCGACTTCTGGGCCACATGGCCTCCCTACGCTCGTCTGCATATGAGAGCAGCTCAATGGACCTTGGCCACCCAGTGGACTCAAGCATCTGGAGCGCTCTCCGACCAAATACTCACCTCAAGCCGTCTATTTTGGTCCCTCCAATGGTGGACATCCACCAAGAATCTGTTGTTGGGGGCCCCCTTCCAACCTTTGTTGCCCCAAGCAACCCTCACAACAGATGCCTCCCAGACAGGGTGGGGAGCTCATCTTCAGAACCTCTCCACTCAGGGCACTTGGTCTCCACAGGAGGCCACCCTTCATATCAACCTCCTGGAACTGCGAGCAATTTACCTTGCCCTCAAGGTCTTCTATACCCTCCTTGTCAACCTGACTGTCCTAGTTCAGACAGACAATCAGGTAGCCATGTTCTATATAAACAAACAAGGAGAGACAGGCTCTCTGTCGCTTTGCAACGAAGCTCTCAGAATATGGGCCTTCACCAGAGAGCATCAAATTCACCTTCTTGCAGTGTATCTTCCAGGAGTTCAAAACTCTCGTGCAGACAGACTCAGTCGAGTTCTGCTTCCACACGAATGGTCCCTACATATGGACCAGATACGCAGAATCTTTCAGGAATGGGGGACCCCGGACATAGACCTCTTTGCAAGTCCGTGGAATGCCAAACTTCCCCGGTTCTGTTCCAGAACTCAGTGTCAGGGAGCTCAGGCCCACGATGCCTTCCTCCTGCATTGGGGTCAG
Source organism: Ichthyophis bannanicus (assembly GCA_033557465.1). Taxonomy (NCBI): domain Eukaryota; kingdom Metazoa; phylum Chordata; class Amphibia; order Gymnophiona; family Ichthyophiidae; genus Ichthyophis; species Ichthyophis bannanicus. The sequence goes on from CM066035.1 coordinate 556,933,968, forward strand.
GAATTCCTCTATGCCTTTCCACCCATTCCTCTAATATCCAAGACTCTGTTCAAGCTCCAGAGGGATCACGGGACTATGATCCTCATAGCTCCCCGCTGGCCACGCCAGGTGTGGTTCCCTCTACTTCTGCATCTCTCCCAGGGATCCTCCCTGGACCTGGGAGCTGCGCCAGACCTCCTGTCTCAGGAGGAGGGGACTTTGTGGCACCCAAACCCCAAATCCCTACATCTCAGAGCTTGGTTACTGAAGGCCTAAGTCTTCAAGACTTTAATCTTTCTCAACCTGTGACAGATATCCTTCATGCCTCTAGGAAACCTTCCACGAGGCGTTCTTATGCTTTCAAATGGAAACGTTTTTCCATTTGGTGTGCTCAGCAGGGTCTTGACCCTCTAGCACTTCCTTTGAATTCCCTCTTGGACTATCTCCTGCCTCTTTCAAATGCAGGCCTTAAGACGAATTCAGTAAGGGTCCATTTGAGTGCTATTGCAGCATCCTTAAAACCTATAAATGGACAACCTGTCTCCTCTCATCCTCTTGTTTCACGTTTCATGAGAGGCCTGACTCTAACTAAACCTCCCATCCGACCTCCTCCGGTAGCATGGGATTTGAACCTCGTTCTAGGTCAGCTTATGAAGCCACCTTTTGAGCCTTTGGACTCTACCTCCTTCAAATTTCTTTCCTGGAAGGTTGTTTTCCTTATTGCAGTCACTTCGGCTCGCCGCATCAGTGAACTGCAGGCTTTAGTGGCTCATCCACCTTATACTAGGTTTCATCATGATAAGGTGGTCCTTAGGACGAATCCCCACTTTATGCCCAAAGTGGTCTCGCCTTTTCATCTTAATCAAGAGGTATATCTACCTGTCTTTTTCCCGGCTCCTCATGCATCCAGTGCAGAGAGGAACCTTCATACTCTGGATTGTAAAAGAGCTCTTGCCTTTTACCTCAACAGGACTCAACCACATCGAAAGTCTTCCCAACTTTTCGTGGCTTTTGATCCTTCTCATTTGGGACTTCCAGTCACCAAGCGTACACTTTCCAATTGGATCGCTCAGTGTATTTCTTTTGCTTACCAGAGTAAGAACATTTCTATGGAGGGCCATGTCACAGCTCACAATGTGAGGGCCATGGCCACTTCTATGGCTCATCTTCACTCTGTGTCCATAGATCAGATCTGTCGAGCAGCCACTTGGGCCTCGGTTCATACCTTCACAGCCCATTACTGCTTGGACAAGGACTCCCGCCGGGATGCCTTGTTTGGTCAGGCTGTCCTCAAACACCTGTTCCATACTTAAACAACTCCTGCCCACCTTCCCTGGATGGATGCCTGAGATCCATGCGAAGATGGTTTACCCTTGGAGGGGGATCTCCCAGGCATCTTAGCTAGGGAGTCCCCATATGTGATGACGTCTTCCTGCTTGTTCCTGGAGATAGCACAGTTACTTACCTGTAACAGGTGATCTCTGGGAACAGCAGGAATTAGTCATCACAACCCACCCACCTCCCCTAGGAGTTGTATCTCTATCTATCTATCTTCCTGTCCTCTCTCTCTATTGTCTCAGCTTTAAACTCGAACTGACGAGAGCTGGTCAGGAAGGCGGGAAGGCAGCGCGCATGTGCAGTGGGAGGCCCCAAAAGCTTTTAATCTGAAAAGCTGGGGAGCTTTCCCGCGCGGGCTCCGTCGGTACCGACGTACCCATATGTGATGACTAATTCCTGCTGTTCCCAGAGATCACCTGTTACAGGTAAGTAACTGTGCTTTCTCTGGAGGGCCATGTCACAGCTCACAATGTGAGAGCCATGGCAGCCTCAATGGCTCATCTAAACTCTGTGTCCATCGACCAAATCTGTCGAGCGGCCACCTGGGCCTCGGTTCATACCTTCACAGCCCATTACTGTTTGGACAAGGACTCCCGCCGGGATGCCTCGTTTGGTCAGGCTGTTCTCAAACACCTGTTCCATTCCTAATCAACTCCTACCCACGTACCCTGGTTAGATGCCAGAGATCCATGGGAGGAGGTAGAGTCCTTTTCAAGGACACACAACATGGGGTTTCTCCCTGGCATCTACAGCTAGGGAGTCCCCATATGTGAAGACTCATTCCTGCTTGTTCCTGGAGATAGCACAGTTACTTACCTGCAACAGGTGATCTCTGGGAACAGCAGGAATAAGTCTTCACAACCCACCCACCTCCCCTAGGAGTTGTATCTCTCTATCTATCTTTCCTTTCCTCTCTCTCTCTTTGTCTCAGCTTTAAAACTCGAACTGGAGAGAGGCGGTTGGGAAAGGCGGGAAGGCAGCACGCAGGATGCTCCCAAAAGCTTTCTTACTGGACGCTGGGGAGCGTTCCTGCACAGGCTCCGTCGGTACCGACGATACCCATATGTGAAGACTTATTCCTGCTGTTCCCAGAGATCACCTGTTACAGGTAAGTAACTGTGCTTTACTGGTTAGTCATGTTCAAAATATCTCTCGGTTTCTTACTCGTGCTACCCTGGACTGTTTTGAGTCTGTTAGCAAAACCTCTGCTATAGCCATAGGGGCACGACGCATGGCCTGGCTCCAAGCTTCCGACTTGGATAAATGGGTACAAGAAAGACTGGGACATACTCCTTGTACTGGGGAGATCTCTTTAACAAAGAGACTTTACGCCAAGCTGCTCAGTTAACCACTGACACTATTGCTTTCAAAGGATTGTCAACACCTTCCTCTATCCCAGGTGGTAGGAAATCTTCTACCAAACTTTATTCCCCCAAGGGGAAAAGTTTTATTCATTCTCTACCCATCATACAGCTGTTTCCAAACAAGGGAAACATCAAACCAGGCTAAAGAAACCACAACCTCAACCGCTTCAGCAAACCCAGCAGCCGCAGGGTTGCTGATAGACTCTTCACGGAATCCTTCTTTCCTGTTTTGAGGTTTAGAACCTGTAGTTTGCTTCTTCTCATTACAAGCATCTACATCGGTTCCATCCTAAATTTTACACATGTCTCTCTTTAGAGAGACATCCTAACTTTTAGCTCATAGAGCTTCTTAAGATGATTATGCTTTAAAGGTAGTAAAGTTACTCCTCTTCCTCCTAAGTAGACAGAGGAGTAACAGCTGTCAATAAGGTTGCTATGCCTTTACCTTTGACATTTTCTCCTGTATCAGCATGTCTTATATTACTTTTTCAAAGATTTTCTCCATCGTAAGTCTTTTTTCAACTCTGCCCCTGTTACTAAGACATTTTGATCTGCAAGAGTGATACCATTTAACTGAAGGCTTATCCCTAAGCCCCTGAGTTTTCTTTTCAGAGTTGTCTCCCCCTTGCATTCTTGTTTTGTGGCAGCTTCTCAGACAATGACGGAGTCTTACCACTCCTACTTATGTCTGTAGGACTTTTTCCAATCTTGGGACCTAAGATTGGTCTGCTGCCCTAACAATAGTTAGAAGTGCAGGGGCTCTTAGTGGTTAAACTACTAACTTGCTGACCAAGCAACCAGGGCTTGATCTCCAATAACAATCTTTTCTGGCCTTAGTACTAAGTCCCAGACAGACTAAGAACCTTTTCTGGTTATTGTTGCAGACACATCAGCATACCTTCTATCCTTAGCCTTCTCCAATCCTTGGGCTTTGGCGGAGTAGTTCAGGTTACATACTGGCTCTTAAACAGCCAGTTTTTTCTTCTAATCAACCTGAAACATGCTCTCTGCATCTCTACGGAGCAGCTCTGCACTATGGGCCCTTGCTAGAGAGCAAATAATTCCAGATGGTTGGGAAGGGCTTTACCTAGTCATGACTACTGGGTTCTCCCTACCCTTACCATTTCCATTAAAGTCTCCTTCTACAATAAAGGACACAGGCCTTTTAATTACGTGAAGACCTAAAGAATTACTCAATTCCCTGGGTTGGTTCACATCTCCAGTGGACCCCTTCACCGGGGATGGTTTTCTTTTCGTAACAGCCAGTCCTTGTCTTGTATTTTCCTTCCACCCTCAATTCTTCATAGGGAAATTCATATTGAGCGCAAGAATGCATGATACTCATTTTGCCCTCATAGAAGGGTAAATATGGTATCTCATTTCATTGCGTCTTCTCTCCAGCTGCCATACTGGAGTTATGGAAGGATCCAGACTTACTGCCTGCGGATTAAAAGCATCCTCTGCATTTTTCCACGTAGGCCTCCATTCCTGGTTATTCAAGGGCTAGAATTCTTAGAGGACTCTAGACTTCTCCTTGTCAGTGAGAGCACTCCCTTAGCTCTCCCACTCATACCCAGGGAGAATGGATTCTCTAAACATCTCCTCAAGCAGGTATTTCCCTTCTTGTTAGGTACATCTGAAGTCCTCCATGTACCATCTTTTTTCCTAACTGACTTCAGTTAGGAAGGACATTCTGAATCTTCAGAAAATAGGAGGCTACAATGCCTCATACTTCTGTCCTTCTTTGTCATCGGATATAGAGAGGTCTTCAATACCCCTCTTCTCCTATAAGAACTATGTCTCTTTAAGGTCAAAGGAGCTTCAGACTTATCTAATAGGGACTTCCGCGTTTCCCGCAAAAGTCCTGCCTCATTGAACTACCCGTCTCCGCTGGGACTTTTTCTCGCCCTAAAGGTTCTGACCTCAACCTGTCTTTTGCACAGTTTATTACCTCTGCTCTACATTGAGGTACTCCTTGAGGATATTCTGCTAGCTCATATTAGCAGATCCATATGAACCTCCATAAACTTTTTACAATACCTCCAGGTGAGGTCCATATTGGTATATTGTAGTTCAATATTTACTACTAGATATTATCTACACAGGGTCTCCTATCTAGGCGTCCTGTTTGGTCCAGCTGTTTCATAGCACATCTTTTTAGTTCAACTCCTACCCTCCATCCCCAGGATGCCTGAGGTTCTGTCGAATAGCATGGCCTTCTCAGATTCGCAACATGCTGTGACTCCTCCAGGCATCTTAGCTTGGGAGTCCCCATATGTGAAGACTCATTCCTGCTTGTTCCTGGAGATAGCAGTTACTTACCTGTAACAGGTGATCTCTGGGAACAGCAGGAATAAGTCATCACAACCCACCCACCTCCCCTAGGAGTTGTATCTCTCTATCTCTATCTTTCCCCTCTCTCTCTCTCTTTGTCTCAGCTTTAAAACTTAACTGAGGAGAGGCCGTTGGGAAAGGCGGGAAGGCAGCACACAGGCGTGGTGGGATGCTCCCAAAAGCATTCTAATTGGACACTGGGGAGCGTTCCCGCACAGACTCCGTCGGTACAGACGTACCCATATGTGAAGACTTATTCCTGCTGTTCCCAGAGATCACCTGTTACAGGTAAGTAACTGTGCTTTCCCAGCAGATACTGCACTGGAAATGCAGAGCGCGAAGTCCGACAGCGGTCTGGATGCAGCTAGCAGCAGCCATTGAGGAGGCATTAAGTAGCACCCTCGCTGTGCACTGTATTGCTGAGGCCTGTGGTATCTGCACGTTGCAGACACGCCCACTCTCTGTCCTAATCCTAGCCACTCAGACAGATAATGCACTTTCTGTGCTATCTGCGTTTTGCACATTATCTGCCACCTTTACAATTAGCGCAGCTTAGTAAACATCCCCCATAGGTGCCTCTTTATCTTTATAAAATGCGTATCTTCTCTATCTCCAAATGTAGGGGACCTGTTATAAAATTACTCTCTAGTTTGGTATTTTATAATGATAGTATGCACCTGCAATGGCACTTTTATCTGTCAGCCTTTACACCTGCTCAGCCTCATGCATAACTCCCAACTAGTCTTTGGGATGAAGAACTTGGAGACATGCATAATGGTGATTTGATCTATTAGAATTTTTATTCTACCTTTACAATCACATTAAGGTGGGTTACAATCTTGCATCAAATATGCATAAAATAAACAACAAAAAGTAACATTTGATGTTGCCTAAAATGCACAATAAATAACAAAGACAACAACAAAAGAATTTCAATATACATAGTGCAAAACATTCATATTAAACCCCAAAATATAAATTTCATAACCTTTTAATATCAAAGCAATATACAATCAATGTTACTTTCAAATTCTGACTCACTAAGAGTGCAAAACTATGAGTAAAAAATGTACTGGGATCTTCAATGTTAAACATGGTCACCGGCATATTTGGCGAGTGCTACCACTGAATGCCCCAATGCAATTAGGGCATTCTGGGGGACGGAGCAGAGGCGGCACCCAGGGATAAGTGGCATTGAATATCCAGGTCGCCCAGCAGCAATATTCAGTCGCTTCCCGGTTATCCCTATCACCTGAAAGGATTCCCTAACTTTGCTGCAGAAGCTCACCGGCTAGCAGCTGAATATCGCCACTGCCCAGTTAGCTTCTCGGCTATCCGGCCGACCTGGATATTCAGTGGCATTGGCCAGAAGTGGCCCTGACATTAAATATCCGGGTCGTTAGTTCAGCGGTGATGGCTAGCCACTTTAGCAGCACCAGCCGCCGCTGCTGAACATCGGGCTCATAATCTTTAATTTCTTCCCGCATCTTAGTTTTTCTCATTCCTAGCTTCCAGCTGAAGATCATTTCAGATACTGTGGACTTGCTAATCTAAAGTCTGCTTTCTAGTCCTACTCAATTTAGGAGCATGTTTACTAAAGTGCGCTAATGCGCACTAAGCAGTTAGCATGGACCTCTGGTAATGGGTGCTACACGCTAAAAACAGTCTGTGGTAAAAATCCTGAGCTAACTGCTTAGCACGCGACTAGGCGGGGTCTGGGCAGAGAGTGAGTGAGTGTGGAATAGCACATTGTGGTTAGCATGGGGGAATTAAAGTGTGCTAATTATCAGTGTTGCAGATAGCCAAGGTGCACTTCTGTTTCCTCAAGAGGTGGCGTTAAGTACACCCTAGTTAATTGAGAATGATGCTGCGGCGTGTTACGCAACATTTCAGTGCAGTAAGTGCCAGAACATCCTGGGCACGCTCCTGACCGTTAACACGTAGCGGTTGCCCTTAATTTGCATGTGCTTTTTGCTATTAACATGCAGTAAGTGCAAAAGCTTTCCACACTTTAGGAGCAGCCTTCATAATCTCATCTGAGATGACTGAAGAGCCCTAATTGTTTCATAATGCACTTCAGCTAAAGGTTGTGGTAAGCCTGTGAACCAGGCACATGGCTTTGAATTTAATTCTCATGTCAACCGGCAGCCAATGCAGCCTCTTCAGCAATGGATTAACAAGGTCATGCTTAGCTGGCTGGTGAATAAAGTACCAGCCTCATTTTAAATCACTTGCAATTTTTTCAAATATTTGAGGCTGAAAATCCTCACTACAGTGAGCTATAATGAGATTTGTAGACCTCTTTGAATCCAAATTCACCTCCGCACAGCCAAATTTTGCCCTTCTGAGGAAGGCTTCCTAATTGCTGGCCACTGCGGAGGTAATTTTATTAGGCACCGCCTAGATTTAGGTGGCAAGCATCTGCCTAAATGTCGGTATTTCAGTCATTTTGCCCGAGTGGCTATTTACATGTGCAAATGACCTCTTACACAATATCATTTAGCCTGAAAGTATATGCCTTGTTTGCATGGCGCATAGTTTCACTGTGGGTATGGCTGGAATTTGGGAGGAGCATAGGCGAAGCATACAAGTATGTGTATAGATTGTAAACTGATATAATTTACACACGTTCTTGACAAATCTAGGCACAGACATTTATGCACCTTAATTTAAGGCACATTTCCGGCTGCACCTAGCCAGTCAGGCTTTCAGGATAACCACAGTGGATATGCATGAGAGAGATTTGTATGCACTGCCTCCATTGTCTGTAAATGTCTCTCGTACACATTCATTGTGGGTATCCTGAAAAGCAGACTGGCTAGGGGTGTCCCAAAGACAGGGTTGAGAACCCCTACACTAGAAATGTATAAAGAAAAGTAGGCGCCTACTGTTCTTTATAAAATAGGCTTAAAATCGGTTCATGTTGGCTGCCTTAAACTAGGTAGGCTTCTTATTATATAATTACCCTCCACGCCTGCAAGTTTATACAATGCACCTCCTACATGCAGATGCTGCGGCTTTTTATAAAATCGTGGGATATGTGCATGACGCCCACATATATGTGCATGTTTCTATTTTTTGTATGTTTCTATTTATAAAATAGCCCTCTCTCTTGTGCATCGTGCCAAATATATGTGAATTTTCAGCGGCTCTATATGTATTTTGAAGAAGGCTTAGCTCTCACCCAGCCTTTTAAGAAATATTTGTGTAATTTGAAATGGGCAATCTTAGATGTTCATTTCCACACCTACATGGCCTATACAAAGTTGTACTATATGGAGGTTATTTTAGAAGCCTTAGTTGCTATTTCCCCATGGAAAATCCGGCACTTACATGTGGCAATGAAGTTTTATAAAGGGCTACATTTAGTGTGGGTGTCCATAATGGGGCTGAATTTATAAGGCACACGAGGAAAGTGACATGCTAGTTATGTGTGTAAGTCCCTGCGTATGTAAATGGTCACTTTAGATAGTCACCACTCTAAGTATGCATGCAAGTCCTGTACTTTTAGTTTAGCATTCCACCAAGTGGAGCCTAAATTTGCACATGTAAGTTATGAAATACAGCATGAAAGTTTATGAACAATCTGGGTGGGGCATTTATACCTGCCCTAGGATAGGCATAATTGCTGTGACTAGATTGAAGCACGTCTTTTAGCCCCTATTTTATCAAGTCAAATACCCACGTACTTCACTTTATAAAATAGGCCCCAAATATGCGCATGGCAATGAGCATTAACTGCGTGGGAGCTTATAAAATTACCTTCAATAAGTAAAAATCACAAGGAGGCCCATCAAAAGCATGGCTAAGGCGTGGCTGGAGACGGACCAAAAATCTACATGTGTATTCTGCATTTCATATAGAAAATGCACTTATATAGCCAAAATTGTGTATGGCAGAGTTTACAGCTGCTCCCCAGCACATACAGGTTTTTAAAAAGTGCTAGTTTACGGGATGGATTAAGGGGGGGTTATCCTCTTTAATTTATCATTGTTTGATTCCCCCTCCAAACGGAATTAAATTAAAGATAGTGTCCTCTGTAGTTATTTGGTGGCATTTAAATATATAGATTTGCAGAATACCAACTAACATGTGTAACTTACAGATCGAAGTTGCTGAGTTGCCTCCGTTTGATTTTTCCCATCTGTAGATTTGTAAAATGACCGCTCCGGCAGTACTATATGGGTAAATACACGTGCCCTCCTGCACATTCTTATACATATTTTAAAAACAAGCTTCACGTTTCTAAAATACCACCGGAATTGTGAACATCCTGACCTTGACGTCTCAATTCTGCTCGCCATGTGCTATCTCAAAATTTGCCTTCGTCTAAACCGTTGTGCTCTAAGGGGCATGTTTACTGAGAGTCACGTCAGTAGCACACATTTGGGCTGTGCAGGCACCCATGCCAACTTCAAGGGGGGTGTCTGCTGTTGGTGTGATGCAAACACACGACATTTGTACGTCACTGATATTATTCTACCTTGTGGTTTTGGGCTGCTGACAAAACTCTTTAGTGTGTGACAAATTCTGGCGATACATCCCTTTATCACTGAGGTGGCATTAAGTGCACCTACGCTAATGGCGACTATTGCAGTTAGAGTGCGACCATTATGACCACGCTAACTGTGATGCGTGGTCAACGCCCATGTTCCATCCCTAACCTGTGCTGTCTCCATCCCTACTAGCGTGGGATATTCAGCGTGGGACACCACACTAAAGTTTAGCACAGTTTAGTAAATCTTGTTTTTAGGGCAATGAGAAGAAAGATCCTGCTTTATTTAAAATGTATTTGCTTTTGAAATCCACACAGGAGGCATTTTTATGTATGCCCACTCTTCCTACTGTTCTTCTGGCAGGGGCAAGCGAAAATACTTTTTAGGTGTTGACTTGCCCAGAATGAAGATTTTTCCTAGGAAAGCTGCATTATAAGTAAATAGCATGCTTTTTAAATATTTCATTAAAGCCTATATTTTTAAATTAGCTTTGTTTTAGCACTCTATTTAATACAGCTAACATCATAGCATTCCTAGGTATTCAGACTTAAATAGTATAATTTACAGCTGTTGGGTACAGTTTGCATTTGTCCAATGTTTGTTCCACATTTTATCCTGCTGATCTGTCGTTCCATTCATGGTATGAGTTATTTTTTTGGTTAACACAACTTCACCTAGCTGGTCTCACCAGTGTGCCAATCTAAGGTTCTCTTTCGAAAACTGAGCTATAGTATGCCGGGTGGCATGCATGGATATATCATGTTGCAAGCCTTTTGTCTCTGGAAGATAGGTAGGGATCAGCGAGAGACCACTTTATGAGGTGTTCTTTTAAAATGTCTGTTTCAGTCTCTCCTTATGACCTGCACACTTTGAGACCGGTCCATCTTATATAAATATGGGATCAAATGAGTCTGCAGTTCCATCAATACAAGGGTGACGCTGACCTCAAACTCTGTAAAGAATAGTTGGTAACTGCACATATGGCGTTAAGACCATGCCATCAGCTTCAGCCTTCTATAACACTTGGCAGAGACGGAATGCGTTTAATGCCCTGGTCCACCTCGTTGAGTGACATATGTTTATGTTTATTTATTTTATATACCGCTAAACAATAAAACAAATCAAAAATACAGAGAGCCAGCGGCAGAAGGTGAAAAGGAAATTACGATAATGGATAGGAAAGCAAAATAGTAGATTCACACAACAAGACAGGAGAGGAGAGAAAGAAGAAGGGGAATCGAGAGAATAGGGTTACACGGATGGGGCGGGGAGGTCAAAGGCAGTGGTAAAGAGGTGGGTTTTCAGACTGCTTTTAAAGGTGGTGTGCTCCAGCTGGATAGAGGAGGGTAGAGAATATGCAGCTTGTTGTTCCATTTGCTCATCAGACTCAAAGCTGAGCCCTATCCTTGCTCTATATCTGTGATGCATTTGTAGCTCACTGCTTTTATTTTACGTTCTGGTTTGGGGCTGCTAAAAAAACCTCTTTAGTGTGTTACAGTTTCTGGATATCCACCTGTTATCTTTGAGTTTTCTCAGTGTGCCCCGCTACTGTATGTGCGTACCTTTTGTGATGTTTCCTTTAGTTCCCAGAGAGATACAGAGCCCCCATCTTGCCACGGCTGCTACATTTATTTATTCCGCTTTGCTGTCACTTCCACATGTCAGCATAGAAAGTTCAGTAAGACAATGTTTCCATGTGCCGTGGTCAACATTATAGGCATTCTTGCATTTTAGGTATGTTGTGTACAATATCTTGAGAAATAATTGGAAATAGGCGAGCTGTATGTCATCATAATATTGTAATAGTATGTTCAAAGATATAGAACAAGAAAAAAAACGATGTCTGTGCAACTTAGACGTAGTTATTTCTGAGAAAAAAAATATGACCTGGCAGAATTAATGGCACCCTTCACTAATAGTTGGTTGCATAACCCTTGGCAGTGATGACAGCCTCCAAATGTTTCTTGTAGCCATCTATAAGTTTCTCTCACTCTTCAACTGCGATTTCTTCCAGCTCATGGATGTTTCCAGGATTCCTTTTACCATTGGCAGATTTCAGCTCTTTCCAAAGGTTCTTGATTGGATTGAGATCAGAACTTATCGCTGACTAGTTTAAAATAGTCCATTTGTTCCTTTTTAATCATTCTTTTGTACTTTTGGATGCATGTTTTGGGTCACTGACCTACTGGAGGACCCATGACCTTCAACCCAGATGTAGCTTTCTGACACTAGGTAGCACATTTCACTCCAAAATGCCTTGGGTAGTCCTCTGACTTAGATTCCTTTAATATTTATTTAGACAGTTTTGTATACCGCCTTATCCTTCAATCAAAGCGGTCACAACACAATTGGGGGATACATTTAACACACGGGGATATGAGACACATACACTAATACTTACAGGGAACATGGGCAATGGAGGGTTAAGTGGCTTGCCCAAGACCACAAGGAGCATCTGTGGGACTAGAAACCCCAGTCCTTCCGGCCCAAGGTTGCTATCCTCTAGTGGGATTTGAACCCCCGACCTTCCGGCCTGAAGTACCTTGCCCCAACCACTAGGCTACTCCCCCTATGTTCCAGGCCTCCAGTTCCTGGGGCAGCAAAACAGCCCCACAATGTTGTGGAAACTCCACCATATTTATCTGTAGGAAGAGTATTTTATTCCTTATAAGCTTCATTTCTTTGTCTGTAAATGTATCGCTGATTTGCATTGCCAAAGATCTCAAGTTTGGTTTCTCTGTCCACGGAACATTTTCCCAGAAGGACTGTGGTTTCTCAAAGCGGGTTTGGGCAAAGATCAGGCGTGCCTTTTTATACTGTCTTTGGCATCCTCCTTGGCCTTTGCCCATGAAATCCTTCTTTGTTTACTGCACAGCATACGATGCAGGTTGAAATCACCACTCCACATTGCTCCAGATCAGCCTTCAGCTCTTTGGATGTTGTGATGTTTTTCCAACAGTTTGCACTAACCTTCGAAGACCTCTTGAATTAATTTTCATCTTTCCACTACATCCTGGATGGTTCTTGACTGTTCCATGAACAGAAAACTTCTTAACACTGCAAACTGTAGACACAGGAATCCCAAGGTCTTTGGAGATGGCGTTGTACCCCTTTGAGGTTTCATGTTGGATGATAATGGCTTTTCTGATGGTCTCAGGCAGCTCTCTTGTCTTTACTATTGTGAAAATGGAACAGGGCGTGAATGTGGTCATTTTAAACATTAGAACATCATTCATTGGTTGATTCAAGTCATGTGAATACTGACAATTGATCATAAGTGCATCTAATTTTACTGCAATAGTAATGTGGTTCTTGTTTTATTTGATTCTTTTATGTGTCAAATATATGTGCGTATATAGTCCAAAGCCATTTCACTGACTACTTTTTTTAGGCGATAGTAGACATTAAGGGGTTGAACTGCAAGGGTGCCAGATCACGACTGTATGCCTTCAGACCACATCAAATGTGCCACGGAAAAAAATTACCACTGCCTGATGCTCAGCTGCAGACCAGCACCCAGGCTCTCAGCAACTAAAAGTAATAAGAGACCCCAGCGATATGCAGAAGACCTCTCCTGAGCACCTGTATCGTCGCTTATGCTTCTCGCCTTCCTAGGTGCTGCATGAGTCACTGGTGTGCGGGAATTAACAGGCAGCATGTAGAGAACAAATAGCTGTGCCTTGCTTTGTGCAGCTCGCATCAGCTCCTCCTGAGCTTTGTCCTTTGACGCTTTCCAGCATCTGACGGGGCTTCCCGTACTTCCATAGCTTTTCATTTGGCCACATGATTCCTCTCGAAGGTTCACACTGCCTGCTCTCAGAGACTGGTGTGCTGCACAATGTTTTGGAAAATACAGGCGTACCTTGGGCTTTAAAAGGTTGGAAGACACCAGGATAGGATGCCATTGGGTTTTGAACTAGCAGCACTATTAGTAGCAAGCCAGCTTCTGACATTCCAGAGTATTTACACACCACACTCCAAACGAATAGTATGAGGTACTTATAGGGGATTTTTGCCTTAGGAGTCTATGAAGAGAAGAGGCACTACCTGGCAATGTCAACAGTAATGGCAAGTCTATAGTCTCCCTTTGGACTTTTTTTTAACTGGACCTGTGAAAGAGAAACTTATCCTTTCAGGCAGGCTAAGTGAACCACCGAATAATACGCACTACTAAGAGATAATTCCATCACTCCCCCCCCCCCCCTCCGTGCTTTGGTTTACATAATGAGGGACATTTTATAACAGGTGGGAAGGCCAAGTAGCTGCCTATTTTATAAAGTGCCTATGGGTATGTTTACTAAAGCGCTTTAGGCTTTTGCAGCTAACACTATCTGTTGGGGGCATGTACAGCATTTCCCCAGTAGATAACGCATTGAAATTGCGGAGAGTTTGCCACCACTGAATTGTGGATGCAGCTAACGCCACTCATTGAGGTGGCGTTATAAGCACACACGCAGTCTGCAGCTTTGCCAGTTACCATGTTGAGTATGTACACGGTAACCACACATTGCTGAAATGCCCACTGTCCGCCCATATCTTGCCCGCTCCAGCAGTTAGTGTGAGATCTACAGATAGCATGAAAAAATGCTGTTATCTGCAATTTCCCTATTTTATTTGTTAATGCACCCAGATAACATGCGCTGTCTGCTGCATTAACAAGTAATGCCCCTAAGTGTCTTTATCAAATACTAGGGATAAACTGGTAGGAAATCATGGCTCAGTTGAAACCACAAACATTTATGCTTCCTCAAGGGCAGGTGTGTTTTGTGCATAAAGTACATGCATACATGCATCTTTTATAAAATACCGGTATGCGCTCTGCCCATACTCTACACCAAAACATGCCGACGCCCAGGTCACATAAAAGTCCATGCTATCTTGTCATTTTGCATTTCACATGTGTAACCCCTGGGCAGGGCCGGCCCAAGGGTTTCTGCCGCCTCAGGCAGAAGCCCTGGCCATGCTGCTTCCCCCCCCCCCCCACCTTCTGAGCTGCCCCCCACTGCTGCCGGGTTGCTAGGATGGCTCAGTTTGGTGCAGCAGGCCATCTACTTAGGCACACATGACTTGCTGCTTCTGATCCCCGCCGGACACAACTTCCTGTCGGAGGGGGGTCAGAAGCGGCAGACCGTGTGTGCTGAAAACACATGGCCTGCCACCCAAAGAAGTCTGCCGCCCTACGCTACTGCCCCACCCACCTAGTGGATGGACTGGCCTTGCCCCGGGTGCTTTTATAAAAGTCCCTTTATGCACATAAAAGAGGGCTTTACAAGCAGGAAATGTTTATAACATTACCCCTAAGGTGTTTCGACAAATATAGCTATCCTGTTATATCAAATGAAACTGGACATTTCACTTTTAATTGAGGGAAATATCTCTTGGAGAATTTTACAAGAGATATGTTGAACTAAATGCAAGAATTGCAGAAGAAGAAGAATCTTCATTACATTTCAAATTTACGATTAACTGAAATATCTCCAAGCAAGCGCAGAAGGCCTTGTGACTTGCTGACCAGGAAAACAAACCACTCATGAATAATCACTTTGAAAGGGCTTCTAGCCTTTAGAGTCCATGCAGTGCACTTGGGGTTTTTGCCAGTCCTTACCTGAGCACGGGTCATGCAGCCAGCTGCAACAAAAGAGCTGGAGAGGATAAGTAGCTGTCAGTCATACACAGCTGAATGAAGCTTCTCAATAGCATGTATTTCTAAGACCAGCTATTGCCTCTTCAAGGCTAAAGCTGTTCAAAAAGAAAAAGGTTCTCTTTAGCTCACTTTGCACTTGGTTGTCACAACTGATGTAGCAGTTACACAACCTCATATAGTATTTCAGTCTTTCCCCCTTCTTTGTGCTTGCTGGGTGTCAGCTGGCTTCAGCAAAGCCAGCTCCAAACCGACAGGGTTTACATATTAAAAATCTTTTCTCCGAGTCCTTGCTCACCAAAACAAACTCGAGCAAAACATATAAAAGGAAAAATCCCTCTCGTCCCCTAATAACCCGCTTGCAGTGAGACGCCAGGAAGAGAGCAGGGGAGGGAGATGCCCTCACCCACGGCCGGTGCAAGGATTGCAGGCTGCCTAGGCAGGCAGGAACCACAACACAGCAGCGGAGACCTTGGTAAACACTGCGTCATGCTTCCTTTGCCATTGCCACCTCTGTTGCTCTGGAAAGGGGGGGGGGCCGGCAGTGGGTGCCCCCAAAGACCCAACGCTCTAGGCCACTGCCTAATTTTCAAATGGTAGTGCCAGCCATGCCCTCACCACTATGACTAGTCAGCCTAAGTCACACCTTCCACTCGTACCTACCCCAAACAAACAAGCAGAAATGAAAAGCTCATGGCATACCAGCTAACTCTCTTTCCATAGTTTGTTCGCCTGGATGGGACAGAAAGGCAAACATTCTGGCGTTTCCACCTCTGTTTCTTCACCGGGTTCCTCTGTGGCAGGCTGGTGCTAGAGTAAGCTCTATCAAGACTTTTAAACTTCTCCCTGCTGAGTGTACTCAATGGGCTTCCAGGCTTCCAGAAGAACTCTCTACTTGCATCGTCCCCCCCCCCCCCCCATCTCCAGGGTTATGGCGGATTCCCTGCCTACTAAGGACTGACCAGGAGCTTCCCTAGATCCTAGGGAGCATTGACAATTCTATTCCTGATGCCAGGAGGCAATCCTGGTTACAGGCACTGTCCCTAAATCATCTCTTCCTGAGGCAGGAAGTGCATCTTGCTGCTTTATACAGGAGGATTCCTTGCCACAGTGCCTATTGAAGCATAGAGCATACTATTAAGTGATAATGTGCACTGTTAGCAATAGTGCCTGCTGTTGCACAGCAGTGCTTACTAGTAACAAAATTACTCTAAAATGAAAATTTAAAAAAAACAAAACTAAATGAAAAAATCCACAAATGACACAAGAAACTAAACAAATTGAATTTGTTTCTGCTTGCACACTCTTTTATCTGTCTCATCCATATTCTTCTTGCATATTAGAGCTATAGTAGTATTAGTCAACATATCAGTAGAGGCCAGAGGAGTCTAGAATTTTCTAAATCTTTCGGGTCTGGCAGAAGATTCTGCATACGTTCCTTGTGGAAATTAATATGATATCCACCTGGACTGGGATTTTCCTGCTGGTAGATTGCCAATGGCCCTCTGTTATCTTGAGGATGGCGATAGGAATCTTTAATCTGTTTGCTGCCTCCTCAGCTATTTTAGGGAACTTTATTTTGTCAAAAAAGGCCCTAATGGTATCAGTTGTCTTATTCCCTTTATTGCTGTACATCTCTGAAAAAATGGGACAGCATGACATCTTACTCATTTGAGCTGCATAATTTTCCTCTTTGGTGTATGGTGCTTGTCATTAACGTTTTTTTTATCACCTCAACCAATAAAGAACCCATTTTATTTCTATAACAGTGCGGCCTTGAAAACCTGAATGTTATTTCAATTTTGTCGTTCAAAGTACTTTTACTTTAATGATTATGCAATTTAATTTTAGCTGGTTTTAATTTTTTCTTGTAGTGCTGACTGATTGTATTCTTTATTTATATTTGACAGTTCTTGTTTCTATCTTATTTGCTGTGGATTTTTAACAATTATCATGATTTTATATTCATATACTCCTACCTTGACCATTGGAAAGGTGGTTTATAAATCTGAGAATTAAAATATGTCGTTATTGTTATTTTAGAACTAGTCCATGCCTGTGCTTAAAATAACATTAGACCCTTTGAGCCCAATTTTCAGCAGGCCATCTAAAAAATAATTTGAAACATCTCATCTAGAAGAGCACCATTAAATATACCAGTATATGTAGATGTTTTGCTGTATGTATCAATTATTATATATATGCCATACCTAGAGGGCCTCCATTGCAAGCAAGGTAATTCTGTGGCTCTTGAATAGAAATTCTCTGGCTGAGAGTTCCCAAAGGGGGCTATTATTATTTTTAATAGATATGAACTGAAACGCCTACAGTTCATCCAGAGCACTGCTGCCAAACTGTTATTCCACACCTCCTGGTCTGACCACGCCACTCCTCTACTAATCCATTTGCACTGGCTCCTCATCCACTACTGCGTTCAGTTTAAGATACTTACCCTGGTCCATAAAGCTCTTCACTCCAGCTCCCCACAATATCTTTCCGCACACATCATACCCCATATGCCACATCGGGCCCTCTGCTCCATCCACATGAATCGCCTTCACCTTCCATTCCTCTCGCAGGCTCATTTAGAATCCAGCTGCCACTCTACATTTTATTTCCTCAACCCCTCCTTATGGAACAATCTCCTTCCTGACCTCCGACTAGAATCCTCATTTCCCAGATTCAAGGCACAGCTCAAGTCCCATCTGTTTAGCCAAGCCTTTGGTCTCCTGCCTTGATCACCTCATCCCTCCTTATTCATCTCCACTCCTCCCTCCATCCCTAACTTTTTATTTCATCGCTGCCTTTGTATCTTCTCTTCCTTTCCTGTATTTTATTGGAATTCCTCCTTTTATTTTCTGAATGTTATATTATTTGATTTTATTTTAAACCACCCTGATGTTCACTCAAAGGATGGTATATCAAATTTTAATAAGTGAAATGAATAACTTTTTCTGCTGCATTGCCTATTGATTTATTTTTGTAGCTGTATTGCAGAATGGGATTTTTTGTGGTCTTAGGCAAAGCTTTATTTCTGCTGCTATAGTTTTGGGGTTTTTTTCTTCTCTATCCTTCAGGTTCAAAGAGGAAGGCAAGGTCTTTGAAGTCACTGCACTCCTCAAATGTTGGATTCGTCCCTTCCCACCCCAGTTCCCAGCCACCTGATGTGAGACGTTTTGCTATATAGGGCAACCCAACAATTAGCCTGTTGACAAAGATAAAACATTTTGTTATTGGTTGGAAAGAAAAATCTAGGAAAAAAATAGTTCCACATTTAGATATCTGCTAAAAGTAAATGATTTGATATACTTGACGGACCGTTGATTAGGTAATTTTACAAAGGGAACACATTATTAGGCTATATAACTTAAACACATATAGCAGATTTTAATAACTTAAAGTGATAAGTATTTGTTTAGCAAGCACACAGGACTACATACAAGGGCATAGAACAGAGCTGTTAGAACACCCATAAAAGAAGCTAGCTGCTTTTTGTCTTAAAGGACAGCTGAGGAAAAGTTAGAGACTTTGGTAGGTCTTTCTCATTTTCTTCAATAGGTACCAAAGCTCCAACAACTGAACTATGGCTGGGAAAAATCATGCTGCCAAAGCTGTGCCCCCGTGTCAGCTCTCGTGAAACAAGTGGAAGAGCTGAGAGAAGATGTGTGAGGCTCAGAAGCATTCATTGATGGGATTCTTTTTAAGGCATCCATTTCTGACACAGGTGAAGATGGTATGCTACAGAAAGAAGAGAGTTGGACATGACTCACCAGACCTTATAGAATCGACATTCCAACTGCACCATCCCTCGAACTGAAGAACTGGTATGCAGCCCTGGAAGTGGAGGAGGCAAAATCATCCCAAGGACAGGAAGAACCAGAGCTCAAGTTGCAGAATCGGTGACCACAAGAAAGCAAAGGTTAGTGGTGGTTGGTGACTCTCTTCTGAAGGATACTGAAGCATACATCTGCCAACAAGACTTGATGTCCCGGGAGGTGTGCTGTCTGCCAGGTGCCAAAATGCGAGATGTTATGGAGAGTTTACCAAGACTCATCAAGCCCACTGAGTATTTTCTGATGCTGCTCATCCATGTTGGCAGAAATGTTATTGCTAGGTATCCCTCCAGGGCGTAGCAAGAGTGACTTCATGGCTCTGGGAGAGAGGATGAAGCAGATAGGTGCACAGGTGGTGCTCTCCTCAATCCTTCCTGTTGAGGGTAAAGGCCGAGGCAGAGAAGTTCACATACTAGAAATGAATGCCTGGTTATGTGGATGGTGTTATCAAGAGTGTTTTGGTTTCCTGGATCATGGGATGATTTTCCAAGGGCTACTGAGCAGAGATAATGTCCACCTATGCAAGAAGGGTCAGAGTGTCTTCTGCAGCAGACTGGCTAACCTACTGAAGAGGGCTTTAAGCTAGATTCATTGGGGATGGGTGAAGAAAACCCCCAGGTAAGTAAAAGATCTCAAGCAAGTAAAACGTTAAATACCTCTGTAGAAATGGGTAAAAGGAGCAACATCTGGAAAGCAGTGTGCATTAATATCTGTAGTATGAGATGTTGAGGTTTTAATGGAAGAGGCTGACTTGGATTTAGTGGCAATAAAGGAAGCATTATTCATGGAGAACCATTGTGGCTGGGATGTAGTTATATTGGGTTATTTATTTATTTATTTATATTTATTTATTACTTTTATATACCGCGCTCTTTAAAATCATTTGTGCATATCGATATATCAGATATGCCTTTACAGAAAACAGGGATACAACTTGGATTTCAACTTGGGTAACTATTTACAATATCTACAATTCTGTACAACATATATATATTTATAATTTATTCAGGAAGAACAGGGTAGGAAGAACGAGAGGAAAAGTGACACTATATGTAAAAAATCATATTAAAGCTACAGAATTACAAGGCTTACAAGGGAAGAAGGAGGCACTGTGGGTTAAACTAGAAAGAGGAAATGGGCAATCTGTTTAAATTGGTGTGATATAAGGAGATTTAATTGAGACATTGGCAGCATTGCCATGAAAGGAGAAGTGCTACTGATCAATGATTTCAATATGCTAGATATTGAATGGGATATCCCTGCTGTGGTAACATCTGTAAGTAAGGAGATTCTGGATTCTCTACAGGGAGAACTATTCTGGCAACGTAACAGAACCCACACATGAGGGAGCGATACTGGACCTGGTACTTATCAATGGGGAGAGTGTTTTTAATGTTCTAATGGGTGATCATCTCTCATCCAGTGATCACCAGATGGTGTGATTCAGTATTCGAACTAGAACTGATAAAGTTAATTCAAAAACAAGGGCCCTAGACTTCAGGAAAAGTAACTTTTCCAAGATGGGACAAAAAATCTCAAGGAGTTGTTAGTGGGATGGGAACAGCTGGATTTAAAAGAGGGTTGGACAAGTTCCTGTCGGAAAAGTCCATAAACCATTATTAAAGAGGATCAGGGAAATCCCCTGCTTACCCATTGGACAAGCAGCATGGAATCTGTATACATTTTGGGAAACTGACAAGTAGTTGTGACCTGGATTGGCCACTGTTGGAAACTTGATGGACTCTTGGTCTGACCCAGTATGGCATATCTTATGTAGAAAAGCAATGGGAGAAACTGAAGGGGGATATTTTAAGGGCAACAGATGTTTTTGTTGGGAAAGTAAATAAATGTAAAAGGAAGAAGACCATTATGACTCTCAAAAGTAGTTGAAAAGGTGAAGAAAAAGAGGGTGGCCTTCATAAAATACAAGAGATCACTGAAAGAGGAAGACAAACATCAATATTTGGAAAAGTTAAGAGAAGCTAGTAAAGTAGTCAGGAAAGCAAAGATACATATTGAAGAAAAAATAGCCAATGCAGTAAAATGGGGGGGGGGGGGAGGGAGGAAGACATTTTTCAGATATGTTAGTGGGAGGAGGAAATACAAAAGTGGTATGTAGAAGCTGATGAAGATAACAAATATTTTTTTCTGTGTTTGCAGAATGGCCAGGAGCAGGACCTCAGAAAACTCACACAAATAGGAACAGAAGTTTGGGGATCTTGAATAATTTTTAGAAGACTGTGTTCATGAGGAGCTAGCTAAGCTAAAAGTAGACAAAGTGATGGGCCCATATGAGATATATCCAAGAGTACTGAAAGAACTTAGGGAAGTTCTGGCAGCTCTTACTGGTTGATCTTTCAATGCTTCTTTAGAGTTAGGAGTGATCCTAAAGTACTGGAGAGGGTTGCATGTGGCCCCTTTTCACAAAAGTGGAAGTAGGGATGAGCGCTAAGTCTCAACTCTGTGGTAAGTAAATTAATGGAAATACTGCTAGGTTTCTGGAGTTCAATGGATTACAGTATACAAACGGCATAGTTTTCCTAGAGGCTTGTCAGATAAATATAATTAATTTCTTTGACTGAGAGACCAGAGAGTTGGACCGAGAGAGAGCTCTAGATGTAGTGTATTTAGACTTCAATAAAGCCTTTGACACTGTTCTGCACAGTCAACTTATAAATAAATTGAGCATCCTAGGGATAGACCCTAAAGTGACTAACTGGGTTAGAAATTAGTTCAGTGGAAGTTGACAAAGACTACAGGTAAATGGAGCTCACTCTGAGGAGATGGTTGTTACCAGTGGTGTGCCGCAGAGATCTGTCCTTGGTCCGATTCTTTTTAACATTTTTGTTAGTGATATTGTAGCTTCTCCAGAAACATGCAGGATGTCAGTTCTCACAAATGGGTGACGTCGGCATCGACGAAGCCCGCAGAGCTTCACTCCCCAGCTTTCAAAGAAAGCCTTTGGGAATTAGACCGTGCATGCACGGTCACCTTCCTGCCTAAAGGTGCCATTTACCTGAGTTGTCTTTTTTTTCTGCAGATGTCCTGTCTGTTGTCTTCAGTAACAGTTGATTTTTCTGCCCCTTTTTTCTCTTAGCATTTTCGTGTCCCTTTTTACCAGTCTGTTTCCGATCACCACCCGAGCCGCCCTTGCCTCGACGTGTTTTTTTTCTTTTCTGTGCGTGGGTCTTCTCTCGCACAGGAATTTGATCCCTCCACCACAACTGGATGGAGGTATGGGGGGAGCGCGCCTGATATGCAAGTTGCACAGGGTGCAATTCTAGCTTGGAATGGTCCTGCTTCCTCATCCCAAAAAAGACAGGCAGCTTTCGGCCCATCCTGGATCTGCAGGACCTAAACCGCTTTCTGGTCAAGGAGAAGTTCAAGATGCTATCCCTTTGAACATTGCTGCTCTACCTCTTGCAGGGAGATTGGCTATGCTTCTTGGATCTCAAAGATGCCTGTGCCTACATCCTGATTTATCCCCTGCACCATCATTACCTCTGCTTCGTCATCGGAGGCTGCCACTACCAGTACAAGGTGCTCCTCTTTGGCCTCTCCTTGGCCCCTAGGGTGTTCACCAAGTGCCTGGTGATAGTCGCCACTCATCTTTGCTTATTGGGAGTCTACATCTTCCCCTATCTGGACGAATGGCTTCTGAAAGCCAGCTCGCCAGAAGAGGTATGTCACGTGGCCCACTGCACCATAAGGGTGCTACAATATCTGGGATTTGTGATCAACTTCCCAAAGTCACATTTGCACCGACCCAGTGCCTGGAGTTCATAGTAGCCCTTCTGGACTCGACCCAGGCCAGAGCATTCCTCCCTCTAGACCAGGCGCAGCGTCTGGCAACCCTAGCAAGAGAGGTACAGGGTGTCTCATCAGTGCCTGCTCATCTCCTGCTGCATCTATTAGGGCAAATGGCCTCGACAGTTCACGTAACACTGCAGGCCCATCTCTGGATGCGACAGGTCCAGTGGACCCTCAGTTCTCAATGGACTCAGGCCACGGGCTGACTGGAGGATCCAGTCAGATCACCCAGCATCTGGCGGCCTCTCTCACCTGGTGGCAGAGCCGACAGAATCTCATGGCCGGCCTACCCTTCCAGGCCCCACCGGCACAATGCCTTCTGACCACAGACGCCTCCAAGCTCGGCTGGGGAGCCCACTGTGATGGTCTACAGTCACAGGGCCCCTAAATCTGGGAGGAAAGTGCCCTCCAGTCAACTTCCTGGAACTCACAGCTGTGACAAACACCCTTCAGGTGTTCCAGCCCACCTGGCGGACAACCAAGTAGCGATATTTTACATCAACAAGCATAGAGGAACAGGCTCATACCTCCTCTGTTGGAAGGCAGTTTGCCTGTGGACCTTCACCACAGAGAAGGGCATGATCCTCCGGGCGGTCTACGTACCGGGCCAGGACAATCTACTCGCAGATCGACTCAGCAGAGTCCTTCAGCCCTACGGGTGGCACCTCAACCCAGTGGTGGCCAACTCCATCTTTTGACATTGGGGAACCCTGACATTGGATCTCTTCACCAGCCCCAAGAACACACAGCTGCTGCACTTCTGCTCCTGGAGGCCAGCCCCAGAATGAGTGGCGGCGGATGCCTTTCTCCTGTCTTGGTCCAGGAGCCTGCTGTATGAGTACACGCCTACTCCTCTGGTTCCCAAGACCTTGCTCAAGGCTCAGTTAGACCGGGCCTCCGTAATTCTCATTACACCTCGGTCGCCTCGGTAGTCATGATTCCCTCTACTCCTGCAACTATCCTGAGTGGCCCTGATACCTCTGGGCCAGGACCTGGACTTGCTTTTTCAGGAGGACGGGACCCTCCTCCATCCCAACCGCCAGTCCCTCGTCCTGATGGCATGGATGATGAACAACAAGCCATAGCGCACCTCCACCCCTCCCAGAAGGTGGAGGACATCCTACTAGCATCATTCCAATGGCGTAGATTCTCCATCTGGTGTGCAGACAGGAATCTCAATTCTTGCTTACTGTAGGACATCCTGCAATATCTTCTGCACCTATCCCGGGCTCATCTAAAGTCCAACTCAGTCAGAGTACACCTCAGTGTCCTAGCGGCACATCACCACCTTGTCATCAGCCAGCCCGACTCTGTGCACCTCCTTGTGGGCCGCTTCATGAAGGAGCTTCTCCTCTTGCAGCCCCCTGTCCACCCACCGCCAGTGGTGTGGGACCTGAACGTTGTTCTCGGGAAGCTGATGGCTCCCTCTTTTGAGCCTCTGGCTATGTGCCCTCTGAAGTTCTTGACATGGAAAGTAGTGTTCCTGGTGGTGCTCACTTCAGCCAAGAAAGTTAATGAGCTGCAGATGTTGGTGGCCCACGGCCCCTACACCAGGTTCCATAAAGACAGGGTCATTCTCCATACTCACCCGAAATTCCTGCCTAAGGTGGTGTCTGCCTTTCACATGAACCAGGAGGTGGTCCTTCCCACCTTCTTCCCCAGACCTCAAGTATCCCGAGTGGAGACCTCGCTACATACCCTGGATTGCAAGAGGGCACTGTCCTTCTACCTTCAGAGGACACAGCCCCATTGCCATTCGTCACAACTGTTAGTCTCCTATGACATCAACAGGCTCAGGGTTGTGGTCTCCAAGCGTACTCTGTCTACCTGTGTGGTAGACTGCATAAGAACATAAGATATGCCGTTCTGGGTTAGACCAAGGTCCATCAAGCCTAGTATCCTGTTTCCAGCAGTGACTCTAGGTCACAAGTACCTAGCAGTTTCCCCAAAAGACACAGGTTCCACAATGCTTGTATTGGGGCAAGCAGTGGATTTCCCGGTTTCCCTTTAATAATGGTTTATAGACCTTTCCTCCAGGAACTTGTCCAAACTTTTTTTAAACACGGCTACACTAACAGCTTTTACTACATCCTGTGGTAACAAATTCCAGAGTTTGATTACACGTTGAGTGAAAAAATATTTTCCCTTATTAGTCTTAAATAGGTTAAACTGTAGCTTCATTGCATACCCCCTAGTCTTTTTATATTTTGATGGTGTAAACAATCGATCTACGTTTACCTGTTCCACTCTATTCATTAATGTATAGACCTCTATCATTTCTCCCCTCAGCCATCTCTTTTCCAGATTGAAGAGCCCTAACCTTTTTAGCTTCAGTTCATAGGGGTATCCTTCCATCCCCTTTACCATTTTGTTGGCTCATCTCTGTACCTTTTCTAATTACACAATATCCTTTTAAAGATACGGCGACCAGAATTGCACACAATATTCAAGGTGCGGTTGCACCATGGAACGATACAGAGGCATTATAATATCCTTTGTTTTATTCTTTCTTCCTTTCCTTATGATACCTAGCATTCTATTTGCTTTCTTGGCTGCCACGGCACACTGGGCGGAGGGTTTCAACAGGTTATCCACGATGATGCCTAAATATTTTTCCTGGGTAGTGGTTCCTAATGTGGAACCTTGCATCGTGTAACCATAGTTTGGATTGTCCTTTCCTAGGTGCATAACTTTGCACTTATCCACATTAAATTTCATTTGCCATTTGAATGCCCAGTCTTCCAATTTATCAAGATCCTCTTGCAAATTTTCACAATCCTCAAGGGTTTTAACAACTTTGAATAACTTTGTCATCTGCAAATTTGATAACCTCACTCGTGTTCCCATTTCCAGGTCCTTTACAAATATCTTAAAAAGCAACGGACCCAGCACAGATCACTGGGGTACTCCACTATTCACCTTTCTCCATTGGGAAAATTGGCCATTTAATCCTACTCTCTGCTTTCTATCTTTTAACCAGTTCCTGATCCACAATAGTACATTGCCTCCTATCTCATGACTTTTTTAATTTCTCCAAGAGTCTCTCATGAGGGGCCTTGTCAAAGGCTTTCTCAAAATCCAGATACACTATATCAATCGACTCACCCTTTTTCTACCTGTTTATTCACACCTTCAAAAAAATATAACAAATTAGTAAGACAAGTCCTTCCTTGGCTAAAGCCATATTGGCTGTCTCCCATTAAGCCATGACTATCTACATGTTCAGTAAGTTTATTCTTTATAATGGTTTCTACTATTTTTCCCAGTACTGACATCAGGCTGACTGGTCTGTAGTTTCCCGGATCGCCCCAGGAACCCTTTTTAAAAATTGGCGTTACATTGGCCATCCTGCAGTCTTCAGGTATTACAGATGATTTTAATGATAATTCACAGATTACTAATAGTAGGTCTGCAATCTCATATTTCAGTTCTTTCAGCACTCTTGGATGTATACCATCAGGTCCAGGCGATTTGCTATTCTTCAGTTTATCAAATAGTTGTAACACATCTTCCTGGTGTATCAATATTTCTTTCAATTCTTCCACAGCATCTCCTTTAAATACCATTTCAGTCATGGGTAACATCCCTACATCTTCCTCAGTAAAGACGGAAGCAAATAATTCATTCAGTCTCTCCACTATGGTCTTATCCCCTCTTAGTGCCCCTTGTACCCCTGTATCATCCAATGGTCCATCTGACTCACAGATTTTTTGCTATGAATGTACTTGAAAAATCTTTATACGTGTTTTTGCTTTCACAGCAAGCTTCTTCTCAAATTCTCTCTTTGCCTGCCTTATCAATGCCTTGCATCTAACTTGCCAGTGCTTATGTTGTGTCCAGTTTTCGTCATTTGGCTCCTTTTTCCATTTCCTGAAAGATGCTTTTTTGGCAACAACAGCCTCTCTGACCTCACCTTTAAATCATGCTGGCAATTTTTTGGACTTCCTTCCATTTTTCTTAAAGCTGGAATACAGCTGGTCTGGTCTTCCAAGATAGTACTTTTAAACAACATCCATGCTTGATGTAAATCTTTAACCTTTGCAGATGCTCCTTTTAGTTTTTTCATAACTATTTCCTCATTTTATCATAGTCTCCCTTTTGAAAGTTAAAAGGTAGTACTGTGGATTTCCTTGCCATCCTTCCTCGATTTATTACATCAAAAGTGATCATGCTATGATCACTATTGCCATGTGGCCCCAACACCCTTATCTCATGCACCAGATCTTGTGTTCCACTAAAGACTAGGTCCAAAATGGCTTCCTCTCTGGTCAGTTCATGAACTAGCTGCTCTAAGAAGCAGTCATTTATTTCATCTAGAAGCTTTATTTCCCTAGCATGTCCTCCCGTGACACTGACCCAGTCGATATCGGGGTAATTGAAATCACCCATTATTATTACTGTGTTGTAACTTTTGTTAGCTTCCCTGATTTCTTTGAGCATTTCTTCATCCATTTGTTCATTCTGGCCAGGCGGTCGAGAGTACACCCCCACTGCCATCGCCTTTCTCTTCCCCTTTATACATGGAATTTCGATCCATAGAGATTCAACCGTGTATTTTGTTTCCTGCAACACTTTAATTCTATGTTTCTCAATGCCCTCTCTAACATAGAGTGCAACTCCACCAATTTGATCTGCTCAATCATTACGATATAGTTTGTAATCAGGTATCACAGTGTCCCACTGGTTGTCCTCCTTCTACCATGTCTCTGAGATACCATTCATATCTAACCTCTCATTTAGTGATATATATTCTAACTCGCCATCTTATTTTTTAGACTTCTAGTATTTGCATACAAACATTTTAGAGGCTGTATTTTATTCATATTAATCTGGCTAATGGTAGGCAGGGGTAATTTGGAATCTTTAAGCTCTGTCTGCTCTGTACTCAAGGGCATTTGGGTTACTTTTGTCTATATTGCATTTCTTTCTCCTATAAGCAGACTGGACTCTCCCTGAAACATCATGCTACCGCGCATAATGTGCGCGCCATGGCAGCCTCAGTGGCTCACCTGCGCTTGATCTCTCTGCTGGACATTTGCCAGGCTGCCACCTGGTCTTCAGTCCATACGTTTGCAGTTCATTACCTCTTGGAGGAGAGCTCACAGTGCAATAGCACCTTTGGCCAGGCAGTACTTTGGGGAATAGTGCAACTCCTTCCCTCCGACCCTTTGTATCCAGGCTGCAGGAGAGGTGATTCCATCGTCAATGTTGGGGCTGCATCACTTGGCTTCATGCCATTCAGTGCTCCTTGCTGCCCTTCACGGTTCGCCTTTTGGGTCACCCATGACTCCTATAAGTTTTTTTGGTGGTCTGTAGCTTTGGAGTCCCGTATGTGAGGACTGACTTCCTACTTGTTCATGGAGACAGTGTATTTACTCATCTGTAACAAGTGTTCTCCAGGGACAGCAGGAATCTGTCCTCACAAACCTCTGTCCTCCCCATGAAGATATTTTTCTTTTTTATGTTTGATTAAGCTATGTTATCATACTGAGATAAGATGGCACCCTTGGGTGGGAAGGTGACTGCACATGCGCGGTCTAACTCCCAAAGGCTTTCTTTGAAAGCTGGGAAGTGAATGTGCACAGGCTCCGTCGATGCCAAGGTCGCCCATATGTGAGGATTGTTTTCTGCTGTCCCTAGAGAACACCTGTTACAGATGAATGAATACACTTTATATGTCTGGCTCGGATGCAACATTTTATACCTAGTTTTTCTGTATCCAAAGCCAGACATATCATTTATTAGCACTTATAAAAAGTGCGTATATGTGACTGCAGTGACAGCCAAGTCAAAACACCTCAAATCTATGTCAGTTTTGGAGAAGAGAATGTGCATGTGTACGTCAAATGTGAAATCATCATATCTCATATCTCACCACGGGAGTGCATTTTATATCAAAGGAGGCGGCAAAGGAACGCACGGGGTGGCCATTCATGTGCAGCGGTAGGAGTCATTTTACAAAGATACAAGTGAGAAAAATTGATGCCAGAAACTTAGCAACTGAAACATGTAAGTGCCAGGATTTTACAACTGGCACATGGACAGCTAATGCACTGCCGCTTACACATGTATCTTTGCCATTTTGCAGACCTAAACGTGTAGATGCCACTAATTAACAAAAAAGCCTTTCTAGAGGGGGGCTGAAGGGGAATATCCTTCTTAATCCCACCTGTAAAGGGACGGGCAAAAGGAGCACTTTCTTTTCCTATTCGTGTCAGGGAGCAAGTGTAAGTCTGGCGTGGATAACACATCCCCTATATAAAATTAAGGATACACATGTAGATTTTGGTGCCACCCAAGCCATGCCCACGACACGCCCCTATGCAACACAGATGTGATAGGGCCCATTTTACCCATGCATTCCATTTCTTAAGCGGCGTTTTTGTATGTGGATGCGATTTACACATGTAAGTGGTCGTATTCACACATGTAAATCACAAACAAGGTTTCTAAAACAAGCCTCATAATGTACATGTATGATGCACTATGCACTACACAGTAGCTGCTATCCAGATAAATGCTTTAGCCACTGCTGCTATCTGTGGCTATTCAATGACACTATTTGGGTAGCACTGCTTCACTGGTCAACATTGAAATCGTTACTGACTTTAAAAGGCCCTAATCTGTATCATGGTGAGCTGAACACGAATATAACATTAAAAAAATGTTATTGGCTCTCGTTTTGAAGATATTGCATGTAGTTCGTTTTTGACGTTTCACAGTGTAAATTTATCCAGTAGGACATCAACAACATCCCAAATAAGCCTTGAATGATGTAATATTGCATCACATTGCATAATACCAGCATGCACACATCATCCAGAGTTGATTGCATCATTTTCTGATGCAATGCAATACTACTGCCAGACGGCTGCTGAAGCCATCTGACGTCAGCAGTGTACTATACGCAGTCGGAAAGGTTGAGCATTTAAAATATTTCAGACTGTGTGCGAGACAGTTTAAGCTACTGTTACATGTAACTTTTATTAATCATATAATTTTAGCCATTTAGGTACAATTGAGAACAGTAATGCCGCGAAAGTGCGTTAATACCGTTGACAATTTCTGCTACATTTGTGGGGAAGTGACATTTGCCAACCAAAAGAAAAGTATCACTTCTCAACTGAAGAAGGCATATCCTCTTTACTTCGGTTGTAAGATTGGTGACCAAGACAAGCCTTGGGCCCCGCATATATGCTGCGCTACATGTACAACACAGCTTTCACAGTGGTTGAATTGCAAAAGACCATCAATGCCGTTTGCAGTCCCCATGGTGTGGAGAGAGCCAAGCAACCACATAAATGACTGTTACTTCTACTTGGTTCATCCTCTTTCCAGCAGAATAACGAAGCAAAAGAAGTCGAGCATAGTCTACCCAAACATTCCGTCTGTATTGAGACCAGTTCCACATGGTGAGAGACTTCCTATTCCGAACCTCCATCAGAATATTCTCTTGATTCACCTGATGAGGACTAGGGTGAGCCGACCTGTTCTTCTCCTGGTCCGTCAGTATGCAGTGACCCAGATTTTCACTGGGATGCATATCAACTCTACACAGAATAACACAGTAAGAACTAAATGACCTGGTTCGTGATATGGACTTATCCAAGAACAAGGCAGAATTGCTAGGATCAAGACTCCAACAATGGAATCTTCTAGAAGAAGATGTCAACATTACTTCATATCGAAAGCGCCACCAGCAGTTGTAGCCTTTCTTCAGAAAGGAAAGTAATCTGGTATTCTGTTCTGATATTGAAAGCCTCATGAATGCCTTAAAAATCACTCATGACCCACAAGACTGGAGACTATTTATAGACTCTTCGAAACTGAGTCTGAAGGCTGTGCTTTTGAACAATGGAAACCGTCTTCCATCTATTCCAGTAGCGCATGCCGTCCACATGAAAGAGACATATGATAACTTAAAGCATCTACTGACTTCCATTAACTATAACAAGTACAGCTGGCACCTCTGTGGTGACTTGAAGGTAGTTGCCCTTTTAATGGGACTGCAGCAGGGATATATAAAATACATGTGTTTCTTATGTGAGTGGGATAGCCGAGCAAGGGATTGGCACTACTTGCGGAAGGAATGGAATCGCAGACAAAATGTAACAGTTGGAGAGAAGAATATCCAGCACCCAGCTCTGGTTGAGGCTCACAAAATCCTGCTACCACCCCTTCACATCAAACTAGGTTTGATGGAAAACTTTGTGAAAGCCATGGACTGCACTTCGCCAGCTTTCCGATACCCGCCTGAAAAATTCCGTCGACTCAGCGAAGCAAAGATTAAAGAGGGAGTTTTTGTGGGTCCTCAGATTCGAAAGCTCTTCAAAGATGACCGGTTCAACAACTTGCTGCAGGGTGATGCAAAACAAGCATAGAATGCTTTTCGCCTAGTGTCAAAAAACTTTCTCGGGAATGTTAGGGAAGAAAACTACAAGGAACTAGTAGAAGACATGCTGATGCAGTATCAGAAGCTTGGCTGCAATATGTCTCTAAAGATCCATTTCCTTGATTCCCATCTCGATTTCTTTCCTGACAACTGTGGTATGGTTAGTGATGAACAGGGAGAACGTTTTCACCAGGATATCGCAATGATGGAGCAAAGATACTAGGGAAAATGGTCCACTACAATGCTGGCTGACTACTGCTGGACACTCCCCAGAGAAGCTCCCGAACAGCTGTACAAGAGACAGGCGAAAAAATCTAAGAAGTAGTCTATGATTTTTTTTTTTACAGGTATTAACCGAAGGCCTATTATATTCACTATTGACATGCATTTCGTGATGTAAACATTAATTCTTGTAGATTACAAAAAAACTAGAGCCAACTTTGCAATTTCATTGTCATATTCGTGTTCAGCATATAAAAATTGATAAGAAATTACTATTTTTATTTCAGTAACATGACTTTTGTAAAATTTTGTTGACCAGTGTTATGCCTACAGACCACCTTGGCACTATCTGGATAGTGCTGGGGCGGCGAGTGTCGTGTAGCCACTACTTTTCCTCATTTTCAGGTGACGAGGCCTGGTTTTCCATCAGCCCATAGCTCTTTTCTTCCTCCTGAGTGCCCACACCTGCACAAACATGTGGAAAGATGCACAAACAAATGGACTGACCCTCACCAACAGGCACTGTTGCAGAACACACCCAATGAACCTAGTTAGATTGACCAGCTACAAATATATATATTTTTTTTTATTGAGACATATTTGTATACCACCTTATCCTACAATCAAAGTGGTCACAACACATTGGAGGGTTACATTTAACAAGAGGGAATTTAACAACATGGAACATTAAACTCATACTTCTGGTTGGGATGGGTGTATGGTATCAAGTTGGTAGAGGTAGATGGGCTACCGTCCGAGTGGAGACTATTGTTTGTCTGTTTGCTCATAGGTTTTTGTGAAGATCCAGGTTTTGAGGGCCTTGCGGAAGTCTTTGGTATCATTCAAGGCCCTAAGGCCTATAGGGAGGGAGTTCCAAAGTGTGGGTGCCTGTAGCGAGGGAGCTCTTCAGGAGTTTGCTTGTTTAGTCTTGTGGTATCCTGCAGGTGTGCTGATCTTGTCATTGTTGATCCTTCTTGGTCTATTGCTGATGTCCTTTGTTATGATATTTTGGAGCGCATCTGCCGAGCTGTAGTGTATTATTTTAAAGATAATCAAAATTGTTTTATATTTTGCCCTGGCAATCATTGGAAGCCAGTGCAGCTGCTGCAAGACGGGGGTGATGTGCTCAGATCTTGCAGTGTCTGTAATTATGCATGCTGTAGTGTTTTGCACCATTTGGAGTGAGTGCAGGGTCTGCTGGGGGAGGCCCTGACACAGTGAGTTTCCATAATCAAGCAGTGGTGTGATGACTCTTTGGCACACTGTGCAGAAGTGGTCCTGGTGGAGTATTGGCTTGAGTATCCTGATGGTCCTCAAACGTAGGTAGGCTTTGTTTGCGGTTTTAGCAGTGTGAGCTTTCATTTATTTTATTTATTATTTATTTATTTAAAGTTTTTCTATACCACGCTTTTCAATTTCAGCTCAGTTTACATGTAACAATAACTTTGTCCAGTCTTGGAGGACCGTACTGGACTTACAGAGAACGGGGTTCGTAAACTTGGGTTGAACTGGGTAAACTATACACAGGTTTTAGGCTATCTATTTACATTATAGGATATATTTATAAGCGTTATAAACATTTTGGATACTATGCACATGGTCCAACTCGGGTTCTGGTAGAGCTAACATGTTGTGCTAGGGTCATGTATAGTGGATGGCACAGGGTGGTTGTTTAGTTGATTGGAGATGACTGGACGTTGTGTGGTGCCGTAGTGCTGAATGAAGAGGTAATGTTTCAGGGCCTTTCTGAAGGTGGTGAGGTCTGTTTTGGACCAGATGTTAGGTGGGAGTGCATTCCAGCACGAGGGAGCATAGTACTCGAAAGCTCTTTTTTTTGTGGACTGTGAGCATTTTGTGATCTTGTTGGGGATATTCAGGGTGTTTACTGTGAATGATCTTCTGGCTCTGTTTGAGGGAGTGGGTGTGATGAGATCTGAGATAGAGGCAGAGGTGATTCTATGGATGGCTTTGAATGTCATCAGTAGGGTCTTGAAGGTGACTCTCCAATAAACTGGTAGCCAATGAAGTTGCTTCAGGATTGGTGTTATGTGGTCCCTCCTGGATGCACCGTGTAGAATTCTGGCTGCAACGTTCATGGCTAGTTGTAGTGGGATCAGCGCGTTTTTTGGTAGTCCTTGTAGGATGATATTGGCATAATCGAAATGGGGCATGATGGTAGATTGTCCTAAAGTCATCTGGGTCTAGCAGAGGTCGTAGGTGGCGGATTGTGCGAATCTTAAGGTATACTGCCTTGACAGTGTTATTTATATGGGCTTTCATGTTCAGGTGTTGATCAAGTGTTATCCCTAGGTATCGGATGGTTGGCTTGCTTTGAAGTTCGGCGTCTCTTACTTTTAGTGCAGTTGGTGGTATGAAGGATTGATCCCGGGTAATAAATAGCGCCTCAGTTTTCTTTAAATTTATCTTTAGGTTTTGGGTGTGGAGCCAGTCTGCTATGGTACTGAAGCAGGAGGTTAATGTTGAGAAATCTGGCTGGTCGGTGGAGAACGGTGTATAGAGTAATATGTCATTGGCATATGCAAGGCATGATATGCCGAAGGCTTGAGCGAAAGTGCAGATGGGCTGCATGTAGATATTAAAGAACAGCGCCAAGAGGGATGATCCCTGTGGAACACCTTGTTTAAGCTGGAAAGCTTTGGACGTTGTTGATCCTGTCTTCACATGCTGCCATCTGTCTGAGAGGTAGGATTCACAGCATCTTAAGGCTGTGTCCTGGATCCCTTTCTCTGCCAGCCGCTCGATAAGTAGTGTGTGGTCCACGGAATCGAACGCTGCAGCGATGTCAAGGAAGATAAGTGCGTAGCCTCCTCTGGTTTTATTCAGACCAATGGTTAAGGTGTTGAAAAGGATGGTCAGTAATGTCTCGACCCCGTGTGTTTCTCTGAATCCGTGTTGACATGGATCCAGGGGTGCGTTGGTCTCAATGTGAGTCTGGATTTGTTGTTGCGCGATCTTTTCAATTATCTTGGCCAATAGAGGAATACTTGAGATCGGCTTGTATGAATCAACTTTCTGGGTATCCAACTTGGAGTTTTTTAGTAAAGGTCTGATGGATGTTTGTTTCAGGGTCTGTGGGAATGTTCCCTTGTTGAAGGAGAGGTTAATGATTTTAGTTAGGAAGGGGCTGAATTCCTTACATAGTGTCCTTATCCAGAACGCAGGACAGGGATCGTTTGGTGCTGTGGTGGTGTTGATCGCTTTGATTGTGTCTTCAACTTGTTTCGCTGAGGGCATTGAGAAGGCAGTTAGTGGTGTATGGAGCTGTGGCCTGTTTACCGGGGTGAGTGGTGGTGTCTTGACGGTCTGGATTGTTTTTGATTGTAGGTAGATGGCATATTCCTGTGGATCTGGCATGTTTTGTTGGGCATGGGAGGTTTCCTTTGTGAGGGTTCTTACAATGCTAAATAGTTCTTTTGGTTTGTTTAGAGAACGTTGCAATAATGTTGCATGGTAACTTCTCCTTGTTGCGTTTACTTCGTTGCGGTGTTTCTCCAGGTTTCAGAGTTCTGTCCATGGTGATGCCCAGGTACTTAACTTCATCTTTGATTGCTATTGCTTTGTCTAGTATTGTAATAGTTTGCGGTGGAGTGAAAGTGGGGTTTCTTGTGACGAACATTGCCTCCATTTTGTCATAGTTGACTGTTAGGTTGTTAGCTGTGAGCCAGACACCCATGTTTTCAAGACATCTGGTTATTGTTGTGGTGTTGGCTGTATGTAGGTTGATTGGAGCATATACCATGATGTCATCAGCATAGAGGTGATAATGAAGTTTGTGGCGTTTGATGATATTGCATATGGATTGGATGTATATATTAAAGAGTATAGATGACAGAGCTGAACCTTGCGATATTTCTTGCTCGATGGGGAAGTGCAGAGATTTCTTTTGGCCGCATTTGACTTGTTGCATTCGGTCTGTTAAGTAGGAGGTAAACCATTTCAAGGTATTCTTGCATACTCCTATCTACTGCAGGCATTGTAGTAATTTGGTGTGGGACACGGTATCAAAGGCTGCCAAGATGTCCATGATTCCTGTTATATATATATATATATATGTATATTTTTTACTTTGACTGCAGAGGTTCCTCATAGTATATTTCTTCAAATATATCTGCCTACGTATTTTGTTTTATGAAAGCCATTGATTTTAAATTCTCTTGTAATTTATTTTTTTTTTTACATTTTTCAGATGGGGATAGCGTATCCGAACATGTTGCCAGCACGTCTAAACCAAGAGATATGCCACGAGTTGTGGCAGACCCATCTGACTTTGAATGTTCCCTTTGTATGAGGTATGGCCTCCGGAAACTGGACTGGAAACCCCTCCCTTATGCATAGACTTAGCAGGGTGTTTTGAAAGCAGGGAAACCCATCAGAAATCAAACTATGGAAAAAGAACCCCCAAAACGTCCAGAGAAATGAGTGTGTCTAAATGATGTTTTCAGCAGTTAAAATGTCTATTTGGCGATGCTATCTGGATAGTGAGCATCGTTGAATATATGAACAGACCGCTGTCCAGCTCTACAGATGGTGGCTGAGTACTGCCACCATCTCTATGCGGTTTAATTTAAGATGGACCTTTTGCTGCCCTAAATGAAACTGCGTAGCTCTATGGATAGCAACTGAATAGTCTTGGCTGTCGATAGAGTTAAGCAAAATTCCCTTACTCTGTTCTCGTGGTGTTCCACCTTCTGTGGATACTGCCAGGATGATCGATAAGAATTTGCTGCAGGACTATCCATATAGCGCTGCTGAGAATTCACATATTCAGAAACAGGAAAATAAACTGATTATAGAACAGGAGCAAGGGGTCTGTCTCCTGTCCTAAAATGCCAGGTAATTAAAGGAAATGAGATATGAATGCCAGCGTGTAATCTTTTCTTCTGCCATCCTTTCTTTTATGTAGGTTGTTCTATGAGCCTGTTGCCACTCCGTGTGGGCATACATTTTGTCTCAAATGCCTGGAGCGCTGCCTTGATCATAACCCACATTGCCCTCTTTGCAAAGAAAACCTGTCAGAGGTAAGCCGCTTAGATGGATCAAGGCCAGTGAATTATAGCTTTGTCAGTCAAACGTCTGCCAGTGTACCGTGTAGGAAAATGCAGTCTGTATCTGTTGTAGAGAGAGGGTAAGTGGGCACTTTCTATGTTCTCACACTAGTGCCCAGCAGATCCTAATGGGGTAACCCATTCCATGTTGCACACTCCCAAAAGTAAGAAGTGGCGATCCCCCATGTCTACCTAGCTATTAATGGTTTATGGACTTGTCCTCCTGGAAATTAATTTAAATCCAATTATGCTACTAACCTCAACCGCATCTTCTAGAAAAAATGTCAGAATTGAATTGTATATTGACTGAAAAAATTGTTTTAAATTTTCTACCGGTTAGCTTCATGGAATTGCCCCTCTAACCCTAGTCCCTTCTGAAGACACAAATAACCATTCCCTATTTACCTTTTCACCACACTCGTGATTCTAGAAACCTCTATCATATTCTTTCTCAGGCTGAAGAGCCGTAACCTGTTTAGCTGTCCCATCCTCTTTATCCATTTTGTTGCCTCTCTCTGCATCTTTTCTAGCTAAAGGTCTCTGTGCAACCATGAGTATATGCGCTGGGGTGTATGTGATTTATTTATTTAGCAACGTTTTTATATCGCTATCTCTACGAGTCAAAGCACTACAATTAACTCGAAGGAAAGGAAAGGTTACAAATAACTTAGTAAATAAGAGTAAACTCAATAACTTAATATATAACAATTAACTCAAAGGTAGATAACAGTAAGTAGATAGAGGCAGTTAACAATATATAACTTTAACATAGTAACATAGTAACATAGTAAATGACGGCAGATAAAGACCAGTATGGTCCATCTAGTCTGCCCAGTACAATGTCAAATGTAGGTACACCTGCCGCTCTATACACGCCACCCCTCCCCATGTCTTTGTTTAGGGGTGATCCCACCACTCCTTGTAGTACACTCCTATTTGTTAAGGAATGAGGTGGTTCAGATTATTTTGATATTTTCTTGTTACTGTAAAGGGATCCACTGTGTCTGTCCCATGCCCTTTTGAACTCCGTCACCGTATTTGCCCCCACCACTTCCATCGGGAGGGCATTCCAAGCATCCACCACCCTTTCAGTGAAAAAGTATTTCCTGACATTGCCTTTCAATTTACCACCTTGTAGCTTCATGTTATGCCCTCTAGTTTTGCAGCTTCTCTGTCTTTGGAAGAGGTTTATTTGTTCATTATTTCTCTTTAAGTATTTAAAGGTCTGAATCATATCTCCCCTGTCCCTCCTCTCCTCCAAAGTGTACATGTTTAGGTCTTCAAGTCTCTTCTCATAAGGTTTCTGACGCAGGCTCCAAATCATTTTGGTCGCCTTCCTCTGAACAGTTTCCAGTCTTTTTACATCCTTTGCAAGATATGGTCTCCAAAACTGAACACAGTATTCCAAGTGAGGCCTCACCAGTGACTTGTACAGTGGCATTAGTACCGCTTCCTTTCTGCTGGTAATTCCTCTTCGTATGCAGCCCAACATCCGCCTGGCTTTTGCCACCGCCTTGTCGCTGTTTTGCCACCTTGAGATCTTCAGAAATAATAACTTCAAGGTCTTTCTCCTGATCCGTACACACCAAACTCTCTCCCCCTATCGTGTACATTTCCCTTGGATTTCTGCTTCCCAAGTGCATGACTCTGCACTTCTTCGCATTAAATCTTAACTGCCAAGCATTAGACCATTCTTCCAGCTTTTGTAGATCATTCCTCATGTTAACCACTCCCTCGGGGGAGTCCACTCTGTTGCAAATTTTTGTGTCATCTGCAAATAGACAGACTTTTCCATGCAGTCCTTCAGCAATATCACTCACAAATACATTGAACAGTTAAATTTGTTCATTTTAGATCTGTTTCATTTTTTTCCTCTTTCAGGTCAATATTCAGCCTACAGCGGTCAGTATTTTTAAATGCTGGCAGCTGCGGGCAAATGTGAACGTGGATATTCAGCGAAACTGTCCACATAGTGCCGATGAATATTTGAATCAGTGGGAAATATCAGGCCCTTTATGGGTATTTTTAAATTCCGTTTTAAAATTAGTGTGCATTATTTCAGAAATCAAAGTGAAAAAGTATTTTGTGAGTGTTTTTGTTTCATTTTGTTTTAGTATTGTCAGATGCAGTAGCATATTGGGAATCACCAGTGCCCGGGAGCCAGTGTTTATATTTTTGGCCCCCTCCCCATCACCCCTTCCGGCCACCTGCCCCCTTTTTCTGTGATACTATCCCAGCTGACGGCAGGAGAGAGCAACTGGCATCGCAACAGGCCTGTACTTCTCTAACCTGTTCTTCCTGCCCGCCTCCCCTGCGCATTTGGGTCACAGCTCAGATCAGCTATTTGACCTCCCTGATGCATCACAGATTTCTGCTGCACACTGGGAGAGCTACTAGCAACGGGAAGGAGAGGTTAGAGAAACGCCTGGCAGGCATGCCGCTGACTCCACTCTTGTCTCCCACTGTCAGCTGGGATTGGATGGCAGAGTTTGGAGAGGGGACCAGAGAGCTGGGTAAGAAAAAAGATGATGGGCATCACTAGGTACTTAAAAGAATTGGGGCTTAGATTCTTAGAGGCCTCACTCAAGATTTTGATTACTAAAGAAAATAGTTATGAACCTCCTGCCCTCAGCAAGACTGATCCTATAAAAATATATAATTGGACATCGTGGGCCTGATATTCAGCGGCGGTGGTGACTAACGCAAGCACAGTGCCTCACCGTCACCGCTGAAGAGTTAATGCAGATATTCAGTGCCGGGACCATATTCCGCCACCAGCAGTGAATAGCTGGGTCTGTGCTAAGCAGTCAGCGATGAAATTCATCCGCTGGCCGGTTAGCTTCAGCGGCAAAAGTTAGGACATCTTTTGCTGTGCCTATCTTTCGCCGCTGAGGTATAACTGAGCAGTGGCTGAATATCACCGCTGACCAGTTATCCCTGGGTACCAACCCCGTAATACCCAGATGATAACTGTGTGGCATCGGGGCGTATAGCCGCAGTATCTGGGAATATTCAGCAGCAGTAACCGTGTTAGTACTGCTGAATATCGCACTTAGAGGCAGTTACACGGTTTACGAGTCTGTAAACCGTGTAACTGCTTTGGAATATTGGGCCCCATATTCTTAAATATTAAAACTTCTAAATTACTATTTTCATTCTTGTGTCACCTCAGCAACAGTTACGCAACTTCCCTACAGTGCCAACTGCCAGGTACAATTTGAAGTAATACAAAAGCCTGCAAAAAGAACACTCAGTGTCTATAGCAAACCTGTCTTACCATGACAGCACCAGCCCTATCTGTGAAAAGACAGCACCACAACGATTACTGGGCCCTAGAACACTAATGTGTTTTCTACTGGGAAAACAAGAAAAGTAGGATTTCTACAGATTGTTAGGGGCTTACCCTGGACAGGAGCACGTTGCAAAGGCTAGTCCCGGGCAAGATGGAGCGGTACAGGTGCCACAGGATCAAGAACCAGGCTTGGAGCAGAAGCTAGACATGGAGACGAGATAAAAGCAGTAGCAGGAACACTCCACTGAAGGAGGGAAGTTGAGCTGCGTAGCAGTAGACACAGGTGAATCCGCACCAAAAACGTAGACAGTGGCTCATAAGACACACTTCCTGCTGATCCAGTGGACTCCTCTAGGGGGCAGGCTTCCCCTTCTTCCACACAAGCTCTAATTACCAGGGCTTGAGTTCAGTCTTTGCAGCCTGTGGGCACTAGTCCCCAAGGTTGTAGGTTCAATCTCCAGGACAGCTGACACCACTCTCTACACAAAAGCTGCATGCTACTGAATGCCTCACCTTGTTCATACAGGCAACACTCAGACACATCCTGGAAGTCAGAGTTTGTATACAGAGATAGAGACATAGAAATGCATTTTCTCCTTTGCTAAGCCAAATACAACAGCAGCCAAACAAAGATCAACAAATTAATTCATTCAAAATTGCAAATCCCATTGAGGTTAAATTTAGAAAGGCCTTTTTTCTTGTATATGCTAATATACGCATGTAAACGGCCTCTTATGAAAGTACCCTGTGCATATGGGTGCATGCCATAACAAAAACGCATGGTCTAACTGGAACATGGGTAGAGTTTGCAGGAATGTGTGACTTTGGGCGGAGCATGTATACCTTATGAAATACGTATGTTCAAGCGTATTTTACATGTGAACAATTACACCTGCTTCAGAGCAAGTCTGAATGTCCCGACTTCATTTTCTGCAGGATTTGGGCTGGTATTTTATAAAAATACCTAGGCACCTATGTTTCTTTATAAATTAGGCTACAAATAGGCACCTTCTTGCCCTCTGAATCTAGGCTCCCTAGGGGGCACCTAATTTAAGAGGTCAAGTAGGTGCCTATTTAGGTGCTGTTTTATAAAGACACACAGATGCCTAAGTATCATTATAAAATACTAGTGTAAGAAGCCGAGATTGTACCTTAAATGCAAGCACAGGCATTTATTTGCATCTGCTCAAGAGCAGGTATAAATCAAAACATGTAAAGTTCTCAAGTACGCATGTAGATTAAGGTATTTCATAATCAGCACACATACTTGCCAGCTCCGCCTAAACCATGTTTGCCCTGCCCCGGCTACGCCTATCAGCAAAGAATGCACCATCATGCCATCAGGTAGTCTTTTACATTGGTCGCTATTTTATAAAAGGCCATTTACATGCGTGTGAAAATGCCTGTATATAATTACCCCCTAAGTGATTTATGCTTTTTATGAAACTGGCCTGATTATTGCAATGCCTTGTATTGTGGAACAAGGCAGTTATCTTAATTGTCGGCTTCAGTTACTGCAAAACACTTCTGTGTAGAATTGGAAGATATGAGCACACATCTCCTTTGTTTATAAAGTTACACTGGCTGCCCGTAGTTTATAGAATTTAATTTAAGACTGGTACAAAATAATAAAATTGCAGGTGTCTTTGACATCCCATATTCTCCTCCACCACTGTCCGTCCCAGTTCACAGCATAGATATAAAGGGTTCCTGGTGATGGCACAAAAATGTCATCTTTTACCTCCTGGCAAGGACAAGCAACCCAGGCAGGAAAGAACAAAATGGGAGCCCAATAACACGTTTTGTAAAAACACCCATTTCTTGGGCACTCCCCAGGTGAACAAATATATACAAAAGGAGGGCAATAAAGATAATCAGATATATAGTCCACAAAAACAAAATGTGATGGCAAAAGATCTCAAGCGCGCTTTACAGTCCATGGTTGCTCCCTTGCTCCCTCAGGCATTTCTCCTACATGGTTTCCTTGACCAGAAGGGTGCTTTACCCTCAAATCTCCTCTCCTCTGGATTTTTGTTTTAGTCAGGTGCTTGTGAAGTTCACCTCTCCTTCTCCTCAACTCCTTTTCCTTCTTGTAACCTAGAAGGCCCTTTTCATCTCTCCTTTTCAGTGCAAATTAGTGTCACACCAAACAATGCCTTCTGGCTCTCGGTCAGCAGGATGCACCCAGGACTTGGGCCCCACCTCCGTCTTTGCTCTTGGTGATTCTTCTCTTGGACTCTCACGCTTTAGCTCCACCCTACAGTTCCATTCCCTTTTTTTCCTGGAGCTGGGGCTTGTCAGCTTACTTCAGACTCCTCTTCTTGTCCTTTATGGAGCCTCCCCGCTGATTCTACCTACTGAGCACACTGTACTCTGGAGTAAGCTTAGGAAGCTTGTACCCTTATCTCTTCCTCCAATAGCTTATTGGGAAAAGCCACCCCTCTCCTGGGCCTCTCCTCCCTTTATAGAAGGCCCTCATTGCCACCTCCACAAACTCTGGTCTCCGGGCAGTTTTTCCAAATGGGTAAGTTTTGCCCATATCATGATAGTCATGAACCTCACTTCTAAGCCAGGGTATGTGGAGTAATGAGTATAATCTCAGTCTCTCAAATTTACTACTAATGCTCGGCCTAGTACTTGCATTGTGCCAAAGAGAATTTGTATGGGTAATTTATCAGGGGTGCTTGGAAATTCCTCTTAGTTAGGCCTGTGGCACCCAACACAATGGGAAATAACTGAATCTTTCTGACATATTTTCTTGGTCTCTGAGTGGGTGCCCCTTCCAAACATCTATTCTTATACTTCCCTCCAAAACTGATTAGACTACTACCTCTTAAGTTTAATGTACACCACTCTGGAGCTAGGACCCAGAATGTTCTTCCCGACCCTTCTAAAGCAGGGACATTTTGGTGTCCTGCTACACAGGTTCATTCTGAGAGAGGTGCTTTTGGGCTAATCATAATTGCTCAGTTTATCAAATTCTCAAGGTGGGGGCTAGCGGCTTAAACATTAATGGAAGAGAGTGTGCAATTGAAGGTTCACCTAGGGAACCTTACCCCTGCACCAGCCCTGCTTCCATGGATTTGCAGTCTCTCTTTGCATTTTGGTGGAAAATGGAAGGGGGAGGAGGGTTGGGTGGCGTGGCAAGATGGTGCAGTTAATCTACTGGCTTGTTTGCCTCTTCTGAACAATTGCTCTTCATCTTCGTAATGTATGATGTGCTACAGGAATATACCCTGTGATGACTGTTGTCCACCATTTTATCTGGTTTTATTCTGTTTTGCTACAGTACTTGGCAACCAGGTCTTACAAAAAGACATTTCTCACAGAAGAATTAATTGTGAAATATTTGCCAGAGGAATTAGCTGAAAGGAAGAAAATATATGAAGAAGAAATGAAGGAATTGTCCAAGTAAGGGCTTTATTCTTAGCACTGAAATGTGATGGATTCAGGTTTTCTTTATACGTTCAATTTAATAGCTCTAAAAATAGTTCACATAAAGTTGAGAGCTCCTCTCAGGGCCATACCAAGCCATAAATGCGCCCTGTGCGACTTGCACATTTGGTGCCCCCTCCCCCACCCCGTCAGTTGCCCCATGCCTGGCGTCTCCCCATCTTACCTCCATATCCGGCCGACTCCCCCTCATGCTGCCTGCCCTTGCCCAGAAGCTGCCAGTTTTCGTGTAGCCTTGGCAGCGGCGATGACCCCAGCAGCAGTAGAGTAGACATCGAATTAAAAAAAAAATTGCGCATCTTTCTTACTCTGTGCATGTATGCAGGTCTGATCCCTCTCTCCTCTAACATATGCCCGCGTCAGAGGAGGAAAGGACCAGACCAGCCTTTCAAACACAGATCTTTGCAACGACATGCTTGAATGGCTGGTCTTGTTCCTCCCTCCTCTGATGTGAGCATACATCAGAGGAGGGAAGGATCAGACCTGCATGCAAGCGCGGAGTTGCATATTTTTTTAAACTGGATGTCTGCTCTGCTGCTGCTATCATCACCACCACCACCACAGAGGCAATAAGAAAAGCGCCAGTGGTGGGCCAAGAACAGGCAGCGTGGGAGGGAGCCGAGGCCGGCAGCCCCAAATGCATCCCTATTTCTTTGCACCCTGTGCGGCTGCACCCCTCGCACAGGGCTAGGTTTGGCGCTGGCTCCTCTGTCCAGACATGGGGACATGTCTGGGCATGATCAGGTTTTGATTTCTAGCGCTATCCAGGCTGGGACATTATCCAATCACACTCAAAACAAATAGGAATGAGAATTAACTACTGAATGAAATGATAGTAACGGAGCAAATGACAGCAGGCAAAGACCAGCATGGCCCATCCAGTCTGCCCAGTAAGGTTGTTAGGGTTGTAACTGCCGCTCCATGCAGGTCCCCCTCCCCCCACTTTATGCTTTTTTGAAGTGTGAAGGTCATTTAAGATTTGTTTTGAGTTCTGTGTTTATCCCATCTCTTTTTTAATTCCATGACTATTTTTCTTCTCGGTAGTTCCGCTGGGAGGGCATTCCAAGCATCCACCACTCTTTCCACGACAAAATGTTGCTTTTTAATTTACTGCCTTTCAGCTTCATTTTGTGTGCTCTGTTTCTATAAACATTTGTTCATTAGTACCTTTCAAGTGTTTAAACATCTGTATCATATCTCCCCTGTCCTGAAAGGAGGGACGGGGGTGGGGGGAAATATGAACACATGAAAGAAAATGCAAACTTAGAAGCTGCTTAAACATTTGACTAGATCTGAAAGTGCGGTAAACTGGGGCAATAATGATTCCTCTTCAATTGGGCAACTGAATGCTAATTGAAATTTTTGTATTTCAT
Organism: Ichthyophis bannanicus; assembly: GCA_033557465.1. Taxonomy (NCBI): domain Eukaryota; kingdom Metazoa; phylum Chordata; class Amphibia; order Gymnophiona; family Ichthyophiidae; genus Ichthyophis; species Ichthyophis bannanicus. The sequence goes on from CM066035.1 coordinate 556,978,561, forward strand.
TGAGGAATGCCATTTTCTTGCTGTCTTTCAAAGCTTGTAATTTTGTTACTGGACTTGATAAAGTAAGTCAGCTTTAGTTGTGGGATCAGTTCAGTATTTTTGAAGCAAAAAGGCATATAGATCATTTGAGGAGTGGAGGAGTAGCCTAGTGGTTCAAACACTGGCTTGGTAACCAAGCAACCAGGGTTCAATTCCCACTAGCACTCCTCATGGCCTTGGGCAAGTCACTTAACCCTCCATTGCCTCAGAAGAAAGGCCTGGCAATCTACTTCCAGTGACACTGCCAAGAAAACCCAGGAGCTTCTGGGTCACCAGGAGTCAGGACTGACTCAAAGACACATATTGCATTGCTGTCCCCCCATGGTGTAAGAAATTTGGAAAGGTGCTGGGAAGAGTCTCTAGGGACCTGACCCATTCATTTTTATTATTTGATTTATTTTTTCAGTTCACAAGGTGAGAAACAACACAAACAATATTAAAATTATAAAACAAAAGATAAAACAGCAATAGTGAACTTTGAATGCTCAAAAAAGAGCAACATGGATGAATTTAGCAAAGTTGTCCAAAATACTTATAGCAGTGGTAATAGTTTGAACCTCCATATTCAGTGTTGAATCAAGAGTTATACCTAGATTCTCCAGGACCAAGCAGGAAGTAAGTCCTCATATATGGGTGATGTCGGCGCCAACGGACCCCCCGTGCGGAGCATTTCCCCAGCTTTCAAAGAAAGCCTTTGGGAATGCAGCACACATGCACGGTCCCCTTCCCGCCCAAGGGTGCCATCTTGCTCAGTCTTTTTCCACGGAGCCCAACGGATGTGAGCTCGTGTCACCCGGGAAAAGTGGCTTTTTCTGTTACGGTTCGATGCCGGTTCCCCTTCCCGCCTGGGCTCGGTACACCGGTATCGAGTCTGGAGTTTTGATTTTTGGTTTTTGTCCTTTGTGACTAGCGTTCGCGCTCTTTTTGTGTTTTCACTGGCAGCCCAGTCTTTTGACCTTGCAGGGGCCCTTTTTCCCTCGATGGCTGCCAGCGGTTTCAAGAAGTGTGATCGGTGTAAGAAACGTATGTTTCTAAGCGACACACATGACTGCTGCCTCTGTTGCCTCAGGCCCGACCATGATCCACTGGCCTGTGGCCCTTGCGGCAAAACGTCATCGAAGGCGCTTCGGAGCCGTCAGCATCAACGTGAGAGAATTTTCTCTGACTCCGCGTCCGGCCGGGCCCGGACTTCATCAGAGGCCTTGACATCTTGAGAGTCTGACCCCGAGCGCCGTCGGGGTTCCTCTGAGAGGGAGTCTCCCACCCGGGAGCACAAAAGGAAGAAGAAGCTTGCGAGGGTGGCATCGGTGGAGGCTCCTGGATCCTCGAGGGCATAGTCGTGTAGCCCTGACTGCTGCCCCGGGCTCTTGGAGTCGGAGAGGTCATCCAAGTTACCTCGTGTGGAGCCGGAGTCCTCGTGTCACGTAAGTGCAGTTGTCCTCGTGGACTCTCCTTCGGGGGAGCCAACGTCGGGCTTGGACTCAGGTTGACGGCCTTGGAGAGCAGCTTGGCTGCCTTCATGGAACAGCAGTGGGTGCTGATTGCCGGTCTGACTGGTGCATCTGCCCCGACCACCGGGACCTCGACATCCAAGTTGACCCCGGAGACCGAGCCGATCCTCGAGTCAATGAAGTCTCAAGTCGATCCTCGGGTCAAGGTCCCCCTTGACCAACCGTGCGGGGTCGAGGTCGTCGATGCCAATACCCTCGGCGTCGGGGCGGGTGACACTGAGGCCCACACAGCCGGAGCCGCTCGATTCCTCCTCCTCGGAGTTGGTGTGGCAGACGGAGGACGAGGAGTCCCCGGACACCTTCCGGACCCGGTGCGTCCCTTCAGACTCATCGGAGTCTGAGCCTCGGAGACGGTCCCCCCCCCCCCCCCCCGGAGGATATCCGGTTCTCGGACTTCGTGAGGGACATGGCCAAAGCCTTGGCCTTCCTTGCGGACGCCAAGGAGGAGCCGAAGAGCTCGATGCCCTCCAGTATGACTTTCCTCTGAAGGAAGCCTTTACTGTACCAGTTTCTCCAATGCTAGAATGGCTGATCTTCTGTATGTGGGAGGCACCGGCCTCGGCACCGGTTCTTAGCAAACGGGTCTATTCCATTTATCGAGTCCGTAAGAGCCCTGGGTTCCAAAAGGCGCAGCTACTGCACAACTCCATGGTTGTGGAATCGGCCATGCACCGCCTGAAGAGTCAGAAGAGGCACTCCTCGGTGCCCCCCCGGTCGGGAGGCCCGGAACCTGGATGCCCTCGGTAGAAAGTGCTTCCAGGGCTCTATGCTATCTTGCCGTGTCCAGACCTACCAGCTGTACATGGGCATGTACCTACGAGACCTGGCAAAGGAGATTGCCGGGTTCTCAGCTGACCTCTCCGAGGAACCTTTGCAGAGGTTCAAGGCTTTGTCAACAGGAATCCGAGAGTGCTCGAAGTTTATCTCTCGAGCAGCCTATGATGGCTTCGAGGCTTCGGCCCGGGTAGCTGCGGCCGGCATCGGTGCACGCCGTCAGGCCTGGCTGCAGTCATCAGACCTGGAGTCATGGGTGCAGGACAAGTTGGTCGATGTCCCCTGCCGAGGTGAGAACCTTTTCGGTAAGCTCATGACTGAAAAGGCTGCGGAAATCGAGACTGAGTCTCTCACCAGGACAAGACTGTCCAGGAAGACTTCTGCCCCTTCTCAGAAAAAGAAGGGCTCGGGAAAGAAGGCCTTTTTCCCGAGGAAGGGTACTGCCTCCAAATCCTACCCTCAATATCAGGCCTCTCCAACTCCCCAACAGGGCCAGCAGGCCAAGGGGCAAGGGCATGGGCCCCGTAGGCAGAAGACCCCCAAGCCGCCACTCTGGCTCCTGCACAGCAGGGACGGGGTTTTGACTCCCACAGCATAGCCTCTTCTCCACAGCTGGCTCCACTCAGCACAGGAGGTCAACTGACCCTGTATGCCTACAGGTGGCCAGCCATCACAGGGGATACCTGGGTCCTCAGCATAGTCCACATGCTCCACTTCCACCAGCTACCCCCCTCCTACTTTCCAGGGGAGCCTCCAAGACTCCCTCTGCACAGAAACCTCCTCCTTCAGGAGTTGGCAAGTCTTCTAAAGGAACAGGCGGTGGAACCGGTGCCTCACCACCTGGAAGGGAAAGGCTTCTACTCCAGGTACTTCCTGGTACCAAAAAGGACAGGAGGCCTCCAGCCTATCCTAGATTTAAGAAAACTAAACAAGTTTCTGGAGAGGGAAAAGTTCAAGATGCTTACCCTTGGGATACTGCTGCCCTACCTCCAGCAGGGAGACTGGCTATGCTCCTTAGACCTGAAGGATGCTTATACTCACATCCTCATTCATCCAGACCACCGATAATATCTCAGATTTGTGGTGGGAGGAAACCATTTTCAGTACAGAGTACTTCCCTTTGGCCTAACTTCCGTCCCCAGGGTTTTCACCAAATGCGGTGGTGGTGGCCTATTTCAGGAATCAAGGAATTTTTGTCTTCCCATACCTGGATGACTGGCTCATCAGGGGCCAGTTTCTCCAGGAGGCCAGACAGGCCACTCTTCGCACTGTCTCTCTTCTTCAACATCTGGGCTTTGTCATAAACTACGCAAAGTCCACTTTGCTCCCCTCACAGAACCTAGAGTTTATAGGGGCAAGATTAGACACCCTGCAGGCAAGAGCTTACTTGCCCGAGGACAGGGCCCACAGACTGATGGACTTGGCCAACCAGTTCCGCAGCAATTCTCAGGTCTCTGCCAGGCACTTCCTCCGGCTCCTGGGCCACATGGCATCCACGGTACATGTGACTCCAAATGCCCTCTGCACATGCGGGCTGCTCAGTGGTGCCTCAGAGCTCAGTGGGCGCAGGCCACAGGCGACCTCTGAGACAGAGTTAAGGTGTCCAAACCATTTTTAGACTCCTTGCAGTGGTGGCTACATCTCCCAAACCTTCTCGGGGGGAGGGGGGTACCTTTTCAGGCCCCAGCACACACAAGGGTGCTGACGACCAATGCTTCCTTAAAGGGCTGGGGTGCACAGGAGGCCACACAGCAGATCAATCTGTTGGAGCTGTGAACAATCCACTTAGCTCTCCAGACTTTTTCTCATGCCCTCTCTCACCAGTCTGTCTTAGTTCAGACAGACAATCAGGTAGCAATGTTCTATGTGAACAAGCAGGGGGGCACAGGGTCCAGGCTCCTATGTCAGGAGGCGCAGGCCCTTTGCTCCTTTGCAGTCAAACAAGGCATGTTTCTCAAAGCAGTTTATCTACCGGGTCAGGAGAACTTCTTAGCAGACAAGCTAAGCAAGATTCTCCAGCCCCACAAATGGCAGTTGAATCCATTGGTGGTCCAGCAGATTTTTCTACGATGGGGACTTCCATCCATCGATCTCTTTGCAAGTCCACTGAACCGTCAGCTGCCCAGGTTTTGCTCCAGACAGCTGCATCCCCTGAGAATGGCAGCAGATGCGTTTCTGATCTCTTGGTCTACGGGCCTCCTGTATGCGTTTCCTCCCACGCCCCTGGTGGCCCGCACTCTGTTCAAGATTCTCAGGGACAAGGCCTCGGTGATTCTGGTAGCCCCCAGATGGCTGAGGCAACCGTGGTTTCCACTTCTGCTACAGTTGGCGGTGGAAACTCCTTTCCCTCTGGAGTTGCAACACGACATCCTGTCTCAAGATCAGGGTTCCCTTATGCACCCCAATCTCAGGTCCCTCAATCTGATGGCCTGGCTGCTGAAAGTATAGTGCTAACTCCCTTGCTTCTACCTAAGGAGGTTGAAGATGTGGTTTTGGCCTCTAGGAGGCAATCCACCAAAACGTCTTATGCCCTCAAGTGGTGTAGGTTCACAATATGTTGTGCTCAGCGCAATGAAGATCCTTTCTCCTGCCTTGTGCCAGTAGTACTGCAGTATCTACTTCACCTGTCAGACCTAGGCCTTAAGTCTAACTCTGTTCGGGTCCACCTCAGTGCTCTATCAGCGCACCACTCACCGGTGGAGGGACAGTCTCTGTCGGTTCACCCCTTGGTGTCCCGCTTCCTCAGAGGTCTGCTTCTTCTCAAGCCTCTGGTTCGTCCACCGGCAACTGAGTGGGATTTGAACGTGGTCTTGCAGCAACTTACTCACCCACCGTTTGAGCCGATGGCTACTTGCCATTTGCACTTCCTTTCTTGGAAAGCACTCTTCCTGGTAGCTCTTACCTTGGCCAGACGTGTGAGTGAACTACAAGCTCTGGTTTCTGATAGACTGTACACACGGTTCTATAGGAACAGGGTGGTCCTACGGACACACCCGAAGTTCCTTCCAAAAGTCGTCTCCTCTTTCCACCTCAACCAGGAGATGGTTCTTCCGATCTTCTTTCCCAGGCTGCATACCAGCTGGGCTGAAACAGTCTTGCATACCCTGGACTGTAAGAGGGCGTTGTCTTTTTACATAGAACGTACGCGGGGGCATCGAAGGACTACTCAGCTCTTCGTCTCCTTTGACCCTAGTAAACTGGGGTTACCTGTCTCCAAGCGTATGTTGTCCACTTGGGTAGCAGATTGTATCGCCTGGGCGTACAAGGCAGCCGACCTCCTCTTGCAGGGTCGAGTCACGGCCCACCGTGTCAGGGCGAAAGCCGCGTCAGTAGCTCATCTCCGCTCTGTTCCGTTGGCAGACATCTGCCGGGCCGCTACTTGGTCTTCAAGCCAGACTTTTGCAGCCCACTACTGCCTCGAGAGAGAGTACTGAGGGACAGTGCTTTCGGACAGGTGGTACTCCGTAATCTCTTTGAGGTTTAGGCAACTCCTACCCTCCGGCCCTTGTGTTGCGCTACCATATGGGGGCGTTCTCAGAGGATATTCTTATCACAAATCCTGAGGCTCTTGAGAGGGAGCCATTTTTTCAGCTTAGGGTTCCCAGTAGCCTAGAGCTGGGGAGTCCCATATGTGAGGACTGACTTCCTGCTTGGTCCTGGAGAAAGAGTAGTTACTCACCTGTACCAGGTATTCTCCAGGAGCAGCAGGAATCAGTCCTCACGACCCTCCCTCTTCCCCTGGAGTTGCAGTCATATACTTCATTTTGTTTTTTTGCTGTGTTTTAGCTATGTCATCAGACTGAGCAAGATGGCACCCTTGGGTGCGAAGGGGACCACGTATGCGTGCTGCATTCCCAAAGGCTTTCTTTGAAAGCTGGGGAAATGCTCCACATGGGGGCTCCGTCGGCGCCGATGTCACCCATATGTGAGGACTGATTCCTCCTGCTCCTGGAGAACACCTGTTACAGGTGAGTAACTACTCTTTATGCACTTCCGGACTCAGAGGAAGACCCACCCCATTTCTGTTCTATTTCTGTTTATTAAAATGCATTATTCGCACAATACAAGCAATTAGAGCATTATAATTTGTCAAATAGGAAAAATGTAAAACATATCATATAGATTTGCTTAATCACAAAACTGTAACACTAAGGAAATACTCATCTCCTGAATCCTTGATTTATTCACCCATGTCATCTGTTTTGAACGTTTGAAAAGTAACAAACTGAAGTTAAATCTCACAAAAAGTCATTTGTTTTTGTGAGATTTAACTTCAGTTTGTTACTTTTCAGCATTGGTTCAGCCCATTTATTGCTTCTGTGTGCTTAGAAGTATCTAAGTGCACATCCTGTGCTAAATGGATTACTATCTCCAGATGACTGAATGACCTTCCCTAAAGGTTCCATATAAATACTAAAAAAAAAAAGTAACAGAGAAACTATGGAGCCCTCTGGGACACCATGAGAAGGACCAATAATCATCCAAAATCACCCGCTGAGATCTATCATTTTAAAATTATTTAAACCATTGTAAAATTGTTGTTTATAGTTCACACATTTCCAGCAGTAGATCAAGGCAAGTTACAATCAGGTGCTGTAGCTACTGTATTTCCCTGCCCTCGGAGGGCTCTCAATCTAAGCCTGTACCTGAGGCAATGGAGGGTTAAGTGACTTGCCCAAGGCCACAAGGAGAGTTAGTGGGGTTCAGACGCTGGTCTTTGTGTTCCCAGCTTGCTGCACTTAACCACTAGGCTACTCCTCCACTATTCCCAAAATCTATCAAACGGCTTATCAGAATGTCATGATCATTCATGTAAAAGCTACCAACAGAAACAGTAAAGTATGAAGTCCTTTTCCGTATCCAGTTCCTGAAACAAATCATCTGTTAAAATAACCAGGGCCATGGCCTGGCCAACAGCCCAACTGAAAGGCGTCCAAACCGTTTGTAGCACCTCATAACTCATATAGCTGCATATCACTCTTCTAGCAAAGAGGTATTACAAACTAGCCTAAAATTCTCAAAGTGCTTTCTTGGGATCAAGTGAGGCCTTTTTTTGTTATAATACAGCACATTTATTTGTATTTAGCTCCTGCCTTTTCCTGACCCAGCTCTTCTGGCTGCGCACTATATCAATAAAGTGCAATCTCCTGCCTGCCCTCTTCCCTTTTCTCCACCTCCCCCAGATCCCCCTTCTCTCATCTCCCCGTCTGCTACTATGGGTCCTTCCCTTTCCCACCTATGGTCCTCTTTCCGGCCCATTATCCTGCCAGAACTGTCTAAGGCTCTTACCTCTACCCGCAAGACTACCTGTCCTTCTGATCCCATGGTTATCCGGGCCCTCCCTGACTCTCGTACCACTTATCCACTCCATTTTCAACTCTAGCCTCCTAAATGGTACTTTCCCGTCCCTGTGGAAGCATGCCCTGATTCGGCCTATCTTAAAAAAGGACTTCCTGGATCCCTCTGTTCCAGCAAATTAGCGCTCTATTTCTAATCTCCCGTTTCTCCCTAAACTTCTGGAAAAATTTGTCTTTGCCCAGATCTCTTCCCACCTCGATGCTGCTCTAGCCCTTCATCCCCGTCAGTCTGGTTTTTGCCCTGGCCATAGTACAGAATCCATTCTTCCTTCCCTTCTTAATGAGTTACATGCTGTCTCCCTTGACCTGTCCACTGCTTTCGACCTAGTCGATCATCGCACCCTCCTTACCCGTCTCTGTGACATTGGGATCTTAGGCACTGTTCTTCTTTGGTTCCGTTCTTTCCTCACTAACAGGTCCTTCTCGGTTCTCTCAGGGTCTGCCTCCTCCCCCGCCACCCCCCTCCCCTGTGGTGTACCACAGGGTTCTGTCCTAGCCCCACTTCTATTTAAGATTTTTCTGGCCCCCCTCACCCTTCTGGTACAGCAGCATGGTATCTCCGGGTACTATTACACGGATGATATCATCCTCCTTCACCACACTGATTCCTCTGCACCTAATATTGGCCCTCTCAATGCTTGTCTATCCTCTTGGATGTCCACAAATTATCTACATGTTAATCTCTCCAAAACTATGGCCATTTGGTTCACTTTTGGTGGCCCCGTTCCTTCTCTTGTCCCTCTTCTCTCCTCATCCCCCATCCCTGTTGTCTCTTCCCTGTGCTACCTCGGTGTTTCTCTTGATTCCTCCCTCTCGTTTCGTGAAAACATTTCATCTGTAGTCCACCATTCTTTCTGCTCTTAGAGGCATCTTCATGCTGTCCGCCCTTTCATTTCTGCTCCCTCCCTGACCACGTTGCTCTTGTCCCTCGTCATGTCCTGTCTGGATTATTGCAATGCTTCCCTGATTGGCCTCCCTCAGTATCAATTACATAGACTCCATTTCTTCCAAAACACAGCTGCATGTATCCTGACTCATGCCTCCGACTCAGATCATGTCACACTGCTTCTCATTCACCTCCACTGGCTCCCCGTGTCCTTCAGAATTCAATACAAAATTCTCACCTTTGTCCATAAAGCAATCCACACTGGTATACCACTCTATCTCTCTGATTTGGTCCGTCTTCATCCCCCCAGCATTCGCTTAGGTCCATACACCCCAGCCGTATGTCCTTCCCCGTCCCAGGCCCACTTGGAATCCACCCGGTCCTCTGCCTTCTTTTTCCTTGGCCCTCGGCTCTGGAACTCCCTCCCGTCAGCCCTCCGCCTGGAACCCTCCTTCACCAGTTTTAAAGCTAGGTTAAAGACCCACCTTTTCTGCATAGCTTTTGATCTTTCTCCTCCCTCCTCCCCCTTGTCTCACCTCCACCCCTCCCCCCCCACGGTGATGATATTCCCCTTTCTGCTAATTCTTTCCTTTTTTTGCTTACTTGTCTCGCACTGTCCCTTTCCTTTCTGATTATTGGCGTTCTGGTTCCTTTCCTCAGCAGCATTTAATTTTGATTGTAAACCGCTCTGATATTTGTGTGTGGGTGGTATATTAAATATTGAATAAAGATAAAGTGCATTAAGTGTAAGCCTCAATGATAAATGTCGGGGGTTTGACCAGCATGTTCCCTGCAGTTAATGTGCAGATGTTTACCCTAACGCATAGCGCAATTACCACGAGTGCACTTGAGGTGGCGTTAGCTGCATCCATGGTAACTGCAACATTGGCAACACTGTGCCGCCATCACTGCCTCCTGGACACAGCATCTCTGTAATTGGGGAGAGAGGGTCTCAAAGGGGTGGGAGTTGGGATCAGAGCAGTGTGCTCACAACACCCACGCTTCGCCCTAGCCGCTCATTCACCCCAATGCGCAATTGCCCGTTAGCGTGCATATCAGCATGTGGTAAGTTAACATGGGCTCTAGCGTGCAGATACCACATGCAAAAATGGGCGTTAATTGCTTAGTACATTTTAGTAAAAGGGCTCCTAAATTTGTACCTGAGGCAGTGAAAGATTTAGTGACTTGTTGAAGGCCATAAGGAGCATCATTGGAATTAGACCCTTGGTTTTTGTGGTGCCCAGCCTGCTGCTCTAACCACGCCATTTTGCTACAGCAGCTTCTTCTGGGATGGTTGCAATAGTTTTTCCTAAACCTAGTTAGAAAAGCCCTTCTGAGCTATAGAGAGTACTTCCGTCTCGGCGCCGTCGGATGACGTCACCAAGTGTGGCTGACTTATCCTGCTGTCCACGGAGAACTCCTGTTACAGGTAAGTAACTCCGTTTTCTCCTCCCTCTGCTACACGAGGCTGCTCTGGCTCATCCCACAAGGGCTTCCCCATAAAGATCAGTGTGCCAAAGACGCACCGCGCCTGGTGGGCCCGCACCGGGTGTGGAACTGAGGAGGAACACCAGGACCAGCAGAACATCAATAGCCACCTCAGCAAGAGCCTAACATCGTCCTCCATAAACTCCACGGATATCACCTCTCCAGCAGTGGACCCTATCTCCACCAGCTCTGCTCCAGGATCTCGAGGTACTCCTACAACCATGCCACCCTTACTAGCTCCAACATACCTCCTAACACCATTACCAATTTATTTATTTATTTATTTATTTATTACAGTTTCTTATATACCGCGCTATTTAGAATCAGCGCGGTTTACATCATAACAAAACGACCATTACGACAAACTGTCAGGTTTTACATTGAACAGGAGTACAAACTTGGATAACTGGGTTAACTATATACATAATCTATCTACACTGCAGTGTGCGGGCATTTCTAGATTGGGTTATTTCTTGGAGGGGATATCTGGTTTAGTTGCTGTCTGGGAAATATTGGCGGAAAAGGTATGTTTTGAGAGCCTTTCTGAACTGATATAGATTGGTAATGGCTCTAATGTCGGGGGGTAGGGTGTTCCAGCATTTTGGTACATAAAAACTGAATGCCCTGTTTGTGGTGTTCGTGTTGGACTTTGTTGAAGCCTTTGGTATTGCTAGCAAGTTTACAGCTGATGTTCTTCTTGCTCTATTGGGGGGGACCATGTGGATTAGATTCGTGAGTGAGAGGGATGAGGTGCCTTTGATTGCCTTAAATGCTAATACAAGGGATTTGAAGGTGATTCTCCCGTGAATTGGTAGCCAGTGCAGCTGTTTGAGAATGGGAGTCACGTGGTCGTTTCTGGATGCACCGTAGAGGACCCTAGCTGCGGCATTCATGGCCAACTGTAAGGGGGTTAGTGTGGATTGGGGGAGACCTTGTAGGATGGCATTTGCAAAGTCAAAATGCGGCAGGATCAGCGCTTGATATATGGTACGGAAATCGTCTGGGTCCAGCAGGGAGCGTAGGTGTTTGAGGGAACGGATTTTGAAGTAGATGGCTTTGACTACGCTGCTTATGTGGCGTCTCATGTCTAGATGTTGGTCCAGGGTAACTCCCAAATATTTTATTGCATCTTTAGTTTGCAAATCAGCTTCCTTGACACTGACGTGGGATGGGGGCGTAAAGTTGGAGTCTCTGGAGATGAAAAGGACCTCTGTTTTTTTATGCTGGATACGTAGGTTCTGTGTCTGGAGCCATGTTGAAACTGCATTGAAACAATCTGTGAGTGGGGTCAGGTCCATGTGGGTTGTGGAGAAAGGCATGTATAAAAGAATGTCATCTGCATATATCATGCAGTTTACGTTGAATGATCTTATGATATTGCATATGGGCTGCATGTAGATATTGAAGAGTAAGGAGGATAATGAGGATCCTTGAGGTACCCCTTGTTTTTGATGGAAGTGGCTAGACTCTTCTGATCCAGACTTCACATATTGCCATCTATCGTCCAGATAAGACTTGCACCATTTTAGTGCCTTGTTGCAGACACCCTTTTCTTTTAGTCTTCCCAGGAGGATTTCGTGACTCACGGAGTCAAAAGCCGCGGCGATGTCTAGGAAAATGAGGACAAAACCTTGATGGATGTTGTCGATTCCTGTGATGATATTGTTGATTAGACCAGTGAGTAGTGTCTCAACCCCGTGATGTTCTCTGAACCCATGTTGGCAGTTATCTAAGGGAGCAACAGAGTCTATGTGATCTTGAATTTGCCGTTGTGCTTCCTTCTCGATTATTTTGGCTAAGATGGGGATGCTAGCTATTGGTCGATAGGAGTCTACCTTTTGGGGGTCCAGTTTGGGGTTTTTCAGTAATGGTCTAATGGACGTCTGCTTGAGTGAAGTGGGAAAATAACCTGTTGAAAAGGAGAGTTTCATTATATTTGCGATGACAGGACTGAGCACATCACGTAGTTCCTTGATCCAAAAAGCTGGACATGGGTCGGTCTGTGCAGTGGAGGTGTTGAGTGATGCTATGGTGTTCTCAATACATTTATTGGATGGTGTGGAAAAAAAGTTAAGTGGAGAGAGGTCCGCCGGTTCTTGATATTGGACTGCTGTGACCTTGTTAGTTTGTACAATCTTGGATTGCAGATAATCAGCGAATTCTTGTGGATGTATGTTGATGTGTTGCTCGGGTGATGGTTCCTTTGAGAGGGATTTGACCAAATTGAAGAGGTCACGAGGTTTATTCAATGACCTCTTTAGGGTGTCAGTGTGATATTGTCTCATTCTGATAGAGATTGTTCCTCGATGTATTGCAAGGTGGGTTAGGTATGCGGTCTGATCTTCCGGTGAGCGTGATCGGCGCCATCGGCGTTCGAGTCTACGTAACTGCATGAGGGAAGCGTGTAGATCAGGAGAGAACCATGGGGCGGATTTTCTTTTCGCTCTTGCTGTATTTTTAGGATTTGGGTGTTGTGAGATGGCAAGCAGGCTGGAATTCCAGTGAGAGATTAGTTCATCAAGGTCAGGTGTTGTTTTGTTGATGAGTGATGGGGTTTCCGAAAGGATGAGTTCCCTATCGAAGGGGCGGAAGCATCTAGTGGAAGTTCGAGAGGAGATGTTTGTGGGTTGGCTTCTGTTCAGCTGGTCATTGTTGCTGGGAATCTGGATAATGATCAATTTGTGGTCGGACCAGGGTACATCCACGACTGATGTTGGCAGATTGTGGCTTTTGTCTTTGACTGGATGTGGCACAAAAACCAAGTCCAAAATGTTCCCTTTTGTATGTGTGGGTTCATTTATGATTTGTTTGAGACCCAGGTCTTCCATTGCATCAAGGAACGCATTTGCGTGGTTTTGGTGTAGCGATGGGAGATTGAAATCACCCATTATCCAATTTGGTTTGTTGGGAGTGCGGGTGTTAGCTGCAAGGTCAATGATGGTTGGGAGGTCAATTGGAGAAGTAGATGGTGTTCTATATAAGAGGGTGAGGGAGAATTGTTGGTTAGCAACAGAGAGAGTGTCCAGGCTGTTTGTGCTAGAAGAGTCCACAGTCTGGAAGTTGAGGTCTGATTTGGAGATTATGAGCACCCCTCCTCCTTTTTTGTTTTCCCTATGTTTCGTGTGTATGGAAAAATTGGGGGGAAGTAGTTGATTGAGGAGGACGTTGTCTTCTGGTGATAGCCATGTTTCTGTGATCATGAGGATCTCAAGGTCATAGAAGGAGATTGTGTCAAGGACAACAGGCCATTTTTTGCGGATGGAACGTGCGTTAATGATGGCACATTTTAGGGGTCGGCATCTACAAGGTTTTTCCTGGTTGGGTGTATTGGATAGCTGGAATGCTACATGTATCAGGTGGGAGTGGCGTGGGTAGGTGTTACTTCCTGTGTTGAAGTAAGGGGGACTATTCCATCTTTTGCCATGGCTATTCAGGATTGGAATCCTGCCATGTGGTGTGTAGAGAGATTGGGAGGTTCCAAGCCAGTGGGTGAGGAGGTAGAGGCTAAGAATGACAGCGACCTGGAGGGCCATTCTGAGGGTTTGGATTGTGTGTGAGACACTGTAGAGGAGTGATTATATGAGAGCGCACAATAGAGCAGGTACAGTTTACATGCAAGATAGTGACTAACTTTACAGAGAGAATGCAGTATTGCAGTAATGTGAACACTGTAAGAAGTGCAAAGCTGGCAGTTTAAATTGACTTTCAACTGGCAATATAGTATTGCTAAGATAGTATCTAATACGTTATGATGCTATCAGGTTACTTTGAAAGTTAATGTGGCTTACAATAGCTAGAGATATTTAACAAACACACATTCTCACAGTTCAGATGTTGGTAGAATGCTGGAATCTTGGTCAGGTGTCAGGTGTCCGGCAGTTAGGTCGCTGGTAAGGCATCTGAAGTGCCGCCTCTCGTGCTCCGCCTAAGGGCCACGCCAAAGGGCCCTCTGGCGAGGCCCTCAGGCGCGGGCCCGCCAGTCGCGGGCGCGCCTGAAGGCGCGTGTTTTTAAACCCCTTGCTGGGCCCGGATTGGGCGTCGGGAGTCAGCAGGCCCCTGCTGCTGCCGGTGGCTCGATCCCCGGGAAGGGGAGAGCTGCTGGTGGTGGTGGGGGCTGCCGGATGTCGGCGCCTGAAGGCGCGTGGTTTTAAACCCCTTGCTGGGCCCGGATTGGGCGTCGGGAGTCAGCAGGCCCCTGCTGCTGCCGGTGGCTCGATCCCCGGGAAGGGGAGAGCTGCTGGTGGTGGTGGGGGCTGCCGGATGTCGGCGCCTGAAGGCGCGTGTTTTTAAACCCCTTGCTGGGCCCGGATTGGGCGTCGGGAGTCAGCAGGCCCCTGCTGCTGCCGGTGGCTCGATCCCCGGGAAGGGGAGAGCTGCTGGTGGTGGTGGGGGCTGCCGGATGTCGGCGCCTGAAGGCGCGTGTTTTTAAACCCCTTGCTGGGCCCGGATTGGGCGTCGGGAGTCAGCAGGCCCCTGCTGCTGCCGGTGGCTCGATCCCCGGGAAGGGGAGAGCTGCTGGTGGTGGTGGGGGCTGCCGGATGTCGGCGCCTGAAGGCGCGTGTTTTTAAACCCCTTGCTGGGCCCGGATTGGGCGTCGGGAGTCAGCAGGCCCCTGCTGCTGCCGGTGGCTCGATCCCCGGGAAGGGGAGAGCTGCTGGTGGTGGTGGGGGCTGCCGGATGTCGGCGCCTGAAGGCGCGTGTTTTTAAACCCCTTGCTGGGCCCGGATTGGGCGTCGGGAGTCAGCAGGCCCCTGCTGCTGCCGGTGGCTCGATCCCCGGGAAGGGGAGAGCTGCTGGTGGTGGTGGGGGCTGCCGGATGTCGGCGCCTGAAGGCGCGTGTTTTTAAACCCCTTGCTGGGCCCGGATTGGGCGTCGGGAGTCAGCAGGCCCCTGCTGCTGCCGGTGGCTCGATCCCCGGGAAGGGGAGAGCTGCTGGTGGTGGTGGGGGCTGCCGGATGTCGGCGCCTGAAGGCGCGTGGTTTTAAACCCCTTGCTGGGCCCGGATTGGGCGTCGGGAGTCAGCAGGCCCCTGCTGCTGCCGGTGGCTCGATCCCCGGGAAGGGGAGAGCTGCTGGTGGTGGTGGGGGCTGCCGGATGTCGGCGCCTGAAGGCGCGTGGTTTTAAACCCCTTGCTGGGCCCGGATTGGGCGTCGGGAGTCAGCAGGCCCCTGCTGCTGCCGGTGGCTCGATCCCCGGGAAGGGGAGAGCTGCTGGTGGTGGTGGGGGCTGCCGGATGTCGGCGCCTGAAGGCGCGTGGTTTTAAACCCCTTGCTGGGCCCGGATTGGGCGTCGGGAGTCAGCAGGCCAATCAACCTAGCCTACTATTACATCATTACCAACACACACCCTAACCACCCCACTCCAAACACAACACCTACCCAATCTGCTAACATCACCAAACCCCCCTCCACAAGGGGCAATGCTCACACCCCCCCCCCACACTAACCCACACCTCCAACCTCACAAACACCCACTCTCTCTCAATCACCCTAATAAATGCACGCTCTGTCAGAAACAAACTCCCCATGCTCCAAGACCTGATCATATCCCAAAAAATAGACATTCTCTGCATAACCGAAACCTGGCTCACAGACTCCGACACAGTACTCATGAACCAACTAACACCTAACGGATACAGTATACACAACTACACCTGAGCCCACGCCAGAGGAGGAGGAGTAGCCATCATGGCTGATTTTAAAGAGCGCGGTATAGAAAAGCTGTTAAATAAATAAATAAGATAGCAAAATCTGACCTCCACCTCAAAAACCACGCATCAGAAACAACCAACTAAGCGGACATACTCACTCTCACCAACAAACACCTCTCCATATGCCTAATCTACAGAGCACCCACTGCACGTACTGATCTATCAGACATACTAAAACATGTATCAGAAAGTACCAGCACCACAAAAGAACAACTAATCCTCAGAGACTTCAACCTCCCCTCACTGCAAGAAAAACATGCCAAAACCTTTATCAGCACCATGGAAGCAATGGATCTGACTCAGATCATACATGAGTTCACTCACGAAAAAGGAAATACTATCGACCTGATATTCCTCAACTCCCAAAGCAC